>OX438799.1:7613404-8239919 GCA_949316475.1 Hypomecis punctinalis | reverse complement strand
CATCTATTATTAATTGTACACCGTACAAATTATGAAAAAGCTTGAAACTTTAGATTACGCGCAAAATTTTATCAACAAAAAACATCAAACTCTTAAATGTCAGAAAACGATCACAAAGAACCCACCTCCTCACGTGGGTCAAAATTAACAGTTCACGATGGCGTTTTTAACTGTTTTCAAGCTATCCGAACGGTGAATGAAAACATATAAAAATGCAACTTTTGCTCACACATTCCCAAACCGAACGCTGAATGTGATCGTTTTTAGCGTTTTGAACTGTTATTTTTGCCATCAGTAGGCTATCCGAACGCACCTTATCTGGACTGCGCACAGACGAAATTTGGCTCAAAGTTAGTTTAGGAAAATTCAACCTTAATGCGTTGCAACAAAACATATATTCCTTTGAAATGCCATAAGAGAGACGCTGTGCCGAGTGAGACTTCCCAAAGTGATGAAGATGTCCCGCTCGCACTATTGCCATTTCGAAAAGACACTTATATATGGTAGAATTATTAACTGTAAAGCCGCGACTCTCTTAACCATTTCTAAGTTTTTATAACAATGTAGTTTGATGAGAATTTAGTTAAAATTGCGAATAGATGCTAATAAAACAGAGTTCGATATTTATTTTCTATGAATACCTACGTCTTTATGATTAATGGTTATTTTTTAATTTTGACTAGAGTATCACCGTCGATTACAAATGGCGTATACAAAGAAGTGTGGTAGGGTGACTATGCTTGACATATTTCTTAAACATGCTGGGTGTACAATAGGAGTATAGTCGTGGGTGTCGTTGTTCATTTTCTTGGGTTGGAGATTTCAAAAATGACATACATTTTGAAATTAAATAAAGCGGAAGTCACTTTTTGCAAAAAGTTGTCATCAAACCAGTGCTTGAGCAGGCACTGGAGGACGTCCGCTAGCGTCCACGGAGGAGGCTTGAATACCACCCGCAGCCAGATATCATTGTACTTCGCTCGCATTTTGAAATCTACACCTCCAAAAACCTAAAAAACGACACCAATTTGGTGTCGTTTTTTAGGTTTTTGGAGGTGTAGATTTCAAAAATGGCATCCATTTTGAAATTAAAGATGGCGGATGTCACTTTTTGCAAAAAGTCGTCATGGGTGTCGTTTAATAGGTTTTTGGGGGTGTAGATTTCAAAACTAGCATCCATTTTGGAATTAAAGATGGTGGACGTCACTTTTTTGAAAAAGTCATCATGGGTGTAGTTTTTGAGGTTTTTAGGGGTGTAAATTTCAAAAATGACATCCATTTTGAACTTAAAGATGGCGGATGACGCTTTTTTGCAAAAAGTCGTCATGGGTATCGTTTAATAGGTTTTTGGGGGTGTAGATTTCAAAATTGGCATCCATTTTGAAATTAAAGATGGTGGACGTCGCTTTTTTGATAAAGTCGTCATAGGTGTAATTTTCAAGGTTTTTGGGGTGTAGATTTCAAATATGGCATCCATTTTGAAATTAAAGATGGTGGACGTAACTTTTTTGATAAAGTCGTCATAGGTGTAATTTTCGAGGTTTTTGGGGTGTATATTTCAAAATTAGCATTCATTTTGGAATTAAAGATAGCGAGCATTACTTCAAAATGGATGCCATTTTTGAAATCTACCAAAGACTTCGAAAACTACACCCATGACGACTTTTTCAAAAAAGTAAGTCCGCAATTATTTATTTCCTAATGGATGCCTTGTTTACAACGGAAGCCTTAAAATGATTGTGACTTATCGTAATAAAGTCTATTAAGATTTTTCGTGACAAAGTCTTTTCGTGATTAAGATTTTTTGTGATAGGTAGAGTTTATTTGTGACAAAGTCTTTCGTGGTTAAGTACTGACATGGATTGCGTGATATATGTCAAGATTACATCTATGAAACTTAAACGTTGTTTAACACCGTAAATATGGATTCCAGACCATTACTGTCACCACAAAAGTGAAGGAACTCATTCAGATCTACATTTCCGATGACAGCTGTCAAACTTAAAAGTGGTTTTGTCTCTTTCATTATCAATTCTAGACCATTGCTGTCTTAACAAAGGTGAAAGAACTCTTCGACAGCTACATTTCCGATAACAGCTGTCATAATTGAAACTGAATTATCTCCGTAAATATTAATTCTAGACCATTGCTTTTATGGAGATTGGTTTTATAGAGATCTTTAGGGAAGGCCTATGCCCAGCAGTAGGCGTCCTATTGCTAAAACGACGACGATGACGAAAGACGACGATTTAGGGGTAAGATAACTGCGATTCCTGCGTGCAGTAACATTCCAAAGAAATATTTATATCCCGAGATGATCGAGATGTTTTGGTCATCCTACTTGGAAAAGAGACACAATCATCTGATGTGTTATCCTTGTCGGCACGTTTTTCTTTGCCAGTACTCAATCCTGTTTATATGATAAATCCATGGACTTAACTAAACTGTCAAACTGACAAGTGTCGGACAGAGGCAGTGATACCAGTATCTTAAACTATCAGCGAAATATAGCAATTTTTTTTCCATAGGCGTTCTCCAGGCTGCAGGCCCAGCTAGGCCGCAGCTGTTTGGGGATGCCTTATAATATTAAGAAAATCTTAATGACCAAATATTGGATTGTGCCTGTAGTAATTTTTATTTATTTCTTTTTAACGTCGAAATTAATTATCAAAATGACCGAAACAGTCCCGGGCATTCGATATTAGACTAGTAGTCCGCCCCGGACTTGGACTTCACGCTATTCCTATTTTATGACATAAACAACTACTGGGATTTGAATAATAGGTAACAATATTTGTACGAAAGTAAGCGATTTATTTTAAACAAACGTTAAAACTTGAAACTCCCGCAGACAGTGGCGCTGTTTTGCCTCTTTTTGCCACGGCCCTCGTATCTTCGCAACCACTGAACAGAAGCAGAAGATATTAATATAATAATATAAGATATTCGAACTTAAAAATTCTATTAATATAAACTACGTTCATGCTGATCGGTTGAGCGGTACTTGAGTTATCGTCGAACAAATATACATACAAACATACATCCAAGTGCCGGCTCGTCCCAGTAGTATTATTATTATTATTATTTTTATTTTGGTCTTTTTCTAATTTTCATCATCATCATCATTTCAGCCATAGGACGTCCACTGCTGAACATAGGCCTCCTAATTTTACTAATATTGAAACATCATCAGCAAATAACACAGCCCGTTCGTTTTCATATAGATCCCATATTACATTTGCTGTTGTATCCAGTCGTCCACGTAATTTCATAAACTCTTGTTATCTCTGTTTAGTGGACCCTCAACCACAGACGGACACAGACATATAAGAGCAATAGCTCTTATATGTCTGTGTCCGCAACTATAGCGAGTTATAAGTTTTTATTTTATATTGATATTAAATCCAATAAAATTACTATTTATTATTCATTCGTTTGCACTAATCTTACTATGGCTTATGGCAACACAATTCGACTTATTTTTGAAGTGAGTTTTGGCGGGAACGCGGAAAAATCATGTCGCCTAATTGTATTATTTTGTTAAACTTGTGTTTTTATCAGTGATAATTAGTGTAAAATGGTGGTATTTCGTTGATTATGAGCTGATTTACGTGCATGAGTGTAGGCAAGTGATATAATGTGACGTATCATGTTCTTCCGTGTTGTTACCAAAACTCCATAGACGCCTCTAGTAAAGTCTCCACTGCTTTACTGAGAAGAAGAAGTTGAAAAAAAGCATTATTTAAGACTTCGACTGAAGGACTCTGTATCCATGGTCATGAGTAGGTTTAATAAAAAAAAAAAAAAAAATTTTTTTGAAGTGAGTTTTGGCGGGAACGCGGAAAAATCATGTCGCCTCATTGTATTATTTTGTTAAACTTGTGTTTTTATCAGTGATAATTAGTGTAAAATGGTGGTATTTCGTTGATTATGAGCTGATTTACGTGCACGAGTGTAGGCAAGTGATATAATGTGACGTATCATGTTCTTCCGTGTTGTTACCAAAACTCCATAGACGCCTCTAGTAAAGTCTCCACTGCTTTACTGAGAAGAAGTTGAAAAAAAGCATTATTTAAGACTTCGACTGAAGGACTCTGTATCCATGGTCATGAGTAGGTTTAATAAAAAAAAAAAATATTTTTGAAGTTTAGCACACATAGATAGTCTGTGAAGTTTAGCAACTGGGTTCTCGTCATAATCTTAAGTTCTCGTATGGTTTGTGCATTGAGGAAGGAAGGTTTGTGTCAATGGTCAAGTTGTCTTTGACATGAAGTTGAACTTTGTTTTACTACGCAAGTACTTTGAACCTTAAAGTCCCAATCTGTGGGTGCATTGAGCCATTGAACCTAAAAAAATCACAAAAGTTCATTGTTAGATCTTGTTTTGTTTTATTTTTTGCAACTTTCATGTAAGTACAAAACTTTGGTGGCATAAACTTAACAATCATCGTAATTATAAGTAGGTATTTTAACAACTTCTTAAATAATTATAGGTACTATAAATAATATGAAATCTGTAAGAAATGAATTGTATGATACTGAAATATATATAATAATTATGGTGGATTATACACTAAGACCCTTATAAACTGGCATGCTAACTAATAGCTGTTGTAGAGGACTTTGTTATAAGTACATTAATAATATTTAAGACGACCACAATCAAAATTGTTCGACCTACTTCGCAAGTAATAAATGAATTAATGAAAATAATTTCTGTGTACACCTAGGTACCCTTAATTTTTCATATGTACTCGTAGGTACGCTGTAAATAAAGTAATGGTTTCAGTTTTTTTTAGTATATAAAATTGGAATATTTACTTAAATATTAATTAAGTACTTACATTAAAGTTGAATTTGTGGAGCCAAAAAAGAATATACAATAGCTGTAGGTACTGTACTGTACCAGCCTTTTTAATAGTCCACTGCAGGACGTAGGCCTACCCATGAAGGGTGATTAGGCCATATCCACCACGCTGACCCAGTGCGGGTTGGTGGATTCACATACGCCATCGAATTTCTTCTACCGACGTAGGTATGCAGGTTGCCTCAAGATGTTTTCTTTCACCGAAAAGCCAGTGGTGTAAAATTCCGTACATAAATTCCAAAGAACTCATTGGTACGGGCCCAGGGATTTGAACCCACGACCTCACGATTGTAAGGCGGGTGTCACTACCTCTTGACCACGACGGCTATACAATAGCATGAATTAGCAAAATTTAACTGTGACGAAAAAGTAATTAATAATAATAAAATTTGTCTTGTTATAAGTAAACTTTAGTCGGAGTTTAGAAAAGTAGTAGGTCACTAGTAGATAGTAGTTTAATCTATTTTATATCTCATCACATCACAAAAATGATAGCATATTGCTATTCACCTCACAAAAATGATAGCATATTGCTATCATTTTTTACCAGTATCTATTGATATACCCTCTAGTAGTTCTTAGAACAGTAGATCTCGCGACACATCTCACTGACTGATTTGGTCCATACCTACTCTTAAACCTTGTTAGATTTAAAAGACACAACAATCTTGCCAAATATTTTCGAAAGTGCGACAGCAAGTTTCCCCCTTTTTGAGAGAGATCGAAATCGCCGACGACAAAAAATCTGTTAATATTATGTATATAACCTGTAGGTATACCAAGTTTGTCGAGATCTATTGAAAAATGCGACCTAGGTACCTTTACACCAATACCAATATCTGGACAGATAGACCGAGATTTTAGCTTATGCTCGAATTGTCAATTATAGTATTGGCCGAATTGTACAAGTAAACAGATGGGAAATTAGCTACTTATGGTAAGCAGCGCAATATCCAATCCTGAATGAAGGAGCTCACATCAAGCTGCGCGTTGGTTGGATGTTGCGAAGCTTGTAGCTAACTTCAAATCCGCTAACTTGAACGATTCGGCATATAGGTACCTACTGTTATTATATTGTAATGTAAGTGATAAATTATTAAATTCAATATTGCAGGAAAAATGGCCCTTAAAGGAGTCAAAGTACTAGAAATAATGGGCTTGGCTCCAGGTCCACTTTGTGGAACAATTTTGGCTGATTTTGGGGCTTCGGTCACTGTAATTCAAAAGGTAAATAATTGTAGATTATGTACCAAGAGAACCAAGTGGTGTCTTACGTCACGGGCGACAATTGGACCCTGAGCATAGCGAGGGACTCTATAGTTAACTCCCGAGCGCAGCGAGTGTGTTTTAAATTAATTCCCGAGCGAAGCGAGGCAATTTAGAGTCCTGGGTGAAGCGAGGGGTTCAAGTCGCCCATGGCGAAGACAGACTTGGTTCTAGTGTAGTGTAGAACACTCTACTTTTCATACATCCTGCGAGAAAATAAAACCCCAAGAATATGAGTAATACTTACGTCATAAACTCACTAAGTTTAGGTACTCACTAGGCAACTCGGTATTGTTCACAATAAAATAAAACAAATTACAATGTTCCTATAAATTTTCATAGAAAAGCACGAAAACCCCTAATAAAACAGGCTGTAAATACTATGCCCTGTATACATATATAAGTTACTCTCTGATACTATGAGTACGTGAAAAACAAAAGACCACGGCCAGCTTGATTATCATGGTCTAACACAGGTATTGCAAAGAGGTTTTATTCTATAAAATTGAACTGATACGGGCACCATAACGGTTATATTCTATAAAATCGAGTAAATCCTCCTTACAATGCCCGTTGCCGTGCAATGCAAAGAAGTTTAATTCGGTTTAACAAATTAAAATCTCTTTAAGCTGGAAACATACTATCGGACGCGACTGACAGCTGCGTCTGATAGGTATCTAGATAGTGAATGTCCACTGAGCCGTACTCACTATGGGACATAAGTCGCGGACGTCACCTTGGGCTGACCTTGAGCGTTCGGACGTTCGAGAGCGATCTGGCGCGCCGGATGTTTTAAGACTGTGCACACTGCTAAGTCGCGGCTGTCAGTCGCGTCCGATAAGATGTCCATAAATGTTCTTAGTTAAGAAATTTTCATACTTACGAATTAAGCTGGAAACATACTATCGGACGCGGCTGACGGACGCAGCTGACAGCCGCGACTTAGCAATGTGCACAGTCTTAAAACATCCGGTGTGCCAGATCGCTCTCGGACGTCCTAACGCTCAAGGTAGTCCGAAGGTGACGTCCGCGACTTATGTCCGATAGTGTGCACGGCTCAGTGTACTTTCATAGTCTAGATACCTATCAGTCGCGGCTGTCAGTCGCGTCCGTCAGCCGCGTCCGATAGTATGTTTCCAGCTTTAGGCGTTCCAAATTTTCAAATCACTTTACTCCCTCGCCCTCGAGATTGGATTAAGATAATAATAACTTATTTTACGTTGAGATTGTACTTTAATAACGAGTCATTTCCGAGCAGATGGCATGAAAAAAATCTTATCTCTCTTCAAAATACGTTATAATATTTACACAATATGTCTTGAAATAGACACAATAATTTAAATAATAATGACAATGAATAGCATACCTACATTATTAACTACATTTTTGCTATTGTATTATACAGCCTAGGTTGTATAATTATATTTGTCTGTTATTATCATATTTTTAATGGCCTTATTTTCATTATTTTTAGATTCAACCTTCACCTTTCGATGTTATGTCTAATGGAAAGAAAATGATGTCTCTTAATTTAAAGACAAATGAAGGAGTTAATGTATTTAAAAAGCTCTGTGCTTCATCAGATGTAGTCTTAGACACTTTTCGACCAGGTGTTATGGAAAACTTAGGATTGGGTCCAGACTTGTTGCTGAAAGAGAATTCGCGATTAATTTATGCCAGATTGACTGGTTTTGGTCAAACTGGATATCATAAATTAAAAGCTGGGCACGATATTAACTATGTTGCTATGTCTGGTATATTATCTATACTTGGAAAGAAAAACGAACCACCAAGACCTCCAGTAAATTTGTTAGCAGATTTTGCGGGTGGAAGTTTAGTATGTGTTCTTGGAATACTATTGGCTCTGTTTGAAAGATCTGCATCAGGCAAAGGGCAAGTTATAGATTGCAGTATGACTGCTGGTCTTGCATATGTTTCTTCTTGGATTTATAAATCAAGAAATTTGCCTATTTGGTCCGGTGAACCAGGAACTAACGCGCTTGATGGTGGTCTTCCATGTTATGGGACATACGAAACAAAAGATGGAAAATTCATGGCTGTTGGAGCTTTAGAACCTCAATTTTACTCTAATTTCCTAAAGACTCTTCAACTATCTGAGAGTGAATTTAGTCAAATGGACAGCCAATGCAGAGAAAAATTCGAAAAAATATTTTTGACCAAAACTCAAGATGAGTGGTGTCAAGTATTTGAAAATGCTGATGCTTGCGTCACGCCTGTATTAAATTTGGACGAAATCGACAAATATAAGTATTACTCGAAAGATCAGTCATTTTTCAGAGACTCAAACAATATGGTTATTCCAGAAGTTGCTCCGAAATTATCGAGAACGCCTGGAAAATCTTCAAGTCATGGACAGTTACCGGAAGCTGGACAGCATACAATTGAAATATTGAAGGAATTAGGGTACGATAACAAAGTTATCAAGGAATTAATAAGTAAAGGTCACGTTTATGCCCCACCAAAATCTCATATATGATTTAATAGTTTCTGAATTTCTTTCAATAATTTTAATGTATGATTTTTTACTGGGAGCTTATGCATAAGTAGATCAACATATTAAACCAATGCGGGCTATGTCTGTTAGCTTTGATTGTTCATAAACATTATTTATATTTTTATATTAAAACGTAGTTACATTACATCACATAATAATGTTAAGTAAAATCATATAGGCCGAATCGTACAAGTCGGCGGATGTGAATTTAGCTACAAGCTGCGCAATATCCTATCCTAACTGAAGCTCACATAAAGGCTCCTTTACACACAGGCGGTACGAGCGGTATAGCAGACGGGCGGACATCTGTATTGTACTGGTTATATAAGAAGGGCTCACACAGGTCCGGTCGCGGTACTGCCGTACCGCCCTTTACCGCTCGTACCGCTCTACCGCTCGTACCGCCTGTGTTTGATGGAGCCTTTAAACAGCGCGTTGATTGGATTTTGCGCAGCTTGTAGCTAACTTCACATCTGCAGACTTGTGTGATTCGGCCCTTATTGGACCTTGTAAAGGTGGATAGTCAGTGGTATTCTTTATATTTGTATAATTGTGAGGCTAAAATAACAACTTATACTTATGTGTAAGTTGTTAACTTCACTATACTAATTAAATGAAGTTTCTATGATTAATAATTTTGGTGTGATTTTTTTTTAATAAAGCTAATAATAATCTGAGGAATTTTTGATTAATACCACCTGATGAGGTGTGATGGCCAGCATACGGGCGTCCGTATGTTGCGGAGTTTGACAGACCTACCACACGCAGTTTTAACGCAGTGAATACGATAATAATAATCACAAGTAAATTCTAGAATGCGATGGAGCGACGATGTTAACGAGACTATCATGAGACATTATTACAAAATTACAGAGCTAGATACTAATAGAACAGCGTATCGAAAACCACTACACGCTAGCATAATAGAAGAATTTCCCAGCATAGCACACGTTTCTGAACAGCGCATAGCAGACCAACGTAGGGTTATAATAAATAACAAACTCATCACAGATCAAAGATTGCAAGAACTGAAACAAGAGGTAGAAGCATCTCTAGGTATTCAAAACAGAACGCAAGAAAGTATTAATCAACCCATCTCGCCCCAAACATTGACAAACGATATGACTGATCCATTTGCTAATTTAGAATTAGACTTTAACCAACAAAACACCTTAGATACCTACATTAAACTCTGCGTCAAATTGGGTACAACAGAATAACGATAAATGGATTGAGGAGCATCTTAACAACCAAATAACAGAAACATATCAAACAAGCTACAACAAATTCATTGACACTGACCCTACAAACAGACCATACATACCTAAACAAAAAATGTCAAAAAAATTATCATGCATAGTTACTTACCTAAATGAGCACATATTACCTAAATATAAATCAGACAATGACACCTTTTTAGCAACACACACATTGATCTATTGTGCAGCTTACACAACTGCTACTTGCAACGGCTCTAAAATTAGGGAATTTGACAATAATTCACCACAACTTCAACCAAAAAATAAAAAACCAAAATGGCAGATTAGGATCGAAAATAAAATACATAAACTAAGACAGAATATAGGAAGAATGACACAGTACATAAAAGGAAATAGAAGCTACAAATTGGTTACATATATAGTCGAAATAAAAGAAAAGTATAAAATTCACTCCCGTCACGAAAACCCTAACGAAACCGATGAACAGTTCCTCGATAGCCTAAAACAGCAACTAAATGCCACCTGCAGTGGACTTCGTAGGTACACAGACTGTACTAAAAGGAAAAATCAAAACGCTTAATTTCACAACAACGAGAAACAATTTTACAGAAACCTTTCCAAAGAAACACCACGCGTTAGCTCAACAGACAATAGTGTAGACCCGCAACTTCCAACAGCAACTTCATTGCATCAGTTCTGGTCAAATATTTCAAAAGAGGTATTTTCCAGGGAGACGCCTTCAGCCCGCTCTGGTTTTGTCTTGCACTCAACCCACTCTCACATATGCTTAACGATTCTAACAGTAGTCTTCATATAACTAATGCAAATACCAATACCTTACTATCACACTTAATGTATGTTGATGATATCAAACTGTATAGCAATAGCACTGAGGCATTACAATACTTAGCTGACGTCACACAAGAATTTTCATACGATATTCAAATGCAGTTTGGCATCGATAAATGTAAAACATTCACACTCTGCGACGGGCAAGTACTACTAGAAGAATATGAGTTACATACAGGTGAACAAATAGACTCTTTAAACCAAAATGATACGTACAAATATTTAGGATTCCAGCAAGCGCGACAAATACCTCAAAAAGAAACCAAAAATGAAATAGTCCGAAAATTCAGACACAGGCTCAACATTTTGGCAAAAACACAACTTTATTCACGTAACCTAACACAAGCCATCAATACATTCGCGATCCCCATTCTCACTTATTCGTTTGGAATTATTAACTGGACAAAAACAGACTTAAAGCGAATGCAATCTCTAATTAATACCACACTTACAACTCAACGCAAACACCATCCCCGATCTTGTGTCCAAAGAATGACCCTCCCAAGAAGCGAAGGAGGCCGAGGAATAATTGACATTTTGAACCTACACAACAAACAGATCACCAGCTTAAAAAAATACTTTCACAAAAAATCAGAACAATCTCAATTACATAAAGCAATAACAGACGCAGACAGACGTATAACAATACTTAAGACGAGGCACCGGGCCGAGAAACACGAAAACGGCAAAAACGAGTACTTTTGAATGCGCGATGTGAGAGGATGAATGATATCGATTCAAATTTAAAAAATGTCATAGATAAGGGAAAATCTTAATAAATTGAATGAACCGGACAAAATTTTGAAAAGTAACCGGCTTTATTAAAAAAAAAATAAAACAAATTGCTCACCAAAAAAATTTTAGTAATTCGAATGCTCAGAATTATCAGCGACAACACCCCATTATTTTTTACGAATAAAATAGCCAGATCCCTTTTCTTTATTATAAACCGAGAATTTTTTTTTTTAAATTGTATATTATGAGTAATTAATTAAAAACTCAATCAAATCTCTTCGCGCCTACTCTAGTTTAGCTTTTACTCTACAGTGTTTGCTCAGAATATTTGATCCGGCACTATCTGGGCCGCCGCCGCCGTACCGGTGCGACGTTGCGACTCCGACGAGCGCATGATTCGCTCAGCGTCGGGCTGGCAACGCCGCAAAGTACGGACGGCGCGAGATGCGTGCTGTTTGTTTTTGGTTATTGTCTTCTAGGTACTCTGTGCGACGACAACCGAGTAATTTACTTCAGAATTATTTTCAAAATTATAAGTTAGACTTTAGTGTACTATATTATATTGTAGCTTTAGAACATTATTATAGTAGGTAGTAAGTTAGGTACTTAGTATTTTTATTTGGTAGTGTGTAAATAGTAGTGAACAAGTGTGCATAGAAAATGGGGAGGAAAAATAAGCGGAAAGAATTGTTTTTACAAAAACGAAAAAGAAAACCTAAAAAAAATGACGGAATGTTTGGGTAAGTCGAATTACATATATAATAAACTTGCAATAAATAGTTGCACTCTAATGCCCTAATAATAAAGTCTATATTTGGCAAATACACATTCGTCTACAGATTATGGATTATCACATTCTTACTACCTAGGTACTTCAATTTTTCTGCATTTACCTATATTTACAATTTTTTTAGGTCAAAAAAACGGAAACTGCAACCTGACGATTGTCAATCCACATCCTCAACAGGGCCAGTAGATAGAGAGTGAGTCCATGCCAAGTACCTATCTATCATGTCAGCAATCAATTTAAAGTATCTAGTAATAATACTCCGTCTATTCTTTATTTTCAAGTGTGTACCTACTAAGATTTGTCTGTACAAACTAACCATACTGTAGGAAACAAATATCAGAACAAAAAGCTATGGAGTCGTCTCTTGATATTTTAGAAACCTATCTAAAATAATGATATTTATTAGGTGATGTTCTATCACCTAAATAATTGTGTTAGCTTTAACTTTTTAATAATTATATAATTACATCATTTTATTTTGTAGCCACCCAGAAATATCACCAACATACGCAGAGTTACACAACGTGTTGCCGACATCTGGGGATTCAGAGGAAACGGTAAATTTAAACACTTTTTTTAAATTATCACGGTTATAGTATTGTCTTTTACCGACTTCAAAAAAGAGGAAGTTGTCGATAGGGTTATTATTTTTTCTTCTTTTAAATAAACGAAATTAAAATTATTCTCCCTGCTTTATCACAAAGATTTTCCAGGTATTTAGTGAGTAGTTAGTACCTATACCTCCGCCACTGTACTCCATTTTGTACATGTCTAATTCCTTTAATAGTAATGTAAGTAATTTAATTTCAGTTAAAAGAACCAAATCCTGAAAATGAAGAGTTACAAAATGTGTTGCCCACATCAGAGGATTCGGTGGAAACGGTAAACTTAAGTACCTTTTTAAACTATCGCGATTATTGTCTTGTCTTTTTACCGACTTCAAAAAAGAGGATGTTGTCGATTTGGTTATATTTTGAAAATGTCGTTTTTTACTTCGTCTGCAAGTTGAACTTGTGTAATTTTGTTTCAGTTAAATGAACAAAACCCTGAAAATGAAGATATTCCATACATATTCGAAAGTACCTCTGAAACTACAGTAAGGATTTTGTTATAGCTAAGGCATGTTAACATAATAGAATAGATAGTATAGAAGTTCTAACGATAATACAAAAGCCCGTTGTAGAATCAACCGACATAATGTTGTAAACATCCAGCAGATTTGATAACAATAACAATCATTTGATACATTTTAAAAAGGGACCTACTCGTACGATACTTGAAAGAGTTGAAAGGGACCACAGATTTAATTTAAAAAGGACATTTGAGAACTGAGCCAAATATTTATGTCACGAGAAGTAATGTTGTTATGATATTTATAGTGGTAGTGTATTAGAACAATCATCAAAGCACACTATTTGTTTGAATTCTTTGAACAATATGAATCAGAGTACAATACTATACCTTATTGAAAAGGTAGTTTCAATTACTGAAGCCTATGTAACTCACTGTATGCATAAATAAATAACATTTTGATATTTAAATTGTAGAGTTACTGAAACAGTATATTTAAGATGAATAATTGGTTTGATTGGGTTTTTCTGGGTTTTCCCCAATCCTGCGCAACAAATGTTGAACCAATTTGAATGTATCCCCAGACAAGGTAGGAAGGTGTGTTGTGTTATTTTAATTGTATAAAATTTCGTTATCAAAATAGGAATTGATTTTTAAATAGATTAATTTTTGAGGGGGCGTGTTGGAATATGATACAAAAACTAATCTATCTCACTCTAACATGTAATGTATGTGAGTGTTTCTCTTTCCTTCACGACGTTTACATTATAGTAAAATACCCCTTTGTTCTACAACTTTAATGCTTATTATGAATTCCTCACCACTGTTCTTATAGAGCTGTGCTAGACCGCACTCGCACCTATCCTACCAAATATCGGTAAATAAATGATTTATATTTTAAACCGATTAACTAAATATTTTATTTCTGGCATCCAAACCCTTTTCTAAGTGTGTGAAGCACGATAAAAATAAGTTCATTGATTATGATACCTGTACATAATCAACATTAATTTGTATACAGGGTTATTTCTAATCAATTAGCATCCTTTTAGAGGTTTATTCTGTATATGTACATCAAAACTAACAACTTTTGTTCTGCAACATTTCTCAAAACTAACAACTTTTGTTCTGCAACATTTCTCAAAATTAAAAAAAAAAAGCTGTTCCATACATTTTGTTGCGGGTCACGGGTAGACTCACTATTCTACGGAGTGTCTACCCTTGACCACGGTTGATGCAACTCGGACGAAACGTCGGGATGATGAGTTATTTATTTATCTCGTAATTTCAGAGCGCGATAAGTCCCGTAGTATATAATAATAATGTGTTCAAATCGCGAAAGTTTAAAAACAGCAGTTGAAATAACCCTGTATTGTATGAAAAAAAAAACATTAAAAAGATCAAAATAATTTTTGCCTTTTTTTTAAATTGTTGATTAAGGACAAGGCGACTCCATGATTATCTATGCTCTAGGCAAATTGAGTTGACGCGTGCCGCCGCCGCGCCGTTAGCAGCGCCACGTACGCTAGCCCAGCGTTGCCGCCCGCCGCTCTGGCGTGATCCTGTCAAGTGAGACCGCGTAAAATTTTGTCCGAGTGAAGGGGCGCGGTACTCGATTTTGAAACTATAGTTTATCAATGCGTCACCTTAATCTCGGCAATCACAATACACAACGCAACCAACTTTTGACATCAAGCGAAGATAAAATAGAAGCTTGGAAGCAAAAGTCCCTACATAGGAGGCATCGCCACGACCTGGAGCAGTCGCATATTGATAAAACTGCGTCAAACGCATGGTTGCGGCGTGGCGAGCTCTTTCCAGAAACTGAAGGCTTCATGTTAGGGATACAAGACCAGGTTATTGATACAGGAAACTACCAACGCTATATTATTCGCCGTCCAAATTGTAATGATAAATGCAGACAATGTCACATAGCCTCGGAAACAATACAACACATCACCGGAGCATGTAAAACAATAGCCCAAACTGATTACAAACACAGACACGATCAACTAGCAGAAATAGTACACCAATCCCTAGCATATAAATACAAATTAGTACAAGAAAAATTACCTTATTACAAGTATAAGCCACAAACTATTCTCGAAAACGCAAAGTACAAACTGTATTGGGATAGGACAATTGTTACAGATAAAACCATACATTATAATAGGCCCGACATAACAGTACTAGACAAGCAAAATAAATCAGTATTTCTTATTGACATAGCTGTATGCAATACGCATAACCTCTTGTCTACACATACAGAAAAAATTGCCAAATATGTAGATCTATCCATAGAAATTAAAACCCAATGGCGTGTCAATACCACAAGAACAGTACCAATAATAGTATCCACGACGGGTGTAATACCCAAAACACTCCACACTAGCTTAAAAACATTAGAAATCCCATCCACAACATACATACTCCTACAAAAAGCTGCTATACTGAACACCTGTAGAATTGTACGTAAATTTTTAAATAAATGAGAAAAAAAAAATGCACTTGGCCATGGCCCGTGCTTAGTAACCTCCTGTTGCAGGAGAGGAACGTTGTTCATTACCACATAATAATAATAAATAATAATTTCTCATCTTGCCAACGGCGAGTACTTGCACAGGCATAACCAAGTAGCCAGGATCATCCATCGGCAACTTGCTCTTCGGTATGGCCTTGTCGAGTCTGAGGTGCCGTACTATAAGTACGCACCGGCGCCAGTTCTCGAAAATGGTCGTGCGTTGCTTTACTGGGACCGCTCTATCATCACAGCCCGGACACTCCGCGATTCTTCATACAAAATCTGCTGTCTTACGCACACAACAGTACATTTTACTCACAGACACTACACATACGCACGAACGCTACACGGGTATTTGTGTGTAGAACGCCTATGGTTGTCAACGACCCATGTCGACCGTATGAATTGTAATTCTGACTTACCAAAAAGTTTTGTGAGTACTGATACGATGTACTAGCCGCTGCAGGTTTCACATACAATCGTACATACACTTATTTCGATGAAATCACTTATTTACCTACGTAGAACATAACCAAAACACGGCACTGTTACGAAATTCCCTTAATTTTCTCACATTTTGTTGAAGTATCCAGTAATATGAACACGCACACACACGATTATGTATATTTGTAAAATCATCCCATAATTTAAACAAAAGATAAACCTAGTACTTAATTAACGATTAAGTAAATCACGCGCTAAACGCACCGACCGATGGCCAACTGAGGGAAGTCCCTAATTTCATATTTCGTACACCTACGCTAGTGAGGCCCCTCACTGGTTAAATAGCGGTTGCGGGATCGTTGCTGGTTTTTATAACTGTTTCTGGCAATGTTTCCGAATAATTGCAAAAAAATATTTTTAACCCTTGACGCAAAAAAGGAGGTTCTAAAAGTTTATCACAATATTCTTAGTAGCTTAACATGTATCAAAGAAGATTATAATAATACTACGTACAGTACATGTCTTGTGCCAGTGTGATGAGAATCCAGAATTTTAAACGGTATTTTTTCGGTGTATCTGTCGACTTTTTAGAATATAATATCAGAATTTTAGGCATATTTGCAGAGGTCGTTTTTTTCAATAAATATTGATATTTTGGGAAAAATCTTAGTAAAAAGATTTTTTGAGAATGTCTAGAGGATTTTTTTGTAAAAGGTATAATTGGCTTGATGACAAAATTATTTATTGATTATTAAATAATATTTGACACGATTTTTTTCTGATGTCAATTAAGTAGAACTAAATATTTATTCAAAACAATGATTTAAAAATTGTTAATGATATAGCTCGTTGAGGTATGATTAGGACAGGGCGGGCTCAGGACGGGCGCGGACGTGGGCCCGTACAACGCACGTTCCAAACATTTTGTCTTATGGAAATCATCTCCGCGAAAAGCAAAAATAAAAAAGAAAAGTATAACTCCCTACTCCCGAACTTTGACAAGGTTTATCTTTGTCATTTATTGTGAGATTAACAAAATCTAATTCTTTATGTATGAAAAAATATTTAGTATTAGTATTTATGTAGAAAAAATAACTACAAATTATAGGACTGTACATATTAACTCAATGTTATATACATGTTCGTTTATTTACAGAAAATATACAAATACAAATTAGCACTTATCTACTAGGTATGTATGTGTTAACGCGAAACAATACATTGCATATCGATACCGATATTCTGTAACAATTGCGTTACGATGATAACTAGTATTTTCACGCCCATGGCAACTCTATCTGTGATCAGCACGACGAGCGAACGAGAGATTATGCGCGCGAGTAGCGGCGCTACGTACGTTATGTTGGTAGCATTACGAATTCTCTATCAGCATTGAATTAGTTCCCAATTTTGGCCGCGCGCAGAATTATCTTGGCGTACTTTACGACCGATCCGCCATACTTTCATGCGGAAGTGAGCTAGATGCGAAATAAATTTACAAAAATGAATATCATTCTAGTGCTTATAAAGTATAATGAATTCATAATAATTTGACAGCACTGTAACTAAAAGTAACCATTTATTTTATTTGAAACAAATTATCAAGAGAAAGGAACTAAATTTGAATGACATAATTTTTATAACAATATTATCTACCTACTAAAAGTAAATAAGGTACCTTATTTTATCTTTAGGGAAATAATGAAATGATATCTTGTCGCGAATTGTTGTAGAAAAGCCATAAACAGCACACGTCTTCCCTATTGTAAGTCTGTATTTTTTGTAGTCGAAATCACTGGCCTGTGCAACCCGCGCGCAGAGTGAATTTGACGAGTCCTGACGCGGGGTGGAAGTGAGGAAGACTCAAACGGGTGGGGGGTAACGAGTGGCCGTTCTATACGTAGTATTATTATATCTTCTTTGCTATCATCGCGGACAGGACTATTGTCGCCAATAGGCCTGATATCGTGGTGGTCGACCGGTCCCAACGCCGGGCAGTGCTCGTCGACGTCACCATCCCACATGACGAGAACCTCGTGAAGGCCGAGGACAAGCTCAGCAAGTACCTTGACTTGGCTCACGAGGTTACCGCCATGTGGGATGTGGACTCTACGATCATTGTCCCGATAGTCGTTTCGGTAAACGGCTTAATAGCGAAGAGTCTCGACCACCATCTTAAGAGGCTCTCGCTAGACGGTTGGGTCAAGGGTCAGATACAGAAGGCGGTCGTCCTGGACACAGCGCGCATTGTCAGGAGGTTCCTCTCTCTGTAGACCCAACCACCGGTAGCTTGGGCCTCGCCCCGCTGCCGGCGGCACTCTAGGTTTAGGTTTTTTTATAGTATTTTATTTTTTATTATATAAATATTGTAAAAAAACTTAAATTTAAGACTATAAATAAATATGTGTATAATAATAATAAAGCATTTTATTTCGACCAAAGATCATAGATTTACACTAATTTACAAAAACATTAAAATTTGGTTATTTACATGTCATATTTTGATTATTTGTAAGCACATGAATCATATAACAATGATTCATGTACTTACAGTCAAAACGGTTCGCAAATACGTTCAGGATGGTGTTGTCACTGGCCCGGACCCTGCGCACCAGGGATGTGCACCGCTTCCGCATCGTTGTATAGAAACAATCGACGCGCGACTCGGCGAACATCCCCGACGCGCTGCAGTGCCGGGGCAGCCCCATCAGCATCCTGAACGCATTATTGTATTGAATACGAAGGGCGCTGTACTGTTTCTGCGTATACGCCACCCACAGGCTGCCCGTGTAGAAGGACGTACAAAATGCTCTGAATAGAGTAATTTTGACGCCTCCCGAACAACGCGCAAACCTGCGGGCTATCATATTAGCCCTCACAGACAACGCCCTCCGCTCCCTCTCTAAGTCTGCATCGTCTTTCAGGTCAGAGGTTAACATATGTCCTAGATACTTGAACTGATCTACCCGCTTCAGCTCGCTTCCTTTCAGTTTGATGTTAGGTATGGTATCCAGACGCTTCCCTCTGGCTTGAAAGACCATACATTCACTCTTTTTAGCATTATAGAGCAAGCCATGACTCCGTGCGTATGCTTCACAAATGGTCAGAAGCTTCGATAATCCACAGACAGAGGCGCTCAGCAGCACCATGTCATCTGCATAACTAATATTATTGACACTGACTCCATCAATATGACAGCCGACACGTGTGCTGCTGAGCTCCTCTATCAATGCATAAAGACATAAAGGTTAAAGAGCCTTGGCGAGGTCAGCCCTCCCTGCCTCATACCGCACTGCAACCTGTATGGCTCCGACAGCGCGCTTGACCATCGAACGACGTTGACCTGATTCAAATACCAGTACGATACTTCAATGACTAGCACATGAAGCAAAAGTGGCTTTGCGTTGGTGCAGGAGGTTTTTGATGGCATTTCGGTCCGTTTCCGGGGGCCAGACCGCATTATAATACTAAAAAAAACGCTTACCAAACGCCCAAAGTAAGTAACAAAAAATTGTAATATTTTTAGCCAAAAATTATCGTTATTATAATCGCGTTTTATTTTCTTAAATAAGCACTTTAGTAGAGTTCAGAAATAGGAATCTAGAAAGACAAATAGGTAAATACAACTTATTAGTTAGCAGTTCTTTCCTACCGTCCACCTCCTGAGACTGAGAGTTTTATCTGAGAGGTCAAAAAAAAATTACCTAGGTGAACTGTGGAAAGTTTTTTTTTGCAACGGCTCACCTCTCAGATAAAACTTGAAAGCTTACCAAAAATGGTCAAAATGATAGCACTTCAAACCTGAAGAGATTTCATAACTAGGTGGACGGTGGAAATTACATATATTTATAGAAATATATTTACTAATTAATATATATACACAGTCAGGTCATAAATTCTGTCACATGTTTAATATAAAATAATTGAAACAAGTTTATTAATCATGTAACCATTTATACAACGTGTAACAGAAAGGTTGAAAAATACTTAAACCACGCATGCTCAGACATATTTAAAACATACCCCATAAGGTCTCATAATCCTCAGTATGTTAGATTACGAGTCATACCAATTAAAGCAAAAAATTCGTCAGATTTGGCGCCGAAAGTGCTAAGTTGGCAGCACTTTATAACGTAATAAAATACGAACACTCAGAGTGGTAGCAGCTTCTTTATTCAGGAACGATTCGGGAACGAATAGGGCGCAAAAATGGTTGAACACGGCTTAAATAACTTTCCCCTCCTTTGTCTCTTGAGTTTCAACATGGCGGCGGGCGACAGCATGGCGCGAAGGGGCGTGGCGACAGTGTTGACGTCAGTTCCGTTTCATCGGCCATCCTGGAATAACCATTGCTCCCGCAATGGAAACAAACAACACGTCTAAGTTTTCTTATAAAACAACAGCATTTTTAGGCTAAAGACTGACATATAAAGGCATTTAAAAGCTATCTTGTACCGGCTCAGGCGCACAATGTCTCTTTCTCAAAATGTCTACCGCTCAAAAAATGTCCCTTTCGCACAATGTCCCTTTCGCAAAGTGTCTCTTTCTCAAAATGTCTCTTTCGCAAAATGTCCCTTTCGCACAATGTCCCTTTCGAAAAATGTCCCTTTCTCACAATGTCCCTTTCTCACAATGTCCCTTTCGAAAAATTTCCCTTTCTCAGAATGTCCCTTGGAGCCTCAGTGACTCTGTTTGACGTGTTGTCAGTGCATATGCATGTGATGAAGAAATAATATAAATGTAGTTCTTTTTTTTGCTTTTTTTTATTAAATGCATTGTCATCAGTCTTTGCTAGTTGTGCAAAGTTTGAAGAAAATCTGATAGCTCAAAGTAGGTCAAAATCGAGCTCACTCAAAGGGGTTAGCACACATACACACACATACATAGAGACAGACATACACAGAGATACACACACACATACACAGAGACACACACATACACAGAGACAGACATACACAGAGACACTCATACACAGAGACACACACATACACAGAGACAGACACACACACACACACATACACACACATGAAATCTTTTGGCTGATTGAGACACATACACATACACAAAGACACACACATACAGAGAGACACACACACACACACACACACGCACATACACACACATGAAATCTTTTGGCTGGTTGGGATGTATATACGGTGCTTTTGTATTAAATGATGTGCAGAAATGGAGTTCAAACAAAAAGCAAAACACCTTGTCCATCAACGGAGAAAGTCAAAACCGCGAGCTAACTTGACGCCAGCGCCATCTAGTTTAGTTAAAAGTAAATAATAAAGATTTTAACCTTTGCTTTTAGAATTTACTTTACAACTAATTTTATTACTATTAAGTTTGAGGTTATATATTGTCATATTTAATTATATTTAAACTAACAGTTACATATGAATTTATGATAATCTTATTTAACGTTTAGACACTTCCATGGAGGGGGTATGAAAGCACTGTTGCGTCACGCACTATTTATTTAGGTCTGAGAAAAGGTCGGTGACAACTTTTATTTTGTGTTATTGTTGTTGTGTTTTTATTTAATTAGAAAAAGTAAGGTTATGCTTATACCAATGGTTTCTTTTTTATTTATTAATTGCAATAATTTTAATTCTATTTTTTTGTTTTTAATTGTAAGGCAGTTATTGTAAAATAATAAAAAAATGTTAATCCACCTGAATATGTGTGTATTAAAGTTTGATATGATTTTCTCTATTTTAGTACGGCCCAAAAAACATTTAGGTGAATACGAGTACGTGGACAAGGAGTTTTTTTGCATATTGTTTGTGTGTGTGTGTGTGTGTGTGGGGGGGGGGGGGGGGGTGCGCGCGCGCGCGCGTGCGTGTGTGTGTGTATCTCTGTATATGTCTGTGTATGTTTTTGTGAGTCTGTGTATGTGTGTGTGTGTCTGTGTATGTCTGTCTTTGTGAACGTGTGTGTGTGTGTGCCAACCTCTTTGAATGAGCTCGATTTTGACCTACTTTGAGCTATCAGATTTTCTTCAAACTTTGCACAACTAGCAAAGACCGATGACAATGCATTTAATAAAAAAAAGCAAAAAAAAGAATGGCTCCTAAGCGTGTTTTTTATATTTTTTTAACTATATTTATATTATTTCTTCATCACATGCATATGCACTGACAACACGTCAAACAGAGTCACTGAGGCTCCAAGGGACAGCGACTTTCTGCGAAAGGGACATTTTTCGAAAGGGACATTGTGAGAAAGGGACATTTTTCGAAAGGGACATTTTGTGAAAGAGACATTTTGAGAAAGAGACGCTTTGCGAAAGGGACATTGTGCGAAAGGGACATTTTTTGTGCGGTAGACATTTTGAGAAAGGGACATTGTGCGCCTGAGCCTTTGTACCTAGTCCTGCAAATAATAGCGAAATCAGCGGTTACTAGGCACAGATCACATTGCTGCCGTGAATGGCTCAATGGATAACCAGCACCAAGTATTGGGTCATACATGGCCTTCTTTTACGTATAATTATTGCAGCTTGCACTGGCACCGTGAGAACAATGTCCGAGCCTATTGTCTACTGTTATTGTTACTGATAGCTGCTGATACTATAAACACTAGTGGCATTATCGGTATTACTTGCACTATTCTGCACTACTATCACTACTAGGATGACTGCTAAGCTTAAGGCAAATTGCATGACTTCAGCTACCAATAAGTACGATCATGGCTATTTGTACTATGGGCAAAGAAGATATAATAATACTACGTATAGAACGGCCACTCGTTACCCCCCACCCGTTTGAGTCTTCCTCACTTCCACCCCGCGTCAGGACTCGTAAAATTCACTCTGCGCGCGGGTTGTACAGGCCGGTGATTTCGACTACAAAAAATACAGACTTACAATGGGGAAGACGTGTGCTGTTTATGGCTGTTCTACAACAATTCGCGACAAGATATAATTTCATTATTTCCCTAAAGATAAAATAATGTACCTTATTTACTTTTAGTAGGTAGATAATATTGTTATAAAAATTATGTCATTCAAATTTAGTTCCTTTCTCTTGATAATTTGTTTCAAATAAAATAAATCGCTTACTTTTAGTTACAGTGCTGTCAAATTATTATGAATTCATTATACTTTATAAGCACTAGAATGATATTCATTTTTGTAAATTTATTTCGCATCTAGCTCACTTCCGCATGAAAGTATGGCGGATCAGTCGTAAA
Organism: Hypomecis punctinalis; assembly: GCA_949316475.1. Classification (NCBI taxonomy): domain Eukaryota; kingdom Metazoa; phylum Arthropoda; class Insecta; order Lepidoptera; family Geometridae; genus Hypomecis; species Hypomecis punctinalis. Next base: position 8,216,445 of record OX438799.1, on the reverse strand, counting down.
GTACGCCAAGATAATTCTGCGCGCGGCCAAAATTGGGAACTAATTCAATGCTGATAGAGAATTCGTAATGCTACCAACATAACGTACGTAGCGCCGCTACTCGCGCGCATAATCTCTCGTTCGCTCGTCGTGCTGATCACTGATAGAGTTGCTATGGGCGTGAAAATACTAGTTATCATCGTAACGCAACTGTTACAGAATATCGGTATCGATATGCAATGTATTGTTTCGCGTTAACACATACATACCTAGTAGATAAGTGCTAATTTGTATTTGTATATTTTCTGTAAATAAACGAACATGTGTATATAACATTGAGTTAATATGTACAGTCCTATAATTTGTAGTTATTTTTTCTACATAAATACTAATACTAAATATTTTTTCATACATAAAGAATTAGATTTTGTTAATCTCACAATAAATGACAAAGATAAACCTTGTCAAAGTTCGGGAGTAGGGAGTTATACTTTTCTTTTTTATTTTTGCTTTTCGCGGAGATGATTTACATAAGACAAAATGTTTGGAACGTGCGTTGTACGGGCCCACGTCCGCGCCCGTCCTGAGCCCGCCCTGTCCTTAATCATATCTCAACGAGCTATATCATTAACAATTTTTAAATCATTGTTTTGAATAAATATTTAGTGCTACTTAATTGACATCAGAAAAAAATCGTGTCAAATATTATTTAATAATTATCTATCTAACGGACTAATTATATTTTTTTGTCTTGTATTATACCTTTTACAAAAAAATCTTCTAGACATTCTCAAAAAATCTTTTTTCTAAGATTTTTCCCAAAATATCAATATTTATTGAAAAAAACGACCTCTGCAAATATGCCTAAAATTCTGATATTATATTCTAAAAAGTCGACAGAGACACCGAAAAAATACCGTTTAAAATTCTGGATTCTCATCACACTGGCACAAGACATGTACTGTACGTAGTATTATTATATCTTCTTTGATACATGTTAAGCTACTAAGAATATTGTGATAAACTTTTAGAACCTCCTTTTTTGCGTCAAGGGTTAAAAATATTTTATTGCAATTATTCGGAAACATTGCCAGAAACAGTTATAAAAACCAGAAACGATCCCGCAACCGCTATTTAACCAGTGAGGGGCCTCACTAGCGTAGGTGTATGAAATATGAAATTAGGGACTTCCCTCAGTTGGCCATCGGTCGGTGCGTTTAGCGCGTGATTTACTTAATCGTTAATTACTAGGTATATCTTTTGTTTAAATTATGGGAGGATTTTACAAATATACATAATCGTGTGTGTGCGTGTTCATATTATTGGATACTTCAACAATATGTGAGAAAATTAAGGGAATTTCGTAACAGTGCCGTGTTTTGGTTATGTTCTACGTAGGTAAATGAGTGATTTCATCGAAATAAGTGTATGTACGATTGTATGTGAAACCTGCAGCGGCTAGTACATCGTGTCAGTACTCACAAAACTTCTTGGTAAGTCAGAATTACAATTCATACGGTCGACATGGGTCGTTGACAACCATAGGCGTTCTACACACAAATACCCGTGTAGCGTTCGTGCGTATGTGTAGTGTCTTTGAGTAAAATGTACTGTTGTGTGCGTAAGACAGCAGATTTTGTATGAAGAATCGCGGAGTGTCCGGGCTGTGCTATTGGCTAACGCCTCGAAGCGAGGGCTTCGCCGCCTCCTGGAGTGTGTGGACGCACCATTAGACAAATAGTAAAATACCTTTTCACGTAAAATTTTATTGACAGCATTTGCCGTGACAATAGCTTCGTTCATTTCCTTCCACGAATTAAGGTCGCACACTACTACTTTGTCTTTGTTATTGCTTTCTTGTTTTAATTTTGCATTATTAGTGTTTACTGTACGACACTCACTAGTTACTGTTGGCACCTCAATCTGTAAGTAACATGGTCTATTATCTTCTTCCAAGGTAAATAAATCCAAGATAAAAAATAATAAGTAGGTAAGTAAGTTCGTATAAGCAAAGAAGATATACATGGTTATTTCTAATCAATTAGCATCCTTTTAGGGGCTTATTCTGTGCATCAAAACTAACAACTTTTGTTCTGCGGCTTTTATCAAAACTAAAAAAAAATCATCTGTTCCATACATTTTGTCGCGGGTGAACGATATTTTTCTACGGAACAACAAAAATTTTTTTTTTAGTTTTGACAAAAGTCGCAGTACAAAAGTTACTAGTTTTGATGTACAGAATAAGCCCCTAAAAGGATGCTAATTGATTAGAAATAACCCTGTATAGGTAATTAGCTTTTGCCCGCGGCTCCGCCCGCTTATTATTTTGATTTTTGTGCTATCCCACAAGAATCTTTTATTTTTTCGGGGTAAAAAGTAGCCTATGTCACTTTCCGGCCCTTGAACTATATCCATGCCAAAAATCAAGTCAATCCGTTGCCTCGTTGCTGCGTAAAAGAGGAACAAACCAACAATCTTTTCGGATTTATAATATTGGCCGAGTGGCTAGTCCTGGTGTCAGAGTTTTTAAGCCGTCCGAGGGCCTCTGACATGGCTAATGGTTAAAACAACCGGGGTCTACAATTTAACCTGTCATCCGCGCCACGGCAGCGCTCTGTTGTAAATGCCACCCGCTGTCCCCCATTCGAAGACTGACCGTGCAGAACGTTGCTTATATTGATACACAAATCGACGGATGGGAAGTTATGCGCAGAGCGCTGCGCAAAAGCCGAAATATAGGCATACGCGAGAGCCAGAGAAACGACACGCCGGGGCACACCCGCCCGTCAACCTCATACCTCCCGCGAGCTCCCTAAGCACTACGACACGCGACGTCGGAATTGTGCACACATGCGTAATAATTAGCGAATCACGGCGAAGTGTCATCTGCGGCTAAATTCTCATCCGTCGACTTGTGCGGCGCTTAGAATTTACTGTATGTATCAGCCTTTTTTGATAGTCCACTGCAGGACGTTGGCCTACCCACGAAGGGTGATTGGGCCATATCCACCACGCTGGCCCAGTGCGGGTTGGTGGATTCACATAATATGCCATCAAATTTCTTCTACGGACGTATGTAGGTTGCCTCACTATGATTTCCTTCACCGAAACGCCAGTAGTGTGAAATTCCGTACATAAATTCCAAAGAACTTATTTGTACGGGACCGGGATTTGAACCCACGACCTCACGATTGTAAGGCGGGTGTCACTACCTCTAAGCCACCACGGCGCTTAGAACACTCACGCTTTATTGCAGTATATTGTACCTATGTACCTTATAGTGGGTATTCTTCGTGGGTAGGCCTACGTCCTGCAGTGGACTATTAAAAAGGCTGGTACAGTACAGTACCTTATAGTAGCGATTATCTACTCAAATAAAGCGTGAGGTATACTGAGCGCTACACAAATTGAAAGATGTAAAGTTATGCGCAGCGTTCTACGCAAAAGCCGAAATATAAGTACGCGCGGAAACCAGAGAGACGAAACGCCGGCGCACACCCGCCCGCCGACCTCATGCCTCCCGCGCGCTCCCTACGCCCGAGCTCTCTACCTCGCCATTTGTATAGGCATTGAGCACACATGCGCAATAATGAGCGAATCACGACTAAGTGTCATCTGCGGCTAACTTCCCATCTTTCATTTTGTGTGGCGCTCAGTATACACCTGTGCTATACATTAATTAAAATGTATCAAAAACGACTAAGCCGACTTCGATAAAATTTAAATGGGACAACATCCGAAGTTTGATCTATCAAACAAAAAAAAAATCATGTACGAAATCTCTTTGGAAGTCGGTTAAAAAAGAGCAAAATTATTTGAAAAAGAATCGGCAGAGACTTACCAAGTTTTGAATCTTTGGCGGCGGGGGAACGTGTTCACTTTCAGCAGTTACATCTCTTTTTCTTTTTGCGCCTTTACACATGGGCGTTCCTTGGGTAACTTTTACCTGCAAAATAAATTAAAAGCTTTTTAAATAAATAAATAACAAATGTTTTGGGACATCGTACACACGGCCTCTGACCCCAAACTAAGCAAAGCTTGTGGTATGGCTGCCAGAGACTGATATCCTACTAATTATAAACGCGAAAGTTTGTGAGGATGGATGGATGGATGGATGTATGGATGTTTGTTACTCTTTCACGCAAAAACTACTGAACAGATTGAGATAAAACTTTGCAATAATATAGCTTATATATCAGAATAACACATAGGCTATAAATTTTAATGATTTATTGCGTATGCGGGCGAAGCCGCGGGTAAAAACTAGCACTACATATTTATAAAGACACAAAGCAAACACTTATGTTCATCACATAAATATTTGCCCTGGGTGGGGATCGAACCCACGCCTCTTTGACCCAGCAGTTAGGGTTACTAACCACTAAGGCAGTCAAATACAAGTTTTAAATACAAGCTTTCGAGATCCTGGATATCATGTAGTAGCAGAGTGCTAGACAAGTTAAACAAGCCCAAACACGACGGGTCTATCTTGTTTAGTACAGGAGTTCCTATTGCCACCTTCCGACTCCATCAGATCAGTTCCATGGTACCAAATTATTGCATTGTCACGCGATATACCTACCTCAATCGGAAACCGGGAAGTTGGTCTTTAGCTTGCAAGCTTCCGTCCGAACTCACATATTGACATACACAGGTACATATTACAGGTACAAGGTACACTTTTACATACCTACCATCCATTGCAAGATAGTCTGACCGTTGAGTCCTCACCTGCGCGGTACAGGGGCGCGGGGGTAGACGACTAAGGGGATACAGGTGCGGGCGGCAGGTCCCCGCAGCCCGCACTTGTCTCAGTCCCCCTTTGTCGTCTACCCCCGCGCCCCTGTCAAAGAAGATATAATAATACTACGTATAGAACGGCCACTCGTTACCCCCCACCCGTTTGAGTCTTCCTCACTTCCACCCCGCGTCAGGACTCGTCAAATTCACTCTGCGCGCGGGTTGCACAGGCCGGTGATTTCGACTACAAAAAATACAGACTTACAATGGGGAAGACGTGTGCTGTTTATGGCTTTTCTACAACAATTCGCGACAAGATATCATTTCATTATTTCCCTAAAGATAAAATAAGGTACCTTATTTACTTTTAGTAGGTAGATAATATTGTTATAAAAATTATGTCATTCAAATTTAGTTCCTTTCTCTTGATAATTTGTTTCAAATAAAATAAATCGCTTACTTTTAGTTACAGTGCTGTCAAATTATTATGAATTCATTATACTTTATAAGCACTAGAATGATATTCATTTTTGTAAATTTATTTCGCATCTAGCTCACCTCCGCATGAAAGTATGGCGGATCGGTCGTAAAGTACGCCAAGATAATTCTGCGCGCGGCCAAAATTGGGAACTAATTCAATGCTGATAGAGAATTCGTAATGCTACCAACATAACGTACGTAGCGCCGCTACTCGCGCGCATAATCTCTCGTTCGCTCGTCGTGCTGATCACAGATAGAGTTGCCATGGGCGTGAAAATACTAGTTATCATCGTAACGCAATTGTTACAGAATATCGGTATCGATTTGCAATGTATTGTTTCGCGTTAACACATACATACCTAGTAGATAAGTGCTAATTTGTATTTGTATATTTTCTGTAAATAAACGAACATGTATATAACATTGAGTTAATATGTACAGTCCTATAATTTGTAGTTATTTTTTCTACATAAATACTAATACTAAATATTTTTTCATACATAAAGAATTAGATTTTGTTAATCTCACAATAAATGACAAAGATAAACCTTGTCAAAGTTCGGGAGTAGGGAGTTATACTTTTCTTTTTTATTTTTGCTTTTCGCGGAGATGATTTACATAAGACAAAATGTTTGGAACGTGCGTTGTACGGGCCCACGTCCGCGCCCGTCCTGAGCCCGCCCTGTCCTTAATCATACCTCAACGAGCTATATCATTAACAATTTTAAATCATTGTTTTGAATAAATATTTAGTGCTACTTAATTGACATCAGAAAAAAATCGTGTCAAATATTATTTAATAATTATCTATCTAACGGACTAATTATATTTTTTTGTCATCAAGCCAATTATACCTTTTACAAAAAAATCCTCTAGACATTCTCAAAAAATCTTTTTCCTAAGATTTTTCCCAAAATATCAATATTTATTGAAAAAAACGACCTCTGCAAATATGCCTAAAATTCTGATATTATATTCTAAAAAGTCGACAGAGACACCGAAAAAATACCGTTTAAAATTCTGGATTCTCATCACACTGGCACAAGACATGTACTGTACGTAGTATTATTATATCTTCTTTGATACATGTTAAGCTACTAAGAATATTGTGATAAACTTTTAGAACCTCCTTTTTTGCGTCAAGGGTTAAAAATATTTTTTTGCAATTATTCGGAAACATTGCCAGAAACAGTTATAAAAACCAGCAACGATCCCGCAACCGCTATTTAACCAGTGAGGGGCCTCACTAGCGTAGGTGTATGAAATATGAAATTAGGGACTTCCCTCAGTTGGCCATCGGTCGGTGCGTTTAGCGCGTGATTTACTTAATCGTTAATTACTAGGTTTATCTTTTGTTTAAATTATGGGATGATTTTACAAATATACATAATCGTGTGTGTGCGTGTTCATATTACTGGATACTTCAACAATATGTGAGAAAATTAAGGGAATTTCGTAACAGTGCCTTATGTTGTTATGTTCTACGTAGGTAAATGAGTGATTTCATCGAAATAAGTGTATGTACGATTGTATGTGAAACCTGCAGCGGCTAGTACATCGTGTCAGTACTCACAAAACTTCTTGGTAAGTCAGAATTACAATTCATACGGTCGACATGGGTCGTTGACAACCATAGGCGTTCTACACACAAATACCCGTGTAGCGTTCGTGCGTATGTGTAGTGTCTGTGAGTAAAATGTACTGTTGTGTGCGTAAGACAGCAGATTTTGTATGAAGAATCGCGGAGTGTCCGGGCTGTGCTATGGGAGTAATGGAATTATTTTAGCATGGGTTAATATAATACAGGAGCATGAATCTTATGAAACTGTCTGGGCCAATTATACACGAGGGTTAACAACAATGAGACCGATCATACAATAGGAGTCATGACACTGTCGAGCTACTGTCTGTCTTTTGGCTGGCATTATTAAGGTTGCTTGCAGTTATTAAGGCTACTTGTGTCGTCAACAAGGTTCCTTAAATGGCTAAGAATCCTTGCATCGCCAAGAGCACTCACGTTAACAAACTATATCAATCAAGGCTATTTGCAATTTTAATGGCTTTGTTATTATCTCAGCTTTGGCATAAACGTCATAATCTCAGCTTTGGCATAATTGATATAAATCTCAGCATTGCATTGCATAATTGTCACAACCTCAGCATTGGCATAATTGTCTCAATCTCAGCATTGGCATAATTGTCTCAATCTCAGCATTGGCATAATTGTCTCAATCTCAGCATTGGCATAATTGTCTCAATCTCAGCATTGGCATAATTATCATGGTTTTGGCAGACAGCTGGCTGATTTGGGAGGCTTTATCAACAGTTTCCCGGTTGGTCGGTCATTTTTGTCACAAAGAGTATCTGCACAATTAATATTTGGCCCAGTTTAACAGAACTAATGGCTAAAGGGTGTCAGTACTACATTGGCAAAGGCATGTCTATTCAATATGCATTAATTAAGCAAGGCTGCTAGTATCTCTGAAATTAATAGAATGAGTTAAAACTCAGCACTGTCCACATCATTTGCCCCAAACATACTTGTTATAGACTGTTCAAACGCATTGATCATGCACTACTTTTATCTAAGCTTCAGGCTATAAAAATAATACAATGAACTATCAAAACTACGCTTTAAAAACTAAAGCAATTCCACTGATGCTGTTTACTTTATGGTGACCCCATAGCATAATATTAGCATATTATATCTTGCTAAAATAATTTAACGTGCGAACCTACCCCCATTTTTATTTAAACTGTTGGCTCCTATTGCTGTAAAAAATAACAGAGCTACCTTTAAAAGCAATTGGTTTAGAACATTCAATGACTTTGATATTATATGGGTCCTAAAACATTACATAAACATGAATTAATAAGACACACATTGCTTGCATTTTGTCAAACCGAAAGACTTAATTGACGGTCAAGCGGGTTACAAATGTACTAAGAGTACCTACGTAGTTGCTTACTTAAATATTTTATGAGATCAGCGTTTCAGCGGTCAAATTGTGAAAATCAAATATGATGCGGCTGTTAAAAATATTAAAGTTCCATGAATACGTTCACTATAATTTGCTTGACTTAATAAATGACAGGAAAAACGTTATTGCTTGTGTAGTGCATCTATAGTTCGGCATTATCTAAACAAATGCTGAAGATATCACCCTTGAAAATTATCATCATTATTAGCTGTTCTAAATATACTGATGTGAACATTGTTACCTTTCATTCTGATACAAGTCATAAAACAGGTATGTTATGATCGTGCTTACGGTATTATTATAGCTAGCAAGCCACAAATCTCAAAACGAAATAAATAAGAAAACAGCACATTCACAACTAAAACAACACAGTCTCTCGACGTACGATTAATTTCCGTGTTAGCAAAAATGTTTACTAAACGAACAGTTTAGTATTATTATATCTTCTTTACTTTAGTTATGATTAGCAATACCCAAAAACGTTCCACAAAAAATAGTACATTGTTCACCGAGAGGAGAAAGTGACCGATTACCGTCGAGGGTGTCGTTTGAAGCCCGAGGCGTAGGCGAGGGCTTTAAAACACCCGAGATCGGGAATCGCACTTTCTCTCGAGTGATACATAGTGCTTTATACTACACCTACGAGGAAAATAAAAAACTAAATCTTTTCTACGAAAACTGAATCCTCAAACAACACACAAATTGAAAATGGCGCCAATGGCGTCTGCAATTTTCACATGTTCTTTTTTCAAATTGTTTGACACCATCCAACACACAGCTAGTGGCCAGTGTCATTTTGCTAACTTGGAGATAAAAACTCACTGTAAAAACTTTTTGGCTTTTGATATTTAGGTTACCAGCGCATAGTCAATTCAACGCATTGCGGGGCGCGCAACTACCCACAAATATAAAAATTTACAACACTATAACCAACCTGTTAAGCGTTCTAGTTACTGAAGAGACACGTTCTCGAACCGCTCTCGTTTTTTTGACAGTTCTGACAGCTCAAAACTGTCAGAAAAACGAGAGAGGTTCAAGCTTAGATTATAGAAAGAGTTCAAGAACGTATCACCTGAGTGCCGAGATCGGTTAACAGAATAAGGAAGTTTCCTTTATCATAAAAACTAAAAATAATTATATACATTTAAAGACGTTAGAATTATATTAGATACAGTGAAAAAAATACTCGAATATCTTAATAAATGACGGAGTTATGGATGTCTAAACATGACCGCACGAAATCAAAAAACCTCGCGACGGATTTACGCGTGTGACGTCATCCGGCTCCAGAGCCGCGCCGTGGGTTAGGCTAGTAAGGAAAAAAGGAAATAAAGTGCTTCATTCTATGCCGGGTATTTTTCTAAGCCATGAATACGTTCTAGAATATCATTGTACTTATCTTTATGTTATGATCAACATTTACTATGGGACTAACCCCCCAATATAACGAAGAAAAAGTCAGCATTCCCATAATTTTGTCGTGAGTAAATGAACTTTATTTCTAAATGGAACAAGACTTTGCGTGTGTAACTACTGTTCTGCGGTTATTACATCTGTATATTTTGACTAGTAGTTTTCCAAATAGTAGACCTCACATTTTGGTGAATATTTTCTGGTAATCAGTTTTCAAAAATGCACAACTTGCACAGGCAAATATATTCATAATTACAATATTCTGTCCTAAGATATCATTGTATATTATGACCAACTTTTACTATGGGACTAATCCCCTGTATATATTTTCACAAACAAATATCCTGATGTTTGTTCTTATAAAGTCATTGTAGGTAATAGGTTATTCAGGACTTATTTTATAGTTCCGAAAATGACAGATGTTAAAGTGACAGCTGCCATTATATGGCATATTATTATAGAATTCATACTAGAGTGGCATGACAGATGTCATCCGAAATGTAGATCTCGTTGAGTTCTATCAATTTTGTGCCTAAAGTAACGGTCTAGAAACGACAGTTACGGAGATAAATTACTTTAAAGAGCTGTCATCCAATATAGATCTTGTTGAGTTCTATCACTTTTGTAAAGACAGCAATGGTCTAAAATCGTTAGTTACAGAAATAAACCGCATTTAAGTTTAACAGCTGTCACTTTGAGACCTGACATGTCATCCTAGTATGGATTGTAGCTGTCATATACAGCTGTCATATACAGCTGTCACTTTGTTCAGTCATTTTTAGGGTTTCTTAGTAAAACGAGGAACCCTTAAAACTTCGTTATGTCCGTGTAACGAACGGACGCCGTTTACAGACCATATTAAAAACTTTCCCTGAAAATTATTTTGAGCACAATTTTTAAACATTAGAGGTCATCGACCTCACAAGTATATTTCATACAAACAAACAAACAATAACACTTTATTAGACAACCACATAACATAAAAAATATTACAGGGACAAAACAATACAATTAATAGGTTGTTAACTGGTGGCCTTATCGCTTTAAGCGAATTCTTCCAGGCAACCAAGAATTCATACTAAATTGCGTTTTCCTAGTAATCAACAATCTTAAAAATTAGTTTTTATCATCATCATAATCATCGTCACGTCTACGGAAGCCTATCATACGCATGTCTCGACACGCACTTGACAACTTATTGGAACTAGAAAATAAAAGCCTTGAAAAAAATTATCTAAAGTATGTTATTAGAACAAAATATATTACGCTTCTCCATTTCTAGCTAGCTAACCCTGTATAGGGGATCAGTCAAAACTCTGACACCAGGGCTAGCTACCCGGCCCATACAAACTTACTTACTTAGTCCCATAGCAAAATTTGGCCATAATTTACAAAAATATCTTAGTAAAGAACCTTACCATTTTTATGATTAAGAATATAATTATTTACCTGTAAAAGTTGTGCATTTTTGAGAACTTATTACAAGAAAATGTATACTTGCGAGGTCTACTGTTTGGAGAGCTACTAGTTAATAGTTACAGATGTAAAAACCGCAGTACACTAGACACATACACCAAGTCTTGTTCCAATTAGATATAAAGGTCATTTACTCACGACAAAATTATGGGAATGCTGACTTTTTATTCGTTATATTGGGGGGTTAGTCCCATAGTAAATGTTGATCGTAACATAAAGATAAGTACAATGATATTCTAGAACGTATTCGTGGCTTAGAAAAATACCCGGCTTGGAATGAAGCACTTTATTTCCTTTTTTCCTTACTCCCGCCTAACCCACGGCGCGGCTCTGGAGCCGGATGACGTCACACGCGTAAATCCGTCGTGAGGTTTTTTGATTTCTTGCGGTCATGTTTAAAAATTCATAACTCCGTCATTTTTGAAGATAATTGAAAAATAAAAACACCATAATTTATTGCAGACTTAGTGTAATTTAAAAAAAATTAAACTAGAAAACAGGAAACTTCCTTATTGTCCCGCTGATGTTTGTCTCGTAATTGTCAGCCTGATACGTGCTACACAGTGCTACAGTTTTGAAACTAAAATATATAAGTTCGTATAGGCCGGGTGGCTAGCACTGGCTTCAGTTTTTAAGTTTTTGTAAGGTCTAACATGGCTAAACGGTTAATACAACCATAGTCTACCAATTAACGCAAAATCGAGCTACAGAAGTGCTTAATTTGTATATGCGCGATAACCCATCCGAAGGCTGACCGTGACGTTGCTAAACTAAAATGAAAGTATGTAAAAGCACACGTACCTAGTACAACCTTTAGTTTTCATTTGCTCATGACAAAAGTATGTTAATTTATTCAGTAATCAAAAATTGACAATGTGCGGTTTTTTAAACTTCTTACGCAAAATATAGATCCTAGGAGATAAAATAATTACTTTTCAGCCTATCAATCAGTGTAAACCCTTGGAAGAGTTATAAACCATCCCTTAATTTCGGTATATCGGTAGAAGAGGAGAGAAATACCAAAAAATCAGTAGGTCTGCTAACACAGATCTATTAAAACTAAAACAAAATCCTTGATTAAACAGCTGTATCTAAACTGTATCTCTGTGGCTGCTAATTGAAAAGTGAACAGCGCTTGCAATGCCAATTTCCCCTAAAATCAAATAAAAATTCACAAATTGGAGCGATAAATAAGTTATTCCGATTCCGCAAAGATATTCTATTTGGAAAAATGTGCGAGTTATATCGTGTTTATAAACAGCCAACATTAGGCAGATTTAATGTTAGTTATGCCATTGTAGGACCGTGTACCTAAGTACTAATAAGTTCTCTGTTGGTTCTCTGTATTCACAGTTTTGTATACAAGTTGTCGTCGGCCATTTTTTTTTACGTGTGTTGCATTTTTGAGAGGTTTGTTAGTATTGTGTTTGAGCGGTGGACGACCATCAGTTATCCCCGAGCCGCGCTAGTTACCTATAACGCCTCCACCAAAATGTTATTAATTTAGTAATCAACTTAAAAGTAAAAAACTTTAGTTAAGAGTTAAGCCGGATACTATCGGACGCGGCTGACGGACGCGACTGAAAGCCGCGACTTAGCAGTGTGCACTTCTTAAAACATCCGGCGCGCCAGATCGCTCTCGGACGTCCGAACGCTCAAGGTCGTCCGAAGGTGACGTCCGCGACTTATGTCCGATAGTGTGCACGGCTCAGTGTACGTTCATAGTCTAGATACCTATCAGTCGCGTCCGTCAACTGCGTCCGATAGTATGTTTCTGGCTTAATAATTAGTGATGAGTGTAGAAGAGAGCGTCCTACTTTTCTAAAAATAAATGATTCTGATTCTGAAACTGAGTACATAAGCATTTTCAATAATGACTTTTTGTACCATTTTTTCATATTTCTCCATGGAATAAGGAAGTTTCCTTAATCATAAAAACTAAAAATAATTATATACATTTAAAGACGTTAGAAATATATTATATACCTACAGTGAAAAAATTACTCGAATATCTCAATAAACGACGGAGTTATGGATGTCTAAACATGACCGCACGAAATCAAAAAGACCCGCGATGGGTCTGTGTATCTATCTATGTGTGTGACGTCACCCGACCCAGGAGCCGCGCCGTGGGTTATGCGTCCGTCATTTTTGAAGATAATTGAAAAATAAAAACACCGTGCTAATAGCTAGTCGAAAACGCACTTTCCCTTTTGTTGAGTAAATTAACGTTCCCACTCCCACCTTTTGGTCTTGAAGACCTGACACGTTACGCCGATGAAAACATGATGAAAATTGAAACGGCTATTTGCATACAATGGACTAACATGTAAGTTTCCAATTCGTTATGCAGCCAAGCAGGTAGGTATTGTATATTGTGAAACACTACTCATTTCGCTTTGTGTAAAGTACACAAAGTACATTAATCTACATTCTTAATTACTGAAACATTTCCAAAAAAGGTTTCACAAATTTTCCAGCCTATCACATATGTTTTATTTGTTAGGCTGCGGTGGTAATCTAAACCGGATTTGTAAGGTAATTATTAGGCCCAGTTATGAATGCACCATCGTAATTATAATAGCTAATTAAACTATTTCTGTTTCATTTTAGGCTTTCGATAGAGATAACACTTTTCACGTTGCTATTAAGTCCATAAATATATTTATTTATCCTAATAAATTCAAAATTAATTAAAAAAAAATTGCAGGGCTCTTATTTGTTTTTAACTGATGTAATAGACTCAGAAAAATATGAACTTTCTCGAAATGTAACAATTGTTGTGGTTAGATTTTTTAATTATTATTATACCAGCCTCCATACATTTTGTGGACATGTCCTTTATTGCAGACTTGGAGTAATTTAATAAAAATAAAACCACAAAACGGGAAACTTCCTTATTAACCTTTTTTGCAGTCAGTGTACTATCACGCATCTTTTAAACCTGGCAGCCCTGATTCATCTATTGATCACGTGGAGTTTTGGCGGGAACGCGGAAAAATCATGTCGCCTCATTGTATTATTTTGTTAAACTTGTGTTTTTATCAGTGATAATTAGTGTAAAATGGTGGTATTTCGTTGATTATGAGCTGATTTACGTGCATGAGTGTAGGCAAGTGATATAATGTGACGTATCATGTTCTTCCGTGTTGTTACCAAAACTCCATAGACGCCTCTAGTAAAGTCTCCACTGCTTTACTGAGAAGAAGAAGTTGAAAAAAAGCAATATTTAAGACTTCGACTGAAGGACTCTGTATCCATGGTCATGAGTAGGATTAAAAAAAAAAAAAAAAAAAATTGATTAAGTGGAGTTTTGGCGGGAACGCGGAAAAATCATGTCGCCTCATTGTATTATTTTGTTAATCTTGTGTTTTTATCAGTGATAATTAGTGTAAAATGGTGGTAGTTCGTTGATTATGAGCTGATTTACGTGCATGAGTGTAGGCAAGTGATATAATGTGACGTATCATGTTCTTCCGTGTTGTTACCAAAACGCCATAGACGCCTCTAGTAAAGTCTCCACTGCTTTACTGAGAAGAAGAAGTTGAAAAAAAGCATTATTTAAGACTTCGACTGAAGGACTCTGTATCCATGGTCATGAGTAGGTTTAAAAAAAAAAAAAAAAAAAAAAATATTGATCACGTTCATTCGGTTCATTCACTATTTCCTTCCAGAAAGAAAATTCAAGAAAATTTAAAGAAAACGCTAGAAAATATTTGTATCCGACGAAATTTTGTGTTGATTTGCTCCGTTCGATTATATTGTAATAAACAATTGAGTTGATTACGTGCTACAAGCTATACTACAGTGTAGAAGATACCGGTGGTAAGTAACGAAATCATTATGAAACATGTCTGTCACTACGTCTTTAACCATCTACTTGATTTAAAGAGAAATTTGGCTCAATACAGAATTAAATCGCTGCTGGACTGCACCAAAATGATCAAATAGATCAGGTTACAATGCTCCAAAGTCATGTTCACAAGATAGAAACCTAAGCTCTCACTAATTTGTTTCTAGTCAGTGAAATATTGAAGCAGAATATTTCCTTCTAAACACAACATGATTTACTCGATTAATAGGAGGTCTGTTTCTAACCATTGGGGTCTAGTGAACACCCCCTGAGTTCGTAATTTATCAGACGCCAACAGATCTCAATATCTGCATGTTCCGAAAAAAAAGCTATTGCTAAGGAAACTATTATTGTCAATTTTGCTATCGATTCTACTTCTCTTCTCAAAGGAAATACATATTGCTATTTGTCACTGCTTTTAGGAAATACAAGATGTTGTCCCGTATGTGTGTAGCGCGGTCTGCATTCAGTCTATCACAAGGATTAAAGACCCCCGTTCCACAGAGATTTGTGCCTAGGAATTATGCTGTCAGGAACTATGCTCGGGAGCCTAGATCAAGAATTGCTACTAAGACTCAGCCTACATTATGGGAAAGGCTCATGGCACCTGCTGGACCAAATGGTAAATTATCAATTTAATAATTTTCTGTGCAATAATTATATTTTTCCCAAAAAATGGTATAACCAACTTCAACCGTGTACAGATTTTGAATAGTTCTCACAGATCAATGTAGTAATTTTCACATTATTGTTGATTTATTGAAAATGGCTCAGCCAATATTGATAGCATTTAAATTTTAATTTGAATCATCAAAAACGGACCACTCAGCAAACCAAAAAGTTATGCATGGTCAAACATGTCGAATTGTAAACCATCACTCACGCCTCCATTTTGTCAGTAAAAAAATGATTTTACCTTGTGGATGCTTTGAGAATGATGGTTCTGAATTAGTTGCTTTCATTAATTTTCAGCATTCAGTCTAGGAAAAGGGGCTTTGGCAGGAGCATCTGCTGTAGGTTTGGTGGCACTTTGTTATTATGGATCCGGAGTGAAACCTGGCACACTACAGGAAGCACAGTAAGTGTTCTGATAGAATCATTTGCACACCAAATGCCAACTCCATTTGAATAAATTTTATAAGAGACACCAGAAAAATAAAAAGGTTAAAGTTTTACCCGAGATAGTGAAGAGAGATGGAACATTATTTCCCAAAATTGCTGCTCTTGAAACATTTGCTATCTCTATGGAGGCCAATATAGCCATTAGTCATCATTAGCACATTTGAGCTAAAAATAATTTTGTAAACAATGGAAAAATCATAAACATTGTCATAGTGATTGATCTGTGTACTATTTTTGTATTATGACTTGAAACATGTATGTAAACTACACTATTTTTGTGACATGCTAAATTAATTGACCTCAGATATAAGTTAAAGTAATGATTTATTTTTCAAGTGTTTCATAACCACAAAAAGTCAGCCATGGCGGAAGTGTACTTGAACGAAACAAAGAATCATAAAATCCTCCTGCCACAAAGAGTTCTGTTTGGAAAAAGGCTTAGCTTATTGTATAAATTAACTGGCTACGAAGACACTCAGCATCATTATCAGCCCTAGACGTCCACTGCTGGACTTAAGCCTTCCCTACAGTTTCCAATAAGTCTGGTTAAAAGCAGTTTAAATTCAGATTAATCATGAAATGTCTGAATACCTGAAGATACATAACCATTTGTATTTTTCAGTTTATGGCCACAATATGTGAGGGACCGCATCAAAACAACATATGGATACATTGCCGGGTCACTTGTACTGACCGCTGGGAGTGCTATGACCGTATTCAGAACCCCAGCGCTGCTTAATCTTGTTGCTAGAAATGGATGGATTGTAAGTAAACTTTCAAATTATATTTCTTGTAGAACCCCCATCAAACTTTATGGCGGCTCTAAAATGCTCTACTTGCTACACTAAATCCCACTTAACTACTGAGCCGCCATTAATTTTGAATCCTACTATACTATACCTGATTAATGAGATGTTTTTGGTTCTATGGCAACCTTCTTTGTGCCACATAAATACAAATGTTCATAATCTATATGGCTTAGTCAAATTCAGATATGCCATGAAGTAAAAATGGCCATGATTAAATATTAGCCTTTTTTATGGCTTTTGGTCTTCATCATCCATATATTTGCTCATTACATCGGAGTTTGGATTCTTGTACCCAAAATAAATTAAATCTTGATAAATATATAAATAGTATTGTTTGGTTCACGGCACCAAGATTGATTTCATAATGTTTATCAGTATTGCATTTTTGGATTGATATGCTATCTTTGTTTATCTAGTGGAACTCCCTTGATCGAAGTAGTGGAAGCTGAAATATGTTGTTTGTTTGGATGTAATGTTAATCAGAACAAGAAAATGCTGAAAACACTTTATCTCTAATGTTTATAATAATTAAATGATTAGTTTTAGTGTATGTACACTAAAACTGTATTTAGTAAGTGGCAATGCTGCTACTCTAAAGTATTTTCCATCTTTTAAGCAGCTTAGCAAAATAACAAACTAGGATTGATATGGATGTTTTTCTTCAATTCACGCGCCGGCTACAGAGAAGGTCTTTTGCTAAATCTGTATCCTTGTTGCTTGTATCTCATTCATCAGGACATACCTGATCCGTCTTCGTCATGTCGTATGACGTCTACTATACTAAGCGCCACACAAATCGACGGATGAGAAGTTAGCCGCAGATGACACTTCGCCGTGATTCGCTAATTATTGCGCATGTGTGCACAATGCCTATATAAATGGCGAAGTAGTGAGCTCGGGCGTAGGGAGCGCGCTGGAGGCATGATGTTGGCGGGCGGGTGTGCCCCGACGTTTCGTCTCTCGGGCTCTCGCGCGTACCCATATTTCGGCTTTTGCGCAGAACGCTGTGCATAACTTCCCATCCGTCAATTTGTGTGGCGCTCAGTATACTAGACATAGGCACGTTGTACAAGTTACATTGTAATGATACTATAGTACGATTCAAACTAAATGTCCAAAAAATAAAAACTAATTCATACAAGTAGTGCACTTCAGAGACACATAATGTTAGACGTTGTTTTTAACATTTTGAACGCCACATACCATACATTTTCATTTCATGTTATGTGGCCCGGTTTTCTGTTGTCTATGAGGTCGTTGGTGCTCGCAAGTACTGGTCAATCAAAGGTGACTTAGGCGTTAGACTTTTTGACCGCCAAAGTCACCTATTAGTCCATTGAAATGTTACAATTTAAGGATCTAACATTGCATTTGTTAGAGGACGCAATTTTATTTTTGGGACATGTGTGTATCGCGAAATAGTAGATTGTATCATAAGGGAGCAAAATAATATTTTTACGGCGAGGGCGCTTTTTTGAATCCATAGCCAAGCGAGGGATTCTAGAGTAGAATCCCGAGCGTAGCGAGGGATTCTTTAGTAGAATCCTGAACGTAGCGAGAGATTCAAAGTACGTCGCCCGAGCCAAAAATATATTTTGCGCCCGAGTGGTACACTCTACTTTTCATCACCTCTATGAGAAAACAAAAGGCGCCTCATATTTTACTATAATATTATTATTTAATAAAACGTAGAGTAACAACTAAAATTAAAATTTAAATGGTATCTAATTATAAAACAAATTAAAACTTATATTTAGGTACATTCTTTTCATTCATTTTCTTGGTGCTGAACACTAACATTACAAAAACTTCCAAATTCAAAAAGTGCGCGGAAAAGATATTGCCGTCGCACTTATAAAGTTCCTTATAGAAAACACCTCATTTGGGCGCACTTAAAGGCGAACCAAGTAGTCCTTTTCGAATAGATGTGATGAAAAAGTGTTTGCACCACTTTTTCCAAGATGGCGGCCGGGGGACAAGGGCAGCAAGCCCGCAAACTTGGGGTTAAGCTTCTATCAACACACATGTCCCAAAAATAATTGCGTCCTCTAAAAAATGTAAAGCTCATATGTAACATTTCAATGGACTTGACTTGACTTGATCAGCACTTCTGGGCCAGTGGCGTAGCGTGCCTTAGCGGGGCCCCGTATAAACATTTGTTTGGGGGCCCTTAACATAAGAAAGAAATGTTTGCATAAAATTAAAAGAAATATATATTCATCATAATTATGTACCTGTCACGTTTTTCATAGATTTTACAAACAATTCAAATTAAATATGCACTCTCTTTGGCTTTTTTCGGCAAACTGAATTAGTAAGTCATTTATAGCTGATGATGACTTCAGTTTTTCTAAAGTTTTCTAATTTTATTAACTTTTGCTTAGGCACATCGGGGGCCCCAGTGGCCCGGGGGCCCCGTATAATTGATACGGCAGATACGGCGGTAGCTACGCCCCTGTTCTGGGCGCCAACGGTGTCTATAATCGTTATAAAATTTCGCCGCATAATATGATAAAAATTAGACGTGGCAGTGAAAATGTTAAAGATTCCACCTATAAAAACAACAAAAAGAAATTAACATAGAATTGTGTGTATTGCAGTCTATAATAGTGACGATGGGCCTGATGATCGGGTCGGGCATGGTGGTGCGCGGCATGGAGTACCGGCCGGGGCTGGGCGCCAAGCAGCTGGCGTGGGCGGCGCACACGGCCATCATGGGCGCCGTCATCGCGCCCATCTGCTTCCTGGGCGGGCCCGTGCTGCTCCGCGCCGCCTGGTTAGTGCCTTACCATTACACTAAAACTTCGGCAGTAAAATATAATGTATTGAAGGCGGGCAAGGGACACCCGTGCCCTCTCCCTCTCCAGAGTCTTGTTGCTATTTTCTTGTTAACTTTAAAACTTTTACTATATGTATTGAGATGTTGTGATGTGCAGGTACACGGCAGGCGTAGTGGGAGGGCTGAGCACGATCGCGGTGTGCGCGCCGTCGGGCGAGTTCCTCAACATGCGCGCGCCGCTCGCCATGGGGCTCGGCGCCGTGTTCGCCGCCTCGCTCGCCGGCATGTTCCTGCCGCCCACCTCCGCGCTCGGCGCCGGTACGTACGGAGCTGACCATGCGCGCGCGCCGCGACCCAGACTCTACTGAAGACGTGACGATATTCAGAAATTTTGCAGCAACACCTGCTAGCTTAGCGTACAAGACCACGACAAGAGTTTATCGACGTGAGCAAAGGTGACAGATATATGCTTTATCATAACTCTGTCACGTTCTGACACGTCTATAGTATTATTTTATGGTCCGTATGCTAAGCCCGCTGGATAAGACTGGCACAGAACAGCAATAGTTGGCGAAAAAGAGAAAGTAAGAGGACTTAAGCCCTCTAGTGGACTGAAATGAGCTGATGATGACGATAATCTCTTTGATGACCGCAATGCTGTAGAACTGTGGTGCAACGAAATAACCAAAACATTGTTCAAAGCGTCGTAGCATTTGTTGATATTGACGAAAGACTGGTCTGTTCCAGGTCTGTACTCGCTGAGCCTGTACGGCGGCCTCATCGTGTTCGGCGGGTTCCTGCTGTACGACACGCAGGCCATCGTGCGCCGCGCCGAGATGCACCCAGCGTACGGACTCCAACCTTATGATCCTATCAATTCGTGAGTATTATTCCTCCATTAATATTTAAAAAAAAAAATGTACCTTTCACCTTTTCCACATCACATCAAAATTTTTTTTCATGTTGTGGAGCCCGGTTTTTAGGGTTCCGTACCCAAAGGGAAAAATAAAAATAGGTCCCTATTACTAAGACTCCGCTGTACGTTTGTCTGTCTGTCACCAGGTTGTATCTCACAAACTGTGATAGATAGAACATTTAAATTTTCACAGATGACGTATTTCTGTTGCCGCTATAACAACAAATACTAAAAACAGAATAAAATAAATATTTAAGGGGGGCTCCCATACAATAAACCTGATTTTTTACCGTTTTTGGCCAAGGGGGGGCCAAGGAATTCCATACGGGTCAGGCCGTAGATTTTGCCACTTTTTAGGTCCCCTAACTCTCCGCCTATTTTTTCTTATAGTAAATTACTTTTAATTTATTTCTAAATGTCATCATCGTGTGTCGTAAGGATCGGTTAATAGGGGCCAGTAAAAATAATGGAATAAATTTATAAATTATGAAAGTTATAGGATGTTTATCTGCGAAAAATGACTAAATTTTCATAAAAAACGCAAATCCGCTTCGGTGGGAGTGAACTTTGCACATCGATAAAATAAAAACTATAACACTTTTTAATAATCTGTTTGATTTGACGTTATAAAATTATAGTCAATTATCCACGGTTTTAATATCTTTACGTGTTGTTTAAGAAAAAATCATAATAAAACGCAGATTTATTAAAAACTTTCGAAAACTGATTATTTACGATATTTTTATTTCGCAACCATTATCTTCTCGTTTTATTATTCTAGAAGCACAGTGAGATTTAAATTAAGTCGCGACAACACCTAAGTAATGTACTCTTTAATCATTAAGCTCGTAGTGGCCACAGTTTTGTCAGTTCGCTGTCATAACCCGTGCGAAGTAGAAAGTGTCACGTGTTTTACGAAGTGAATTTTTTGAGATTAAATGAAAAGTTTTTATTTGGAATCTATCATTGTTTTTGTGCACGATTAAGTAAGTTGTACGTGATCTTCCAACGTTAAGGTGGCATGATAATATGTCTTATTTATTGAGTTATGATCGATTTTCGCTATCACCTTCGCTATGAAAACAGGTCGTTCGCTATTTCTGCGCTATCAACTATTCTTCACCACAAATAATACTGAGTACACACTAGGTGCAGTTATTTTTTACTGTTGACATGTTTTGCAAAACTTGAATGAGATCAAAAGTCTGTACTGAAAAAAAAAAAACAAAATAGGTAGGTATAATGTTCGTTTTTGTAACTTTCAATAAATAGTATACACGTAGTAGTAGTCACGTAGGGTGTAACATTAATTTAAATTACCATATATCTTCGCGAGACTAATAATTATAATATTAACTCACTAGTAGTCGTCCAAACAGTAGATTTCGAAAGAATAAAGGACATCATTCATTATGAGCTAAACCTGAAAGTGCCGGTCAAAGAAATTTATTATGAAATATTATTAGAAGATAATATTCTGAGCATTTCAAACTATGCAACTAACCCTCTAGGATTACTAAGTGAGTAGTCACGGGACACTAACCTCAGAGGTAATCATTTGCAAATAATTTCATATGTGTATCACCATCCTAACAATTGTTCATCATTATCGTTCGCCATTGTTCGCGACAGGATAGCGAAGAATTATGCGCAATCTTTTCGCTATTTGTGGCAAAATCTACGGCCTGACCCATACGGTACAGAACCCTCCGTGCGCGAGTCCAACTCGCACTTTGACGACTGTTTGGAAATCATTGTCAAAATGTTAAACGTGCAATTCTTGTATATTTGTACAAAATTCGAATCTTGAAAACGGCTCGGAAAACGATTTAGATGCAACTGACGATTGAGTATTTATATGTATAAGATTTTGGCCTTTTTTTATGCTGAGTGGAGCTCAGTCGCTCTCTGTTACAAGAGGGTGCCTCTCTCTCAGAGCAAATAAAACAATCAAGAAAGAACGTCGTTGAACAGTCAAGTGAGACCGATTTTTTATACATGTGTTAGTGCGTCGGTGTTGCGCCGCCATAGTTCGACTGACAAGCCAAGGCGTAGTTTCATTGTATAAGATTGTGTGTGACACGGCGAGGCTTTGTTTTGGTTGGCTTCACTTGTTTTGTTCACAACATCTCTCTTTATTTGCTCTGAGGCCTCTCTATCCACCTAGGACTGAAACACTTGCATTCTTCTCTTGCAGGGCAATTTCCGTGTACCTGGACATATTGAACATTTTCATGCGTATCGCCATGATCGTCGCGGGCGGCGGCGGCAACAAGAGGAAGTAATCACCCGAGCCGTAGTCTACACTCATCACCCATCAGTTAATCTCAAACGAAGGCTAAATTCCTCGTGCATACTATTACGAAGGCTATATATATACCTCGTAGATACTAACTATTGTTTCGAAAACTCGACGTAGGGGCTTTCATGTGATATAATGTATAATGTAGAAGTTAAGTTGTTATGTAAGTTTCGGCGTTAATAAATTGACAAGTATTTACCAGTATTATTGTGGTTTCACTCTTTGTTGTTTCCCGTATTTTGTCCAATTTTCTAGGGATGTGCATTTCATTTTCATCACATATATTCGGACCGGTTTCGCTCGGTAAAATCGAATATGTGTAGAATGTTCGGGAATAATCATGGAGGAGACTGGTTAATATGCTCCTTGGGAATAATATAGTGTGCTAATGTGTGTGGCAACCTTGGCTTGCTACGTACACATATATTCGGGCCGGCGCAGTTGATTCAGCTCAATTTGCCGAACGACAAAGCCGACGGAACTTGGCTCGTGCCAATCGGCACAGATCGGACGGTTCCTTCCGCTCGGCAGTATCGATGGAGGCTGGCCCGAATATATGTTTAGCAAGCCTAAATTAATGCCGTGGTGGCCTAGAGGTAGTGACACCCGCCTTACAATCGTGAGGTCGCGGATTCAAACCCTGATCCCGTACCAGTTCTTTGGAATTTATGTACGGATTTTTTTTTTACCACTTGCTTTTCGGTGAAGGAAAACATCGTGAGGCAACCTGCATAATATGTCCGTTGAAGAAATTCAATGGCATATGTGAATCCACCGACCCGCACTGGGCCAGCGTGGTGGATATGGCCCAATCACCCTTCGTGGGTAGGCCTACTTCCTGCAGTGGACTATTAAAATGCTGATACAGTACAGTACAAGCTAAATTCACAGACGCCATTAAGTTTGATTCACTCTAACATGCAGATTGCAGTGTGACTGATTTTTGGTTCATAGTTGTATCACGCCAAAGAATCACGCGCTAGGTGAAGAGGAGGCCCATGTGGCTTAAAAGAATTGTGTTATTTGAATAATGCGTTTCGTATGATTCAAATAACGAATCTGCTAATGCTAACAACAGACTCGTGGTGATTGTTTTCATTAAATAGCGATAGCTATCAATAAAAGCAATTACGCCATCTTGAATATTTAGGCGGTACCAATTCAGCTGTCAATAGTACATTTTTGTAAAGTTGTTCATTCAACGATTGCTTTCGCAATCCGCGCAAAGCAATTGATAGCTAACGTCACATAGGCGGTGCCAAATGACTAAAATGACGTCATAAACGATTGCTATTACGATTACTATTCCTTAGGCGGTCGGCCCGCTGGTCTGTGCACCGTTTTAAACTTCTAGTATAGGCTGAATCATACAATTTGGCGGAAGTGAAGTTAGCTACAAGCTGCGCAATATCCAATGCAAATCTCACTGCCGCGCGTTGATTGGAAATTGCGCAGCTTGTTAACTTCACATCCGCCTACTTGTATGATTCGGCCTATAAAAAATGTTTGCAGACAATCAAACTTTATCAAACCTCTTTAATACGTTTTTGGCCAACCATTAAGTAATTGAGTCTAATCCTATCCTACTAATATTATAAACGCGAAAGTTTGTGAGGATGGATGGATGGATGTATGGATGTTTGTTACTCTTTCACGCAAAAACTACTGAACGGATTGAGATGAAACTTTGCAATAATATAGCTTTTATATCAGAATAACACATAGGCTATAAATTATAATGATATATTGCGTATGCGGGCGAAGCCGCGGGTAAAAACTAGTATGAAATGAAAACAGAAAAATTGCAGAGTCAATAATTTATTTACAGATTTTAAATTACAATGTTTTCGTTTGTAATTTGCGTCAAAATATCATCTCATTAAGCAGTGTATTACAAGAAAGGTAATGTAATTTCAAAATAGTTGGTAAGTACATAAATATTTTGTTTAGTCAATTTGAAACCTTTGCAAGACTAGATCATTTTATTATTATGATGTATATATCTAAAAATACTGTTTTTATAATTATTTACCTGAATCTAAAATACTAATTTACACATTTCTTTCAGGAATTAATCGATTGTGCACTGTTTAATTCTTTACCTAACCCAAACAGGTATAAAAATATATTCTAAATAAAAATATCACAATAAGTTGTCAAATAAAGGCTCTTTGGAATTAAATATCAGTAATTGTAAATTCATATAATTAAATAAAGGAATTCAATATTTTTAAAGAAATCTAAGCTTTTTTGTAGAATTAAATGCTTAGAGCTCTATCTTACCACTTCACTAGGACACCATGGTTGCGCAACCATGCACAAAAAAAAAACAACTTGCGACCAGCGGAAACCAAGTGAGATACCTTCCATGTAACTCTTTACCTTTTTTGGTTCCGAAACCATGGGTTTCTAGTGAAATAGGGCCCTTAGTCAATCACGATCAAATAAAATAGCATAAAATGAGTCTAAATTATCATAGGTTTATGCAGCATTTTTACAAGAAATAAGAATATCTAGATTATGCTGATAACATGGGACTTAACTATAGTATGCGGTAGTGATATTATTTGTATACAATAGATCACCTAACTATCTTACTTATGAGCAACGTAATTTATTAAAGAGATCCGCGTCCTAATTAAGTTAGGCATTAAGGCCTCGACTCGGCGTCCATCTTTCGTACAATTTTGACCCATAGAACCTACAAACAAAACTATACTTTTAATTTATCATATTTTCTCAAAATTTAGGACATGCCGCTCACCAGGAATGAATAGACTGAAACTGTAAAAGTAAAATAAAATCATCAATACTTTTCATATCATAAATTCAACGACATACCTAAAACAATAATAATTATATGAAATTATTACCTAACATAAAAAAATAAAAATACGGAATACTATTAGCTCGTCAAAATTATAAGAAAACTAGTCGCATCTGTGCCACCTTACGTAGTAACGTCGCCAGTCTTATGTGCTTGCTGTTTTAAATACATGGCGTACATCTGTCGCGCCTGGTTGAGTACCCTGTTCACGTTGTGTTTGCGAACCATCTTGTCGAAGTGCATCGCCAGCTCGTTGTAGTCCATGCGGTTCCGCATGATGTAGTCGCGGTGCTGCAGCAACACCGTCAGACATAGGAACATGAGGAATGGGTTTCCCCCGCCGAACAAACTCGGCGGCGGCAGACCGCCCACGCTACACTTGACTGGCCCGTCCCCGCTCCCCGACCCGGCTGAAACGTTTCTCTGCACGGGAGGCTTCAAGGCTTCATATTTCTTCTGAAAATTATTAATAGTCGAAGCGACACTATGCAAGTTAGGCTGCTTTGTGTTCAACAGCGATTCGCAGTTCCGTTTTGCATTCTCCAACTCCTGGGACATGCTCGAAAAGAACTTCTGCGACCTCGTCGCGCTGGCGTCTTGTTGCTGGCTATTCTTTGAGGCTTCTTTAGTGATGGGGTCTTTCTCCGAAGAGTCGGATTCGCTCGACGGTATATGCGTGTCTTTTAAACGTTTAAACTGTTCCTGGGGCTCCAATTGGTTCTTTCTCAGTAATCTGATAGGCGTGACAGATTTTTTGCCGGAATGTTCCTCGAAAATTTCGCCCGTGTCTCCGTCGAAGTCGAGTTCGGCCTGCTCGTCGGGGGTCTGCGGGCAGCTGGCCGTGGTGCGCGTCGTCGGCGTGTTTCTGTGGAGCGGGTTCTCCCATAAATAGATGTCTTCCGCGCTTCTCGCGTTCGATTTCACGGTGTCGAGTAACGGAGATCTCTTCAGATTCTCTAGCAGTTCTACGGTTTCGGGTCGCGGGTCCAGCGTAGCCGCGGCGCAGTCTTGTTTGATCTCGGTGCAGTCATTGGTCGGTCTGTCCTCGGTGCTGGTGGACTCGGAGGGCGAGTCGCACACCATGCTGCACCGGTCCACGTACGAATTGCCGAACACTTGCCGGTCCAAGTGTTCCAATTCGAGTCTTAACTCTCTCGTCATGGAAGTCGTCATCGGATAGTACTCTTGCGAGTCGTCGGGGCTGCTTCCTTCGTTCGCGTCCGCACAGACGTTTTTATTCAATCTGTTCACGAGTTTTTCGTCTTTCGCGAGAGTTTTACCCTCGTCGGCCGCAGTTTTCGTTAACGTAATTCTCGGGCAGTCTTTTGTGGTGCTTCGCTCTATAACGGATCGCGTCCGTTGTAACTTTTCCTGCGTCACGGCGCCTACTTTGCTGCCGGTCGCGAAGTTGAGGAACTCGTTCAAGTTTTTGATCATTTTAACTTTAGGTTTGGTGCTGTCCCCGGCGGCGTTCACCGAGTCATCCAGTTTGTCCAAGGAAGAGAAGAATTTATTGTTGTGTACCGATATCTTATCTCGCAGCTGTCGGACCTGATTCCCTAACGGAGTATTTTTGGTGTCCGCATGCGTGCCGTTCATGAGGTTGCCGGTGCTGGCCCAGGCGGTGGCGAGCCCGTCCGCCTCGGGGCTTTTCCCGTGCTCGGGCACACTTTTCATACTCTTTCTTTTCAGGGATTTACTTTCACGATTTAATAGACCGTTTTCTGTTTTATCAGTTTCATTTCTATCTATTTTGGATCTTCGCTGCAGCGCGGCGTCGTCTAAGCTTTGGAATTCTTTGGAGCGTTCGAGTGAGGCGGTCGCATTGCGGGTCGCATTTTCGTCGAGGCTGTGGTTCATTTGCTTGCAGGTGGCCAGTTTTGGGGTCTTGGCGAGGCTGAAGCTGGAGCTCTGTCTCCGTATCGCGCACATTTTAGTGTAGGCGTTTTCTCGTGGAGCCTTTAGCAGCGGGCTGACGGGAGGCGGGTCTTCGTCAAGTTCCGCGCCGGGGTCGAATTCCCTCTCCTTGAGAGATAGCTCCATCGATGGTGTTTTCTGCGGTAACGAGGCCCATAAAACTTCCAACATTCTTAGAGCATCATCAAACGCAAATTCCCTCTTCATTTCTAGAAGGAGCCATCTGTAGCAGAAAAGAAGATCGTCCGCCTGTTGCGATTTCAAATAACCGTAGAAATCAGGGTCATACACCTGCAACGAAGAGAATCCAAATATAGCCTAGCAATAAATTATTACACTTAGATACAAACAGCGATTAGCGGGTAGTTCAGTAATAATCTCTGGATGCATTGCTGAAGTAGGCGTGCGCCGAGAGTCGCGGGTCCGCCACGTGTCGCCCGGCAGAGCGGGCGCAGGACGTACCTGCAGCGACTCGGTGAGGTGCGCGAACTTGACCGTCATGGCCTCGCCGTCGAGCAGGAAGTTGGGATATAAGCGCCGCATGAGCGCGCACAGGCAGATGTAGGCGTGCGCCTCGTCGCCCATGGTCACGAGCAGCGGCGACGCCAGGTCCGACATGCCCTGGCAGTAGCTCACGCGCGGGTGGTTCAGCGCGTACCTAATGGTAATAATAGTTTCATGAATTTGACGCATTTATTGATTAGATTTTTTTTTGTTTTCATTTACTTTAAAATAAATGTTATTTAACACGTAGGAAGACGTCAGCATCCAGGAATCAGAATTATTATTTTAAAAAAATGGTAACGTCAAAATTTCAAAGCAACCACGGCTGACCCATAACGTCCGATAATTATTTTCACATCATTTTTAAGTTTGTAAGAAACATCGAAAATATCGCCTAATATATGGGAATAATCTTGTAGCACTCTTAGCATAGCTTTTGGGGTACCCCAAGGTAGCATTATGGGGGCTACATTGTTTAATTTATATATAAACAATAGGCCCAATTATGAAGGCGCCATCGTAATTAGAATATTTCTGTTTCTTTTTTATTTTAGGCATTCGATATAGAGAACACTTTTTACGTTGCTAATAAATTTACGATGGCGCCTTCATAATTGGGCCTATTATCCATGATTTGGAAATGAAAAATGCCGCAATGCATACTGCAAATGTTTCTACAACTTCTAAACTCTTCCAAAGCATATGCGATTCTACATTCGTTAGTATACATTAAAAGAAGAGTAAAAATCACTTACGTAGTCAATATATTGAAAAGCGACGCTATATTTTGGTTATCATCACTGCCCGCATAAAAGTTGTGATGTCTGTCTGTCCTCAATACATCCTTTCGAACCATTCCAGTCACGTAAGCTAGGTCAGGGTTCACCTGAAATCGTATTACGTTTATAGGAACCAAACTATAATTTATTTTTAGGAAGTTTTATGACTGTGAGACTGTGACTCTTACCATTCCTTTTTGTATGCAATCTTTCCACCGAGATCTCAATGTGTAATATTCATTTGCTTTCCTCTTGATATAATCCATTCTTTCTTTGCCAGTCATTCCATCAGGATATACATTAAGGATGTGCTTCCACACCACTTTTCTGAAATAAAATTACTTGTTGTCAGCATATGTCTGCTGACAAATCATGAAATATTTAATTTCATGAAGTACAGCTCGTAGTCAGGATTTATAAAAATAGTGATGACGATGTTAACAGATTTAAAATTTAAGCCAGTTGTGCTTAAGCCGATTGCTTCATCTATACCTACTGTCAAAATTATAATAACATCGCAAAACATTAACTTAAGTGGTGAAGTAGATCAAAAGCATTCAAGTTTATGTGCAAATCTTTTTAGCCCTCGGAAGTGAAACACAAGTCGCGCGCTGCGCATGCAGTTAGGGACAAGCAGGGGACTCATTTTTGAACTTTGCTACTTGGTCGTATACGGAACTTGTATGTAGCACTTGTAACTTCCATAGACAATATAGAGTGTTTTCATGTAATCTGTCAAAGTTCCGTATAAAGTGCGTTTCACGAAAGAAGTCCCCCAGACTCGTCGCCACAATCGCATGGCCGAAACGTTAAAAATAGTTTCACTTATTTCTCGGGACTCCTGTCGTGATGTGGATTCTAGTTTTACTCGTACAGAGATACTAGAGGAGTTTTCTTAAAAGAAATCTCTCAGAACTACGCATCAGGGCGATCTGTTAAAATTAGTTTCACTTTTTGCCGCGGGACTTGTTTCGTGAAACGCACTCTGGGTTCCGAGGCGTTCGAATTTCATAAAATTAAATGAGTCCAGGCCGCAGCTTTCCGAATGCGTTTTAAGCAGTCTATTGCGCGAGCTTGAGAGACCTCAGAAAGATTAGCCCGTATGTACCTAAGGCTGGGGTCGATCCCGCCGCAGTAGATGACCTCCCGCAGGCGAGCCGAGTCGGTGATCTGGCCGGTGGGGTCGAGGAAGGCGCGGAACTCGTGGTCGGCCAACGGCGGCCGCGGCGTCGCGCCTCCCTCCTCGTACAGGTTCAGAGCTCGCGACACCATGTTGAACGTCTTCTCTACCTGCCGTACATTACATATAGCACGAATCAAACTTAATGGCGTCTGTAAACTTAGCTACAACCTGCGCAAAATCCCACTTTTCATCATCGTTGACATGTTTTTGATACTGCGCAACAACTCTCCTCGTGTGCAATAAATTTGTTTCTACTTATACGGGTGTCCCTGAACTCAACATCAAGCTGGAAATGAACAACTATGCAACTTCCGGTTGTATTTTCGATTGCGATTGGTAGTACATTTATTTAGCTTTACAATTTAAACATAAAAATTAAATAATGTTGAAAACTCAAGGCACGACTTGAACTGGAGTGCGCCAAGGTGACGTTTTTGGTTACATTTCTAAAATTGACCATACCTCATATACTCATACCTCTAATCTTTCCAGTTTTAGAGCCCATACATACAGGTTGTTCCAGCATTTCCGGCTTGACGTTGAGTTCAGGGACCTGTATACCTCTTTGTCAATATATCTCATACTAGCTTTTACCTGTGCTAAATCAAATTGATCCGTATCTATCTATGTTGCTGTGTCAATAGCAAACAAACAAACACATTCAGATTTATAATATCAGTTAGGATTAGAATGAGCAGACCCATATCCGGATTATGGTGACCTCTGTAAGCATATCCTTCCCTCACTTTTTTGTTTCTCCCTTCCCTTTTTGTTGAACTTGAATAAAATGGCTTTGCAAAGCTTGAGTGCATGGATCAATGGGTGCGTGTAGAAATTAATTTAAAATAAAAAGTCCACCTGTCCACATTCGGAATGGACATCCTACGGTGCTCTTGCCATTTAAATACGAATTTTAGGTGAACTATTTTAACACATAGCTGTATGTCGGTAGCTAGAGGAAATTACAGAGCTACCACAGAATGTGCATCTGGTACTTATACTTATTTACATTTAATGATATGAGTAATTATTCTTATTAATTTTTGCAAAAAATAGCATGACCGACTTCAACCGTGTACAGAATTCGCGAATATTTCGCACGGATCGATGTAACATTTTTCACATTATTGTTTATTTATCAAAAATGGCTCAGCCGATTTCGATAAAATTTTAATTGGTCCAATTTCGAAGCATACTTTTTCCAATGAAAAAAGAATTATCGAAATCAAAATCAGTTAAAAAATGATAATCATACTAGAAACCGCTACAGCGACTAAATTTTCGTAGTCTGTGTAAAGTAATTAGCTCAGTGAAATTCATTTTTTATTGCAAGCATTAGCATAATGAGATGTAAATGGTCCAGTAATTAACTAGACTTTCATGGTCAGTAAGTAAGTAGATGGAGCCAATGTCTGTTGAAATATTTCATTACTTTCAGAGCTTTCAGCAAGCAGAGCAGATGGTGGTTCATTCTGTTGTCCTAAATTCTTAAATATAACTTGATTAACCACTATGTAAGTGAGTTCTTATAGGCCGGGTGGCTAGCCCTGGTGTCAGAGTTTTTAAACCGCCTGAAGGCCTCTGACATGGTTAAACGGTTAAAACAACCGGGACCTACAATTTAACGTGACATCCGAGCCACGGTAGCGCTCAGATGGAAAATGCCACCCGCGGTCTCCCATCCAAATACTGACCGTGCGGAATGTTGCTTAATGTTGATCGCTGACAAACGCCTCGACAAACTACATTACGAGCGCTACGCCACAATTAACCACTAAATTATTGCTGTTGCTGTGTACATAAAATATCATAGTATGGACAATGGACATTTTCTCTAGGATATAATTGTGTACTCAAAATTATGACCATATTTTTATTAAGAGGCCAACAAAATTGTGAAATAAAAATCTATTATCTACTTTCCATACGTTTTGTCAAGAGTGTGAGCATTTTGAAAAGCATAACTAAAACTTTTCTCAGAATAGACTTCTTTTCACATACCTATTGAAATATAAAATAGATCATCACTCAATACTCAGTTCTATTGAAGTAAGTTTGTTATATTTTACTAGCTTTTGCTTGGATATATTTTGATTTTTATGCTATCCATGCCATAGGAACCTTTTATATGATTCTCTCTGACCACAAAGCAAAAATCAAGATAATACCTCTATCTGTTGGTGCGTGAAAGAGTAACAAACAAAGCAACAAATACATATTCAGATTTATAATATTAACATTCAATGTAACCCTGTTCAGCTTACCTGATTCATAATCAAGCCTTGAAAGCCAGTCTGAGTTTCTTGCTTCTCAGCTTGCGGTGCGGGAGCCACCATGGGCTGCTCCTTACAGTTTTGGTTCACCATCGGAGCCGTTTGAGCTACATTTGGAGGCTCCCAGTCTTCCGACGCTTCAGCGAATGGCTTCATGTCCACCTTTAGCTGCACACATGGCTCTGATTTTTGTGTAACTGCTATATTATGCGCCCTGAAATGTATGGGTTTATTAAACAGTTGCTGGAAAAAAATAAATTCTCATAGTTGTGTATAGCAAAGGTATAGTTACCAATATAATCTTTGACATATGAACAGAAAATATTAAGACAGTCTAGGCCAGCTTTTTTTTTAATTTTGATTATCTTACTACTGGATGAAGATTTTGAATGTCCCCATATCTTTAGATATATTTCGGTTTAATTATCTATTTATAAGCTATTTATTATAAACCATATTATACAGATACAAACACTACAATTTATACAATATAATAAGGTTAAGTTCAGAGAATAACTGATATGTTATTAAATGTGTATATATATTAGGGTGTCCCTTAAATGGCAAAAAAAAAAAAATTTTTACAATTTCGAAACGCATACCCTCTACTTTTTTATAAATGCTAAAATGTACTTCAATATGAAATTTCATATTTGTAGCATGATTGCAACCCGTGCCGACCGAGCTCTAAAGTTTAATAAAAATGGTGTTTTGGCCTGACATTTTGGTTTGATCCAAAACTAATTAAAATGCAACAATTAAAGTAAATATGAATAAGAATAAAATAACATCAACATAAATTTTTATTTAAATACAAATTATAATAATAATTAATTAGGGTAGCTTCCTTTTAGTGTAGTTTTTTTTTTAAAGTCTGGATACAGATTTCTATGTTCCTGAACACAATACAACAAAAACTGTTTTTGCTCATCTTCAGCCGTGATAAGTCCATTAAGATCTTGCATTAATTTAACAGCTCTTTCTCTTCTTTATAAATATGATGATGACAAGCAACAAGCAGTAATTCCCTTTCTAAAGTCTGCTCCGAAATAGCACAAGCTCCACTGAAACGGCCAGTATTTGAAGCTGTTGTATCGCAGCACATCATCTGTACTTTATCGTGGAGATTCTAGTCAAAGAGTGCAGTTGAAATGGCTTTAGCTTGATGTTTTCCAGAAGAACTCTCTAATTTTGGCACTGCAAGAAGCTGTTCTCTATCCTCAAATGAAGCAAGAATTGGCAAGCGTTCTTCTTTTGAACTTCGTACATCCAATCCAGGTAATAGTTTTCCATCCCAATGGACTGTGACTACGTCAGGCAAATTATTCTGGAAGTCAGTTTTTATTTCTTCTGTCCTGGATTTTCTCGCCTGAGTATGAATTCGCTGAATCGAAGATTTGTTAATAGGAAAATCATTGCTGTTCAGACCAAGCGCTTCTACAACCGTATGGAGAATGTAAACTGAATATTTTATGCTTAATTGGCATTGATCTAAAGCTGCTACCAGTTTAGGAGTTATGAAACTTTTCGTACCTCTTTTAGAACTTTTTTCAGGGCAAGGAATCTGAGTACTAGGTTCAGAGTTCGAAATCTGTTCCTCATCCGAATTCTCCAGACAGTCCAAGCTATCTATCGAAGAAGTAGATGCAACAGCCAATAACTCTCTTTGTTTTACCTTTCTTTCCCCTTCTTCCAATCGTATTTGCCTAACTCGTTCTTCTTTCTCCGCCAATTTTTGTCAATTCCACCTAAGCATCCCGGTCGACCTGCCGCTCTCT
The DNA here is from genome assembly GCA_949316475.1 of Hypomecis punctinalis. Classification (NCBI taxonomy): domain Eukaryota; kingdom Metazoa; phylum Arthropoda; class Insecta; order Lepidoptera; family Geometridae; genus Hypomecis; species Hypomecis punctinalis. The sequence goes on along the minus strand of OX438799.1, from coordinate 8,182,334 downwards.
GTTTCCTTAAAAAATCTTTGTCTTCCTCTATCTTCATTCTGTCGAAGGCATCAGCATGTGCAATATCAAATAAGTTATCAAGGTTTTTTTCACGGTTCTTGAACGTCACCTGAGTTTTCTTACCGTTTTTTTGTAGCTCCCTTCAAACATGATATAAATCAACAAGTTTCTTCACGCAGTTAGGAAATGCCTTCGTAGGAATTCTGTTTTTTTCCCAAAATATAATGCACTCTCTTTTAACAAGATTCGCACTTTCACTAACGGTCAGCTTGACTTCACGTATATTGTAAAATAAATAAAACGGTGAGAACTTGTTGATTAGATGGTAATTTTGCACCATTTATCTGGTGGCTTGGCACCAGATGGCTCGGCTTAGTCCAGGTAAATATTTTGTTTATCACTTCGTAATTCCACAGACAACTTCACACAATAAACAACAACGCACTAATAATGTTAGAAATCACGTATGAAATGACAATAGAAACTCGCAGTATCAGGTCGCAGCGCTGCACCCGCGCAACTTGTATGGACAAGGTAAAAACTCAAGTCAGCACGGGTTATCGTTTATAAATCGGGCTAATATTTATTTCTGTACTATATTAGGTCAATAAAAAAGTTTTTAGAAGGTATGCGTAAAAATATATTGACATTGAAATTTAAGGGACACCCTAATATATATATATATATATATCGACTGTCCCTACGTAGAGTATCGAATCTCAAAAAAATGTTTTTTTTATTATTAGCGCAATTTGTTATTTATGTTAGTATGTTTCAACTAGGAAAATATCAGAGCAAAATTATTATTAGTTTTTGTTTTAGCAAGACGTAAAGTATCGAATGTGACACCACTAATTCGTCGTATAATCACGAAATTTAAATTTCGTCATTTTACGCGGGAACATACGTCGTGAGATAACAAGTGAGCGAGACGCAACTAGGACTATCGTTTGTTTACGTCGCATACCTCGCTCATCACGCGCGCGTGCTACTTGTCAGTGCATGTTTATTAATTTATAGTGGCCGGCAACATAAAAAACTATGCGAATAATTGTTTTTTAGTGAGAGAAGTTCTTGTACAGAAGTTTATAATGCATAGAGGACGTTCACGATCATCCTACATATTGGATCTAGCCAGGAATGAAAGTAGCTCCAACCAAAAACAAGAAAATGAAAACCTTGTTCCAGGTAAGTTTTTGTTATGATAATTCAATGTTAATTCACTGCTATCAATCATTATAGGTATAATTTTGATATCTTAAAGCAAAACGGCATAACTTCATAAATTATTATTGATACTTTTCATATAAATAACTCGTTTTAATATTTTTTTATGCATTACCCAAGTAAACTATCGAAACTTGTAGTTTCGATGTTATACAGCGCAGTTTTGCTGTATCCGTCAATCGAAAGTGGTAGTTACAATACTTTACTATGAACTTAAGTACCAAATCTTACTATACGTTTTATCGAAAGTGTTAGATTCCATTTTATACATCGCAACATATGTATTTTTACCATCGGAAATATTTGTTCCGATTATTTACGTCGATATTTGCCCGACTGCGCTATATTAAGTTTTGTTTTTCGATAGTATGTTGTGTGTTTGAATGCATCTATCATGTTTGTATCTCTTCGTTGTGGTTTCAGCCATAGGGCGTCCACTGCTGGACATAGGCTTCCCCTATAGATCTCCAATAAGACCGGTTGGTAACGGTAGTATATGTTAATATTGTAGTAAATAATAATAAAATGGCACTTATTTATTTTATTTCAGATTCACCAGTACGAATGAATGAATTGGATTTTAAGGCTTTGGAAGCACTAGTCGATGATGAACTTTCATCAGATAGACCTTGGACGCCTAGCCATAACTGTATAAGTTTTACAACTTTTGAGGCACCTGCAGATAAAGTTGACAGCGACACCGATGAAATTCCCGATAGCAATGAAAATAGTCTAGTAGATTCTCCTACACCACCAAATTGTATTGCACTGACAATACCTGAAAAAACATTAGACCCAGTAGTAAATACACCTCTAGCAAATTCTCCACAAGATTTATCCACAGACCACGTGGCTAATGTTTCTTTTCAGAATTCTTTCCCCACTTGCTCTGAAAATTCAAATGCACAATCCGGTACTGATAATTGCGCTGCAGATAAAAATAACATTTTAGCGACAGATCTAAATGATTCCCAGATGATCCATGAAATAGACAACTCTGCTCCAATTCCCAGTATTAGCTCACTTGTGACTATTTCAGATTGTGAATCTCCTTATTCACCACAAATCAATAAAAAACGCAAATCTACCTTCAAAACTAATCCAGGCAAAAAAAGAGATAGAGAAGAACAAGCGTGGATTGACAACAAAAGAAAACTATTGCTTAATACGGGACAGCAATATACGAGCAGAAAAGGAAAAGAAATGAAAGCGAAAGAATTAGGTCCAATATGCAGTAGCACTTGTAAAAAAGAATGCTACAAAAAATTTGATTTGACCATCCGTGGAAACATAAAAAACAATTTCTGGCATCTTGGAGATCATGCAAAACAGTGGGACTATATCAACATGTTCACAATAAAAGTTAACAAGAAATCTCGAACCACAGAAGGAGAATCTCGTCGAGATTACACGACTCAGTACTATCTTCCACTGCCTTCTGAAAACAATTTTGTAAAAGAACATGTTTGTATGAAAACATTTCTTAATACCCTATGTATCAGTGACCAGTTTGTACGAACAGCCCACAATAAGTTGAATCTAGAAGGCTCTACTGTATCTGACAACAGGGGAAAACACGAAAATCATCCTGTGATAGTCAATAATGTCGTGATCAAAAGTGTATGTGATCACGTGGCTTCATTTCAGCCTGTAGAATCTCACTATACCAGAAAAAATAGCAGTAAATTGTATCTCAGTAATGACTTAAACATGACCAAGATGTTTAAATTGTATAAAGAATCAACTTGATAGTTATGAAAACAAGGCTACAACTCTACGCCAATATCGGGACGTAGTAAACAAACACATGAACATTGAGTTCTTTACTCCTAAAAAAGATATATGTGACAAATGTCATGCTTTTTCTAATGAAAACTTGCCCACAGAGGAACAGATAGAAGCTCACAACAGACATATAAATAATAAAATTGTATCTAGAGAATTAAAAAATGAGGATAAAAAAGTGGCTAATGAATGCCCTGAAATTGTATGTGCAACATTTGATTTCCAGAAAATTCTCAACGCTCCTCATGGTGACGTTGGACTCCTTTATTACAAAAGAAAACTATCCGTTTTTAACTTCACTGTTTATGATGTAGCTAAGCTAGAAGGGTTCTGTTACATGTGGACAGAGATTACAGCTAAAAGAGGAGCTAATGAGGTAAGCAGCTGTTTGAGACTGTTTATAAAAGAAAATATCGACAAAGGGTCTTAACAATTTCGGTTTTGGTCCGACAATTGCTCTGGTCAAAATAGAAACAGAGTAGTTTACTCTATGTATATGGATATTTCCAAGGAACTAAAAGTAGATATTACTCATAGATTTCTAGAGCAGGGACATACACAAAATGAGGGTGACAGTGTTCACGCTCTCATTGAAAAAGAGGCTGTTTAAAATTTATCTAGTACTTAGTACAATTTAAGTGTCATAAGATTCCAAATAATGTTCCTAAAGAGTGGCTATAGCCATATTAGTAAATAACAAGTACCTAAATAACATTTTAGACTGACATTCATTTAAGATAATATTTGAGACTGAAATAAAATGTAGGATGTAGACAAACAAATGTTTAATTATAATAAATATTCTGTTACTAATAAAACTTTGATTGTGATTTATGGTGATAATTATTTTATGGTACATTCCATAGAATAGATAATTATATTATTATTTATGATGTTATTAAAAGCATCGTTTGGTAAGGTGAATTACAATTTTGTAAGAAAATTTCGAATTAGAAAATAAAAGCATTATCTATCCCTGGAATATTCTTTTCTTGTGTCATATTATTACCCGATTTTTTAATTATTATGAATTAAAAATATAATCTCACATAGATTCTGATCTTTTATAAAGATTTCGATAGGCACATTATAAACAAAATATTACTTCACGGACAATGTAAACTATTGAATGTGTCACATTCGATATAATTTTAAATCAAAATTCCCATGAAAATAACCGAAAGTGTCAGTTTCGATACAAATGTTCACTTAAAGTTCGATGTAGACAATCGAATCCTTATTTTCTAAAGAACTACACATATTTATTACAATGTTATTAACACTACCTAAACCTGTCTTAAAACTATCATAACTGCTAAAAAACTACTCTCTTGCGATGTATAATTGATGAGATATTGCGAAAAATGTACCCAAAAAAACTTCTAACCCCTCCCCTGTAAAGTGCTGTTTTCTAGTTTCGATAGTATACGTAGGGACAGTCGATATTACAGGTCTCAAACAAAGCTAATTCTGTTTGTTGATCCAAATCCCAATCATTTACTACTACAGCTCATTATATTAAGTAGGTCATACAAAATTCAATAAGTATAAATATGTACATGATTTTTCTTATATCAGATAATATTACATGTTTATGATTTTATTACTATTCTTTAATTTCATTCATTACTTAAATTTTCGGTTTTAATTTAGTGGAAATAAACAATGATAAAACTAAAACTTTATTTACATTTACAGTAGCAAAGTTTTTAATTATCAAATCAGAATGTTTAATATTCCTAAACTGAACATAGGCCTACCCGAAAAAGGACATGTCTAGCATGTCCGGCCCAGTGTGAGTTGATGGAATCACATAGACCTTTCTTCTATTCTTTCCTTTACCAAAACACATTATCAGTAATGCTGGAACTGGATCTGAACTCATCTGTTTCTGTATAAGGATTATATCAACTATGTGGCAGATTTTAAGCAGCACAGCATAATAGCTTAAGTCAATATAATATAGGCCACACAACACAACTTAGCGGATGTGAAGTTAGCTACAAGCTGTGCAATAGCCAATCAACATGCAGCTTTATGTCAGCGTCAGTCAGGATTGAATATTGCACAGCTTGTAGCTAACTTTACATCTGCCAACTTATGTGGCGCGGCCTATACCTATACTTACTTGAGAAAAGCAGCATCCAGATCCCAGTCAGAAAGTAGAGGCAAGTGGATTTCTTGTCCATAGTCATCTATACTTCTATACGATAATGTGAAATCAGACTTTATATCAAATGCTTTCACTAAAATACTTTGTAGAACCTCCAACGACGTTATCTGTGGGTCGACTGAAAATTTCCGCAGTTCAGGCTGCAGTTTGCCTTCACATTTCTGGAAAAAGTAGGTCAATGATACATTTTTTTATCAGTTTTATGGGTGGAAGATTTAAGAGGATGAAGATTGAGTTTTTGGCTTTCACATTGAAGTTTACTGTTCAGAAAAAAACTAATAAGACTAAGTCCAAGCCACATAAAACAGATACAAATAAATAGCACCAAATTAAATCTGGAAATCACATTATGATGTAGTGGCACTGCGATATGTGGCTTGAAGCGAAATAATAAAAAATGACGACTTAATCTAAATCTTGAGCATAGAAACCTTTTCAACAGACTGAAGTTAGAAAATACACAAAAATGTATCGAGAAATTACAAACCTTGACTTTCACTCTAACTGCTTCCTTGCTATAACCGAACATGATTACACATTACTTTCCACGGATTTTTAATAAGAAAACAATCAAACATTCCAATGCATTCTGAAATTAGTTGTTTAAAAAATTGTAAAAAATAAAATAAAAATCACGTCCGACAAAACGAAAAATCGAACTAATGCTGCCAGATCATCAATGCGCTGCTAAACTAAAAAGCAATTTACGTTTGAAGATCTAAAAACAGAAAAAAGATCTTCAGCTGTATTGGCGTTCTGAAGTTCGGCTTCGTTTCTCCTCTCGCTCGCTCTCGTGGTGCGAGTAACTAGTGCGAGCAGGAGAAAAAGCGAAGCCAAAACGAACGTCAGAACGCGTACACAATACGGCAGCTTGTTCAATAATAATGAAATGAAGTAGTTATACTAAGCGCCACACAAATCGGCGGATGAGAAGTTAGAAGCAGATGACACTTCGCTGTGATTCGCTAATTATTGCGCATGTGTGCACAATTCTAACGCCACGTGGCGTAGTGTTGAGCACGGGTGTAGGGAGCGCGCGGGAAGCCTGAGGTTGGCAGGTGAGTGTGCTCCGGCGTCTCACATCTCTGACTCCCGCGCATTAACTTCCCATCCGCCGATTTGTGTGGCGCTTTGTATACCTACTATAATAGGGTATTTTACTATGAACGAGAAAAACTCTGTAAATGTATTTTTAAGATAGCTTAGGCAAAAAGCAATCGGAAAATATAATAAAATATTCATTTTAGATCATAAAATAACAAAATAAATTTTAAAAATCAGTACAAAACATTCCGTTTTTTAATCGGTGTATAAAATAGTCACTGCTATTTATGACGTCACACGGCTATGTAAACATTGAATAGTTAGTCTGGTGTTTGTATTCCAGTAATTCCAGTATTCCAGGAACAGCACACCAACGATAACTCATTATTAACCATTTATAATAACCTATTATCAACTTAGACCTCAAACTTACAAACAAAGACACAACCGCGAAAAATATTAACACGCATTGTTTACATAGCCTAGTGGCGTCACTCATGACCTCAGAGTAAAGTAATGATCCATCGTTTTCGTAAGTTACGCGCGAAATTTTAAAACTGTAAAAATTAAAATGCATTTTTAAAGCACTTCACGATTGAATTTTTTTTTTTAAATATTTTAGTGGTTTATTAGACCAACAGAATCTAACCGAAATACTTTTGAAAATGACTGTACCCTAATAGGGTATTTTATCCTCTCTCTCAAGTTTAACGCGCCTAAAAAAAATTTTTACTTATTTTTTGTTTAAGTATTTATACCTAAATTACGTATATTAAAAATGTTCTACCAATACATAAACACTTGAAGTTTTTGGCATTTTACTTAAAAGTTACTATTTGTGTAATACACCAAGTTAATTTATTTGCCATTTACTCCCAATATTTTAATTATCTATTTGTAGCACATTATTAACTGAGCTGGTATCACGAAATCTATTTTAACGTTTAAGCCGAAAACATACTATCGGACGCGGCTTACGGACGCGACTGACAGCCGCGACTTAGCAATGTGCACAGTCTTAAAACATCCGGTGTGCCAGATCGCTCTCGGACGTCCGAACCCTCAAGGACGTCCGAAGGTGACGTCTGCGACTTATGTCCGATAGTGTGCACTGCTCAGTGCACTTTCATAGTCTAAGTCGCGGCTGTCAGTCGCGTCCGTAAGCCGCGTCAGATAGTATGTTTCCGGCTTTATTTTGACACAATATGGCGTTTGACATAATCAATTTTTAAGCCATAAATAAAGTCTTCCGTATACAGAAATTCAATAGATATGGTGACTCTAACACAACGTAATCATTGAATGAAGCTGTATGAGGGCAATCTGATGTTAGCCTAGCCACACAACTCGAGTTAAAAGGAAGTTTGGCAAAAACGAGTACTGTACAACCATAGATTTATTATGACTTCTACCGATTATGCACCGAGAGAAGTATCGAATAACATACAACTTAGGTCAGGGAAGTGATAGTTCACATCCCTGACCTAAGTTGTGTGGCTAGGTCTTAGATTATAAAAGGGAATGGGCTAGGTGCAACACGGCAAATAGCCACTGAATCGATATATTTTTCATCTCTTTCTAACTCATGCCAAATTAAATCAATGCATCTCATTCTTTCATTTCTTGATCAACCACATTATCCCTCTGGTAGCTCTGTGGAAGCCTCTGCCCACAGTCTTTATAAGTCTGTGGCCCACAGCACAGTATACTACCAGGTATTTTTTTAGGTAACTCTGTGGCCGGATATTTAGCTCTGCCTGTAGTATCTCCCCTCTATAATCTAAGAGTATCTCCTTCCTCAGTTTGTGGTGGCAATACTGGCAATTATTAATTGGTAGCATGGGCTCAAGGAAGTTTCAATGAAACTTCCTTGCATGGGCTAGAATCTTAAAAGAAAAAAAATTGCCGGCGATTTTTTTTCTTTTAAGATTTATGGTGGACCATAGACAAATGGTAATTTGCATTTTGACTTTCCAAATTACATTCTCTATGCCCATTTAAAGCTGCTCGAGTTGCAAATGTCAAAGGCAAGCAAAGGGATGCTCGTGTGCTCATGAAGTTATAGGTAAAAATGGAGCCCACACTCCTAATACCTACTTGAAGCAAATACCTATTTATCGCCATCTCACTCTTCTGGGGTCCGATCTCTCTTTTCAATAGGGTGACATTACAAAAACCCAAAACTATGCAAAAATACTAGGTACAAGAAAAAAGAAATATTTTTTTAAATATTCTTTACGGTACCAGCCTTTTTAATAGTCCACTGCAGGATGTAGGCCTACCCATGAAGGGTGATTGTTCTTCTAAGGACATACGCAGGTTGCCTCACGATGTTTTCCTTCACCGTAAAAGCCAGTGATGTGAAATTCCGTACATAAATTCCAAAGAACTCTTTGGTACGGGACCGGGGATTCGAACCCACGACCTCACGATTGTAAGGTGGGTGTCACTACCTCTTGACCACCACGGCTATTACAAAATATGCTTTATGTACTCTTAATCCTAATTCATATTATTAACATGAAACTTTGTATTGGATGTTTGTTACTCTTTCACGCAAAAACTACTGAATGGTTTGAGAATTTGAGATGAAACTTTGCAACAGTAATGCTTATACATCAGAATAAAGCTCGAAACATACTATCGGACGCGGCTTACGGACGCGACTGATAGGTATCTAGACTATGAAAGTACACTGAGCCATGCACACTATCGGACATAAATCGCGGACGTCACCTTCGGACGAATATGACCAATACTTGGTAGCCTCCTAGTAGGTAGGCATTTATATTTTAAATGATGCAGGCTGTTTTTTGGTTGTCGCATGGTAATAATCCAATAAAAAAATATTTCGAAACATATTTTTTAAGAAAAAGCTGAAGATATTTTATAAATCTGTATTATATCTGTACAAATCTGTTTTATTGACTCCTGAAATAAGACATTTTCAATTTTATTTTAATTAAAAACTATTCAAAAATGTGTAAAACTTTGCTGTCCCAATGACAGTTTGCCTCCTTGCATTTGATTTTTCGGAAGCTTTTTGTACCACGGCTAACGTAGCGACGATTTACTTTCATTGTAAGATAGTTATTTATGCATTTAAACTAAGTATTTCACATCAATGAGTAAACATAATTATTTAATAAATTAAAAAAGCTTGTCTCACGAATTTGCGATTACCGGACATGTCTGGATAGTCACGCGCTTTTTACTATTAAGATTCCCATGTAATAGAGCAAATTTGGTTTTTATGACAACCCCATGTACAATGTCAAAGTATGAAACGCCATTTTGAAGTTAGTCACGCAAGGTGTTTGGTTGGTGCGGCACGCTCTCGTTCCTGACATTTTGGGCAAAAAAAATCTATTGAGTTTAGTAACTGATTTTTTAATAAATATCAAGTTTGTTTTTATTTCTTCTTGAGCTGTATATACCTTAAGTCCTGCTAAAGTATATAGAAGTTGAATTAGATAGTTTTTGATAGCATTGTTGAGTATTTTAAGATATTTTTAAAATGATCTCGACATTCGTCACGTCTTGTTAGCAACCGTTACTATAGGATGGACAAAAAATGTTACGAAACAGACATATAAAGCATATTACTCATGACCATTTTAAATAAACGGAATTTATTAGGTATGATAACAACAACAGCTTGTAAAGAGATCCTTTTAATATTATAAATGTCAAAGTTTGTATGTTTGTTACTCATTCACGCAAAAACAGCGTTATATACTATTCTTATTAATTCTGTTTCGTCACTTCACCTGTCCATTTAGTGACTGTCCCTAAAATATTTTCACCGTATTTCTTTAAAAAAACTAAATATATTAAGCTTAATATTATTATTAATTTATTAATAAAAATATTAAGCTTAATATATTTAGTTTTATATATATTTAGTTTAGTTTTGATGACATTCGTCACGTCTTGTTAGCAACCGTTACTATAGGATGGACAAAAAATGTTACGAAACAGACATATAAAGCATATTACTCATGACCATTTTAAATAAACGGAATTTATTAGGTATGATAACAACAACAGCTTGTAAAGAGATCCTTTTAATATTATAAATGTCAAAGTTTGTATGTTTGTTACTCATTCACGCAAAAACAGCGTTATATACTATTCTTATTAATTCTGTTTCGTCACTTCACCTGTCCATTTAGTGACTGTCCCTAAAATATTTTCACCGTATTTCTTTAAAAAAACTAAATATATTAAGCTTAATATAATTATTAATTTATTAATAAAAATATAGATCAAATACTGAGTTTTACTTTCAACTAGTAATATGAAAACAGCAAAAAATCACTATATTTTTAAAGCACATTTCATTTTCAGAAGTCAAATTACATTGCGTCATTTAAAACATTAAATACAAAACTCAAGCCTAGCTTACAAAAAATTAATCGAAAAGCCCGCCCCTGATTGTCCCCGGTGCAAAGGTCCCCATCACACTGGCTGCATTACCGCGCTGAATGGCAATGGCCAACCTCTGCACCAAAAAACAACCGGAGCGGGGGTCACCGTTTCTTTCCCTGATCCGTTGCCCAATCTCCCGAATCAGCTTCTTGCTCTCGGTCCCCCAAGAACCCAATGTCTCAACGGCGACAGGCACAAAGTAATATTGCGCCTCCAATTCCGCATATTTCTGCCGTTTTCTAGCAGCGGCATCCTCCGCAGCCACCGCAGGAGACTGGGTGGAGCGACTAAGGTGACAGGCAGCAACAGTGCTGACGCACGTGGCATCCCATACCAGACACTTCCCATTCTTCCAAGGCACCAAAGTCAGTCCATCCGGCCTCCTACCATCCGATCTACTCAGACCTGGCGGCTCCAAGACGCAGGGAATATTCGCAGAAACGAAAGCCCTTCGGACTATGTCGTTAAGGGCATGGTGACGCGGAAACCTTCCTGTGCACCGACGACAACTCAACGCATGATGGCCATTGGCCTCCACCATGGAACCGCAGGTGCATCTATGAGGTTCACACACCTTGCAGCCCAGGCGAAGGGCCACCGCCACACGCAAAGAGTCATCGTCTAACAGGGTACCTAAATGAGGCGAAGGAAGCGCGTGCAACCATGCCCCAGATTCTGACTGCGACACAGCCTTCAGTCTAGCCAGATCAACCCCCGCGGCAACGCTCAGCAACCGCTCGTGAACTTGCTTAGCTCCGGCATCATCCCAAGCCCTCTGAATATGAGGAGATACAGGACTAACATCACCCGAGTTCAGATCAGCCCAGACAGTCTTAGCCCCGGCCACAAAAGGTATGCTCACCTCGACACCTTCGTTATTCAGAATGTCAGTGACAAGGTTCGCAACCCCATAAGCCGAGGCCAAAAAAGCCGGCAAGCCAAGATCACTCATGCGTCTCACTCCAAGGCCCCCAAACCGTATTGGCAGTGCCGCCTGTGTCCATTGTGACTCACTAAGCGCGACGTTGAGTATCGACTCGACAGTGCCCTTCAACGTCTCGTCAAAACTTGTAACTTCATAGGGACAAAGCCAAGTAGGTGCCGTTCTGAGCAAGTAAGTAACCTTAGGGATGGCGAAACACGAGCGCAACAATACGATGCAACATGCGCTGATTATTTATTATAAAAAAGATAAATAAACAACAATTAAAATTCTATTTAAAATTTTTCATTCATTGACTGATCAAAAATGTTATACAAAAAATAAATCTTGCATTTGGACAATATGTTACGATACTGACCAAATTGTTGAATTTTAATTTAAAATAAATATCTAATGACCAGGTTATATATATTTAGTTTTATTAATTGGTACATTAAAAGGTCATTAGGAACGATTTTCTCAGTGCATTTCCAGCAGTTAAATATTTATTTTAGATTTGATTTTTATTACTAACAGTACATTTTTTCCCCAATCTACTATGAAAAAATTTAATTAAAACATAAAATACACATTTCTGCTCGGAACTTTTATATATATTACATAAATTATAATATTTTTTACAATGACTCAAAGTTCTAAGTCCTAAAACAATAATGTATTTTTAAAAGCTGTTTTTATAACCAGCGCCATTTATAACAAAAATGCCCAGGTACACATTCTGGTACTTTTTCATTTCAATATTATAATAAATAAATAAATATTATATTTATCGGTTTCTAGTATAATCCTACTTATATTATAAACGCGGAAGTTTGTGAAGATGGATATTTCACGTAAAAACTACTGAAAGGATTGAGATGAAACTTTGCAAAAATATAGCATGTATATCAGAATAACACATTGCTATAAATTATAATGATATTTTACCCGCGACCCATATTATTCGCCCGCATACGCATATTGCGTATGCGGGCGAAGCCGCGGGTAAAAACTAGTTTATGATAATTTTGCCAGCGTGGAAATAAGGAATCAATAAAACACTAGAGTCTTTTTGAAGTATCTCTCTTCCATTTGTTATTCCTTAATAAATTAGACATTGGAAGTTCCAATGTCTAATTTATTAACGAATAACAACAGCTTATACAACGTGTAACAGAACGGTTCAACAATACATAAACCACGCATGCTCAGACATATTTAAAACTTACCCCATAAGGTCTCACAATCCTCAGTATGTTAGATTACGAGATAAACCAAGTTAAAGTTTTGCGTAAAACAACCTGATGTCAACCCTAAACTTATCAGCTGACGGTAATGACAAAGACTAATAAGTGTACAGACATATTTTATTTTTGCCTACAAAATCATGGACGGGCTTTTACACACAAACATTGTAAGTAGGTACGTGGTCACAGGTACAAGTTACAAGGCCATAGATTGATTTACCTAACTCATCTAAACTGCCTAGACTAGAACATGTTGTAAGTACTACCTGTTGCATAAAATGATCACATCGTCTATGTAACAACCTTTCTGATGTAGCAGGACTGTAAAAAAAGATTCACAAAGATATTTTTTTTGTCACTCATACCTATTTGCATGTGGTAGTAGTTGTGTGACATCAGTCATTGGCCGTGATATTTTAAGTGGCGTAAAACCTGAGAATAGGTCTTAGCACTCGGCATTTTCTACCAGCTCCAAGTCATGTCAAAATAAAAAATACGTACCTATTTACCTACATTACAAGATAAATTTATTTGTTGTTAGCTTAGCTTTAAAAAAAACATCAAATATTCTGGACACGACACGAAAATACCTAGATGTTATTTTAACTGTAAAAAGAGCGAGACGAAAGCCAAAGTAATATGAAAGTTCAGAATGTTTTATACCTAGCTTTTGCTAGGTTCTCTCCCAGATAATTTAACATTAAAATTATTATTTAATGTCATTAAAAAAAAGCCGTGGTGGTCAAGAGGTAGTGACAGCCGCCTTACAATCGTGAGGTCGTGGGTTCAAATCCCCGGTCCCGTACCAATGAGTTCTTTGAAATTTATGTACGGAATTTCACGCCTCTGGATTTTCTGTGAAGGAAAACATCGTGAGGCAACCTGCATACGGCCGTAGAAGAAATTCGATGGCGTATGTGAATCCATCAACCCGCACTGGGCCAGCGTGGTGAATATGGCCCAATCACCCTTCGTGGGTAGGCAAACGTCCTGCAGTGGACTATTTGAAAAAAAGGCTGGTACAGTAAAGTACAGTAAAATACTACATTCAAAATAGAAATCACGCGTAACAATAGTTTTCAAACCAAAGTTAGAGCATTTCAACTACGCATCTGTATTTTTATCTTTGTGATCGGCGATAGTCCACGTGGACTGGCGGCGCTTGCACACACGAGCCGACAAAGAGCATAAACAAACACCGCCAGCAAATCACGAATCAGCGGCCACAATGGTGGCTCTTTAAGCAAAATTAGCTCCCCAAAAAATATGATATTTCACAATATGGGTTCCGTACAATATTTTGTTCTACTATTTTTTTATTATGTTAAAATGTTGTCTGAAGCTTTGTTATTTAGTTTCTACTACATCCATCCACCCATTTATCAGACATAGGACGTCCACTGCTGGACATAGGCCTCGCTAGCTCGCTCCGCTCGCGCTTTCTCGAAATGATTTCTTTTCTTTTGCTAATTTAAAATGTCGAATCAAAACGATTTATTTGAAATAACGTAAAAAAATATGTTTATAATAGCTTCAGTCCACCCGAACTTTACGGTATCATCGGCTATCCATTCTTCGCACAATGTGCCCTGTCCACTGCTACTTTTTTCCATTCGAGAACTTTACGGTATCATCGGCCATCCATTCTTCGAACAATGTGCCCTGTCCACTGTTACTTTTTTCCATTCGAGAACTTTACGGTATCATCTGCCATCCATTCTTCGAACAATGTGCCCTGTCCACTGCTACTTTTTTCCATTCGAGTACTTTACGGTATCATCGGCCATCCATTCTTCGAACAATGTGCCCTGTCCACTGCTACTTTTTTCCATTCGAAAACTTTACTGTATTATCGGCCATCCATTCTTCGAACAATGTGCCCTGTCAACTGCTACTTTTTTCCATTTGAGAACTTTACGGTATCATCAGCCATCCATTCTTCGATCAATGTGCCCTGTCCACTGCTACTTTTTTCCATTCGAGAACTTTACGGTATCATCGGCCATCCATTCTTCGAACAATGTGCCCTGTCCACTGCTACTTTTTTCCATTCAAGAACTTTACGGTATCATCGGCCATCCATTCTTCGAACAATGTGCCCTGTCCACTGCTACTTTTTTCCATTCGAGAATTTTACGGTATCATCGGCCATCCATTCTTCAAACAATGTGCCCTGTCCACTGCTACTTTTTCCATTCGAGAACTTTACGGTATCATCGGCCATCTATCCATCTAACAGCCGAAAGACTCCACTGCGGGACATAGGCCTCCCTTTGGATTTCCAATAAGGCCAGTTGGAAGCGGCCTGTATCCAGCGCGTTCCTCCGATGTTTATTATATCGTATCATCAGCCATCCATTCTTCGAACAATGTGCCCTGTCCACTGCTACTTTTTTCCATTCAAGAACTTTACGGTGTCATCGGCCATCCATTCTTCGAACAATGTGCCCTGTCCACTGCTACTTTTTTCCATTCGAGTACTTTACGGTATCATCGGCCATCCATTCTTCGAACAATGTGCCCTGTCCACTGCTACTTTTTTCCATTCGAAAACTTTACTGTATTATCGGCCATCCATTCTTCGAACAATGTGCCCTGTCCACTGCTACTTTTTTCCATTTGAGAACTTTACGGTATCATCAGCCATCCATTCTTCGAACAATGTGCCCTGTCCACTGTTACTTTTTTCCATTCGAGAACTTTACGGTATCATCGGCCATCCATTCTTCGAACAATGTGCCCTGTCCACTGCTACTTTTTTCCATTCAAGAACTTTACGGTATCATCGGCCATCCATTCTTCGAACAATGTGCCCTGTCCACTGCTACTTTTTTCCATTCGAGAATTTTACGGTATCATCAGCCATCCATTCTTCGAACAATGTGCCCTGTCCACTGCTACTTTTTTCCATTCGAGAACTTTACGGTATCATCGGCCATCCATTCTTCAAACAATGTGCCCTGTTCACTGCTACTTTTTCCATTCGAGAACTTTACGGTATCATCGGCCATCTATCCATCTAACAGCCGAAAGACTCCACTGCGGGACATAGGCCTCCCTTTGGATTTCCAATAAGGCCAGTTGGAAGCGGCCTGTATCCAGCGCGTTCCTCCGATGTTTATTATATCGTATCATCAGCCATCCATTCTTCGAACAATGTGCCCTGTCCACTGCTACTTTTTTCCATTCAAGAACTTTACGGTGTCATCGGCCATCCATTCTTCGAACAATGTGCCCTGTCCACTGCTACTTTTTTCCATTCGAGAACTTTACGGTATCATCAGCCATCCATTCTTCGAACAATGTGCCCTGTCCACTGCTACTTTTTTCCATTCGAGAACTTTACGGTATCATCGGCCATCTATCCATCCAACAGCCGAAAGACTCCACTGCGGGACATAGGCCACCCTTTGGATTTCCAATAAGGCCAGTTGGAAGCGGCCTGTATCCAGCGCGTTCCTCCGATCTTTATTATATCGTTAGTCCACCTGGTCAGTAGAAATCCTACGCTGCGCTTGCTGGTCCGTGGTCTCCATTCGAGAACTTTGCGGCCCCATCGGCCATCCGTTCTTCAAACTATGTGCGCATCAAAAAAAAACTTTCACTAAAACCGAAATTCAAAATATGAATACTGAACCCTAAAATTTTGATTCCAATTTTAATAGAAATAATAGGAATTTTTTAGTCAGTCGCCCTCTGACCTTGCGGAAATATAGACGTCTATCAACTCTTTCTACGATCGCGATGTCTAGGCAGTCTAGGATACCTAATAATATTATGCATTGGTGATACAAATGGCAACTACGGTGTCGCGCACGAGCTGACTTTTTGAAGAAGGCAGGCCGCTTTCTAACCGACGCGGGTGTGTCTACGTCTGCTCAGTACCTACTGGAAACTTTCACGAAGCATGACCCGGTGCTCGAGTTGGTTCAAATCTCGAGACGCGCAGTCTGCAGCATTTTGAAGATAGCCCAAGGACCAGCGCGCATCGGGCAGAAGCGGCGTTCCACATTAACCAGATGGAGGTCTGGAGGACATTTAATAGCGCCCACGCATTATGCGCGCCGCGTCAGCGACCACCTGAACGTGCGGTTTCCAGGACGGTGAATAGGACCCAGGGGCGTGGTGTCCTGGCCACCAAGGTGGCCTCCGGACTTAACGTGATTAGACTTTTTGTGGTGGTACATTAAAAATGTTGTTTATTCTGTGCCGTGCGACTCCAGTCCAGGAGAGATGATCCCTCGTATCGTACACGGAATTTCGAGGTGGTGAACGTGAGAAAATCTATGGCTCGTCGTGCCTACGTACTCGGTTGTGCTGCGAGCGAGGAGGTCAGGATTTCGACCCTTTCCTTTGACTTTTATTAAGTGTTTGTGGACGCCCCTGTGTGTGTTAACTGTATAGGTAGTTGTTATTTGTAGTAGGCAAATAAAAATAGTGAATTTAAGTGTTTTTTTTTTTCTATCACTTCTGAGTGCCCATAGGACCTAATTACCTAGGTAAGTAATTTTATATGCCAAAGATAGGGTACCCACATGTACCTAGGCTGCGCCACACAAGTTGGTGGATATGAAGTTAACAGCTACAAGCTGCACAATATCCAATCCTGACAGAAGCTCACATAAAGCCGCACGTTGATTGGCTCTTAGCTAACTTCGCATCCGCCAACTTGTGTGGCGCGGCCTATAACATTTGTTTACTTTCAAGAGTGTCAAGAAACCTTACAATTAGGGTAAGTAAATAGGTATTTGCCAAAAATAGGATACCTAAATTGGTTATCTACTCTGAAAATTCCTAGGTACTTACATATTTAAGTTACGCACTAAAGTAAAACATTAAGTAGGTAATTATGGAACTAGATACGAGTAGGCCACGAATTTTTAGCTGTTTTTAAAAGTGAATTAGGTCTCGACTAGGTCTAGGGACTAGGTCTAAGAATCTGTAGGTAAGTAGCTTCCTTCAACAGCATTACGTAGCCTAACTAGCATTCCCTTGTAGATTTTGAATCTAAAACTAAAAAATAAGACGCCACGGCGCGTTCGCGTGTCGGGCCGACGGCAGCGGGGCGCGGAGCTACGGCGCGTTGTTGGCGTGCGGCGCGGGCGGCGGCGACTTCATCAAACCTTTTGAGGCGAGGCCGCGCCCGGTCACCGACGTCACTACTTTAGGGTTGTCCAAAATAATTTGAAAAAAATATTTTTTAGTTTTATATGGAAAAAATAAGATGACTTTTGAAGTTTAAAATTCATATAGGTGATTCGTGACTGGATATACATACATGCCGTTCAGTATTGTTGAACCTTTATGTTACACGTTGTATATTAAATCATATCTATACAGTTTGCGATCACGTAAAAAATTTAGTTCTCTCACGTCTAGTTAATCGTGCTAAATCTAAAACATTCCATCGAACTGCAACAATAATTATTGACTATTTCGTCGTTTCTAAAGCCTAAAGTTGTCTGTCTGCGAAAGAAGAAAAACTTGGTTACCCTACAGGAACCACCAAACACGTATGTAACAGTGTTACCACTTTGGGGATTGTGCCAGATCCCAAAAAATGAGTATTTGTTGTACTCGCTCTACCATGATAAAATTACCACTCGTATGTTATATGTTACTCGCAAATTATACTATTTCAACTGATTTAGGCACAAATCACTGTTTCTAAAAAAAAAAACAAATTTAATATTATCTCATTTTGTTATTTCACTTGAAGTTTAATATGTGAATTAAGTGTAATTTAAAAAAAAAAACCCACATATCGGCAGTTTTTAATTTTTATATGGTGCTTAGCAGACCATACGAAAGAGAGATCGGACCCCAGACGAGTGAGATGGCGATAAATAGATATTTGCTTCAAGTAGGTATTAGGAGTATGGGCTCCATTTTTACCAATAACTTCATGCGTGTGCTCGATTCACTTGATCCGCTTGTTTCGATACGATACCGGATCGATCCAAAATGTTAATACTACTATTAATGTTAATTTTAATACTACATGTAGTCTTTTAGGAACAACAAAATAGTTAAGTAGGACTCAAGTGTGTGTCTACTATCAATCACAACTGTGCAAAACTAAAAAACCTTATCTTACGAAAGTTAACCTAAAAATGTCCAAATGAAATCGATGTGAATGATGAATAAACATGAAGTAGCACAATATTTAGTTTTATTTATTAATCAACATCTTATAGGTAGGTTTCAAAAGTATTAATATAATGTATAATCTTAATTGGAGGATTGAATATTATGCATAGGTATAGGAATTAATAAATATTTATGAAGCCAAAAAAAGTAATGTCGCCATTTTGGTCGCCATGTTTTTAAAAAATAAATAAATGTCAAACTCTAAAATACCAGCCCGCTATTGGTTGTTCGAAGATTCCTGTCTGATACGCAGTATCCACAAGGAAGTTTCATACAAGAACTGGAATGATTACGAGCATCCCAAAAACGTTCCGTAGAGTAAAGCAGCAACATTGGATTATATCTCTTTCTACTAGTGTATCCATACAGTAATTTGATTTAATGGGACAATCTACAAAACACTAAGTATATACTGTCGAAAGGTCAATAAAAGAATGAGGGAAATCATTTGTATTTCAGATGGGATAAATCTGAAATTCAAATATTATTATAAACAGAGTTATCTGCCTACCCTGTATTAAGTAAAAATGATTGGTTGATTAAGACCATTATTACGAACGTTTACTATGAGACCAACCCGAAATTCGAGAAAAAAAGCAGCCATGGAACAGCCATGCAAAACTGAAACTCGGAATCGACAAAATGTATGTAACAGCAGATTTTTTTCCTCAAAATATTATAGTCTAGTCTCAAACTATAGCCTTATAGTAAACCTCCTTTCGGCTGAGTACATCAGTTCATTATAATATTATCTCTACATCAACATCTTAATGCCCTCAGCGCCTTCCACCCGCTAGTAGACATCTTTGCCGACGAATGGACAACAATAATTAATAAAAATATTTTTTCATATTGCGAAGAAGACAAATTGTGATCTCAAAATATTCCTAAAATTTAACGGTAGGTATAGTTAGCGTAAAAAAATAATAACACGTTGTTGTTCTTATAACTTTTAATTCATGTTTGTATTTATTCTGTTCTATTTTATGTAATTTTTTAATTCGTAGTCTTTAAGGATAAAAATATAAAGCCTAGTATTAAGTGCTGCAAGTTACATTTTCTATAAATAAACAAATTGAAAATCTCGACTCGCTTCTGATCAGTTTTGCTCATATTTACAAATCTTGTTAGAATATACTAAACCATCTTGCGAAATATTATAAAAATTAGCTGATAAATAGCGCGACAGCAAATTATATCTACCCGTAGTTACCGAGCTGTACTAGTTACTAAGTACAACACAGTTCATTATTTTGCTATTATACAAGAAAAGTGCATAGTTCATAGAAGTAGGTTATTAATTGATTACAATGACTTACTAACGTACGTAGTATTAGTTAGATTATATATAAGTAGTAATTACTTCTCTCTACAACCTAACATCACATTCCCGAAATGTTTTGTTGTTATTGTCACCCTACACAAGAAATTTGTAAATAAACCAAGAAACTTACCTAAAAAATGAAATTCCACAACCAGCATAACCTTCACTATTACAGCCCCTAACGCAACAATTTTTCACCATTTTTCAACTTATAAAAATATTAAGCAGCAAGCAGAATGACGACTTTTGCATAAATTATCAGCCATATTGTTTTAGGAAGCGCCAAAGGTGCGACCGTGCGTAGTTGGTAAATTACTACTAATTCTACTAATATGAAAAAACAGTTTTTGTATTGCAAAAATAATTACCTACGTACCAATATTAAAATCAGAACATTATCGAACTTATTACGTTAATTAGAATACATTTTATGCTAATCTATTTATCAACATGTACTATTAAATGCGATTTAATGATTACCAGATATATGAGATAATCTACCATCCAATAGTTTTATTAATACTGGTAAGTTTCGAGAAAGGGACAACGCCCAACAGTTGTTGCTGTCCTGCTCGGAATGTTTTTCCCATTTGATAAGTAAGAAACAAATGTGAACCTTTTGGCTATAGAAAGAAAGTACATTTTTCTTTTTAAAATTTTGCTTCGTAAGCGTTCCAGTTCTCATATGAAACTTCCTTGAGTATCCATTATTCTGTGCATAGAGGAATTAAACACTTGAGTCTGTGATTGGTAGTGGTTAACAAATTAACACAAAGTACATTATTGGGGTTAAATTCTTTGTTTATTGCATTCTGCCTGCAACTTAAAAGCTGGCATTGCATTGAAAAATCGTAAAATAATTTCGAAATTGTTTGTTAAAGAAAAATGACCACTCCTGCCCCTGTACCACACATTGATCGTGAGTTAGACTTGTCCAATACGGGCCGAGGGGTATGGCTCGTGAAAGTTCCGAAGTACATTGCAAACAAATGGGAAAAGGCTCCTGGAAATATTGAAGTAGGGAAGCTGAAAATATCCCGTGCACCAGGGCAAAAAGCTCAGGTGCAGCTTTCGCTGTCAGAAGCCGTGCTTATCAAAGATCCTAATGAGAAAGGTGAACAAAGTATACCGAAAGAACATAGGCTTGACGTATCCAATGTGACCAGACAATCTTTAGGAGTATTTTCTCATGCAGTACGTAAGTATTCATCTGTTATTATGTTCCTCTCACATTTCGTTATCTAAGAGACCAACTGAGCTAGGATGCGCTCCACGGAATATTTCTTTCGACGTGTCAGAACGAGACAGAATTATGGCTTAGTATACAATCTGTTTTTCACATGTCGAATAAGAGTTCTTTTTGTAACGTTTCGTGGTTGCATGGTAAGCTAGCAGAGCTGTAATCATTAATCTGTATTGAGAAGGTTATATATTTATGTGCAGTATTGATTTAGTGTTTTAATGACTTCTACTTATAGTGACAAAAAAAAGTAACTTATCCTGCCGGGCTAGTATGCGCAAATATTTCTTTTGTAGTGTCAGAACGAGACAGCAATATTGCAAAGTATATATCTTTCACTTCTTCACACGTTGAAATGAGTTCTTTTCATGGTTTTTCGTGATCGCATGACTAGCACAATATTATTTTATTTCTGTAATTCATATAAACAGTTGATGTAAATTCTACGATGTCTCTAAAATAATTTTGTTGTAGTATTACGTTGGTTTATCTATTCTACCTCATACTTACTGATATGTTATCTTGATTACAGCGACAAATACTGATGCAGTTGTACCAGAATCTGAGAAGCTCCATATGGAAGGCCGGATAGTACAGAAGCTGGAATGTCGGCCGTATGCTGATAACACCTACTATAGGCTTAAATCTGAGTCGATAAAAAAAGCATCAATGCCTCAGCGACAAGTGCAGCAGTTAGACAGAATAGTGCAGAACTTCAAACCAGTATCAGATCATGAACACAATGTGCGTAACATTATTATTATTCAATTGAAATCACAGGCTTAGCCTGGTCCTTTATTAGGCATCAATGGAGCCTAAGCCAACATTGAGAGGCCCCTTTTACAATTTTATTATGAAATATAAAAACAGTGGTAGGTATAAAAAAGATAGCGTGAAATGGAAACTATGGCATATAAAATGACTTAAAATATTGTAACTGGGCTATTTTGGTGAAATTTTAAATGTTTTGTAAAATTAGACTACGGAATGAGGTACGGCACCCGCTAAATATTATTAGCATATTATTATTATTATTCCTCTTTATTCAACTGAAATCACAGGCTTAGCCTGGTCCTTTATTAGGCATCAATGGAGCCTAAGCCAACATTGAGAGGCCCCTTTTACAGTTTTATTATGAAATATAAAAACAGTGGTAGGTATAAAAAAGATAGCGTGAAATGGAAACTATGGCATATAAAATGACTTGAAATATTGTAACTGGGCTATTTTGGTGAAATTTTAAATGTTTTGTAAAATTAGACTATGGAATGAGGTACGGCACCCGCTAAATATGCCCCATTTCAAAATTTCGTAGCGGGTGGTGACTTGCCGTCCACTAAATGGGCCCCCCATAATGGCTACCGTAAGTTGGCACCGGAGGGGCAACATTGGTGTGGACGGCTTAGGGTGTCGAGAGGTGTGCTGCGCTTTCACTAGACGCTACTCGCGGCGTTATGCCCTTTAACACTTCCACCCTGGAGCTTAGGTTCTTAGCTCTTGCGGTTTCCACTCCAAACCGGCCGGTTAAGGCAAGAGAGGAGTCAGGGGTCTCATTTAGCCCCAGGGAATCAGGGTTCGCGGTGTCGCCACTCACCAACGACTCGCCACAAAGTCGCCCCTGCGATATTAATTTTTTTATTATTATTATTATTATACACATATTCATTTATTTTCTTAAATCTAAGTTTTTTTACAATATTTATATATTATTATTATAGCCTTTTTTGCTGATTGTTTAAAATTTTTTTTTTTTTTTTTTGTTATTTCTTTTTTTTTGTTTTTTTTTTTTTTATTATATTTTTTTTTTTTCTTTTTTTTTAATTTTATCATGCGATGTCAAGTTTTTGTCATTTACTATCAATATAAAATTCAATCATGCTGTCATGTTTAATTATTATTATTTTTTAAATTTTTTTTTTTTTTTTTCGTCTTTTATGTTTTGTCTTAGTCTTATAACAAAGATGTGATCCATTGTGGAGTAGTTACTTCTAAACCCTGCCTGCTCTCTCGGTTGATTCATTTCCAGGGTGCTTGAAATACGGTTCAATATTATTTTGGAGAAAACTTTGTACAACGCTGACATAAGGCTGATAGGTCTGTAATTGTTGATCTGTTCTTTATCTCCTTTCTTATGTAATAGTATAATTGTAGTTTCGCTCCATTGGTTTGGTATGGTTTCAGATTCTAATATATGGTTAAATAGGTCAGTCAATGGATCAACTATGGCTTCAGATGTGGCTTTCAACATTTCATTTGACAGATTATCGTCTCCAGGTGCTTTCTTCTTCTTAAGAGATGCAATGGCAAATTCCACTTCACATCTTAGAATTTTTGGTATTTCGTCTTCATCATCTTTAACTCCTACTGATTCTTCTGGTGTTAGAGTATCTTCTTCATCATCATTGTACAAGTCTCTGTAAAAGTCAGTGGCAGCTTCCAATATACTCAGGCGCTTGGTGATCGTTTTATTCTTTTTGTCCTTAAATGTAGGTATCCAGCTTTTCATCTCGGTCAGTTCCTTCAAGGCTTGTTTTAAGCCTCCTGTTTTCTCTATACATTCGTTAATAATGATTCTCTTGGATTTTTCTCTAAATTTTCTAATACTTGTGCTGATTGATTTGCTAATTTCTGCAATTTGTTTCCTGTTACTTTTCCTATCTTGAAGCATTTCTTTACGCTGGTCGATTAGAGTTCTTGCATCAGGTCCTATTTTATCGTTCTTCTTAAGAGGAGGTGCTAGTTTATTATTAATATTCTGCAATTCTTTTTCTATAAGGTCATATTTTTCTTGAACTGTATATAATGTTTTAGTTTTGTTCAAGGCCTGTTTCAGCTCTTCTATCCATGTTTCTGGGATTGGTGGAAAAACTAATCGACGCTTGTTTATATGTTTCCTTATTCTTCTAGATTTTTCTAATAGTATTTCTCCTCTCACAAACCGGTGGTCCGTATTGAAGTTGACATTGTTGATCACACTAATATTTCTGAATGCCTTTGGTCTGTTTGTGAGAATGAAATCCCTCTCATCCATGAAACCTGTAGGAGACATCCAGGTCCACTTATTTTTAAATTTCTTCTTGAAGAAGGTGTTCATCACTCTTAGTTGGTGCTTCAATGCAAAGTCAATCAGTCTTTTTCCATTATTGTTTGTTTTATTTCCTGTACTATATTTACCAATTACTGTTGGGTATGTTTTAATTCCTTTTCCAAAAGTGCTGTTCAGGTCCCCCAATAGAACAATGTTACTGTGAGATATGTCTAGTGCATGATCTAGATCTGCATAAAATTTATCCTTATCTTCATCACTGGCTCGTTCCGTTGGGGAGTAAGCTTGAATAATTGACCATTTCCCTTTATATCCTGGAAGCTGTATATTTATCATTACTATTCTTTCCGATAACCCTATAAATTCCTCTATGTTATCTTGCAGTTTTTTGTTAATTATAAAACCAACTCCATATGATCCCTTTGTTTCTCCCTTGTAGTACAGAATATAACTGCCTCGGTCTTCTATTTGACAGCCGTTCCTTCTTACCTCACTCAATCCTATTATGTCCCATTTGATTTCCTCTAGGGCATGTTCAAGTTCCATTAATGATTTGTCTTCTGATAGTGTTCTTACATTGTATGTCCCAATATAGAGAACTTGTCTAGCATTTTTTGTTATTTCTGATGATTCACTGATTTCATGTATAGTCCCAGGAAGGTAGTGGTCTAATTCCCCACGATGACCAGTCGGGTTGGGGAATGTTGCATTATTATCTTTCACGTTATTGTTTCTATGTAACCGGTTACCGATGTCGTCTTCTAGTTTAAATTGTATGTGTTTTTGTCCGATGCTGCATATGATTTAGCTCGCATGTATTCAAATGCGTCCATTTTTTGTAGTTTGTTTGTTGCATTTTTTCTGCTGTCACGTGGGTACTGCCCAGGACTAGGCGTCCTAGGTGACTTAGTCATGGATCGCTTTCTTTTTTCATTTCCATTTTCTCTTTTTTCCTTTATTATAAGTTTATCCTGTCGTAGGTATGCATATTTTCCATTTTCTTGTGCCTCTTTCAACTGTGGTAGTAGTAATCTTCTTTTTTCTAACACTTCTTTGGTAAAGTCTTCTGTTATGTAGATATGTTCTGGAAGAGTCTTTTTATTTTTCAATATTTCTAATTTCCTTGTGTAAGTTGTTAGCGTCACTACAACCGGTCTAGGCTTCAGGTTAGGCTGTTTGCGTCCTAGGCGTTGGAATCTGTCTATTTCACACTGGTTTAATCTGACAGTTGTATGCGCGATTACTTCCAGAATATTCGCTAATAATTCTTGTGGGTTTTGTTCTTGTTCCTGTATACCTTGAATTATTAGGTTATTTCTCTTAAAACTACACTCTGCAGCTTCTATTTTTGTTTTCAACGTTTCTATTTCCATTTTAAGTCGTTTATTCTCATCAATAACGGGATTTATTTTCCGATCTACCGCGTCCATAATTTCCTTCGAAACTTTTTGCGTTATCGCTTCCGTTTGTTTATCAAGCTCTTCTTTAAACTTGCGGAACAGTAGATCCATGTCCATTGTAGACTTTTCCGACATTTCTCTGGTTTAAACAAGGTTTAAAGCGTTTATTTTTATCTTGGCAGATCGCAATCACCGTTAAACCAAAGCAACTACAACCTTCAAATTTTTTCGAAGTTATTCCACTAACGAAGTTCTAGAATTCCACTGTTATTTTACTTGTAACACATTAATTTGGGTTTTGTTATAGTTTTAATTTGTTTTCCGACACTTTATGTGCACTTTTATCAATATTTAAGTATTTTTTTATCACGGCGTAATTTTAAAGCTGTTGACGTATCGGCACCGGTGTGCGTAACATTACTTTCATCTTAAACTTACTTACTTTACTAGCAAATATGATTTGAAATTATCATAGTGTAATTTAAATAGGTGTTTATAAAATCATTAAAGTTAAGCAAAATGCAGCTTGATAAGTCTTCGGATGGGTTATTGTGAGTGGCATTTACAACTGAGTGCTACGGACACAGTAGCTAAGATGATACATTAAATTGTAGGTCCCAGTTATTTTAACTGCTTAGTCATGACAGAGGGCTTCAGGTGGCTTAAAGACTTAATTATAGTTTCTGTAGGTTTCTTTCCTATATTGCTATTTATTTATTTCAGTGTATGTATAATATTGTATACACCACAACTATACTCCCTATTTTTCGAATAATCCAGTCAATCTAAAGGTTGTCTGGTAGGAATCGCCAAAAGTGATAAGGCCACCCTTGTACAATATATTGTATATTGTGGAGTTTCTGTAATATATTTTCTTCAAATTGTGTACAATCAAGATATATTTATTTATTAGACACCAGGACTAGACACCCGGCCTGTATGAACTTACTTTATAATATGAAAACAAAGTCAAAAGATGATGTAAAACTAATAACAAGGAATAATTGTTGTACCATGCTATTAATCATACAATATTTTTTCAGATCCGATACACAAAGGAAAAGAAAGCAGAAGGAAAGAAGGCGCGAGATGACAAGGATGCTGTTCTCAATATGCTATTTGCTGCATTTGAAAAGCACCAATATTATAATATCAAAGACTTGCAAAAGGTAATTGGGTAGTCAACTGGTATTTTACTAGTTAAAAGTATTAGGATTAGTGAATTATGTAATTAAATATAATCCGTAAATTGAAAAAAATAATTGAAATTAGCTTATCAAGGTCAGGATAAGCTTGTAAAGATTTTGGTAGGGATAAAGAGGGGATTTTATCCTTTTCTCACAAAGCATAAAATTGTATGACATTACACTTACAGACACGACGATGACTTAGCAGTGATGTCATAGTCTGCTATAGTGCTCTCTATGTCTAGCAAGAAAATAAATATGATAGTCTGCTATAGTGCTCTCTATGTCTAGCAAGAAAATAAATATGCTTGAAACTTCTTTATTTTTAAGTTGATTTAATTTTTGTATTTGTTAATTGGCTCTATTTATGGTTAGCTGTTACAAGAAGACACCAAAAAATATTGTCAACTAGCCTATTGTAGCATGTGTTGCTTGCTTTATAGTTGTTAATCTTGATGAGACTAAAAAGTGCAACTGTTTTGATCTAGCCCTATTATAATGGCACATGTATAAGTTGATGAGCATAATGACATGCCATTAATACTTACTGCAGCCAGCAAGAGGTTGTTAAAAGTCGTTGATTTTTCTGTAAAGAGCAAAAATAGAAAAGTATGGATTACTAGTGGACCCTGGCAAATGTTTTGCCGTATAAAAAATTGGAAGATCACTTTCATCATCTAGACCAAATGTTGTACCATTGTTGAATCCAAATTGGAATTTAGTCTAATTTATAGAAATCTTGTATCACGGTATTTGTCATCAAACTCTTAAAAGAATAAGTAGGCCGCCATTTTTATTCCCCTAGGATCTAGGGGAATAAAAATAAATAAATACTTGGTATGTCTGAGAATAGGTATCTCAGACATACCAAATAAAAAATTATAAAAACTAGTCAAGCTGTTACGAAAGAGTTTGATGACAAATAATGTGATACAAGATTTCTGTATATTAGACTAAATCACCATTTCGATTCATCAATGGTGCAATATTTGTCATTGATAAAAATCTTATCATTTCAGATAACGAGACAACCTATAGTGTACCTAAAGGAGATATTGAAAGAAGTGTGTAACTACAACCTGAAGAACCCTCACAAGAACATGTGGGAGCTGAAGCCTGAATACCGGCACTACAAGCAAGACGCGCCCCCTGAAACCAAGGAGGACAAGAACAGTTCTGACAGTGACTAGGTACTCGTACTCTTTCACTTGCTACAACCAAGACTGTGAAAACATTTTATTTATCGAGATATTTTCCAAAAATTCTTAACTCAAATATGTGATAAACAATTTAAAACATTTTTCCATTTTAATCTACGTCACTTTCTTGTGTAATTTTGTAGTTATTACTTATTTTTGAAATGTTTATCACCAAAATTTAAAGGGACTGTAGTTTTTGGGGCCTTGAGCAAATATTTTGTTCAAATGATTTTGTTTGCCATTCAAAGCCAACCTACAACCACATCTGCATGATGCACATGTATAATATTAAATTTATGCAGATGCAAATTTTGAAAACAGTCTGTGGCCATGTAAATTTTAGATAAAAATGATATCTAGATTTAAATACCTCTAGATTTCCTACAAGAATATACAGCTAACGGCTTATTCTGTACATCAAAACTAACAACTTTTGTTCAACGACTTTTGTCAAATTTAAAAAAAAACGCTGTTCCATAGATATATAATTATCGTTCACCCTCGACAAAATGTATCGAACAGCTACTTTTTTTTAGTTTTGACAATTATCGCAAAAAAAAGTTGATGATTAGCAGTAACCCTGTATATTATGATGTCCACAAAAATGCAATATGTTTCCAATACTCCTTAGCTTATACTGTAAAGTTTGTTATATTCTTATTTGGATGGCAATATAATGAAATTCTACATCATAGACTCACTACCAAAATTACTATTACTTTTTTTCATATTCCTATTTTATTTTACCAAATGTTGACTACTTTTTGCCAAATTCAAAGCAAAATAGTTATACATGTGTATATACTATATAATAGTGTAAGACTGTATATTTTCATTATTAAGAATAAAATAGTTTGGTATGGATATATTTTTTCTTTACAAATAAAATTAAACAAAATCAAAAGTTTGCTTTCAGTTTAATAACATTTAAAAATACAGAATAATCGAGTATAATTGATATACATAATTGATAAACATTATAACAGGACTAATTGTCTATACATCAATAAATTCAATATCAATTTTAAACGCCATAAATCTTTTCAAGGAAGGTAAACAATTTAAAAAAGTATCTTCTTCACAGTCAGAGAGTGAGATATAGGCAGTGTTTTGGGATTATCTTTGAGCTTTATAGTATATTGGCCAGACATATACATGCTATTAGATTAGTCAGTTGCATGTCAGTAATTTTTTTTTTACACTCTTCTAAGGATAATTTGTATATATTTTCAGATGAAAATGATGTAAAATATAGGTTGCTAGATACAAAATACATTTTTATGACGTTATCATCACTATAAGTACAATAGTATAAAACAAAGTCGATTTCCCGCTGTCTGTCCCCATGTATGCTTATATCTTTAAAACTACCCAACGGATTTTGATGCGTTTTTTTTAATAGATAGAGTGATTCAAGAGGAAGTTTTATATGTATAATACACCTGTGCGAAGCCGGGGCGGGTCGCTAGTAAATTATAAACTTGAAATAATGCGTCCCTATTATAGTGTACACGCTTAAAAGGGACGTAATAATAATTTTAATTGAAATTAACTACAATTCGCATTAAAAAAAATTACAGCACACATTAAATAATAATTGTTTTGTCTCGATAAAAATTTCTGAATTTCTGTATTTTTTCTGTAAATTAAAAATAACATTAATAAATAAGTAGGACCCAAACACCAAAAATCTAAACGACTACATTGACTTCTATTGCATAAGTTTTCATTGTACGTATCAAGTTCCAATGGAGGCCGCTAGAACCAGAATATTAATATAATAAGTAGGTAATATTAATTTTGAAACAGTTTCCTGACATGCAAGCTGCACCCATTAGTTGGACAAAACAAGTTGTAGTTTAGCCAATATAGCTTCCAATGGCAACGGAATGATATCTAATGAAGATTTTAATCTTAGATATCAATACAACTGTATTCCAAACTGATCAGCCAAAAATCTAGGACAGTTCTCAGTTCATGACGTCGTAATTAGCAGCCCGGATGAAGTGAGCGAGACTCCAGGCCAGGACTGTGCCAATTATAGGGAAGAAAGCCGAGCCCACTGCTATGCCGATCAGAATATCGGTATTCGCTTCCATGAACTCAGTCAGCGCTTTGTAGCAACCCTGTAAATACAAAACATATACTCTTAAGGTAGGCTCCTAACATAAAAATGTCTTTCACTCACGAATTATTTTAACGGTCGAGGCGCTGCGTGCCTGAGACCAGTTCCAGCGTAATTAGTTACTCTGCTAAATCATTGTGGTCTAGTCGTAGCAACACCGGCCGAACAATCGTAAAGTCGTGGGTTCAAACCCGCTCCCGTACCAAGGAGTTCAATGGAAATTAAATTTTTAATTTTTTTTTTCAAGAACGAAATTGAGCTTCGCCGTTCGATATTTAAAATTGAAGACTATTTTACTCACACGAACACAAGGCTGAATAGCAGAGCGACCTCTTTGGTCATTGGGCTGAATGCATGCGGTCTATTGCCAGTTTGATGGTTAGATGTACGCGAACTTTTTGAAAGAAAGAAGTGTTTTTAATTACTTACCGCCCTAGGGCTTTTCTAGCTACATTATTACCTTAGAGCGCTAATTAGTTACCTACAAGCCCCATTAGGAGGTAATAAGAACCAACTTACCGAACATGACAGATGTAAAATGGAGTGTGTGAACACTAACCCACATCCACAGTACTAGTTTACCAGCACTACTAGTTTTGAGCAGCGTTCTGCGCATAACTTCCCATCCGCCGACTTGTGTGGCGCTTAGTATAGGCCTGTTCTCAGCGGTAAGCTATCGAAAGCCCGGTACAGTTCAGTAGGTAGGTACTTGCGCGATTAATAAACAAGTGAGTTATGGAGAACAGAATTTCAGTTTGCCCTGAATAGATCCGATGACCCTACAATAAGAGAGCACGAGCATTTGTCTCGTATATTATTTTTTAACCTTTTGACCGCCACGCCTAATTTTTTTAATTTCATATTATGGAGATCGGTTTTTTGTCCACTATATAAATATATATCTAATATTTAACATCTTACACACGGTCTATGACCCCAAAACTAAGCAAAGCTTGTGATATGGCTGTCAGAGACTAGTATACTACAAATGCATATTTTTAAATATTTACCTACTTATATAGGTAACACCTAAATAACACCCAGGCACAGATCAAATACCTATGTTCATCACATAAATATTTGCCCTTGGTGGGAATCGAACCGACACCTCTTTGATCCAGAAGTCAGGGTTACTAACCATGGACTAAGCCACCGAGGCACTATACTATAATCCTACCGCTTAACTTAGTCTTCGCCTACGTGGTACCCGGCGCCCGCACTTTTAGTCCCCCTTTGTCGTTTCCCCCGGCGCCTCTGTACCGCGCACGCGAGGACTAAGTTAAGCGGTAGGATTACCTATATGTACTTTGTTTTCGTTTGCGCCCAGAAGTGCTAGTCAAGTTGACTTTGACGGTCAAAAGGTTATTAAAGTCATATTATTGTAGTTGCATATTACTAGTACTCACCCGTTGGAAGACGTCGCTGTAGTTGGCCGTGATGCAGTGGTTGAGGTCGATGCAGCACGAGGTCGGGATCACGTGGTTGGGCGACAGACGGATCCAATCCGTGTAGTTCGACACGCCGCAGCATTTCAACTGTAATATACGAGCAGTGTTATTATAAAAAAAAATTAGGTTACCGTATCTTATCTCCACTTTCAAATTGGCGTATTTGGGGAAAAAGTGCTCAATAAGCTCACCAAAATCTCGCCAGTGGAGCAATTTCGCCACCCAAAACGCAATCTTAATTCATAATTAATTTATTTGCCACTAAGTGTACGTGTACATTGTTAACATTGTACAGATCTTGATTAACAATAAGAGCTTAAGACTTAACAGCCCTTGTCGGGCATTGCAAATACATGCTAGGGCGCTATCAAAAGAATTAAAATTATCGAAACATAGGTAGGTAGGTACATTGAATTTAGGCAGCTGATCGGCGTATAAATATACATATAAACCATATAAATATAGATCTCGTTTTATTTTTTAAAACTGTTAACTTCGAAGTAGTTATTCTTCTAAAGAATAGAAGCAGTTGGAACATAGAAATTGTTTTAATTTTATATTTAATTTTGTTAATTTTGGCTCGTTTCGTATGTCTATATCTTAGGGGGCGGGTGGGCACCCAGTACCTAGGTGCTACGACAGTGTAAACTTGTCGTGTATTAGTATAAGTCTGCCATCTGCCATATTTTCCAGAAACAACTTGAATTGCCGTATCAATAATAACATTGCATACGAGTAGGCGAGTTACATACCTACGTAGATCAAACTTTGTATTCTTTGTTCATGTAATTGTATTAACATGTAAGTCCATCAGTTCCAACAGAATCCATCAGTTTTAGTAACTACTTGAGCAGACCCATCAATGATAAAGTAAACCATTCAGTCCACAAGCTCATTGTGGACCATGAATGAAATAATCTGGATAGATTTTATTAGTAACTGAGTCTTGTTTTTAAAAATTCTGGCTAAATGGAACTCAATATCAATTATGTAGTTACCTATGTATCTCTTGGCTGAGCGAATACGTGGTGAGCAGTGTAATAGGGCCTATTCTGTGGTGGTGAGATATCCTTTTGCGTTTTGAGGTTTCAACAGCAATTTTGTCCCATTTAGGGCAAACATTTTTATGATGAGCAATAGGTGTTTGCTTTGTCTGGGCGTTATTTAGGTACTATCTATATAAGTATGTATTTAAAATATCTATATGTAGTATATCAGTCTCTGGCAGCCATATCACAAGCTTTGCTTAGTTTGGGGTCAGAGACCGTGTGTGAGATGTCCCCCAATATTTATGTATTTATTTATTGGCTTCCTAGATGCACACGCATCTCAACAACGCCAATCAGTTCGCTACAATTTTAAAATATGACTTGAATACATAACTAGGTATTAAAGATACGAAGTATTAAAGTCGATGAAAACGAAATCGGCGCATATTAAACAGCCGGCATAGTGTACTTGTCTGTAGTGCCAGTACAGCTACCCAGGGTCAAAATCGTGCACGGAGAGGTCATCTTTCCGTAAAAACTGCCTACGGTAGTGTCAATACAGATCCAAATTTGTAACGCTTAAAGAGCGATATGGTTACGCAGGGTTTTATTTTTAGTGAAATGCTCTATTTAGTAATGCTGTCTTCAAATAGGAAATAGAGCAAAGTATTCTGAAATAAGATCAAGTAATTCGGGCAATATTGACAACCGGAATGATAGTACCTATATAATGTTTTTAATGCTATTTGCGATACTAAGCTTTTGCTGAATGGTGGTCTAGTGGTAGTAACACCCGACCTGCAATCGTGAGATCGTGGGTGCAAATCCTGATCCCGTACCAATGAGTTTCTTTGGAACTTATGTACGGAATTTCACATCATTGGCTTTTCGGTGAAGGAAAACCTCGTGAGGCAACCTGCATACGTCCGTAGAAGAAATTCGATTGCGTATGTGAGTCCACCAACCCGCATTGGGCCAGCGTGGTGGATATGGCCCAATCACCCTTCGTGGGTAGGCCTACGTCCTGCAGTGGACTATTAAAAAGGCTGGTACAGTACAGTACAGTTGCGATACTAAACTAGTGACCATATATTAGAATAAGGAAGTTTCCTTTATCATAAAAACTAAAAATAATTATATACATTTAAAGACGTTAGAATTATATTAGATACAGTGAAAAAATTACTCGAATATCTTAATAAATGACGGAGTTATGGATGTCTAAACATGACCGCACGAAATCAAAAAACTTCGCGACGGATTTACGCGTGTGACGTCATTCGGCTCCAGAGCCGCGCCGTGGGTTAGGCGGGAGTAAGGAAAAAAGGAAATAAAGTGCTTCATTCTATGCCGGGTATTTTTCTAAGCCACGAATACGTTCTAGAATATCATTGTACTTATCTTTATGTGATGATCAACATTTACTATGGGACTAACCCCCCCAATATAACGATTAAAAGTCAGCATTCCCATAATTTTGTCGTGAGTAAATGAACTTTATTTCTAAATAGAACAAGACTTGGCGTGTGTACCTAATGTTCTGCGGTTATTACATCTGTATATATTGACTAGTAGTTTTCCAAATAGTAGACCTCACAAGTATACATTTTGGTGAAAATTTTCTGGTAATCAGTTTTCAAAAATGCACAATGATGAATGAAGCCGTGGTGGTCTAGTATGAAGCCGTGGTGGTCTAGTGGTAGTAACACCCGACCTGCAATCGTGAGGTCGTTGGTTCAAATCCCGATCCCTTACCAATGAATTTCTTTGGAACTTATGGACGGAATTCAATTCAATTCAATTCAAAATTCTTTATTTCGTACAAAAAACATAAGGTAACAAATAACAAAGAAACGATGCTACCCACAGTAGTCAGGAAGACTGTGTCGCAGATAGCAACGCCCACCTCCAGCAAAGAATTGTACAAAAAAGGTATATATATATACATAATAAATAAATAAGAAGTTAGTATGACAGAAACCATTTTGAACAACAATTGAACATGCGCGCTTGTGTGTGTGTGTGTGTGTGTGTGTGTGTGTGTGTGTGTGTGTGTGTGTGTGTGTGTGTGTGTGTGTGTGTGTGTGTTTGTGTGTGTGTGTGTGTGTACATGTATATGGCCGTATGCGCGGTTAGTAATGTGAGCACATTTGAGTAACACTGCGATACACGAGATCTCATAAGAGTCAAGGTTCGCAGTGTTTCTCATGAGAAAGTGTGCATTCATTTGCGCGTGTGTGTTAAAGGTATGAGTGGGTCTGTGTTACCATATACATTATGTAATAACCGTAATCAAGTCCTCAGTGTCCTTGTAGGACAGAGACAAAAGCCATTCAGTACATTTCACTTTACATTTGTAAGAGGCGAGTGGGTAGATACAAAGTTCTTTATTTAGTCTATTATACAACAGGGAGCTGATAATTTCACATCATTGGCTTTTCGGTGAAGGAAAACATCGTGAAGCAACCTGCATCCGTCCGTAGAAGAAATTTGCTGGCG
This sequence comes from Hypomecis punctinalis, assembly GCA_949316475.1. Lineage (NCBI taxonomy): Eukaryota > Metazoa > Arthropoda > Insecta > Lepidoptera > Geometridae > Hypomecis > Hypomecis punctinalis. The sequence continues at coordinate 8,146,898 of OX438799.1, read as the reverse complement.
TATGTGAATCCACCAACCCGCACTGGGCCAACGTGGTGGATATGGCCCAATCACCCTTCATGGGTAGGTCTACGTCCTGCAGTGGACTATTAAAAAAGGCTGGTACAGAGGTCATCGACCTTACATGTATATTTCATACAAACAAACAAACAATAACACTTTATTAGACAACCACATAACATTAAAAAAATTACAGGGACAAAACCATACAATTAATAGGTTTCTAACTGGTGGCCTTATCGCTTTAAGCGAATTCTTCCAGGCAACCAAGAATTCATACTAAATTACGTTTTCCTAGTAATCAACCATCTTAAAAATTGGTTTTTATCATCATCATAATCATCGTCACGTCTACGGGAGCCTGCCATACGCATGTCTCGACACGCACTTGACAACTTATTGGAACTAGAAAATAAAAGCGTTGAAAAAAATTATTTAAAGTATTTTATTAGAACAAAATATATTACGCTTCACCAGTTCTAGCTAGCTAACCCTGTATAGGGGATCAGTCCCAAACTCTGACACCAGGGCTAGCCACCCGGCCTATACAAATTTACTTACTTAGTCCCATAGTAAAATTTGGCCAAAATTTACAATAATATCTTAGTAAAGAACCTTACCATTTTTATGATTAAGAATATATTTACCTGTGAAAGTTGTGCATTTTTGAGAACTTATTACAAGAAAATGTATACTTGCGAGGTCTACTGTTTGGAGAGCTACTAGTTAATAGTTACAGATGTAAAAAGCGCAGTACACTAGACACATATACCAAGTCTTGTTCCATTTAGACATAAAGTTCATTTACTCACGACAAAATTATGGGAATGCTGACTTTTTATTCGTTATATTGGGGCGTTAGTCCCATAGTAAATGTTGATCATAACATAAAGATAAGTACAATGATATTCTAGAACGTATTCGTGGCTTAGAAAAATACCCAGCATAGAATGAAGCACTTTATTTCCTTTTTTCCTTACTCCCGCCTAACCCACGGCGCGGCTCTGGAGCCGGATGACGTCACACGCGTAAATCCGTCGCGAGGTTTTTTGATTTCGTGCGGTCATGTTTAAAAATTCATAACTCCGTCATTTTTGAAGATAATTGAAAAATAAAAACACCATAATTTATTGCAGACTTAGTGTAATTTAATAAAAATAAAACTATAAAACGGGAAACTTCCTTATTATCATTTTCATTAATTTGCATAATATTAGGTAGGTATATGACGTCATGGCATCAGATCGCCACCATACTGCTATACCAACATCGTTATTTATCCTAGCCTGCTATACCTTGTAAAAATAGCTTGATACGCGAGACATTGACAACGACATACGCGTAATGACTCACGCACATCAAGTACCATAATTTTAATAGTAAAAATGTTATGATTTTATTTTGAGTGCTTTCTACACTAGATTTTTATCTCAAAGAGTTATCTTTGTGATAAGCTATTCAAAAATCTGAAGCGAACGCAGGATTTGAACCGGCCCCTTCGGATCACTAGCCCGACGCTCAACCAACTGAGCCAGCCCGCCTCCTACGCAAGCTTCAAATTTCTGAAGTGCTTACATATCCCAACTTATAGCGTTGGTGGCGCCACCTGTGATACCCGTATTAGACAGGTTATCACTCAACTAGAAGTTATTAGAACTTCTAAAGATTGACGAGAGATGACGCACTGCTAAATCAATGTTATGATTTTATTTTGAGTGCTTTCCACACTAGATTTTTATCTCAAAGAGTTATCTTTGTGATAAGCATTTCAAAAATCTGAAGCGAACGCGGGATTTGAACCGGCCCCTTCGGATCACTAGCCCGACGCTCTAACCAACTGAGCCAGCCCGCCTCCTACGCAAGCTTCAAATATCTGAAGTGCTTACATATCCCAACTTATAGCGTTGGTGGCGCCACCTGTGATACCCGTATTAGACAGGTTATCACTCAACTAGAAGTTATTAGAACTTCTAAAGATTGACGAGAGGTGACGCACTGCTAAATCAACTAGGAATTTTACACAGATTTCTAGTAGAGCGGTAGTTTACAGTTTAAGTCTATCTAACTAATCACACTACTTGGCGGCTATGTTGTTAGTCAGCTTGTAGCTGCACATAACCCAATTCTGACTAAGGTACCTAAGTTCGGCAGGCCGGGTCGCAAGTCCTGGTGTCAGAGTTTTTAAGCCGCCTGAAGGCCTCTGATATGGCTAAACGGTTAATATGACCGGGACTAACTATTTAACGCCTCGTCCGAGCCACAGCAGCGCTCAGTTGTAAATACCACCCGCGGTCACCCATCCGAAGACTGACCGTGCCGAACGTTCCTTAACTTTGGTCAAAGAAGATATAATAATATGCTTTGGTGATAACTGATGGATATATATAATGGATAAATGATCGCTAACAGTCAGGCAAACTACAACTAATCCTGACTGAAGCTCACGTAGCAGGTGCTCGAGGTATAACTTACACCAGCCTGCACTTCGTCGAAGTTGATCTTGTCAGGGCTGTAGTTGCCGAGGGTCTTGGTAAGGCCTTCCTGGAGGCCCTTGTCGAAGGAGTCGCGGTGGCACGCGATGGAGAGGCTCACGCCCGCGATCATCATAAAGATGCATGCTAGAAATCCGCCGTACTGAAAAAGGTTTAGCAAGATTTTTCTCATAATGAAGCTAAGAGAAATGTTTAGTTAGATCAACAAATCGTATCGTAACGTACTCGTAGGTATCGACTTGCGAGTGTGGGTGAGGTGAGCGTTAGCTCCCAAATTGAGCTGCTTGTCTAGGCCGTAGTCCTTAGCCCTACTCATGAAGGTGTTAGGAAAATGCTAGACGTGATCAAACGCCAGACCGTTATCGAAAAACGAGTCTAGACTTCGCATACGGCGGCGCTCGCGCTCGTAAGGTGACGCGCGGCTTATTATAGGTATACATAATTTAGAATCATGATTTCTTACCACGTTGAGAAGCACCGGTTGTCCCTTGATGATGCAGGAGAAAGCGATGGAGCTGATGACGATGTTGAGGCCGCCGATGCCGATGATGACCAGCGGCCCGGTCCCGGAGAACTCCGGAGATAGCTCCAGGTACTTATACAGCTCCAACTCCGCCCATATGCCGACACCCAAGAGGAGGATGCCGCTTAACTGAATAAGTATGAAAGAAATTATTTGTCCCCTAATTCAGGGATCACGCATGACCCGCAATGGGTCTGATGTCGTCAACCCATCGCACTGGTGGTCTGTCTACGGAATGCTTGTCCGCTATTGGCAGCCACTGTCAGGGACTCCGCCTATGGTACTAGGGAGAAGAGGCTAGATATTGGTTTGCTTGGATACCCGTCAATGGGTTGATACAGCCCCTCTGGGGTGCCCGGGCAAGTCTGATCTCCCCCGCCGGGTGACAGCCCAAGTCGAGGTCCGTACCTTCTCAGGTGCCCTTGCGCTAGTCACCCTATAACCTAATCTTAGGGCTCAGCCGCTTTCCGCGCTCGCCCATGCCCGGTAAGCTGCAAAGGCATCAGAGGCCAACAGCTCTTAGTCATTAAAAAAAAAAGTGTGTTGATACAGACTGATAATGATTATGGGTACATAAGTTGTTATCTTATATTGCAAAGTGATTTTCAGAGGTGTGCTATACTCATTGTTACGATCAACTTTTACCATAGAACGAACTACGAAATCGCGATAAAAATCAGCAGTCAATTTGTCGATACTCGATGAACTTTTTGAATGAAGCAGCTGATATGTTTTTCGCGGTTTCTAGGTTAGCGCTTTTATAAAAGTTGTTCATAATGATTTGTATAGGTATACTTCAGAAAGTCTTTGCACTTTCCTCTCATTGAATTTGGTCTTTGGTCTCGTTGCAACTATGGGGCGTCCACTGCTGGACATAGGTCTCCCCTAAAAATCTCCAGTAAAACTAGGTGGAAGCGGCTCGCATGCAGCGCAACTCTGCGGTCTCAATCAGGTATCCGTCCACCTTGCGACCAAATGTCTATTAGATTAGAAAAGTTCTGTATACATTTTGAAAAGTGTAGATAGAACCTCAGAGCAAATAAAAAAATCCAGAGGGAACGTAGTTGAACAGTCAAGTGAGGCCGGTTTTTTAAACATGTGTGAGTGCGTCAGTGTTGCGCCGCCATAGTTCGACTGACAAGCCAAGGCGTAGTTTCGTTGTACGTGGATGTGTGTGTAATTGTCTGTACACGGCGAGGCGTAGTTGTGGTTGCCTTCACTTGTTTGTTCACAACATTCACTCTTGATTTTTTTATTTGCTCTGAGGATACAACTGTAAAGGAAAGAAAGTCAGACCGTGGAATTGCCACCGATTATATCTAGGCGCGATATGTTTCTCTATCGCATAATGCGTTGTCATTGATATAATAAACATAATATAACGATTATATCTCCATGACCAAGGTAAATAAAACCATTTGTCACTGTAAATTAGAACGTAGTGGTTGAAACGACATTAATTTTTGTTGAGAATAGTTCGAGTTATGACGAGTCAGAATTTCTCTACGTAAATGGATAAAGAAATTAGGAGATCAGATAAACCAAAGTTACTATAGTGCGCAGAAAAGGTCGATGATGCTGTAAAAAAAGATCCCGAAGAAGTACCATAGCAAATTTTGTATTGGTTACAACTCTATAGGTAGGTACTTAAATTTATCGTTATGTATGCAGTCAATGATGATGATGATAATTTATGTCACCGACTTTAAATGCGACTGCAGACAACGTGTAATTTGATAACGCTACATCAAACGGTCTCAGCGAAATTTAGCATAAAATGACATCAACACAATATCTGCTTCTTTTTAGATCTAGAGTATGACACACTTATCGTAAAAACGTTATATCTAATATGTAATTTATTGTTTTCATTGATCTGTTTGCTTAAAAACTGAATAAGATGTATTTTTGGTGTCAGATGAATAGGATACCTAAGTATAGAAATACTTATAATTACAAAGATTATAAAGCCGTGGTGGTATAGTGGTAATGACACCCACCTTACAATCGTGAGGTCGTGGGTTCGAACGCAGTCCCGTACCAATGATTTCCTTGGAATTTATGTACGTAATTTCACACCACTGGCTTTTCGGTGAAGGAAAACATCGTGAGGCAACCTGCATATGTCCGTAGAAGAAATTCGATGGCGTATGTGAATCCACCAACCCGCACTGGGCCAGCGTGGTGGATATGGCCCAATCACCCTTCGTGGGTAGGCCTACGTCCTGCAGTGAACTAATAAAAAGGCTGGTACAGTACAGTACAAAGATTATTATGAATTGTGGCCAAAGAAAAAAGGTGATATAAGATATTTTTTTTTGTTTCCAATACTCCACTCGTACTTGCCGATTCTTATATTTGTTTGCAAGTAGCCACTTTATAGTAGCAGAGCCAATTTCCATTAAAGGTTCAGTACTTGAATGTTTACGATCTTCGACTATATCGCCAATTAGCATCAGATGAGCTGTGCTTAAATACAGAGACTGCTGGTCGCAAAAAACTTAATCGAATTCATACGAATAAAATTCAAGTTCTGAAGTTACATATGGTAAGTAATCGGAAATTAATAAAATTCTGAACTCTTGCATACTACCTAAGTCAGTCTCGATTTGTATAGAGAAAGAGACAGATTTTTTTTAATTTACCAAAAACATGACTTCTGAATAACAATTTTAAACCAGGTGTTACTTCATAAATGTTGTACCTATTCAGTATGATTTAACAATGGGCCCCAAACTCGACAGTCTCTTAGGAACAAATATTTAGCCATTTTCGCGCTTAGTTAGAGAGATACGTAATTTTAGGTAGCGTGTAAAGAAACATCTGTTGAATATGGATACGAACACGTCTACAAAAAAATCAAGCACGTAACTCACCCAAAAGATAACATTGAACACAAACAACAGCGTTTTCAGGCAGGCTATCATAGCCACGTATTTGAACTGATTGCCCATTTCTAAAACTCAAACGATTCGCATATTTCGCTAACCATATTCACGAAACAGCGGAATGGAAGACAGTATGGTGGCAAATTGTTGGATACAAAAGCTCCCGGGAGGCTTGTGCGCGCGTGCGCGAATAAATCGGCGTCTTCTTACCTATACCTACTAGGTTTATTGTTTGTAAATACGTACAAGGGTAAGCGGGAACTATTGGCTCATAATTTGATGCTAAAGCCAGTCTGTGAACAATTAGTGTACCAATATACCTATTTTAGGTGTGTAGGAAATGAGGGAAATGCTTTTTGACCGACGAAACGGAGGAGGTACTCAATTCGACGCGTACCTATTTTACTTTTTTTCATCACATCTATTCGAAAAAGACTACTTGGTTCGCCTTTATGTGCGCCCAAAGGTGGTGTTTTCTTTAAGAAACTTTATAAGTGCGCCGGAATTATCTTTGCCGCGCACTTTTTGAATTTGGAAGTATTTGTAATGGTGTTCAGCACCAAGAAAATGAATGAAAATAATGTAAATATAAGTTTTCATTAGTTTTATTATTAGATTTCAATTTAGTTGTTACTCTAGTTTTATTATCAGATACCATTTAAGTTCAATTTAGTTGTTACTCTACGTTTTATTAAATAATAATATTAAAATAAAATATGAGGCGCCTTTTATTTTCTCATAGAGGTGATGAAAAGTAGAGTGTACCACTCGGGCGCAAAATATATTTTTGGCTCGGGCGACGTACTTTGAATCCCTTGCTACGTTCAGGATTCTACTAAAGAATTCCTCACTTCGCTCTGGGTCTGGATAAAAAAAAAGCGCCCTCGCCGTAAAAATATTATTTTGCTCCCATATGATACAAGAGTGGAGTCCTATAATTATGGTTCTCGTATTTAAAACATGGAGTAGAAGTCCATACGGACGGTATAATATGAAAGTCATAATAAGAATACGCCGTACCAAACTTCTTGGTGGCTGTAAAGTACCTAAGCTACAAGCTGCGCACATCCCCTCTCTGGCGCCACTAACATTTAGGATGATTTTCACTCGCCTCGCGTTTACAGCCGCCAAGAAGTTTGATTCGCCCTATAGGTGAAAAGTAGAACGAATGTTGATTCGCCCTATACTTACATGAAAAGTTGATCGTATCTAAAAGAAATGTAGGTACCTACATATCATTTTCTTATGAAACCTGTGATCTAGCGAACCCTTGTTTCTCCATTTTTCAAGCCAATAAGTTCCGTGCGCCATCAGTACTGTCTTACAAGCTAAATGCAGTCGATGGACTATCCAAATATCTGTCAAAGATGAACCGTAAAATAGGTAGAATGAAGCAAAGTCTAACTATATCAAATAATTGCTAAACGTAAGTATTTGTCAGCGACAAATAGGTACAAGCTACCTACTTGCATTATGCATGGTACATGGACTACATGGCTACAATTTAGAATGCGCTGAAAATCCTTTCGACCGCAGATAACTGACTAACAGTGCCTATTCAAAGGAAAAGCCTGCCCCTACTGCGCTGCGAGCGAGCTCAGTGCAGATTCAAACCCTTGCGCTGACGCACGCTCACCGCCGTAACCCGCAAACGCGGCTTTCACGCGAACTTATTTACGTTACCTTTACTCGTACAAAAGTACTTTTCAATTATCAAAAATCTTTTCAAAAGTTATCGTAGTTTATTTTTCGAAGATAAAAGTATTAAACTCATGTGATTTAATGCCGGAGTAACGATGAATTTCCACGCAAATTTGTTCGTAATTGGACTTATTTTCCGAATTACATCCGTTTCCCCGATCGACGAGATTGATGCAAATGATGGTGAGTTGCACTATATTATTATTACGGGGGTTATCAATAAATGGTAATGGTAACATTGGTAACTATCTGGATGATTATACATCCTAGTATATAATAGTAGTAGTTAATTACTGTGCCTATAAAAAACTCGTAGTAAGTAGGTATAAGAAGCTTTTCCAAATGAAGAGCTTGAGAATATTGGGAATATTTGCTACTCCTTTTTAACCGACTCCCAAAAAGGTGGAGGTTCTATGTTGGTTTGTATGTATTTTTTTTTTGTGTATGTTCATCGATAATTTCGCCACTTGTGAACCGAAAAATTATTTTTTAGTTCAAAAGGGCTCCCTAGGTACCATTTAATTTTAACAGTAATCGGCTGAGCCGTTTTGAAAAAACAAAAATAATGTAAAAAACAATTCGAACGAAATATTCGAATTTTGTACACGATGGGAGGCGGTTTTGCCATTTTTTGCGAAAAATAATTATTGAGATACCTAATAATAAGTCAGTTTTTTGATGTTTGAAATCATGCTAGAAATAGAGTTCCTGAGTAAAAATGGTGCACTAATACAGGGTTATTGGTAATCAATTAGCATCCTTTTAGGGACTTACGGCCCCTAGAAGGACTGCCTCGGTGGCTCAGTGGTTATTAATATCAATAAATATTTTGGGACATCTTACACACGGCCTCTGACCCCAAACTAAGCAAAGCTTGTGATATGGCTGCCAGAGACTTATATACTACGTATACTTATTTTTAAATACATACTTATGTAGATAGTAACTAAATAACACCCCGACACAAAGCAAACACTTATGTTCATCACATAAATATTTGCTCTGCGTGGGGATCCAACCCACGCCTCTTTGATCCAGAAGTTAGGGTCACTAACCACTGAGCCACCGAGGCAGTCGCACAAAAGTTGTTAGTTTTGATGTACAGAATAAACCCTAAAAGGATGCTAATTGATTAGAAATAACCCTGTATAAAATGCACACAAAATTATATAAATACACCACTGAACCCGCGGAACAGAACAAGCATTTTGCGGTGATTGATTATTTGTTACGTATAAGTAGGTATCTCACGAGTCGAGAAAAAGGCCTCATTTTAGACCTCCCTCTCATAAAAAAAATATAGCTAAACCTTTATTTTTGGAAGTTGATCAGTAATTAATTTGACTTCTTTTTCGCAAAAAATCGCAACACCTACTTACTTCCACCGTGTACAGAATTCAAATAGTTTGCACGAATCGATGTAAAATTTAAATGGTACCACTTCGGAATAATACTCTTTGGAACCAAAAAATATTTTTTTAGAGTTTTGAGTAGATACCGTCCCGTAGTATATAATAATAATAAGTTCAAATCGTGAAAGTTTAAGAACAACATAAGTAGATATACATACACAGACGCCGAGGTTTAGCTTTTAATAACATAGGTTTAGCTTTTTTAATTGAGCTTAGGCACATACAACAACAGTAATTATTTTTCGCAAAAAATGTCATGACCGGCTTCACCCGTGTACAGAATTCGCGAATATTTCGCACGGATCGATGTAACATTTTTCACAATATTGTTGATTTATCAAAAATGGCTCCGCCGATTTAGATAAAGTCTAAATGGGCCAATTTTGAATTATACTCTTTCCAATAAAAAAATATTATTGAAATCGGACAACTATAAGCTAATAATAAGCCCTTTAGGGACTTTTAGCCTTTTAGGGGCTTATTAAAGTTATGCGTGGTTATACATAAAAAAAAAAAAATTATACCTACGCGAATTGAATAGCTCCTCCGGTGGTTCGTCGGTCAATTAAAAGATATTGATGACACTTGTAATCCCTCTGATTTATTTACTACGTTCGGAAAGGCATATTAAAATTTTAATACTAATTTGGTATCTCACTTTTCTACGGCTGAGAGTGAGACGAAACCGTAGTATTATTATATCTTCTTTGACGAAACATAAAAGAGAACCTTTTAGGGCTTGTGGTATACGGTATACATAATTCCATAAACGGTATAAAGCGTACATTTCCCACGGTTTACAAACATTCGAATTGGCATATCTTTAAGTTTCAGATCTTTGATACGAGGTGAGGTATTTCGTAAATTTTATATCCCTTACGTTCGCCATAAAATTTCGACCAAGCACATTTCTTACTTTCCCACATCGATATCAGTTTTAATTACCAGTACAATCTTAACGGCATTCATAATCTATATCAACGGAGACTCAGATTATGTGATCCTGTAATCTTTGTTCTTTAATCTCTCCATATAATAGGTACTAACAATTAAGTATCTCATAAGAGAACAGGTAACATGCACGAAGTCCCACGGTTGGCAATAGTCACACTAATGTAGTGAAGCTGTCGACTGATATCACTAACCGATTTATAAGATCGATCACTATGTAATAAAAACAGTGACAATAGGTACCTAATTTTGCACAGGCAATTGAATTGGCGCCATTTGTTATTTTTCTGTTAATTCGCAGTTTTAGTTAAACTAGGTTTATTACCTATAAGTATGATTTCAGCTTAGGCGCTACTTCTGTATCAGCCTTTTTGATAGTCCACTGCAGGACGTAGGCCTACCCACGAAGGGTGTTTGGGCCATATCCACCACGCTGGCCCAGTGCGGGTTGGTGGATTCACATATGCCATCGAATTTCTTCTACTGATATATTATGCAGGTTGCCTCACGATGTTTTCCTTCACCGAAAAGTCAGCGGTGTTAAATTCCGTACATAAATTCCAAAGAACTAGGGTAGGTATGGTCAGTAGTTTTAATATTTATAAGTAGATTGTCTGTATTGGTTTGCTTTAAGTACCTATATAATTAGGCTAAGCTTTGGCAAATAAAGATATTGTATTGTAAAACTCATTGGTACGGGACCGGGATTTGAACCCACGACCTCACGATTGTAAAGCGGGTGTCACTACCACTAGACCACCACGGCACGGCCCTACTTAAAGTATGATTATTGAGGTGGACTTTGAGTTATACTCAAGGACATAAGGTACCTAGTAGACATCGGTTTAATGACAAGTAAAATTAACTTCAACTTCTGAATCGACATGAGTTTTCGCGTTTTAAATAGAGAACATTGAGAATATTCGCGGTATTTTTTTGATTTTTACGTTCCGGGATAAAACTCTTTTCACTCCTTTTGTAACAAAATGTCCTGTGTTTGGTATCAAATGTCAATTGCTTGAGAAGAAATATTCCGAGCTCGTAAGTCTTATCATTTCCAGAACAAAAATTTAGTTTATGCATACTTTTCAGCTAGAGTATGCGTAAAAATATGACTTTCTAGAGGCTTACAACTTGGTCATTTAAAAAACTGTAAAAACTAAGACTTACCTACTCCCTCCTGTCTGACGTGCCCTGCCTCCGTCATTGTTTCCTGACAACTCAGAGCAAATAAAAAAATCAAGAGGGAACGTCGTTGAACAGTCAAGTGAGGCCGGTTTTTTAAACATGTGTGAGTGCGTCGGTGTTGCGCCGCCATAGTTCGAGTGACAAGCCAAGGCGTAGTTTCGTTGTACGTGGATGTGTGTGTAATTGCCTGTACACGGCGAGGCGTAGTTTTGGTTGGCTCCACTTGTTTGTTCACAACATTCTCTCTTGATTTTTTTATTTGCCAGACAATTACAATTTGGATATCCTCAAGTCAAGAGTGAATAAATCTTCTAGGTCTACACTTCTACATACTCCTTCTTCGGCTACAACATCGCTATTCATAAGATGAGTTGGTGGCCAAATGTAGCCATATCCTACATTTAAAAAAACATACAATCCTAACAATTGAAGTGCTGATTACATAAAAAAATCACTCAAGTCGGATAATATTTAGAGGTAGATAACAACTTATTGTTTTTGTATGGACAAGTTGGCGCCTTACAATTGCCTTAAGTAACACATCTGCATGTATATAGTTATGCATGTAACTAAATAGCCTGCCAGTAGCAACAATGCAACATAGGCATTCGCAGTAACAGGAAACGTTAATCTACGCGCTATCTACGTCACAGATCGTAGTCTCCGGGGAGCACGGGGCCATCAGCGCCTATCTCGCCATCTCTCGAGACAACTCGTTCAATTTCACTGCACACTGCACAACAATCACAACATTACAGTGCCCACGTTGTCGCCGCTATCGGCCCTCTTCATCAATCTCATTGTTTACACGGCATGGATCGATTCCGATCGTTTCATCGGTACCGAATCGAACCGCAATCGAACTGGGTCGCGGACGAATAACCAGAGACGTATCGAATCACTTCGTGTACGCATGTACCGTTCGGGATCGAGCCATGTTAATAATGTAGCTTGTGCAGAATATATTTTCAAACTTGCCTACGGCAGTCGATCGGACTGCGACTGACAAGGGTAATACGTCCTGAGTCGTCAACGCGACGCAAATCATAATGTTCCGCCTCATGTTCAAACAGCGCTCACTTACGTTGTGATATATTACCCGTGTCTAGTGCAAACTGCAGCAAAAACTTATGTCCAACGATAAAGACATTGCAAGTATAGCACAGGCAATATCTTTATCGCTAGACATAATCATTACGTCCACGAGCACGGCCAATCTCCGATCGCACGCAGTAAATCTACGCCGCAAGAGGACAGGGCCCAGGGATTTAATTAGCGAGTTTATCTCACTCATACCGCAAACAGTTTCGTAGCGGTAAATTTTGAGTCTGTAAAATGTGTCGTATTGCAGACAATAACGCGAATACGTGATAGTATTTTTGAGCGGGCGCAGATCCATAGTGCGCAAGCGCATGTCATTACATCAGTGGAACATTTCGCGGTCGGCATTAGCATGCGCTAACGGTAGCGCGGCGGCGACAGTCGCTGCCCGCTCTAGTAACCTCTCCCCGCACACCCATCAAGACACGGGAGCTTTCATAACTCACGGGGCTTATAAATCACTGATGACAACTAATGAGTGAAATGTCGCGTCGAACCACACATGTCTACTCTTTTTGTGAGTTTCTAAATAGGCCAAGTGTGATGTTGCTTTCACTGAACGCGTTTGACTACACGTCGCAATAATTAGCTGATAATTATTTTTTACGTCTAGTTATCGATGTCCGTCGACGGCGGCGCGGTATTGTCACAGGTGCTAAGTTAATATTCAATGCAAATTAGACGTATTTTTTCTGATGATACCGGTTCTGTGTTCAATTTACACTCTATTGCAATTTTTAGGGTTCCGTACCTCAAACGGAAAAAACGGAACACTTATAAAATCACTTTGTTGTCCGTCTATCCGTCTGTGTGTATGTCAAGACTCTTTATCTCGGGAACGCGTAAAGATATCGAGGTGAAATTTAAACTGTATACGTATATCTGTGGTCTCTTGCAGTTGTGTAAAAGAAAAACTTCTCAATTATCGTTTCAAAAAGTTAAAGCCGTATATGTCGTAAAAAGCCGCATATTTAGCACTCACAAAAATCAAAACCTACAGGGTACTTCCGTTGACATAGAACTATGAAATTTGGCGAGAAGCATTGTCTCAGAGTACACATATAGGAATAAATCTGAAAACTGTACATTTTTATTTGAATCACAAAAAAGGGCTCAAAATTCACAAAATGTGGGTTCAAAATTTAAAGTGAGTAGATCGTATCATGTAAGGTATCATATAAAAGAGCTTCATTAGCACATGCTAAAACAGGTTTTTAATTATACTTTTTTGTCGATGGTTATAGTATAGAGATTTTAACAACTTACTTCCCAATTTTGTGAAATTTTCTGGATTTGTACGGAACCCTCGATGTGCGAGCCTGACTCGCATTTGTCCGGTTTTTTCTTTGTCATCTAAGTACGTCAAGCCAAGATACAAAAAATATTGGAAAAATATTAAATCAACGAACAACAAGAAAACAAAACAAGATGTTCACTAATAATATATCTAAGTATACTGTTTACCTATATTTCTTGGTTTTATATGGTTAATGAAGATATTAAAATGCCTCTGCTTGTAAATCAAAGTTACAAAAGCCTTAAGCTCAGCGTCGCCCCGCGGTGTTCGGATACCTAATAAGCTGTATAGAAAACTTTGATAGCTAAATTATAGACAAACGAATAATTATACGTCTGCTATAGAATATGTAAGTACAATCAATTCCAGCAATGGAAAACGGGCCATTGTGTCAACTAATATAATTAAAATTCCATAATAAAAGTAACAGGCCTTATTAAACTTCATTTTATTTTTAATCGGGTGATTTAAAACGCGAAAGTGAATTACATGTAAGTATACCTACTTACTAATTTTAAGTTGATAATAATGTTTATTATAGAGACAATAAAACTACTACGGATACAATGTTTTGTCGATTTCATATTGCATGATATTCTTGATACTCGTGATCATTTCTTTGGGATCAACTATGTACTGGGAACCACCAAGTATGTAGGGAGATAACGCGAAGGCAACGACTATTTATAGAAGGCTGGCACCGTTGCACGCGGATGCTTCTATAAATCCAGTGGGTGGCGTGTAACACAGTATTATATACAGGGTTACAGGGTAAGTCGACCTATTCCCGTTAAGGGTGTGTAGTTTACTTTGTTTCTGACTAATTTTACTATGAAATACACTATCCTAAATTAAAAAAAAAACCAGATAAACTAAACAGGTAAACTACACACGCTTAACGGGAATAGGTCGACTTAGCCTGTAACCCTGTATAGGTTGTAAATGTCTATAACTGAGTCTTTGGTCGGACCAGTTATTATATCAATTTTCAATATATAAAGCATTGCTAAAATATCGTACGATGCACGGCCTAAATTGCTAATCCTTATAGATAAATATAGGTAGAAGCATTAAATTCGAAGGTCCTACTTAATAATATTGGTTGAATAGAGTTTTCTCATTCGTTTTGCCAATTTATTATCATATTGCCGTAACAAAAGCATAGGTCTCATATAACTGCCAATCGATAACGGCCCATAGTCCTTATTCAAACGGCCAAGCCAATTTTAGTACCGACCAACCCACGCTAAATGCTACCAAGTTTTTAAAATGTAAATAAGTTCCTTCTTTGTCTTTATTCAACGGGAATAAAGTTAAATTTCAATGCAGATTTATGTTACCGTCCCTATTTTATAAGCGTCCGATATGTAACGTAGAATTTGAAAGATGACCGAGCTAGTTGCGGCCAGCCGCCACCGCAGGGATGGGGCCGCGGGCTGCAATTCCACAACCACCCATAAAAGTTCTTCGGAACGGTAACCACTTTGAGCCTTGCAGTTGAAGCCATAAACAGTTATCGATTTTATTGGCTATTGAGTGCTATTGACGTAGCCGTTAACCGTCGTTATTTCTCGGTAGCGCCCGCGAATAGCAAATACCTAACTCGCTGCATTTATAATAAAACGCACGATATTTACGCATCAAATATTACATTATTCTTTTAAGATAAGACATGTGAATTTCATGGTGCCTATCATGAGAATCGATTACTCGTTAAGATGCATCGATAAAATAAAAATGCATAAAGTACGCGTACTAGTTTTAAAGGTTAGCAGAAACTTGTGGCATCTGAGGTGTCTATCTTAAGCTATCTCAGCTTGCTGTCTAGTTATGTGGGCCGGGTTAGGTTAGGTCATCATTTCGATGCATCTGTTCAAATAGCGCGAGTGTCAACAACCGTCTTTCAGACATAGTAACGGAGTCGTCAGATGCTGACCTCCCGCTACCTTGATGCATATAATTACCTGGGACCTATCTAACACCTAGATAGGCAGTCGGGGAACGACAGGCTCGATAGAATGGCATATAATCATTTAAAATCGGTTAGTTGAATGGGAAACTAGTACAATTTGCTCTGTTAAACCCCATTGCAAAAACAAGAATTAAATGTGCGTGCTCAGTGTATATTAATTTTTATTACAACGGGATTAACTATCCGATGGGAACGACTTCGCGACGTCTCCGCCAAAACAATTTATTTTAAAAGCGCCCAAGTAGATCAAGAGTTTCTAAGAATTCAACGGCGCAATGTAAAAGACATCAACGCGCTTCGTGCGTCTTTCGGGGCTTTGTAACTAGTGCAAGAGGTTTTATAGTAAACTGTCTCGCGTATTATAGGCACAATGGACTAATTTTTACTTTAATTTATCCGAGCGTATGTCTCGGTTTTGGCTGTCCCCGTTTACTTTGGCTAAACACTATTGTGACACTTCGCCGGCTTGTTATGCTATACTGTTCGGTAGGAGGCTTTGTTCTGTTCTCGGCACTCGCGTCAGTGGGTCACTTTTAATTGAATGCGGTAAAAACTGTCATTATACACGCACGGGCAACAATGGAATACCTATAGTTTAGCATCGTTACATTTTACGCGGTTCGCTGGACCACGCTTCGAAATGCCGACATTTTATTTTTTCGCTGCAGCCTATTTAGAGTGTAGAAAACTAGCAACAATTACGACCAAAGTGACAACAATACCAATAATGGCACGAAGGGCTCTGCTTTCTTTAGCGCCGACTTTTCAATCGAGATATGGAACTAATTTCGAGACAATGAAGAAAACAATGCGGCAGTGGCGTTACCAGAAAACAAAGTAATTTTATTCTGTTTTTGACACGTGACGATTGTGGCCTATCGTTATGGGTCTTTCGTACCTCGATTTTACACTATCCAAATTCTATGTCTTGGTTTACGTGAGTGCAGCGATGCAAAGCCTGACCTGGATATGATGGGTAATTGACATGATTTACTTAATCACGCAGAACAGTTGAATATGGTATAGAATGGACCGAGGAAATCGCTGTGACAAAATAGAGGGAATAACACGTACATCTAGAGTACCTAACGGCGTCACAGTTTGAATTATGATGGTTCTAAGTGGCAGCTGGCGATGATGGAGCTGGGTGGTAGCCGATGGCACCATGAAATCAGATGGCCCCATAAAGCCCGCAGGAAGTTTCAAACGCGTGAACGTTCATTGTTTGGGCGAGCGTTTCGCGCCGCTCGTCCTCCACAATGACGCCGGAATGTTATGCATTATTTATTACTAGATGGCAACCCGGCTTCGCTCGGGTGAAATGTGACTTATAATACACACACTGATAATAATATTGCTGTTACTCGATCACCATCTTAACTAAGAGCCCTTCGCTTCATCCATTTTCCACAATTATGAGAATGTTTACCAAATGCAAAGAGATTCAGCTGTTAACTAAATGATGTAGGTATCATCAAGCAAAACAATGATGAAAGATCAATGAAAGACATACATTTTAAGAAATAGGTACTCACTCACGTTTTTTTATGTTTGTGTAATACAATATCCCAAAGTAAAATGTTTTGCTCAAAATTAAAATTACTCAAAAATAAATGATTAAGTAGGTCCCTACTACCGAAAATGTACATTCTTATATTACGTAAAGAAAGTCAACTTCAACTTCACCTAGTCGGTGGACATCCTACGCTGCGCTTGCTGGTTCGTGGTCTATTCGAGAACTTTACGGCCCCATCGGCCATCCGTTCTTCGAACAATGTGCCCTGCCCACTGCCATTTTAATTTGCTATTCCGCTTGGCTATGCCGGTAAGTTTGGTTCATCTAGGGATCTCCTCATTTATGATTCGATCCCGCAGAGAGACACCGAGCATAGCCCTCTCCATAGCACGTTGGTACCTATGGTTATACCATCGACTTGGCATTTTTTCTTACATTCCGTATTGATGGGTTATACCCTTCTATAATCTAAGGGTTATTGATAAAATATTATCAAAAATTATTATAACTTAATACTTGACACTGGCAAATGCACAACAATGCGACGCCAAAACATAAAAAAAGAAGAAGAATGACTGCTCAAGATATGTCATGTGCCTGACAATATGGAGACTGCGATTTGTTTGTCAGAACCGTTATAATTTATTAAAATACTCGATAATCCGAATTTTCCGGATATATGTTGTCGACTCGAAATCGTTATTTTTTTATGTTTTATCATTTAGGAAAGGTTTCAATCGAGTCTACCGTACCCCTTGACGAAATTATTAATATAGATACGAATGGAAAGCAGAAACGAATTGTTTTCAAATTAAAACTAGAGTACAGTTAGGGCTCACGGTGTCAAATGTTAATTAGTAGTTTTGGAGAGTCTGGTGTGAAATAAATGAATCCCCTAAATAATTTAGAGAAAGAATTTACTTCAATGATTTATGGAGTAAATTCTGAGACGAAGCCTGCGGCAAGTGGAACCTAGACAGAAACTAAACGAAACATTTTTGATTCCTGTTATAATTTTTTTATTTGCATGGGCTTGTGTTGGTGATACAGTTATATGTTGTAGAGATTGCCTTAATTGTCAAATCTAATTAGGTAAAGTATTTTAGGGTACTGTGCTCCACCCTCACCACGTCTATGTAGCATCAAACCTGAAGTGGTCAAACATGCCTATTTATATGTAAAATAAATTAGACGATCTCTATAGTGATGGAGAAAGTATAAAAATCTATATAAAAACTGCGCTAACTGCCATGTTTTTATTTTATGACGTTTTAATTGCCCGAGTCTTGGTCGGTTTTACAGTTTTTATAGATGTGCTAGAGAGGCATGCAGGCTTATAGTACTTAGGTACTCGTTTCCATTATGGCTGATTATCGTAAAATGTCAGCGGCCAGTACACAACGCACGTTACGGTCCAGTGGGTAGGTCACGCGCGTCAGTCGTAGAAAATATCTCTACATACTATCTCTCATGCACTGTGTAGTCTGTGTAACAATAAATTGAATTAGTTATCGGCGCTGTTTCTATGCCAAACTATCATCTAGCCCTGTAGTAATCATAGTTGATGTTTAATTTCTTGGTAGCGCTTGCTTCCTTCGTCGCGAAAGAGTTCAAATCGCAACAGAAAACTTGAGCTGTCGTGAATTACAATATCTCCAGAAAATTAAAGCTTAGTGATAAGATATTTTCTAGCATTAGGCTGGATGATCATAAGCTTTTAAGTAGGTAAAATATGTAGGTATTGGTGTGTACTGCTGAAGATATTCGACCAAATGTCACTTAACTGATTTCTGGCGGATGGCTCCACACTGAAGCCATGGATATTAAACATCAACCGAGCAATGATAATGATATATTATGTACCTACCAACACCCATGTTAGCCATTAAAATGCCTGTCTGATTTCAAGTGCACATCTTTTGTTTACCCGTCGCACGATGCAACTCGGTCGAAACGTCGGGATGATGAGGTATTTATTTATCTCGTAATAGGCATGATGACGAAATAAATATAATTAGTCCGTCAGATAGACTATCAAAAAATATTAGACACATTTTTTCTTTTCTCAATTAATAAAAAATTGATGAAGATATAATTCGTCAAAGTTCCGCGTGACGTCACAAGTGCCATACACATGTATAGACTTCTGTTAAGGTCGATTCACACAAACGGCGGGCGCGGGTCGGGTGCGGGTCGGGCGCGGTGCGGGGCGGGAGTACGGCGTGTCTTTTAGTACTTGATTCAATGGACGACAACACACACAACGCGCCCGCCCCGCGCCCGACCCGCGCCCGACCCGCGCACGCGTTCTGTGTGTTGTCGTCCATTGAAACAGGTACAAATAGACACGCCGTACTCCCGACCCGCACCGCGCCCGACCCGCGCCCGCCGTATGTGTGTTTTGGCCTTACGAGAAGTGACGTCACGACCCCCACTCCTAAACTTTGACAAAGTTTATATTTGTCATTTGTTGTTTGATTAACAAAGGAAAATATATGTGTCCAATATTTTTTGATAATCTAACTCACGGAATAATTATAGTAATGATTTTTTTAGCCAGTCATCATGCATTGCTAAAGTTTGACCGAACGGTAGAACTGCAAAGAATGTTAATCCTTCCAAATGGTTTCATGTCGACGTGCAGTTTAGATCCGATCTGCAGACGCGTGAAGCTCTCTACAGGCATTCTTTTGTCGTATGAGGAATCGATTCGTGTTGCAAATTCAATTCGATCGATTAGAGCTTAATATTCCTGTTGCAATTCGCACGACACGCTCCGCAGGGTCATTAACTGCTTAAAGACGTTCTCGATGCCTGAGGCACTCCTCGATGTGACTAAGTGCTTTAAGTACTATGAGAAATGTTGGTAAATATTTTCTTGGAAAATGTTTAGCATTGATTAGGCCTCTTTTATATTTTATAAGAACAGAAGAGGAGTTTCTATGATAACCAAAGTTAGAACACAGGCTACTTTTTTGGGCGTTGTATACTGAGCGCCACATAAATTGAAAGATGGGAAGTTAGCCGCAGATGACACTTCGCCGTGATTTGCTAATTATTGCGCATGTGTGCACAATGCCTATACAAATGGCGAAGTAGTGAGCTCGTGAGTATGATTTAGAAATTTTTATAGCAACAATTGGATAAGATTGGCGAAAACGAAGGAGCTTTTTTATCTGCAGCGGGCTGAAAAACTGCTTAATAATTATCTCAAAACCCTTCAGCCGTTAAAAAAATTAAAATAATACTTATATTTAGTATAAATGTCACAGAGATCTAGAGAGAGGTTAGTTCTTTACCCGGCGCGCGAGACGCCTATACCTAGCAAATACGCAAACACCGCAAAATGCATACTCGTATTTACGAAACATATAATTATGTTGTGGGCATATTAATAAGGGATTTGTTTTGCACTGAGTAATAGCACAGCCCGGACACTCCGCGTTTCTTCATACAAAATCTGCTGTCTTACGCACACAACACTATATTTATTCACAGACACTACACATACGCACGAACGCTACACGGGTATTTGCAGCGGCCAGTGCAGCCCGCGCGCAGAGTAGTAAATCGTGTCCTGACGCGGGGTGGAAGTGAGGAAGACTCAAACGGGTGGGGGGTAACGAGTGGCCGTTCTATACGTAGTATTATTATATCTTCTTTGGTAATAGGTAATTGTATTGTCGTGATGAATAGTACACGATATTAAGCAAAGAACCAGGGTTTCGAGCGAATTTAGGTCGCCGCTAGATCGAGAAGATATATCCGATTGCGAGAGATCTGTGGTAAATTTATATTATAATATTCGGTCAAGTACGAGTCGGGCTCGCGTGCCAAGGGTTCTGTACCATTGCGCACTTATTCTGTGAATATTTCAAACAGCTTGCCGTTATAAATATCTAGCAAAAAAAAATACGTTACTTGTATGGGGACCCCCCTTACATATTATATTTTAATTTAACTATTTATTTTTAAAGTGCATTTCAAACTCATTATACTGTGAATATTTCAAGTAGCTACCGCCGCCGCTATTAATATCGAGTGAAAAATAAAATTCAGATTTATTGTATTTTTTTCTATTTTTAGTTTTTGTTGCTATGTCAGCAACAGAAATACCATCATCTGTGAAAATTTCAACGTTCTATCTATCACGAATCATGAGATAGGCACAGCCTGGTGACAGTTTTATCCTTTGGGTATGGAACCCTAAAAATTATGCCTACATCCACTTACAATATTAACTTCCAATGAGTGTTCTGCATCAATTTTGGCAATTTAAAAAAGTTCATTTAACCTGCGTTGCGGTACCGCCATAATGCTTCCTTTCGGAAAGTCACGAGGCCGCATCCGCGTGCAAATGAAGCTATCGTCGGTATAAATGCTAATTCCACTGCAATTCCGAGGTCTTACCGATTTCTGGTTTCGATCATAATCTGGGGCAATGGGCCAATCGGCAAAATTACCCACATTTTTATAGGATCGTTACGATTATAACCCACCTACATATTGAGCAATGTTTATTAAATTCGCACAATAACATGCTAAGAATTTAAATTGAAAAACTACTGCGAAATATAAATATTCAAAAGAAAGCTGCGATTGTCCCTGTTGCCCGGCTGTTAATTGGATGAATTAACTGAATTAAATTGCACGAACGTCATCGTGCACTCATGGAATAATGGCATTGTATAGATTTGAACTGAGCTAAATCTTGCGTATAGATCTGATTTCAACTGACTTGAATCTTTAGCAAGATTCTTCCCTGTAAGGACGAAGTCATGACGTGAGGAATCAATATACATAATTAGATACAAAACGCTAGGTGACTGCAGAGTTTGTGGCACAAGCCCATAGCCCAACAAGCAAATCCGATGACGAGGGATATGCCCATTTGCGTCGAACATTGGATCCCTAATACAGCCATGTGAGTCACGCAATGAATTGATCGGAACGGTCGCTTCATCAAGGTTAGTCGTCCAAAACAATAATTCTAAAATTGGTGTGGCACAACTGAATCGGTTCGAACTTTCTAGTTTTGAAGCAAAATATTTTACTCGTATATGCATTGTCATCACCTTAATTTATATTCATATCGCATCGATGTTACGATTCATTTTGGAAGATGATAGCGGATTTTAATTGATAGCCGAATAATTTTTACTTATATTAATTTCGTACGTTTAGTTAATCTTTGTTACAAGAGCTAGGGAAGGCCCACAACGGAAAAGAAACTACAGATTTCTTATAATTAACGACTTAATTAAATCTAGAATGGATTCACGTGAAGCGTCAAGCAAGTTGCCTCGCCTGTTACTTTCTAGTTAAAATGTTATGTTTAATTTTCTTACGGACTACTTTATTGCACTACATAGATAAATTTCTCATTACCGCGGCATTGGTACTAAGGTAAACGTCCCAATACTCGTGAATTTCTGAACTTCGGTGACTTTGCAGCTCTGTCATGCTAAAGGTAATTGACTTTGAGGTCTGAAATTTTTTGGACAGATCATGAACTTATCATGCTGTACGTGGAATATATTATTACTATAAAATAATAACTGTAAAATAGATAAATATATTAAAATATTGAAAAATACCCATATGTCCCAATGCCCGTCAGGTTTGAGGTAATTATCGTCAAAGTGTCCCAGAAGTCGTGATTTTTTTTACCGACTTTGAACCTTATTGTCTATATTATAGAGTTCTATAATTTTGTCCTATAAATGATATTTGTATTGGAATAAAATGCAATACATTTTTATTTTAATATCTATTTAATCAGGTATGAATCGAATGAATAAAGAAAATATTTCAAAATTTTGAGAGTGAGAGAGCTAGTAAAATACGTAAGGTATACGTAAGATCAGTCCCTTGTCCTATATCCAACAATAATCCGGTTGTTAGGCACATGTGATACAATAAACAAAAATTTTTTTTTACTGAAACAACATTGTCATAATATTATATACTAAAAACTTCAACGACTAAATAAACTGTATGGTAGCGACACTCAAAAAACATTCTGAGATCTAGTGATTAACAATATGAAACGATATCACCCCTCTAATGAGTAAGCTCATTGCGAGAGGGCTCTACCTAAATATGTTTATAAAACTCAAAAATGTATCTAAATCTTAATAATATTAAATATGTTTAATATTATCTAGATTATAAATATAATTAAAAATATAATTCAACAGTCTATTGCAACCTATGGCCTATGACTTTGGTCTTACAAAACCTTAGGTTTAGTTTCACTTTTATCATATCAAAAAAAATGTGGATCTTCTTATATACATGCATAAAAATATGAGATCAAGTTATAAATTAAATAATTATATAAATAATACTACACTTGTATTCTTAAACTATTCATAAGATGAACTTCCAGCTCAATTAAAAAAAATCACAAACAAAACAAAACGAAATTATGACAAAGTTATGTTAAAAGATTATAGACAAACTTATGAATCTACTTAGACACACACAAAAAATGAGATCAAATTTAAAGTTCTATTTTCTTACAAAAATAATACTAGGTACATTTGTATTTTAAAACTAATCATGCGTAGTACTTTCTAATCAACTTTTTGGCACAATCTACTTACATATTCATAGAAATACCAGTTCTATTTTAAAGTCATACTTTAAAAAATAATCGCTTTTTAAACTTTTCATACGTTTAACGAGAATAACACCAGTGTAATTCAAATTAAGATCAGTGAGACAGTAAAACCAAACAATTAAAATGGTTTAATTTAACCATATATTTATCTAACACTGCGGAGTAATTCTGTTAACCTATCTCGCCACTGAGGTGACACGTTCCCGAACCTCTCTCGTTTTTTTGACAGCTTCGAGCACTCAGAACTATCAGCAAAACGATCAAGAACGCGTCACCTCAGCAACGAGATCGGCCAACAGAATTGCCCCGCTGATATGCAAATCAGATTTGATGAATTTGACAGTCCTTCTACAAGTTACTTATTAATCTTCACAATAAATACATTTAAACGATAATTCATTTGGCTGAACTTCTGCACATGATGTATGGTACCAAATTTTACAGTATTGGCATTGAATCATGTCTAATTTCACTGAAGTTTTGCACATCCTACAGTATCAATCCTGTTTGTCAGAACGTTTTTTGATTGTTTTTTTTGTCGTTCTTTTACTTTGCCTGAATCTTTGGTGGGTTTATTTATTCTTTTGTTCTTTATATCTTTCGTTTTATTATTTTCTTTTTTAATATTCTTTTTGTGTTGCGCAAATATTTGCCATCTATCGGAAGTAATTACGGATGGTATTTTATTTTGGATTTACTTGGATTAGATGGTGTCTCTGGCCAAAACAAAGCGTCTTTAAATGGTGTTGGCACAAGGAGATCCCCATAGAATTTTTTTGATTCATTATTTTCCTTATTTTCACCATGAACTTCTTTGTTTTCAAGTTGTACTATTTCAGATGATAAAATCTGTACTTTTTTGTCTTGTCGGTTCTGTCTGTATGTGGTGTCAAATAAATTCGTTTAGAACATGTTTCGAATAAATTGGTTTAGAACATGTTTCGAACATTACGTTTCCCGCTGAATAAATATTTGTCACTGGTTTCTGAGGTGTCTGTAATTCTTGTTGTAATGATTCACCAAATGTTACGGAGTTATCAGAGTTCAATTTTAGAATGTTGTTTGTTTGGTCAGGTTCTGTTTTGGTAAGTTCGCCGTTGATTACTTCAAACATTTCTATGTTTCCTTCTTTGGATTTTAGATTTTCATTGTTTATGTTATAAGTTAAATTTATCGTCGGGAAGTCATCCAGAGAGTAATCATAGTCCAAAATATTAGTAATCATTGATTGTGCCATTATTAGATCTCGTCCTTCGTTGGCTGGGCATTGGTCATCATTAACGATTGTCGAATGGGCCTGTACTGGTTCATGGTTCTTTATATTTCAAATACTGTATCGATCTGAGGTAAATCAGATGGAGTTGTTATCGCGTTTTTGTTATTTTGAATATCACCAGCGTGAAATTCAACTGCATTCAAGCCACACGTTTCATTTTTCATTCGTCTGCAGACCCTGAAAAGATCCTTTGAAGATGCATTTCCTTGCCATTGGGAGTCTTTATTTTCACGAAAGGCCTTAAGTGTTGCTGGGCTTATTTGTGACTCTAAAAATTTGAAGTGATCATTCTTGCGGGTTTCATTTTGTGCGTTGATGTGGTTTTCAGTTCCAGTTTCTGGTTGTGTTTTACTTGTAACACATTTGGAGTAGTCAACATTGTCTGCATTCAATGGTGACAAACCGCTTTTTCGAAAACTGTTGGTGATTGTAACAGGATCTAATTGTTTTAGCGCTTTGTCTAAAAGAAGACAAAAATTTTCTTTTTTTAATTTTGCAAATTGTTTTTCGTTTCGCCATTCATAAACAGTTTTTTTCCAAATTCTTTTCAGTGGTCGAAAAAAACTGACACGTCCATGGGTTGCAAAAAATGCGTGGCATTTGGATAAAGAGCTATCAGTATAATTTTTTTCTCTCTACAAAAATTACTCAAAGGGAGGGTGGTGTGAGAGCAATGACCGTCTAGGAAGAATATTATCGGTAGTTCTATGTTGGCACTTTCAACCCATGGCAAAAAAACATTCGTCATATATTCATAGAACGTTTCTCCTGTCATCCATCCTTTAGGGCTGTGGCCCAAGCCCCAACCTTCAGGTGTGTCTTTTGAAATTTTGTAAGGGATGGACTTTAGTTTATATAGCACCATTGCACTAGTTCACCGGCAGCATTAGCTGTTATAAGACTGTTCTTGCGTTACTGTTAACGCACTCTCTTTCGCCACTGGGAATAATGTTATAAACATTTTTCGAACCTCGTTTTGCTAGCACTTTGTTAATGCAAGGTGCTAGAAAAAAGGCGCTCTCGTCGCAATTAAATATTCTTCTTGGATCTTTAGAAGCTTCTTCTAGTTCAGCGGTAGCAATGTATTCTTGTACTTCTCGAAACCACTTGCGAATATCTTCTTCCTTGATTAGTGCACGAGATTGTGTTAGATTCTGCGCAACTCGTTGTCCAACTATTGAATGACGCTTAATAAACCCTTCGAACCAATGCCGACCTGGTTTATCATTCTGAAAAGGATTTTTGCGGCCCAGTTTTTTAACAAGTATGCTGACGCTATCCCGTAATTGGTCTTTAGTCACAGGAAAACCACTACCGGCCATAAAAATTAGCCACTTTTCTAAATGCTCTTCTTCTTCTTTTGTCAATATAGTAGGTGGTCCCTTTGAGCAGTCGACCAAACTTCTGCCATTAATTTTATCTACCAAAGTTGATCTACGTACGTCTGAGTACGTGAAATTCTTTTGCTGCAGAAGAAGGAGGTAAGCCTTTTGCAACAGCTTCCATAGCCTTTATCATAGCCTCTGTTGCGTATTTTTTCTCGGCCATGATGATCTGTAATTTTTATTTTTATTCAAGCAAACTGATGTAATTAAATTTTGTCAATCAATGCTTATGTAAAACTTTGGGGGAAACATGTGTGTCAGGTAGGGTTGACATGTCCGGGTTCTGGACTCTATAATCCGGGATTTTCACGCAACTTACTGGTCTCCGAATTTTAGGGTTAGAACCCTTATGTTAAATAATGATTTGTATGAGCTACGGGCATCCTTATTTCAGGGTTAGACTAGAAAACTAAAAATCTTATTTCGTAAACCGTTGATAACAAGGTGGCTCTGACGAATGTACCTACGAGTACTTAATACTGTAAGAACAGACCAGATTCAAGCTGCTTCCGCAGGAACACACTAGATGAAATCTACTTCCAACCAGTTTTGGTATTGGAAATCTGTATCCAGCAATGCTTGATGAAGACATAAAAATATTCCTACAAAATGCATTAATTTACAATAGGCACGCGCGATCAGTATAATTATTCATGTGTAGATCAAAAATAGCTTAAAAATTTATAAATTATCTTAAGTATATTTTGGACACTAAGCCATAAAAATATGCACCTTATGCCGTCACTATTAAAGTTTGATTTTCAAAAAATAACGACATTAGGTGCACATTTCAAAGTGAATATCAAGTCTGTCCCAATAGCCGTTAATTTATTTTTTATTTTGACGGGCATTGGGACAAATCGGAGTTACGGCGTACCATTACCTGACACACGTAATTAATAAATCTATGATTAAAGAAAGCACAATTTTATAAGTTATATCGTTAGAATATTAATCATGCTTTAATCTCATTATAATTTCGCTTACCAAAACGAGCAACTGATTCAGTAAACATTGAACAGAACACGGCAAGTCAGTCTTCAGGTTCAGGAGCTAAACTTTGCAAAAAACACAAAATTTCGGAGCGTAGCACTTTAGATAAACACTGCGCCGACGCCATTACATTTACGACTAAGTGTCGCCATTGAAATGAAAGCTAATATTACCAAGAATTTGATGCCATAAACAGTTTCGATGTAAGTTTTGGTATAATTTAGTAAAAGTCTTTTAATTTAATTTTAACGGGCATTGGGACATTGACGACATTGTGTACACTTACCTTATCTAAACACGAGGGCTGGGCTGGCGCAGAGCCATAGCTAAAGGCGATAGATTGGCGTTGGCATATGAAGCAGCCATTTCTCCTATCAGATCACCGCTAGCAAATTCAAATGCAACAGCTATTCTTCTATGTTAGTACCGAGACGAACTAAACCCATCATCAAAATTAATCAAACCTTTCTTTGAATGACAAGCGCGTGTTGAATCGTTAGCCGACCTCGCCTCGGGCGTTTGATTCGCTCCAGTAACCCAACAGCACCTACCCATGAACCTATTAAGACCGTCGAGTGTGTCTCATAACTATAAAGATCAGTCGCACAGTCGGCGGCGAGGGGATCTCATTACGGCGGCGATAGTGGTTATAGAACCGGGAACGGCTCAGCGAGCAAGTCATTGGGTTAATGGCACGCCCCGACCGGCGCGGCGCTTGCGCACCGGACCGTTCCGAGGGATACATTATCAAATGCCAATTAAGGAAAGTGATAATGGGTTTATTTTCAGAGGTGCTGCATCTGATCGGGGAACCGGACTTTCGAGATGTGCGCCTGCGGTGGGAGTACGGGAACGTTGACGAAGACAAACCGAAGTTACTGGCGTTCCAAGTGCATTACTGCGAACTGCAGGCGTGGGGACAGTATCGCTGCCGCACCAAAGTAAGATGTTTTCGCCCGGTTAATTGGAATAAATACTGATGTTATCGTTAGAGGAAGCCGCACAGTATTGTACTAAAATTGTTCACAAAGCTGGTTCTAGTAAACGGGAGATAATGGGCCAGGGTCTGCGCGCGGAGCGTGACTGCGACAAGGAACATGCCCGCCAGTCATTACTGTAGTTAAGTGTTAATGGGGCACCGCTAGTTTTTGCTCAGTTTGCAAGGGAACGGTTGTATAACATACTATGCATAGCATGACAGGAACGCATTTCTTAATTATAAGTTAGGTTGAGTTGAGAACCTTTGCGTTTGTTAGTTATTAGTATAGGCTTACATGTTTAGATTAAAATGGGTCCTGAAGCATAATAACGGTTTACAGGGGTGGAAACTGAGTCCATAGCCAAAAATACTGATTTTACTGACTAAAGCTCCCTAAAATACTGACCATTTACTGACCAAATTTCTATAATACTGATCCTAGGTTGGTCAATATAACACCATACGAATGTTTGTTGCTGTTAGTTAAGTACATTTGTGTATGGAGAATGATTGTAAATAAGCAAGAAAATGTTTTTGTGTTTGGCCTCCACCATCCCCATACCCAACCGCTGCTTTAAATTTTGCGTCATGATTTGATGATAAGAAACAATAAGAAGAATTATCAACTGTGAACGGACTGTATGTTGCCAAGAAAACCAAGGAATAAAATATTATTTATTGATCATCAATAAATCATCTTTCAATATATAATATACATGATTTCAAAATGTATTAATTATTAGTAAAGACAAAACAAAGTTTTTTTTTATTGAATAAAATAAAAAGCCCCTGAGATATGAGAATATTCTCAATAATTCATCATCAGCATCATATATTAATAAGATATTTTTAAGGCACTCTCCACTCCAAAACGGCATTTTTGTCACCTCAATCTCCAGAAACCATACCACTTTTACCTTAACCTTAGCCCCTGATCCTCAAAATACTGACTTTACTGACCATTTTTCTAAAAAACTGACTTTTACTGACCTTAGCCAAAAAAACTGACTTTTACTGACTTTACTGACCATTTTCCACCCCTGGGTTTAAAATCAGGAAATCTGCAGTCATGCCTAGTCTAACTGAATGTAGATAAACTGCTGAACTTTACTTAAAATTAGACAAACATTCTGCTCTGATCATTAGCATTAAAACAAATTAAATTAATTTTAACTTCTTACAGCGCCACTTAGAGAACCTTAAAGATACTCAGGAGTTTGTTGTTAACGTTGCTTTCTAGCCAGCGGATAGTAATTTGATATTTATGCATAATAAAGATTCATTATGTAGTTTCTATTTCCTTACGAGGAGATGCCTACTATGCTTGGTTCTTCCGCGATCCTCACACTTTATGCCATTAAGAAAACGAAATAGTACCTACGTTCTAGAACACATATCGACTTTGTGAAGAAGTTCGTCTACCAGTCTTGATTAATATATTTTTTCTAGGTGATTGACATAGCAGAAGTAGAAAGCTCGACTAAAGCGGCAACCAGCGAGTCATCGACGACAACGACAAGTCAACCTCCCAGCATCGCCGAACCAGCGTACGAGTCGAGTACAGCGAGCATCATAGGCACGAGTACTGCGAGCCAAACTTCGAGCACGAGCACGACGAACACTAACACAATGAGCACGAGTACAACCCCAGCGAGCGTGCGGCGCGAGCGCGAATACAGCACGCGCATCGTCGGTCTCCGCATGGCCACCACCTACTCTTTCGAAGTGCGGCCCGTGAGGCGCGACGCCCGCGACCTCGCCGACCCGCACTCCATCGGCTCCAAAATAATTATCGTGCCCACAAAGGGATGTACGTAACGATTTACATAAAGAGCGATTCACAGAACAGATAGAGCCGCTTCCGGAGTTTCGGACAATAACATTGTTGTCGACAGTTTCAGCGCGCGCTACTCAATGCCTGCCGCACGCGAGCGAGGTGGAGGTGTCCACGGGGCCGTATTTCGGAGGACGCATCGCGGTGGAGGCGGCGGACGGCGGGCCGGAGCGGTGCTCGCTGCAGGGCAACCCTAACAGCGCTCAAGACGCGTACATCCTACGCATACACCACGACGAGTGCGGCTCCGTGGTGAACGACACCACGGTCGCGACGTACGTCATCGTGCAGGAAAACCTGCCGATACTTACCCACAGCACTCGACGGTAAGTGGCACTTTGTCGCAAGTCACTGACAAAACATTTAACAAAAAATAGAAAGTTTACGTCGTTTCTTTTCAGATTCCTCGTTCTCTGCACTTACAAACCGGAGACGTTGACCGTGAGAGCCGGAATAAACCTGCCGAAAGCGCACCCTGGAGACGTGTTACTCCATACGAAGCCCCAGCTGGGGTCGGTGGAGCCTTACGATACCGATGACTTGGATTACAACGAGTTGCAGCCGGCTAGATTGGAAGCGAGGCAGGAGCAAACGCAACAAAGTTCGTATTCAACAACTTTTGATTTTATTATAATTGCTTTTGCAACAACCTGTTTGCATAAAAAGGAGGGTAATGTTTTTGGATACATGCATAAATGCAACTATGTATGTTCTAAGTGACCTGCTATCCCGATTATGTATGGTTTCAGAGTGACCTCCTATCGTACAAACATTTAGCTAATTTGAAATCGTACACTTTTTTGTCATCGTCTTTATGGATGTTACGTTGTTCGCAGGTATGTTCGGGGAAATTACGCTGGTGATGTTCTTAGTCGTGGCTGCATTCGGAGGGATAGCATTGTTGATATGGAAGGTGGTTCCCCAGAACGACAGAGACAACATGTCAATATCCACGATATCTTCCCTCAACCGCAGCGGATTCTTCAGGCGGAACAGAGACAGGTTCTCGGACCAGAGCTCGGTTTACTCCATCACTTTGTCGGAAAAAGACGAAGGTTTCGTCAAGAAACCAAACGAAGGCGACAACACTTCCGAAGCGTGAAAGCGTTTACTTATATACGGTGTGTTTTCTTTGCACTTTTGGTCACATTATTGTAAGTTTAATTGTGATATAACATAAGACATTGAATTCTTATTTCGGCTCGAGTAACTTTTACTAATTTATGTCTAAAATAACTGCTGAGATATGAACATATCGAGCAAATAGATGGAAATTAGGTAAAATTTTATCAAAATTAAATAGATTATACTCGGCCAGTACAGTGTGTGACATGTGTTCTTTGCACATAACATTAAGTATTTATCAGCTATGGTTGCCATGGGAAAGACAATAGGTTTAAGTGATATACAAATATATTTTAAAGCGCCGTTCGTACGAGACAAATGCCACAAGATGCCTTAAAGTTCAATAACACTAGTACTTAACGTTTTTTGGGGTCTTTTGTATGTTTATGGTTTCATTTTTTAATCTTTTAACCGCCCAAGTCACCTTCCGGGTGCAAACTATGTCTATAGTCGACGAGCTGGGGACAATAATATAAAATAAAAAAGAATTAAGGCGTGGCGGTGCAAAAGTAAAAAACAAAATTATAAGGTTCATGTTGAATTTAGAAGAGTGGACGACACGGATACAGATCTTCGCTAGTTGCGGTCGTCTGTCCCAAAATTGAACATCCATAGCCATAGGACGTACACTGCTGGACATAGGCCTCCCCTATGGATCTCCTATATGACAGGTTGGTAGCGGCTTGCATTCAGTGCGATCCTACGGTCTTAATGAGGTCGTCCACCCACAAGGTGGACGTCTGACGCTGCGCTTGCCGGTACGTGGTCTCCACTCGAGAACTTTTCGACCATCCATTTTTGAATATCCTTGCTTGTAAATTAATCAAAATCGATCTGATAAATTTGATTTAGCGTTTCTTTTAATTTTATTAAGTATATGAGAAAATAATAGGGATTACTAAAACATAATCGATACGATTGTAACCACAGAAGTTACTATTATAGTTTTTCCTATTCTTTGATTGTAACACCTCTAATAACTGATTAAACTAGTCTCCTAGACTGGGACTCTAAGGACTCTTTAATGAATAACGCTTTTGACAGCGAATATTGACTGTGTACGCAATCTGTCCTCATGAGTCGGGGCAGGAGCCTAATGTGGATAACTTGGTCGATCGTCTCTTTCACTCGGCTGAAGAGAAAGCGAGACAAAGACCAATAACCCGATCCGATTCCCGCACGCGTTTAACCTTGTGGTACGGAGCTTGAACTTTAAATAAAAATAAGAATCAACTTAGACTGATAACTTTTCCTAACGAACGTAACTAACGTATTGGAGGGGGTTTTTTGAGCTTCGCACGGTTTGGTCGTATACGGAACTTGTATCGAGTACTCGCAACTTCCATAGACAACATAGAGATTCTCCATACAATCTGTCAAAATTTGGGGAATAGTGTCTTCATAGAAGTTGTATAATTTGTATCTTGTGACAATAAATTCACATCACTGGCTTTTCGGTGAAGGAAAACATCGTGAGGCAACCTGCATACGTCCGTGCAAGAAATTCGATGGCGTATGTGAATCCACCAACCCGCACTGGGCCAGCGTGGTGAATATGGCCCAGTCACCCTTCGTGGGTATGTCTACGTCCTGCAGTGGACTATTAAAAAGGCTGATACAGTACAGTACAGAAAATAAATTATTATGATTTTTGAAAAAAAAAAAATTACGTATAAGTTCCTAGGCGTTCGAAGTTCAAAAACGGCACCCCAGGGGGCTCATTTTTAAACTTCGAACACATCGGAACGTATACGGAACTTTGACAGATTGTATGAAAACACTATATTGTCTATGGAAGTTACAAGTGCTGCATACAAGTTCCGTATACGACCATGGCGTACGAAATTCAAAAATGAGTCCCCAGCTACGTTAGACGATCGCTACAACAATTTATAATAGTTATTAAGTAGGTATTACTTAGCAATAAAATAGAAAATTAAATAGGTGAGCTAGATTATGTTGTGAGAGTGAATAAAACAATGAAATTACTTACTGCATTTTATTTGAACACGTCATCTGGCTTGTCTAATACGAAAATTCGTTTTTCCATCGACAACTCTGGGTTGAGGAATTGGTTCACTATTTCGTTTAGTTCTTCCAAAGCTATTTGCGCGTGAAGTCTGACGACTGAATCTTCATTGTTATCCTTGTATAGAGATTTCAACGTTCTATATATGGGGAGAAGATTTTCCTTTAACTGGACTAGAGTATCTTTTCCTAAGCCTTTGAGAAGACTGGATATGACCATAACAGCAGCACGACGACATTCGACCGCTTTATCCGTTTCTATTATACTCCATATGCACAAAAGTACCTTAAACAAAGCATATTTCTATGAATTACTACGTAACAAGCAGTAACAATAAGGCAAGAATGAATTGTCAGCTCTTAAAGGAAAGTGGCACTTTAAAGAGCTCAAAAATAATGTCACTTTCAATATCTGCTTGGAGTCTTAACTAATGAACTAAGTGATAAATGGATTAGCGTACGGTTGGAGAAAGTGACATGTCAACTGGCATTATGTCACACGTGGGCTTGCGGCTAGCGCTCTTCATAAACAGGATTGACTAGAGATCTAGCTTTAATGAGTTAGGATCGGAAATATTGATGAGGAAAAATTTCTTTGAAAGTGGTCTGATAAAATTTTCTATAAGTAATTCGATAGTGTTAACGTAGATCGGAAAGGCGAATTGAGAAAGTACAAGTCCTGTGGCCAATTTTAAAGTCATGTCTGTGGCCAAGTTTAAGAATTTTTTTGTCTGCTTAACATCAGGCAGTGCGTAGTTAAACGCAGTTGTGAGTGTCAAAATATGCGGTTTTTTACGACATAAACGGCTCTAACTTTTTTAAACAATAACTGAGAAGTTTTTCTTTTACACAACTGCAAGATATCATATATATACGTATACAGTTTAAATTTCATCTCTATATCTTTATGCGTTCCCGAGATAAAGAGTCTTGACATACACACAGACGGACAGACGGACAACAAAGTGATCCTATAAGGGTTCCGTTTTTTTCGTTTGAGGTACGGAACCCTAAAAAGGGTCCATCGTAAAGAAGATCTTGCAAAGCGTGACCAGACTGTCTACAGTAGCTCAAAAATCCATTAAAATATGGTAAATAAATGCGCAGAGTAAAACAACGGCATGGGATGCTTAATTTGAATGGATTTTCACATTTTCTTATTTGATTTTTGTTCAACCATCACGCCGCCAGATTTTATAAGCAACTTCAAGAGATAATAAGACCTGAAAATATAAAATTCCTTTGTTACAGAAGAAAATATTAGGAAAATCATTTCCCAAAACAAATAAAGCAAATAATTTAATCCTGTACAAGGATCAATGGATTTTAGTTCAAGGCCGCCATCACGCCGCCATTTTAGAAGCAACGTAAAAAGATAATAAGATCCGAAAATATGAAATTCCTTTCTTACCAAATAAAATAATAGGAAATCATTTTCCAAAACAAATAAAGCAAATAATTTAATACTGTACAAGGTAATGTGCCTACTGTATATTTTTGCATTATCTTTTTTAATAGCAAATTAAAATATGTTTCTCTCTTTCAAATGCATATAGTGGAAAAGGAACATCAATACTCATTTTAAATTGCTATTTTTACGATGGCGCCTTTAAAATTCGAGTTTTGTCAGTAAATAAGTTTGTATAGGCTCTGGTTTCATAGTGTTTAAACCACCTGGGAGCCTCTGACGTGATTAAATGGTAAAAAAAACCGAGAGTACCGTACCGGGACCGACACCTAATATAATTGAATGTGTGTCATCCGAGCCACAGTGCGCTTAGTTATAAATGCCACCCACGCTCACCGATCCGAAGACTGCATGACCTTGCCGAACGTTGCTTAACATTCATGATCACTGACAAACACTTAATCAAACAGCTAGTAAAATATGACAAAGTACAATATAAGCCGTGATGGTCAAGAGGTAGTGACACCCGCCGTACAATCATGAGGTCGTGGGTTCGAATCCCCGGTCCCGTACCAATGAGTTCTTTGGAATTTATGTACGGAATTTCACACCACAGGCTTTTCGGTGAAGGAAAACATCGTGAGGCAACCTGCAATACGTCCGTAGAAAAAATTCGATGGCGTATGTGAATCCACCAACCCGCACTGGGCCCGCGTGGTGGATATGGCCCAATCACCCTTCGTGGGTAGGCCTACGTCCTGCAGTGGACTACTAAAAAGGTTGGTACAGTACAGTACAGATACAATATGTTAACGATGATAAAATATGTTAAAGATGATAAAATATGTCAAAGATGATAAAATATGTTATAGATGATAAAATATGTTAAAGATGATAGAATATGTCAAACATCATAAAATATGTTAAGTTAATATAATACAATATGTCAAAGATGATAAAATGTGTAAAACCTCATAAATAATAGTGCCCATCTTGTAGTGCAGCACGCGGGCTATTTCAGCGAGGTTGGAGAGGGCCGAGGCGCGGACGAGCGGGTCGTGGTCGCGGCAGCCGGTCAGCATTGTGTTCAGCAGGAGCGTTTTATGCACCACTGCCATTTCACCTGTGAGAAATAACACAATAGTTTCAAGCCGTGTCCACACATTGGCTATGTTGGCTAAAAACGATAGTCTTAGTTCCAACATTCCAATGAGTGGAGTGGAGTCCAATTAATACTGGACGCAATCTGAAGCCAAGCTTGGACGCAAGTCACTGTCCAATGTGTGGCCGACGATGTCATAAACGATACAAAAATTCAAGAAGAATTGAAGATTTTTTTCTTAGATATATGGACTGAATCAAACTTGATGGCGTCTGTGAATACGAGGCGAGTCGTTGCTCAGTAGCCAATTTATATGGTGGAATGGGTATATGCATAGCTTGTTAAAACTATCTAATTAGGAATCCATCAACTGCTGGTTTGCATGTGTGGTGGTGAATACGGCCATCACTCTTTGCGGGTAGGTCTATGTTCAGCAGTGGATTACAAAAGCCCAGTATAGTAAATTAGGAATGCATCCATGACTTTATAATGCTATCAGTATACTTACCCAACCTTCCAATAACTTTCACAATAACATCTCCAGTTTTCATCCTGAGCTCGGCATCCTTATTCTGTGCCTCACTAGTTTTGATACTTTTCTGGCTGGAGACTTGCAAGAATTCATTGCACAGGACATGTAAGACATCTTCGGGGCAATGGGTACACAGAGATGCCAGCCCGTTTATAGCTGACAGGTAAATGTAGGAGTCTAGGTCTTTGAGCTGTTCCTGAAATAAAACAATCACTTTTAGGGCCTTTGCTACGTTAAGCGTGCGCACGCGACGGGTGCACGGAGCGGTTGTGAAGTAAGCTACAAGCAGCGCGAAATCCAATTCTCGCGTAGTTGGTAAATGAGCTTCAGTCAAAATAGCCATGATGACTATAAAAATATAATTAGTCCGTCAGATAGACTATCAAAAATATTAGACACGTATTTTTTCTTTTGTCAATTAAATAAAAATTAATTAAGCTATAGCCTGTTAAAGTTCCGCGTGACGTCACAAGTGCCATACAAATGTATAGACACTTTTGTGAGAGAGATGAAGTCACGACTCCCAAACTTTGACAAGTCTTGGTCATTTGTTGTTTGATTCATCCATCAATCAGCGGAAGGACGTCCACTGCTGGACATAGGCCTCCCCTATGGATCTCCAATAAGACCGGTTGGAAGCAGCTTGCATCCAGCGCGATCCTGCGGTCTTAATGAGGTCATCCGTCCACCTTGGGTGGACGTCCTATGCTGCGCTTGTCGGTACGTGGTCTCCACTCGAGAACTTTTCGACCCCATCGGTCATCAGCCCTCCGCGCTATGTGCCCTGCCCATTGCCATTTCAACCAATCCGTTGGGCTATGTCGGTAACTTAGGTTCTTCTACGGATCTCATTTCTGATTCGATCTCGCAGAGACTCCGAGCATAGCCCTTCCCATAGCTTGTTGGGCTACTTGGAGCTTAAGTTGTTTGATTGACCAATTATAATAATGATTTTTAATCTGCTTAACATCAGGCAGTGTGTAGTCAAACGCAAACCTATTCGAAATAAAAAAAAAAAAAAAAATATACCCAGTCATCCAGTGCCTATTGGATTTTGAGCAGCTTGTAGCTAACATCACCGCAATGAAGGTTGATTCGACCTAAACACTCATCAGGCAGACAGTTATCTGATAGGTAAGCACTGGATGCACACTTGCAATTTGTTGTGTTGGAAATATATGTATAGGAGAGGCTTATGTCCAGCAGTAGATAACCTATGGCTAAAATGATGATGCTGAATCTTGTAATAATTCAAAAATACCATTTTTTCTGTATAAATAACAGATTGTTCATTACTATTCAGTTTAGTTTTACAAGATCTTGTAATTATTAATGAATGATCTTGTAATAGTGATGATGGACAATCTGTTAGTTTATTAACAGACAGATATTCAGACAGACATTTATTGTATGCTAAAATACATATAATTAACATATTAAATTGGGATATACAAACCTGGAATATACAGAATATGTAATGCTTTTTGGAAATAGTCTCTGTATCTTTGGCGTCTATCAGTTTAGTCAGTTCCATGATGCCATGTGCCCTCACTGGGAGCAAGCTATCAAACACATCATGTAGAGCTTGCCCACAAGCACTTTTAGATTGCTGAGGTTGTTCAGAAGCCATCAGAGACAATGCCTCTTCACACAAGATGTGATTAAAACTCGATTCATCTTTGGACATGCTTTTCAATATAGGTGCTAAGGTAGCAAACTTTTTTTCTGTAACATCAGACTTCTCTGTATTAGACAGAACTGTAGTAAGCAATACTAAAGCAATTGTGGTACATTCTTCATCATTATTAGAGTTAGAAATGAAGTGCTCTACGAAATTGACCACAGTAGAAGGGTTTGCTTTGATAATAGCGATTATCTTTGGAGAGGTTGATATTTCAGACAGCAGCTGCAGTATAGTGGCATATTGTTCATCTATTGCATCTATAAGTACTGGTTCTTCTTCAAATGTTAGTAGATCATTATTAGCTTTTTTGTTTCGTTTTAAACTCAAGTCAATAAGAATGTCAAGTGAAACTTCGAATACTGATTTGATTAACTCATTATTAGCAGATGATGTTACTATATCCAGAAAGTATGGCAATGTCTTATCTTTTGTATTATTGTCTGTGTTTTGAGGTGCAGATTTTATAGCAATGCCTGAAGCATACTCTTCAATGCTAATGAATTTGCTCCAGTCATCTTTATCAAACAGCAGTTTATTCATGAAGTTTTTTACTTCATTTTTGTTTAACTTGTCGAAGCATTCAACAATTATGTATTTTAGCTTCACTTTTAGATCTTCATTTTTCGTGCAGATGATTCCGATATGAAAGAGTATCTGTATGTTTGGCATCAATAGTGAGATATGCCAGTCTAGTTTATCTGTACTGACACAAGCATGTAGTACATTCACTTTGTGATCTACTTCTTGTGGCGACAAGACCATAGTACCCGGTAGTGGTATTGTTGACACCAAATTGTCATAGTCAAAAACTTGAAGGATATCTTTGATTTTCTGTTTTACATATTCCGAGTCTGGGTACTTCTCACCGAGTCTGAGAATACATGCTACTGCTATTGCCAAGTAGTGACAGTTGTTTGAGTCAAGTATTTTTATCAATTGATCTATTGTGTTGGTCAGAAACTCATCCTCTGATATGGTACCAAGTTTAGTAGACACAATTTTACAGATAACATCAATTGTTTCCCAGTTTACTCCAGTGTCTATTTCACAGCTGTCAATGAGGCACCGAATGAGGCTCAATATGCCGCCAGGAGCCCGTAGCCTCCGACCCAGCTCTTTCGCAATTACAGCCTTTGCAAATTTGGAAGATGAATTATTGGCAATATTTTGCAGAACAAACAATTCCTTCATCAGGGTAGGTTGGAAGCTATTGGCAACCAAATGTTCATAGGTGGATACAAAATGTTTCCTTTCAATACTAAGTTTATCATACATTTCTTGTGTCATCACATAGTTTTCATAAGTTCCCGGTTTTTTCAATGGAGCAAATGCAAGTTGTATCAGTGCTGCCAAGTAATCAGACAGGTGCAAAGTGATTATAATGCTTCTTAAGACAGGCACCCTGTAACTTCTAGTAAAGAAGTTTGTACATTCTACTAACAGTTCATACATTTCCTCATTTTTAAATTTCAACTCTGGCAGTTGGCTTAATGACAGACATTTTTTCGATAAAGGTATACCTAAACCAGGTATTAGACAGGTTGATATGCCAATACAGGACACCAACTGGAAGCATGTGCGGAGTATCTTCTGATTCTTCACGCTCACCAGTATTGTATCATCATTCAAGATCTCAGTAGATATCATGTCTATGGTTTCAAATATTTTAGATAAAAATGATTTGAGTAGCTGATAACTGAGAATATCATTTTGGATTGTATGTTTTGATACTTCATTTTCAGTAACATTTGTTATAATGACTGATACAAATTCAGACTGACCTTCTGAAAACAGAAAAAATAAGACATGAGATCAAGCCTTTAGTAAAAACAGCAACCTCATAACAGTTGAGTCATCTACGGTATACAGGTTTTTTTTTATAATAAAATAGTGAAGATGCTTCTTGGTATAAGTTAGCTATATTATAGGCCGAATCATACAAGTGGGTGGATGTGAGTTAGCTACAAGCTGCGCAATATCAAATCCTGACAGAAGCTTATTTAAGCTGTGCATTGATTGAGTTTCGCGTAGCTTGTTCCTAAGTTAACATCCGCTGACTTAATATGATAAAGCGCGCAGTCACTGAATTTTCTGTACAAGGTGCGTGAAACCCAATCTTCACACAGCTGTAAAGTGACCTTCAGTCAGGATTGGGTTTCCTGCAGCCTGTAGCACATCACATCATAGCCGCCAAGAAGTTGGAGTCGGCCTAATACTCGTCAGAGGACCAACCCTGATATCGCAAAAATAATGTGTTCGACACATTTTGTCGAAGGTATTTTGTCAAGGTGAAGGTACAGCT
Source organism: Hypomecis punctinalis (assembly GCA_949316475.1). Taxonomy (NCBI): domain Eukaryota; kingdom Metazoa; phylum Arthropoda; class Insecta; order Lepidoptera; family Geometridae; genus Hypomecis; species Hypomecis punctinalis. The sequence continues at coordinate 8,106,584 of OX438799.1, read as the reverse complement.
TCAGCCTATACTCTAACCATCTATTATAATTTTACTCTGGTGGTTATTAAACGTGTGTTGCACGTAAATTGTCGTATAAGTAAAAAACATGTTCGAAGCTTACCACTCTTTAGTAAGTTTTCTAACTGTGTGAATATATCATTTAACTTGGCCATTTGGAAATCTTTGGGAATATCTTGTAGATATGGATTTACTGGGATAAAAAACTTTAAAATAACTTAGTTTCAGATTTGCAGAAGTTTCTGTTTTGTTTTCTCATTTCTGAGATACTATACAAACAAAAACAAATCAAAATCTGACAGTCTGACACTGACATACGTACACACCATAAAATTAAAATCATTCCTTTTTTTAATTTATGAGATGAATACTGAACTCTCAATGCTTTTGTAAGGTATCAAAATTATTATTAATATATCATCACATTAATTTGAAAGTCTTTTATTTGTTTCATAAACTAGTACCTAGTCCGCCCCGGACTTGGACCTCGCACTATTCCTATTTTATATCAAAACACCTACTGGGATTTAAAAAAAAATGCATCAATATTTGTCTGAAACACATGAAAGTAAACGATTTATTTTAAACAAATGTTGAAAGGCATAGATAACATTCGGTGAAATGTTTAAAATAGTCATCCGCAACTCCCGCAGAAAGTGACGCGGTTTTTTCTGCTCTGTATCCAAGTTCTAAACAAAGTCATATCCAAGTTATAAGCCAAATGCACAGCTGTCTGTGAATCGCTATATGTATCAAAGTATAGTAAGAAGCTTTGGAACAACAGAATACAGATGGCTAAATAACCATATTTTCTTATCTTAGTTTCTTGTCGGGTGATGCATGCAGCCGCAGGTCGCAGCTGTCTAGGAGACGCTGTTTATTACGTCAAATACGTATGACATAAGAAGCAAATTGGGATAAAAAAAAGAGAATCTGTGTCAACAAATTGTCAAATGTCAATGTCAATATTGTCAACATGACAATTCATTTCATGATTTCATGCAACAAACGAGAAAAAGCCGAGATTTCTGTTTGTAAAAAACAAGAACTTTACATTTGTGAATTGAAACTGATAATTTTCCTTAAAATAGTTATCTATAATTTAATCCACCATGCTGATTAAAGTGAAGGTAGATATTAAAATTCTTACATCTCCCGATAAAATAATTATTTTCCTCAAACATGAAATAATAACCTCTTAATTTCACAGACTCTTACAGGCAAAGAAATCGAAATTGATATTGAACCTACCGACAAAGTAGAAAGGATAAAGGAAAGGGTTGAAGAAAAGGAAGGTATTCCTCCACAACAACAGCGGCTTATTTTTTCTGGTAAACAAATGTAAGTTGTACTGTAGTTTTCTACTCTTTTATACTACAACTCTTTTATACCTGCCTTATATGATTCATAATACGGTACATTCTTACACAGCGCTTTTGGATATTTAAATGTCCTAGTACATCATTCTGATTAGATCAATATGTGACAGTAATCAGGTACCATAGTATCATCAGAATGTGACATCAGGTTATCAGGTAGCATAATATCATGAAAAGGGCTTGAGCTTTTGGATTATCTTTAGACCTTCAAAGGTCTGTGGATAATCCAATTGCTTTTTATGTAGTAGTAGTTTATGTAGTTTTAGCCTATGTAAGTAGTATTGGTCTGTCATTCTTGAGGTTGTGGGTTCAAATCCTGGTCCCATACCTATGAGTTTCCTGGGAACTTATGTACCTACGGAATTCCACACCACTGACCTTTCACTGAAGGAAAACATTGTGAGGCAACCTGTATAATGTCCGTAGAAGAAATTCTATGGCGTGTGTGAAACCACCTACCTGCACTGAGCCACAGATGGACTGGTGGATATGGCCCATTCACTCTTAATGGGTAGGCCTACATTCTGCAGTGGACTAATAAAAAGGCTGGTATGGAAGTAGTGTTGTAGTTTGTTGTAGTTAATAATAGCACTTGCCATTTAAAAAAGGTTATCTCATGACTCATGTCTATATTAGATACATTGGTTGTGGTTTAGATTCTTCTACCTATATAGGTGCAGATATCTGCAACTTTTTCTTTGTTCTCTCTAGTAACAAATACTGTTAATATTCCCGATTTAATTGTAAAAAAATATTACTTAAGAAACAAACATTGGCATCTCAAACACTGACCACATTGTAGATATAAATCATAGTCATTATACCAATGTTTATATAAAAACAATAAACTGGCAGCCACTGGAGAGCCCACTCCTGGCTGTTTGCAGGATAAGGAAACTGAGAATTATAGTATAAAGTGTGTTCTGTGGCTTTGCAATGCCATTAAGACACTAAAATAGCTTACAAATTGCATGATGCATAAACTTTTTTATCCACATCACCAGCATCTCATCACCATCTAAGCTACTGGAGCAGTTATGGCAGCGGCCTAGAGCCACGCTCCACAAAACATCCCATGCGGGATGTCAGTGCAGGACTTATCCCCCCAGTTTGAATTTGAATTAGAACTCGATGTTTTTTTTATTGATTTCAGGAACGATGAGAAGACAGCACAAGATTACAAGGTGCAAGGTGGCTCCGTGCTTCACTTGGTGTTGGCCTTGAGAGGTGGAGAGTGATCTCACTTGTGATAAACCTTCTATTTATAATATGTAACTTTATTTTTCATCTCATGTATAAAGCCACTGAAATGTGATGTGAGTTTTGATTCAGCAGTTAATTTGGATAAAGCAGGCTAGGTTCCAGAGCATTGTAGAGATTATACAGGGTTATCCAGAACTGGTGAACTAAACCAAAAGAAGGTGATTCAGACTATCATAATGAACTACTTTTACTATGGGGCCAAACCAAATTTCGAGAAAAATCTGCTGTTTTATACATTTTGCCGATTCTGAGATGCTGTTTTGTATGGAACAGCTGATTTTTTTCCCTCGAATTTTGGGTTGGCCCCATAGTAAAAGTTGTTCATAATGGTAGTCTTAATCACCCCTTTTTGCCTTACTACAGCTGGTAAGCAGGTAATCCTGTATAATATACATAATTAATTTTGTTACATTTAATGCCACTTAATTCTGAGCATAGCAAACAAATGAAACAACTGTCTGATTCTTTTAATCAGAGACAAATCTCAACTGGATTGAATCTGGGACTTGTTATTTTACTTAGTACAATTTCAATACATCATTTGATTGTGCGTCATCAATCCTGGTATATTGGCTTTTGCACAAAGCAAAAAATGATTCATAAGTATTCTAGTTTTTCACATGAAACACTTAGCTGTTTCTGGTTAACCGAGTTAGCATTTGTTGCCCATGGTCCTACCAGATGTACTACTAGTAAGACCATGGGCAAGATTTTTTTCCTGTGGTCCTACCAAGCACTCTGGTAGGACTACGGGCAAAAAGTTTGTGCCCGTGGTCCTACTAAAATATTAGTAGGACCACGGGCACAAACTTTTTGCCCATGGTCCTACTAATATTGCAGTGACATATTTTCAGAGGTTTAGCCCCATTTTGCCCGTAATATTGATCTTGAAGTAAAAGAAAATCAAATGTGTTAACATTTATTCCGCCATTTTAGAAACTAAAAAAGAAGTAACATATATGTTAATACATTTTCTTTGACTTCAAGTTCAATTACGGGCAAAATGGGGCTAAACCCTGAAAATATGTCACTGCAATATTAGTAGGACCATGGGCACGAAATTTTTGCCTGTAGTCCTACCAGAGTGCTTGGTAGGACCATGGGAAAAAATCTTGCCCGTGGTCCTACTAGTAGTACATCTGATAGGACCACTGGCAACAAACGCGAGTTTGAACTTAGATGTAAATGAAAAAATCTACAATTGAGGAATATTAGTGTCTCTTTCTGGTGCGTAGCCTGTTTTAGAGAACTATAACTATATTAATGTCTATAGCACTGAATTTAATACCCCAGGAACTGATTTTCAATAGCTTTTAATTTGGAGTTATATTATGGATATTATTTGCAATGTCTGAAAACATTGTGCAAGTATGTTTAATTATTTTTCTCATTTAATTTGGGTGTAAAATAAAACTAAAAGTAATTTGAGCAGGTAATTTATTACATCTATAACATTGTACACAATATACTCCAGGTATAATATTTTTACATACTAGTTTGCGTTGAAAGGATCCACATAAAAATAAAACTTCTTTGGTTGTTCACACAAATAAAAAACATCAATTTCTATATTTTTTTCTTTACTAATTTAAAACTGTAAAATTTATAATTACCACAAGCCTTTCATTTCACAATTCACAAAGATTATTTATCTATCTACTAGTTTGAGCATTAAACTACTCAAGAATTAGTAATTGTAGCAATAATTTGACATCAATTACTACAATTTTAATAACTACATACACATAAGCATGCAGATTTCTAGCATGTATAATACATAATAGTAGAAATTACATAATTAATATTTTCTCAAACATGGTGGATATGTGTTCTTTGCCTATAGAAAACCTAGACTAAAATCATTTCAAAAATACGAGGCAGTTGACCGCCTTTGCTACTTTTACTTTAAAATCATGTTTTATACTTCTGACAAGGTTCAATGAGATTTTATCAATAGAAAATAGAAAACTTTTTCTTGATGGTTATTGCTGGTGTAATAGCAATAAAAATTATACAATGAATATGTTGTCTACGGAATATATCCATACCTCATTTCCATATTTTTCGAAATTCATTATGATCATCGTATCGGTTATAAAACGTCTACTGCTCCACATAGGCCTCCCCTATGAATTTCCAATAGGACCGGTTGGAAGCGGCTTACACATAGCGTGTTTTGAATTTTTCTCATTCAGGTGCTTAAGTTACTACCTACAGCCTTGGCCAAAAGTATTAGGCACCCTGTATTTTCACTCTATCTTCTAAACTAATTTCACTCCTTTTTGGCATTTTTAACAAAATTAGGTGTCAATTTAATCACATCAACAGAAATGAAAGCTTGTTTACTTGTTAGAGTCCAGAACACAAGTGACCAAACATTGACTGATAAGACCGAAAGAAAACCGAATCCTTTGTTTTCGGTCACCAGGTGTTTTATGACCTTAACAAAAAGCCGCTTGATATTCTAAGAAGTTATTTATGACCCCGGTAAGTCATTTAAGATAAGCCCTCAGTTATTGGTTATGTAGTAAACATGCATTTTGTTTTTTTAAGGTGCCTAATACTTTTGGCCAAGGCTGTATGTTATGTGGATAGACAATCTGATTGCAAAAACACGTTGGATGCAAGACGTATTTGTATTGTATAGGTCGAATTAAACTTCTTGGCGGTTGTGAAGTTAGTGAAGTTAGCTACAATCTGCGCAAAACCCGATCCTGACTGAAGCTCACATAACAGCTGCGCGAGGATTGGGTTTCGCTTAGCTTGTAGCTAACTTCACCAGGAAGTTTGACTCTGCCTATACGAATTCTTCGAAAATGATTTCGTAATTTTGTATAAATATCCCAGCAATGTTTGAGAAAAGTACTACATATGCTTTTGCGGCATTTGACGTTGTTTACGGACTTTTGGGTGTCGGCTTTGCCATGTCCCTTAATAATATAAGTCGAACCAAACTTAATGGCGTCTGTGTACACTGGCAAGTTGTTGCGCAGTAAAGAAAACATGTCAGCGGCGCAGTGACGACTGGGGATTTGCGCAGCTTGCAGTTAACTTCATAGACACAATTAAGTTGTTATTATGTACTACAGGATTATCCGAGCACTAAAATTACGAGAAAAATAAATACCAGTCTACCCGCGACCACGATCGATGCAACTCGGTCGAAACGTCGGGATGATGAGGTATTTAATTATCTCGTAATAGGCATGATGACGAAAAAAATATAATTAGGTAGTCCGTCAGATAGATTCTAAAAAAATATTAAACACATATTTTTTCTTTGGTCAATTAAACAAAAATTGATGAAGATATAGCCCGTCAAAGTTCCGCGTGACGTCAAAAGTGCCATACTAATGTATAGACTTCTGTAAGACAAGTGACGTCACGATTCCCACTCCCAAACTTTGACAAAGTTTATCTTTGTCATTTGTTGTTTGATTGACAAAATAAAAAATACGTGTCCAATATTTTTTGATAATCTAAATCACGAACTAGTTATATTAGGGGCCGTTCAAGTATTACGTAAGCAGATTTATTACAATTATTTACCCATCCTCCCCCCTTGTCAGCAACAGTAAGCAAAGCTTTCACCCCCCCTCCCATTCTTACCTAATCATTGGTATCTTTACCTATATGCATTTTGCTTTTTTATTGATTCATGAACAGGAAATAAATAACTATTGCTGATGTAATCACCATATATCACCCCCCCTCACCCCCCCCCCCCCACCCCCACCGCCATTGTCATCAAAAATAAGAGCAACGGATAGACCCCTCCACCCCCCTATAGTGCTTACGTAATACTTGAACGGCCCCTTATTGATTTTTTTTGCTTAATGATTATTGATGCATATTTAAGTGCGCGATTAGTCCCGTAGTAGGTACATAATAATAATGTGTTCAAATCGCGAAAGTTTAAAAACAACAAGTTGGTTCGGCCTATAACGTTTCTCCATCAACGCCTTGCCGCTGGAGTAATGTACAATTACTTATCATTAGCACATACACAAAGAATACATTAAAACATGACAAGGTTTATTTGTTTAGAATGTTTGGTGAACTTTTAAAATACCACTACAAAGTGTTTTCACTATTATTTTATCAAAAAATATTAAATGACGTTGGGACGGAAACATTTCCATTTATAATTTTGACCAGAAGAGAATTTCCATTTAGATTTTATCATTAAAGGAGAAAATTGAGCTTCAAGCTAGATTCTTCAATGAGTATTACATACTTTGGCACAAATTTTCTATCGAAAAGTAGAAACGATGGTCAAAGAAGTGTACACATATTTCCTAACTATATATTTACTGGAATTTACTTTTTACACGGAATTTGAGTTTGGAATAAGAATTTTCATAGTTATAAAAAGCACTTCCCGTAAATTGGGTTTGAAATTTGAATTGGAGATCTAGTTTCATCGTAATAAATATGTATCCGGCGTACCTACAAGTCTGCCATTTAAAGAAATGCCAACATTAACACAATAAAGAAAATATCTCATATTTTTCAAACGAACGACTTCAAAGGTAGGAAATAATTGAATAGCGAAATCCTTTTATATTTTATGAAGTTTTTATTTGACCAATTTCGTCAAAATAACAGTTTTGTAGGTAGGTATGCCGCAAAAGTCGAAGAATTTTATGAAACACGGATTCATGACACGTGGGTCTTATTACATTGTACAAGGTGGGTGTAACCACAAGGTCTTACAATAAATTGTGTATGTCACAAACCCACAAAGAGCAAGTTACGATGCGTGATACAGTTTCTTACATTAGTTTATGTAATAAAGTTTTAAAATAATCAGGAGTATCTTGTAGACGTTCTGAGATCAGTTAAAAGCAGTTTTGAAACCATTTTTAGCACGAGACAAAGGAAAGCGTATATACAATAAATATTCATGTTATCCAAAATCCATACTTCAAGCTTCGCTTTTTCTGAATTGGCTTGAAACGGAAGAAATGTTAATTTGACATCACAATAATGTCATTTATACACTATACCTACGCCATCAATCCTCAAAAAATGTGTCACTGTCTCGTTTCATTGCACTGCAATAAAATGAGATTCCAACATATTAGTTGGCTTGTTTAGTCAAGTGTAGAGCCAGCATTAGCGCACATCGATAAAAATTAGGTTGGCGATTTATAATATACAACTCATGGAAAAGTCTTTAACTAACCCGAACATAGACTAAACAATTATTTCAAAAACTTGCTTTTATTGACCACACTCCGGAAATAAACATTTAATTTCATAACATAACATTAGGAAATCTTCTGGGTGAAAATTTTACGTTCTTACCTAGGTGGTTATAACTAATACACAGAGCAGAGCATTATCAAAATTTGCACTAATTATTATACAATTTAATTAAATTATTCTTGAAGAATAACTAATAATAGGAGATCCATTCTGCCTCGCGGTTGGAGAGGACAACCTGTAAACAAAAATGAAATACTTAAATATATATCTTTTTAAATACAAGTTTTTGAGATCCTGAATATCGTGTAGCAGCAGAGTGCAAGACAAGTAAAACGAGCCCAAACCGACGGGTGTATCTGGAGTTTCTATGGCCACCTACCGACTCCATCATCTGATCAGCTCCATGGTACCTACCACATTATTGCATTGTCACGCGATAAACAGATGCGTACAAGTTTTAGTTCAATCGGTTAGTTTAACTTGCATCCATTGCAAGTTAAATAAAGCTCGTAAAAATATATCGACGCTTGAAAGGCAATAATTACCAAGCGACATATTGGCAACTTTACACCAGAGCATTTTAAAGTTTTATTTTTTGGAAAAAAAATCATATAAAATTTTCTATTACTCATTTCTACTCGGTTCTACTAGATTATAAATGAATTTTAAAAGCTCTATGAACTGTCATTTAAAAAATATGATTTTTCTCAATAATTTAAGAGATAGTGTCGGTTAGTAAAATTTTGATCAAAATCACAAACAGGTAAAAATTACTAACCAAAAACAAATTTTTATCATAAAACATGTAAAATTAACTAAACCCCAATATTTTATGATTATATTTAAAGCAAAATGATGCATCCAGAATAAACAGATGTTTAACACATAGGTAAAATTATCGAAATAAAAAGATAAACCACTTTACTGCCAGGCAATTTCAACCATAGTCCTATTTAAATAAGGTAAGTGTAGGACAAAAAGTCCTACACTTACCTTCCAAAAAGGAACAACCTAACAAAAATTCAGGTTTGTACACTACATTAAACTTTTGCAAAAGTTTTCAACGGATATCGTCATCGCCAATTCTTAAACAGCCCTTGTAGTTATCTACAATCACTCTCTACTGAGTATGAACCTCATCTGATGATGAATGAAAAAAAATGCTATCAAAAATATTGTCACAATAAAAACTACTTAAAATTAAAACTATAAAGTTGACACCGGTTTCTGGAAAACCTATCTAAATATTTATAATAAAAATCAACCATGTCAAATCATTACCTATTTTATTGTTATTTATTGTTTCTATTAATTTGTCGTCGTCGTTGACTCTGCAGACATTGCACAGCTGGACTAAGGCCTCCCCTATAGATTTCCAATAAGACCGGCTGGAAACGGCTTGCTTCCAGCACGATGCTGTGGTCTTGATGAGATCTTCCGTTCATCTCGGAGGTGGACCCATAATCTAGATATCAAGACTACGCTGCGATTAGGCCCACAGTAAACGATCACGTTTCGGGGACACACAACTGTTGCAACTCTCGTCTTGAGGCACGTAGGTTCATCGGATGAAAAGACGTCATGTGGTTTTCCGAACGCTGCCTAGCCGAGTTGTACCAAATTACCAAGCTTCTATCTCGCTTCAATCTACTCGCTTTTTTCGATTTTTATGTACTTTTAGCAATAGATTTAAATTAATGTAAAATATAAATTTAATAATCTAATATAAAATCTATAAATGTAATCATTTATAATATATTTATAGAAGTTCATATCTGAAAATCTATAAATATAAAGTCATAAAATCTTAATAATGCACTTACCGAGTACACAAACAAGCTACGAGATTAAGCACTTTGCACCATGCGCGCACGCATGCGTGTTGTCTAAGCGACAGTTCGGTGAAGACGTAATCGTTATTTTGTTACCAACAGCCACTTAGAATCTGATTTACAGTGCGGATAAGTGACAAAACAAAGCAGGTGCTGCATGGATAAGGTCACTTTTAGAGAAATCTCATATCAGAAATAGTTATCTAAGTAACATAAACTTTAAAAAAATCGGCGGGTAGAAAATTACTTAACGACAAAATGTATCCTGTTTTAGGCAGGTAGATATTCACTACTTCACATTTTTGAATAAATTATATTTAGGTAAAAAGTACTAAATGACAAAGAAAGTCTATTGAAGGTGTGTTAAAAAGTCTTAAATTACGAGAGAGAAAAACAACAATCAGGTAAAAATTCTTAAGTAATGTTAATTCCTGGGTACTCGCAAGGCAGAAAATACTTTATGTTTAGATGCATTATTTAGAGTCAAGGCAAAAATTACTTAGTGCAAATTATAAAAATCTTATCCTTACTATGTGAAAAATATTCATAAATCATTAAAATTTTAGTCGCTTGGACGCCGAAAACGGTGAAAATGTGTCTTTTTTTAAGTTACCAAACGACAACAAACTTCGTCCTAGCGCCGTGAGAGTAAGACCAATCGACGCAGTTTTTTTTTCTGATTTCAGTGATATATATAACTCAATATCGCCCAAACTGTCGCTTGGTAATTTTTGCCTTTCAAGCGTCGATATGAAAATTTGTGTCATCATCATCATTTCAACTATAGGACGTCCACTGCTGGACATAGGCCTCCCCTAATGATTTCCAATAAGACCGGTTGATAGCGGTTTGCATCCAGCGCGATCCTGCAGTCCTAATAAGGTCATCCGTCCACCTTTGGGGTGGACGTCCTACGCTGCGCTTGCCGGTACGTGGTCTCCACTCGAGAACTTTTCGACCCCATCGGTCATCAGTTCTCCGCGCTATGTAAATTTGTGTATCTTTCTATAAATGGCAATTGCGGATCCTATTCAGAGATTTCTTGAAGCGTCCTAGATAACTGCGTATTTGTCCTAGAATACATCTCATTCTACGTAATGAAGCATTTCCTATACAATATTGAAAAGCAGTTAAGCCGCTATCATCATACGACAGGATAATGCAGCGAGCAGTGGCCGAGCCGCTCCCAACGATAATCTTCACTCTATCCACTAAATTGATAAATGATGCGACTACACTGTCGACGGCTCTATTCAGGGAAGATTTAGGTCAATGTTACTATAGCGCTGCATGCAACCGATGCATCGTGTACAGGTGCTTATTATTAAAAGTGGATGAATGGGTATTTATGCAAGTTTCTATTCGAATTGCATAGATTTACTAACGTGAATACGCTATTGTTTGAATCGGTGATGGCTTTTTGACCGACGAACCACCGGAGGAGGTATACAATTCGATGCGTATATATTTTTTTTATGTACCTATAACCACGCATAACTTTTTTCGTAGTAGTCCGATTTCAATAATTCTTTTTTTATTGGAAATAGTGTACTTCGGAATTGGAAAGGAGATATTGCAAAATAGGATCAGACTAGGTACAGTAGCCCAAAAAATCCGATAAACTATGATAAATAAATGCGCAGAGTAAAACAACAGCATTAAATGCTTAATTTATGAGTACTTTCACATTATCCAATCTAATTTTTGTTCAGTCATTGAATTACTGCCATTTTGGTCACATGTAACCTTTTTGATATAACCTACATAGAATTAATAGCCTACATGTAAAAAATGCACTAAAGAGTTTTTGTTACTGGTTTTCTTTTAACTTAAACTTTTCAAACGTTAATGTTAATCACATTGACACGTTTATAGGTACTTACTTTATATTTGTTTACATTGTTCGATGACGACTTTATACGTTTCTTTTGTTTCATTTTGGCGTATTTTTTCAGGTCCAATGAAGTTTATGTATGCTACTTCAATGTTTCAGGCTTGAATATTTATTTTTGAAACTTCCTTGGAAAGAAGGGGCGTTCTGGAAAAATCATGTCGCTGCATTTTATTATTTTGTGAAACATGTTTCTTATCAGTGATATAATATTACTGAGAACTAACTTGACCGCGACTTTTTGGACTATGACGTGACTTAGACTGTAACTATTTTGATATAATACCAAAGAAGGTTCATTACTTATACTTAACACTAGCAAATGCATAAACCATGTGACACCGAAATATAAAAGAAGAAGAGTATGGCCGCCTTATTTTCAAACACTGTCAATGTTATTTTTAATCCGAATACAAAAAAGTACTTTTAATGGACACTGTTATTGTAAAAAATAACGGAAAAATCTTTTTGTGGAAGAAACGAAGCAATTTATGATATACTGTACCCTGTGGTGGCCCAATTTCTATATATTATTGCAATATCTCCTTTTATCGAAATCGGCTGGGCCATTTTTGATAAATCAACAATAATGTGAAAAATGTTACATCGATCCGTGCGAAAGATTCGCGAATTCTGTACACGGGTCGACTTCACCCGTGTACAGAATTCGCGAATCTTTTGCACGGATCGATGTAACATTCTAATTTTTACAAAATCATGCTAATTTTTACAAAAAATAATCTTGGTTTCATTATTATACTTACTGTATTACCTAAACTAGATACATTTCAACACACTGTTTTTTGCTCTACAGTGGGTACATGCAACAATTTTTGCAAAGTAAAAGAGATATTTTGTGTAAATGTAGGTATAATTGGTGGAATGTCGACATGTAATGTGATATCGGGATGGGAATTGATGGTACGTAACCATTCGCGATGAGACAGGCGCGATGCCATCTGTGGAACGACTCCCATTTGACATAAACTAAACACCTTAAAGATTTCTAAAATGACAATAACATGAATATGGATATGATATTTGAAATGGCAGTAGGCAGGTCACATAGCGCGGAGGACTCATGACCGACGGGATCGAAAAGTTCTCGAGTGGGAGACTACGTACCTGCCGGCAAGCGCAGCGTAGGATGTCCACCCCAAGGTGGACGGGTGACCTCATTAAGACCGCAGGATCACGTTGGATGAAAGCCGTTTCCAACCGGTCTTATTGGAGACCCATAGAAGAGGCCTATGTCCAGCAGTGGACGTCCTATGGCTGATGGAATATGTCTAAGCTTTGGGTGGCGCCCTCTATATTGGAAAGTTTTCGTTCTCTTTTTTACTCAGTTTAATCAAGCTGTACGTACAGAGTAAACTAAAAGTTTATAGTGACAGTCTGTAGGTAGATACCTCCCACATACCATAGGTACTGAAAGTTGAATGTCTGTACTTTGCATAGCAGTGCTTTTTCTTCTTCTTCTTTTGTTTGGCGTCCCATTGTTGTGCATTTGCTAGTGTCAAGTATTAAGTTTGAATAATTTTTGATATTTTATCAAAATAGTCACTGTCATAGTCCAATAAAGTCGCGGTCAAGTCCAAACATAGTCCAAGTCATACCTCAGTAAAGCAGTGGAGACTTTACTAGAGGCGTCTATGGAGTTTTGGTGACAACACTGAGCGACCTGATACGTCACTTTATATCACTTGCCTACACTCATGCACGTAAATCAGCTCATAATCAACGAAATACCACAACTTTTCACTAATTATCACTGATAAAACACAAGTTTAACAAAATAATACAATGAGGCGACAAGACTTTTCCGCGTTTCCGCCAAAACTCACAGTGCTTTTTACATATACCCACTAACAAATGGAATCCAGTTAGCATGCGGTGTATTACCATCTGCATGCATAGACACCGAGGGTACGCAGCCACTAAGAGGAGGCCCTAACGGGGCACCACCAAACCATGATTGGACATCTAAGCCTAGATGATAACCAACGGAATCACTAGACCATCGTGATACGGCCACAACCGTATTGATAGAAGGTGGGAAGAATTACAGATTACTCTCCTTACATTGAGAGTCACAGGGCGTCCAGCCACAGCAAGAAGGGCACACCTTGACGCTGTTACCTGACTCAGGAATAACGGAAGGAGAAAGACTTAGGTACGAATCGAAAAAACCGAGGGTACGCACCATTCATCCGTCGGAGAGCGAGGGCGTGACCCAGCCGTACTTGTCGTGCGTCTTGACGACGGAGCGGAAGGCCTCCTCGGCTCGGCGGCGCGAGAACTCACAGCACGCGCGCGCCGGCGCCCGCGCCACGCGCCCCTGCCCCTTCACCACGGAGGCCGCGAACTGCATCACCACCGCCTCCACGGTGTACGCGGACGCCCAGCCGCGCGGCGTCAGCAGCTCCATACAGATGGCGCCGCCTACAAAATATATACAAACTCGTTTACCCACTTGATGTAACGCTCATAGTGTAGACCATGAACGTAAAGGTAGAGATAGAGTGGACCTGGTGTTTGAAATGAGATGGCATTATTTAATGCATAATATGATAGGCATAATATATGAGCAAAGTAGACTAACCACACTGCTATCATGCGCAACCGAAGTGAGCCTCAATTTTGTTTTGTTTTTTATTTTCAGTAATTTTAAAACAGGCACACTGATGAACTTGATTATATCATAGGTACTAGCCCGCGTTATTTTAGGGTTACCGCGTTGCCAAAGGAACAGCTAAAAGTGAAAAAAATAATATGCGATTTTTTTTTGTCAGTAATTTTAAACAGACAATTAGAAAAAAATTAATTTGAAAGCAAGTATGAACAATTTTGTAATGACTTTCATCTGTACGGCGGGCCGCACCAAACACGGCCGCGGGCTGCGGTTTGACGACCACTGTATTAGACAATACTTAAAAGGTAGTTATGGTAACTACACGATCGCTAATCTTTATCAGCCACTGGTCTACTGTTCGGATAACTATAGCCATTAAAATGTTACATGACATGCAGGGCCTGATGAGAGGTAATGCACTTTTAGGAGACAGAGACTTTTCTCATAAGGACGTAGAGTTCAAAATTTAAAATGGTAACGACTAGAAAATTTGGATATAAAACACAATTATTCCATAATATTATTAAAAAAAAATCTAAAGTCATTACAAGTCCGATAGTATATTTGTTGGTTTTTACTCTTTCTCACAGCAACAAAACAATGGATTGATTACAATTTTATAGGCTACTTTTTATCACAGAAAAATAAAATATTCCCATGGGATAGCACACTAACTAAAACACCACGCGAGCAAAGCCGTGGGCTAAAGCTAGTATTTTATAAAATCGAACTAATACGGGCACCAAAGAGATTTCTTCTTTAAAATCGAATAAAATCTCCTTGGTATGAAAAGAAGAGTACGCACCACTAGAACCAAGTTTGTCTTCGTTTTGGGCGACTTGTCTCAACACACATGTCTCAAAAATTAAATTGCGTACTCTAACAAATGCAAATTAAATTGTAACATTTCAATGGACTACTATTAGTTTAGGTTTTTTAATTACTTTTCATAAGCATTGTCTCTCACTTTTGTACACTCATAGGGTAGAAACATGTTGGTATAATTTACCAAATTATGTACATACACATGTTTAGCAAATAAATGAATCTTTATCGTTATTGTTTTCTAACTTCCGATGGGTTATCCTGTTCATGACTATAGGGGAATGGCATGCACTTTTTAAAATAGGTAGTGATATCGTACTACCTACTGATAAGATAAACCTACTGTACAATATGCTAACGGAAAAACACATTTACTGTACCTAAAGCTTTATCAGCATGGTCTGCATGATTACATATATAACTTTTCCGCATTGTGCGCTTAGGGTACGTATGGGTTTTCGTATAGTTTCAGAATTTTGTAACTCTAATAATAAGATGAGGTGCAGCAGTTAGTATCGAGTGTCCGGGATGAGTGGGTGAGCTATGGTGAGTCTCATCTTCCATGAAGCCCTTCTCTATCCGGGGCTCGATGAAGCGCATGGCGGGCGGCCGCAGTTAGCCGCTGATAAGCTGAGTTAGGCAAGGTATACCTAGCTAGAGTCTGTCCGGCTTGAGTGAGTAAGTTAAGGGGAATATCAACTTCCATGACAAAGGCCTTCTCTCGATGATGCGCACGACGGGAAAGTTCTCGGAAAGGATGAGGTGCACCACTAAGTATGTAGTGTCCGGGGTGAGTGGGTGAGTTACGGTGAGTCTCACCTTCCATGACGAAGCCCTTCTCTATCCTTGGCTCGATGACGCGCATGAAGGGCGGCGCGAAGGGGAAGTTGTCGGGGAAGATGAGGTGCAGCAGGATGTTGGCGATGTGCAGCTCGCGCAGGTCGGCCGCCAGCTCGCTCTCCGGGTCGATCTGGTGCAGCCGCACGTGCCACTCGTACAGGTTGTCGTTCACTAGCTCCACCTGCAGGGAACAATCGAAAATCAACATGATTTCTCGACTTCAAATTCAAACAATCTATCAAACAAACAATAAGTAAGTTCGTGTACGCCTTAGTGTTAGAGTTATAAAGCCGCTTAAAGGCCTTTGACATGAATTATGTACGAGTAGGTATTTATAGTTAATATTTTATTAATCTGAGAGCAAATAATAATAGCGCTTTTTTACACTTTTGTTATTTGGTATGATGCTATAAAAAAATTCAGTATTTGTTTTAGAATCTTCATCAATTTTTACGGAGTTCTTCCAAAACTACATAAAATGTGGGAGATTTCTCTGCCGGTTTAAAAAGAAGCATCGAAAGAGAAATCGACTGAATACCTAAACATATTTTGGTTCACGTGAAGCGGTATTAAAAATTATATCATAGGTACCTAGGTCTCGCCAAACGCGCATGTTCTTTTAAACAGGAGAGCATCCGGCCGGCTCGAAGGACCATACGTTGAGTATAATTCAAATATTTCAACTTTACCAAATTATTATTAGCAACAAATGAACACAGGCGCTTAATAATTTGTCTATAGAATACTGACCGTGAAAACGGGATCCGGCCTGCTGTTCTGCAGTCGCTGTATTTCTTTGAGTTCCTTCATGAGTCGGCGCGTGCGCACCGCGGCTGCCCGCTCGCGCACTTCGTTCGCCCCGGCCGCCTTCTTCTTCACCAGTGACGAAGCAGCCGGACTGGCGGGCAAACTGGCTGCTGCCTCTGCGGGACTCACGCCGTCCCTGGAAAATAATTCATAGACAATTCATAGACATGTTCTTTATTTGCTACTAAGTGTTTCCCATAGGTATAGCTAGTTATAGGTAGGTCTCATAATCACATAGGTATTTATTTTAAAGCTCTTAAGACTTAGTTGCCCTTTGGGCAGCTTCGGGCCCGTCGGGCATCGCAAATACAGAACGTACTCTAAAGTAGGTAGAGATCGTCTAAGCTGAAATGCCTATTTTTAAAATAAACTTATTTTTAAATTAAATTATTTTAGTAATTTATTAAATTGTGTAAATGCAGTCGCAAAAGATGGTGGTACGATCATGTTCGGGAGACGAATTGGAATACAAAATGAGTTGCAGAGGTAAGTACCTACTAGATTTTTTACAGCATTTCTGTGAACATAAATAGGAGCCTGTCACATTTGCTTTCTAAATTTCGTATTAGGCAGATTATTTAATTGACTCTAGAAAGGATAAGACCAAAAAGGGGTATACCATAAATACAAATCAAATAATGCTTATGTCTCACAGAAGATTGATTAGAGCCAAATTTTCTTTTTGTGATAAACATTTCAAAAATTGACGCGTTGGAGGATTTGGACCTGCATCTCTCTGGGATTCTGGTCTAGATGCTTCTGCGAAGGCGCCGAATTAGTGAAAGTGTTTATCATTTTTACCAACTAGTGTGTGAAGCACGATAAAAATCATTTCAGAGCCAACTTTGTTAAAGTTAAAAAAGGTTGGATGACATAATAATTTTACCCAATTGATGTAAGACTACGCCATGTAAATTCAAAATTTAATTTCGATGATAATAAAGTCTTCTCCATAACAATAAATATTCAGGCATTCTTGTATCAATTACGGTGTAAACAACTCATTCGTTACGGTAAGTAGTAGCGCACCTGATCAAACATTCCACAGCATAAATCATTTACATAACAACTTTCAAACTGTATCTATACATTTTTTGGCTAAAGTAAGTAAGTACTAGTAGAGGGAATAGTCGTCGTTGCCTCGTCACCTCATCAGTCTAATCTTCACAGAACGTTACGTCTCACAATAACAAAAGCTTACGAGTATTTGTAACTGTTCATACCTATGAAGATATTTATAGCGAACCTTATGAATAATTTATTCCCATAAGCATTATGATTCGAGCTAGCGACCTTAATCACGCAGTTCTAGCATCTCGATTGCTGGGAGCCCTTCACGATTTGCAAACCGCTTTATCACAACAAAGAAAATGATAATAAACATGCGAACATACTTACTTCGAATATATAATTCAATGAATGTCTGACGAGACTGATAAACATTTACGAGTAAGGAGAGGTATTTAGCCGGCGGATATTTAAGAATTACTTTTGTCGCGGAATGCAGTCAGGCACGGTACGGGAATGCGGCAGATCACCAGTCGTCTTATTTCATATCGGTAAAAAATAATAGTTAATTGACGATGTGGCTATGTCGGAACTGGTACCTACTCGAATAAATGGCATGAGGCATGTATGAGACAAGCAAGCTGCTCAGCAATGTGAAGCCACCAGTAGAGTTAAAACTAGAGCTACTGGTCTACAGGGTAAGTCGACCTATTCCCGTTAAGGGTGTGTAGTTTACGTTGTTTCTGACTAATTTGACTATAAAATACACTATCCTATCCTAAATTAAAAAAAAACAGATATTTTAAATTGGTTTTTATAAAACCCCCAATTTTCAGCTATCAGCTCAGATATTTTGAAACGTGTAAGACGTATTATTATTTTTATTTGATTTTTACATGTAATATAATGTTTTATGACCTCACTACCCAATATTGTTCTTAAAATTAACCTTTTATAAAAAGTATTTGAATTCAAATATCTCGAAAACTGTGAGATTGATGATATGTGTTTCATAGTCAAATCAGTCAGAACGTAGTAAACTACACATGCTTAACAAGAAATAGGTCGACTTAGCCTGTAACCCTGTATACTAAGCCAAAAATTGATTTAGACCATCAATTTTAACAGCCCAGTAATATTATTATTATTTCAACTATTATTTCATTTCAGTATTATAATTTCAGCCTGCGTTGTCTCACTGCTGGGCAAAGGCCTCCCTTCTCTCCTTCCATCCTGGTATTCGAGAAAAAAACTATCCCATACAAAATTGTAATACCACCACTTACACCTAACAGCGCTGGTATTTGGTATCTACCAGCACTCAGAATTAATAATGAGATGAGTTCTTTCGAGGTGTTATGTTCGTCTAAATGTATTTTCTTCCTACTCTGAATCGTCAAAATGTCTCAAACAGCTGATTTTATTCTCGAATTCCTGATAATCATCATAATAAGATGTTCATAATGATTATCTGAATAACCCCTTTCAGCTTTGTAGAACAACGCATCTGGAACGACTTTTGAAGAATTCTGAAAGATCAATAGCGGTCTTATCGATACACTGATTATGCTGATAATCTATTTATGGCCTGTAATCTAATTATTCAATGCGGAACACGATCGCCGTTAAATATGCACGTAAGAAAATACATCCAATACTATCTGTGCCAGATGTTTAATCCTATCGCAAGAGGAAATGGGGTTGAGGCGGAGTTATGACTCTTACTGAATTGGAACAAACGCATACCAACCCAGTTTGCACGCAAGATGTCCTAGTTATGGTACCACGGAGTGGTGTATTGAATTACAATTGAGTGAAAACTGTTGTAAATAAATAATCTCTGCGGCGAGTCTCTGGTTTGGATAACATCCAAAGTGCGGGTGTAATGTGCCACAGGCGGTCGATGACTTCTGCTGGAGTTTCATGCTTTTTAGTAGGTAAGTATACCTTCTTCAATTACGTAAACACTGATAAACGCGTGTGTGGTAATACACAAACTGTACTTATAACAAGTGTAAATACACATAATATGCATTACATGCTGCCCTACTTATGGGTACCTATGTAAAACTGAATTTGAGGCCGCTTCATTTCAGTGAAACATCATAACAACACTACAAAATATCTACGACAGTGTTTTTTTGGCATCAGTTTGGAAAAGCTAATAGTAATATAGGTTACTTTTATTCCGAAAATAGATAAAAAACTATTATAACTATTAGTATATAGGTACTTTCATAATTATATTCCCACTAGCTGCGCCCCGCGGTGTTACCCGCGTTAGCCGGAGATAAAAAGTAGCCTATGTGTTAATCCAAGGTCTAAGCTACCTTCATACCGAATGGCACCCAAATCGGTTCAGCCGTTTGTGCGTGAAAAATTAACAAACATCCATACATACTCACAAACTTTCACGTTTATAATATTAGCAGGATATCACAGCGTGTAAGTAAAAATATGTTCATTGCGGCTCAGATGACGGTACAAGATTTTCATCATCTGTGAAGTACTGAATTGTGAAATAATTAATTTTTACAATCTCTAACCCATACTCATACTCTACACAAGCCACTCGCACACGTCTAGTAACTGGTTACAACTACATCCATAAAATACTCGTAGGTACCTACATATCAAAATTGCAGGTTGATTGCTAACATTCAAGACTGAATAGGCAATCAAAGGCAGTAACTGAACATTAATCCGGCTGTACTAGTAATTTATATTTCGGTGGGCTCTGTAACGTGGTTACGTCAACATTATTAGGCGGGGAATGGGCTGTTTACGCGATAAAGGTCCTGGGGTGACGTGGCCGTGACCTTAGTGCTTTCGCTGGGCCGGCGTGGGCTGGCCCTCATAAATCTCGCTTTAATACTAACAAATCTTATGGGCTTTAGCTGACAAATGAAAGTAAACCACACTTCTTAAATGTAAACATCATTATTTCGTGTCAATGACAATTTTTTTTTTGTATTTATTTCTTATTTGGTAAGTTTTGCGCTCGATATTTTAATTTTCCAGGATAATAAGTAGTCTATGACTTATATCCATACAAATCAAGTCGATCCCTCCTGTTGTTGAGTGAAAGAGTGACAAACAAACCAACAACACATTTTTGGTTTTATAAGGATTGAGGTGATTATAATTTAAATCTAAGTATTAAAGATCGACAGAATATGGTTTTTATAAGACTGAAAACGCTTGTATCCAGCGAGTTCAAGCGTTCTTTATTACATGACTGAACTGGGCATGATGAATGCAAGCTGGTTCCAATCAATACATTAGGCAACCTGTACAGAGAACAGAGTTTGTCAGTGTCCTAGAAGATACTACAATGATACGATATGAATGATACGCATCAGATTATTAGGGAAAAACTGTGAACGAAAAGGAAACACGAGAGATAAAAATGTAGAGTCGTTTCCGGCGACTGGCAAAAAAAATGTTTAGAAGAAAGTTCGTCCTTATGTTTTTTACTCTCCGTTTCTTTGTATACAGGGTGGAGAGTACTGGTGTCAGAGTAAATAATACGGCATCACGTAATTATATCGCCATTACGCTTTATAAGTAACTCATTTATGAATTTTGACATTAGACTAATCAAAACAGCTTAATTTAAGTTCGAGCGATTCCAGTTGAGTATTTTGAAATTAGTCAGTCTTTTTTTTAATAAAGTTTGCTCCGAAATAGTTCTTTAAAAATTGTACATAACTCAGTAAATAGATTTATTTGTTAAATTTAAAATATGTCGAAGGATTTATAACAGAAAGTCAAATTTGTGATTTCATTTGATGTTGGCGTCAGCTCTTATCCCTGTATACCTACTATTCTTTATTTACCTTGGTATACCTACAAAGCCTAGATCGCCGAACGATTCGAGGTAAAGTACTGCATTAGCTTGTGTACCTGTACTTAGGACTTGGATATGGAGTTCCGATTTCACTTTCACTTTTATCTATACAAAGTCATCATTACTCGATACTTGTTTCTGTAGTTCTGTAGTGTTAGTACGAATTCTGTCATAATACTTTCGTCACGTTCGACAGAAAATAGGGATCCCAAATTCGAGTATCAAAAATATAGTAGAGAAATATATTTAGATGTTAGATAGTTTATTAGATCTCCATCATTTTGCTACCGTTAATATCGCGATAAATTTACCGAGTAACGTAAAAATGCTCTTGTTTGCACTTAGAAGGAGGTATGGCAACTAAACTTTGAATTTCATAAATGTACAGTGCTGTAAAATATGAAAAGAACTAGAATAATGGTGTTTTTGTCTTTTTGTATTCTTAGGGGTGGAGTTGTGGAAGTATTGTATAACATTACAACCGACACAACAAGCGAAAAAAAAACATGTTTAATCTATGTATATGTCGTGCTAAATATATGTATATGTATATATGTATATATATATTTATCTATGTATATGGGCGCTATGCTAGACACTTGGGTCTCATTGTAATTATTGATGTGTTATAACGTAAAACCTCATTAATTCCCTGATTTGAATCTTATGTTTGCCTAAATATAGTACAAGCAGATTTGGTATGGAAAATATAATCTAACTACACATATAAAGTGACAGAAAGGTTTTATTACACAGGTAAGTAATTGAAAATGAAATCGTCGATACTTAGAACGTGAATAGTTATGCTGTAGACTAAATATAGCACAACCGTTTTAGGATCCAGAATATCAACTCTCGATAAATTGCGGTAGAATTTAAATTAAACTCTAGCTTGAAACATGGTTATGTAAATTAAGTTATGTGACTTTAAACTCCGTTGGTTTTCTACCAACTTACAAGTTGGTTTTCTACCCACCTACTAATTATTAATATCTAATGTTAGCGATTGCTGTCTGTTTTTGGTTGTACCAGCTTTTGCCTATGTAGATTCGTGTTTATCTCATACTTAATTTGAATAACTGTCCTATATTTATACACGGTATTATTAATTATTCGCGTTATAGAATTATGTTTAGAATAATACAGATAACATTAAAAAACCGGAGAAGTGCGAGTTAGGCTCGTACACCGAGGTCAATCGAGGAGAAAATTTCACAAAATTGGGAAGTAAATAGTTAAAATCTCTATACTATAATCATCGATATTTTTTTTTACTTTTCTCGTCATATACATCGAAAATTACACATTGTCAGAATAATTAAAAACAAATGAATAATTAATGATGCTCGTTTATATGATACCTTACAAGATACGATTTACTCACTTAGAATTTTCAACCCATATTGTGTAGCCCTATTTTTGGTGATACAAATAAAAATATTCGGTTTTCAGATTTATTCCTATATGTGTACTCTGAGACAATGCTTCTGGCCAAATTTCACAGTTATATGTCAACGGGAACTATCCTGTAGGTTTTAGTTTTTGTGAGTGTCTAAATATGCGTTTTTTTGCGACATAAACGGCTCTAACTTTTTTATACGATAACTGAGAAGTTTTTCTTTCACACAACTGCAAGAGACCATAGATATAAATATACAGTTTAAATTTCAACTCGATATCTTTACGCGTTCTCGAGATTAAGAGTCTTGACGTACACACAGACGGACAGACGGACAACAAAGTGATCCTATAAGGGTTCCGTTTTTTCCTTTTGAGGTACGGAAAAAATTGACGAGTACGTGTATCACTTATCAGAAAAATTTTATTTATTTAGCAACCCAACAAATCAAAATCCCTTAGTTAAAAACTTATGCAAAACATGTAGTAAAAATCTCTGTTTTATCGACAAATATAATCGGTACAAGTTACCACATCACCTATTCCTAGCGCGCGAAGAATAGACCGTTTCGCACGCGCGAGTGTGCGCGGCTTGGAGCGGGCGCCGGCGCGCGCGCCACTCTCGCCCGTATTACCTGCCGGTATCGGGCGGGTGTGGCGCGCGCGACACGCAGCGGCCCGCGCGCGCTCGTGTGTGTGACCAAGCTATGACATAGCTCTTGTTGTTAGTTGTGAACTGCCGAGCGTTCTTTTAAAATGCGTTGCCGCGCCTACCTCCTTTGGTTGAATATTTTTAATTACGATAATAAACGTATTGCTATACTAAAGCATATGTAACTTAATTATATGATGTTAAACAACATACATATTTTCACATGTTTAATCCCGAAAAATAATATACTCATTTCAAAAATTTTATATGAGCCTGCGAGCTCGCACAAAATACACCTACATGTAAATCATTTTTAGCGGTACTACCAGGAAGCATGTACACTGGTATTGTACTTATGTGTATTTGTTATATTTATGATTAATAAAGACTTTTAAAAATTGTAAAATTGTAATTGTAATTTTGAGGTACGGAACCCTAAAAAATAAGCTTAACTTATTAATAATATTTAACAAGATTATTTTTTGCAAAAAATAGCGTGACCGACTTCACCGCGAATATTTCGCACGGATCGATGTATGTATTTTTCACATTATTATTGATTTATAAAAAATAGCTCAGCCGATTTCGATAAAATTTAAATGGGACCAATTTTGAAGTATACTCTTTCCAATAAAAAAATAATTATTGAAATCGGACCACTATGAAAAAAGTTATGCGTGGTTATACACAAAAAAAATATACGCGTCGAATGGAGTACCTCCTCCGGTTCGTCGGTCAAAAAATAAGCCAATGAGTATTCCTCGAAGATAATAAAGGTGACGAAGTCGCTTTGGTCAATACGTTGTGGGAGAATACAATTTTGAAGAGCCATTGTGCAGATGATGTTTAAGAATATGCATATTTCTGAATCCTACTAATATTATAAACGCGAAAGTTTGTGAGGATGGATGGATGGATGGATGGATGGATGTATGGATGTTTGTTACTTTTTCACGCAAAAACTACGGAACGGATTGAGATGAAACTTTGCAATAATATAGCTTATATATCAGAATAACACATAGGCTATAAATTATAATGATATTGCGTAAATTGTTCATAATATAACGATAAGTGTTAAGTAAGATCTGAGAACTCTGAGAAGCTATTCTAGAGTGCGCTTCAAGAAATGTCAAAAAAAAATCAACTGTCGAATCAAACAACCGTCAAATCGTTTTTTGTTTTATTTTTTGGATTTTCCACTTCCTTCATAGGGTGGTAAGGGAGGGCCTCGGGTTTGAAAGACGGAACGTGACATAGTCTACTTTTTATCCCGGTTAAATAAAGGGTTCCCATGGGATAACACAAAAATCAAAATATCATGCGGGCGAAGCCGCGGGTAAAAACTAGTATTAAATAAATTAGGAAAAAAATAATTTTATCGTTTCTTCCTTTCTTAAAGTTACTTTGTATAATCTCCTCTTTTTGACCGACGAACCACCGGAGGAGGTATACAATTCGATGCGTACTCGTATATATTTATATATATATATATATACCTATATTATGTATAACCACGCATAACTTTTTTCATAGTAGTCCGATTTCAATAATTATTTTTTTATTGGAAAGAGTATACTTCCCATTTAAATTTTATCGAAATCGGCTGAGCCATTTTTGATAAATCAACAATAATGTGAAAAATGCTACATCGATCCGTGCGAAATATTCGCGAATTCTGTACACGGGTGAAGTAGTTCATGCTAATTTTTGCAAAAAATAATCTTGTTACCTTCAGAAACGCTAAAATAGTTCTGTCCATACCTTAATTGAAACAGTGCTTATGCTCGTAGCATTATGCAACTGAGCTTTTAAATAGCAGTGTAAAATTAGATAGCCTTAATCGGCTACCTGAATGTAAATAAAGCTGGCTAATTTTAGACCGCTGCGTACTGACGCCTACCCAATACAAGTTAATTTGTGCCCACCGAACTGTTATAAACAGACAAAGCCCGTTAACATTGTGCCTGCTAATTAACTATTCATTTATTCCTAGTTTAGATTAACATCTGGTGCTTACTTTTATTCAACGAGTTTCCTTTGATATTTCATCAAGCAGGCGCCTAGGGTGCTAGAGAAGGTCAGACTGACCCGATTTTACCATTCAAAATTTTTGTAGAGACGTAAATCTAATAAAGGAGTGCCAAGTCCCTATAGCAATCAGTATACATGGTAAATACAGTAGTGTATAAAAAAAATAATAGACTCCTCAGTCACAAGCTACAATAGGTATACGAGCTGTTGCTTTTCTGCTGTTTCTGTGTACGAGTAGGTACCGCCAAACTGAAAGCCGCGAATGTATTGTCCGCCTACTCCACAACCGATTATGTACATTTTCATACTCGAAACTAGAATTTTTATTTACTCCAATTAAATACATTTCACCGATACTCTACTGCGTGTAGTTATCGTCAAAATAATAAACATAACGATAAGTATGTGTAGTATGACGAATATTTGCTCCCGTAACTGTTTGACCAGGCGTAGACCTTCGTTTCAATCGCTTTACTAGGTCGGCTCTCAAAACTCTCAAACTTTGACCTACACTGATTAATTCATGTCATTGATGCGTTCTTATCTACTTATCATAATGATGGATAGCTTAATTAAACTAATTTAAATTGATACAGTTTCCAATTCAGCAGCATATAGGTAGGTACATACTAGTATTGACGTTTTAATTTGAGGTTTAGGCTAAATTCTTCAGATAGATTCATAGATATTCTTTTACTGGTGCAGGGTAAACAACAAGTTTGGTATTGTAGTCGTAGTAACGGTGCTGTGATTAGTTGATTGAATCAAGCGTTACGTTGGGAAGTTCACCTTCAATTTACTAAACCAATCTGGGGATCAATTTACTAAACCAATTTCCTAATTATTTTTGCGAAGTACCGCTCCTCTGCCAATTAATAACTTTACTATCTCACATAATCGAACCTACTTATTGTGTGGCAGTAACGCGTGAAACAATGCAAGGTGGTGAACCACGCATAAATGCCGCAAACGGGTCTGTCGAATCAGTTCTTATTTTAGTAACATTACATTATAAAATGAGAAATTACAGACTGCAATTAAATGCAAACCTATTTAGTATAATAAATATGAGTAGGCCAGACCATCAGTCGAGTAATTTCGTCATTTTCGTCATCGTTTATTCTATTTCTAAAAATCTGACCACATTATTTTGTTATCGTTTCTGCACCAACTACACGAGTACCATGATGTCCTTAGCATGTAAATATGGGGTAAGTATATGCGCTTATAGGTGCTATCGCCACAGCTGCCGCCTGCCATTGAGTTTTAACGCTGGCTTCCTATCTAATCAGACGACATGCTATCATATTGTGATTTGTATGCAATTGTGATCAACCCTTTGTTTGTTATTTCATAGTATGTAATTGTAGTTGCATCGTCGTGTCGCATTGTAACAATGGTGGGAGGAGCAATTATGGTCGTGCAGTATTATGTCTGTCTTGGTTATTCAACAGTGATTTAAGTATTATTTGGATATGTAAAATAAGTATTGTACCTATGTATATTTCGGCTATGGAAAGGTACGTGGCTTTTAGCACTAGCGATGGATATCCAAAAGTCATGAAATGGGTGCGATGTAAAGCCGGGTATACGAATGCCAGTACCTAGATCGCAGGTCTGTTCACACATGCCGACTTAGCAGCAGGTTACATGCCAGTAGCTGGCAGTGCTGGCACGTGCAAGGAGCTGGCATGCAACAGCTACGCAGCAACATGCGTATAACAGTTACTGACATGTCCGTTTCCGGCTTATTTGATAATGTTGTAAATTCATAATTGAAGTCATAATACTAGGGTCACTAGATACTCTAGATAGACAATTCAAAACAGTGATAATGTTATCTATGCGATATTTTAAAAAAACTTCGTCAGACCAAATAAAGGCTGCCGTTACGTGGGTGCAGCTGATTTAGACATAACTCTACCTTTCGTTATAAATAAATAAATTCGACTCTACGGCACGCGCCTGTTACTGTAAATTATACATAGTTGTTTTCTAATTCACTTTATGCATTATGATTTCATTGAATGTGAGAACAAATGGGTCTCAAGAGATCAAACCCAAGGCAAGTGTTTAGTTACTCAATTTGGTAGCGACAGTAGCACTTAAATTAACAATAGGGCTTAGGAATTGTAGACAAAAGTCTACAAGTACCTAAGGAGCATTAGGTACCTGAAACAATGTCTTTGTTTGATTCACTAAAGCGACAATGACGCAAGAATCGGATCACACTTCCTAGAATGGCTCAAGACAGTTTACTTATAGCTGGTTACGAAGAAAGGATGAAAGTTGAGACGAGATGTTTATGATGAGAATCTTACGTAAATAAAAATATGATATAGGTGGAAGGAAGATTTTTCTTTATTTTCTTTCTACACATTTCATATTTTTAGTCGATTAGCTAATCTAGGAAAAGGATTCAAATTTTTGGGTGTACTGTACTTATTCATATTTTACAAGAATGGTAATTATGTAGGTAATACGTGCCAGTTTGAATACCGATCAGTCGTTACATGTATCGTTTTTATTTTTATTTCAATGACAATACTTTTTAAGACTAGTTATTGTATATTCATCATCATCAGCTCGTGATAACAAACAACTGGGCCTGTCTTTATGTATTTGTTTCAACACAACATGTTCAACAGTATATTAACAACATTAACACACAATATTCGCGGAAATAACAAAGAGTTCTACAAACATCGCATACGTAGGACGGGTCACCGAAAAAGGAAGTTTTAATGAAGTGCAATTAGGTAATTATGCCTGCCCAGTTAATTGCATAATGCGCCTCATGATGTAAAAATAGACATAAGTACCTACTTTCTTACTGGACCATACGTTACATAACTCAAATAGAGAGATGTTCAAAGAAACAGTTACCCGAGAAATGTACTCGTGTGTGTAACGCTAAAAGGGTCTTAAATACGAATACGAAGCCGAAGGTAGAGCCTTTCAAATATTTATCGAATGGGTGCGTATTGCCAAGTTTATTGTGGCATTGGCCAGTGCTGTTTGTTTTACCGTCCGGCCTGAGCTCATGCAGCAAACTAATTTACGTTTAGTGACCTTAAACTAACTAAAAAACTATGTGCACGCGCGTGTTTTGTGACGTGAATCGGTTCCTTGATCTTAATACTCGTACTCGTCTTAATAATAGCTTATTCATTCATGAGTCTGAAATATTCTAACGGTACTAGTCTTCCTTGATTTTAATTAGATGACGTACGGGAGCTGAGTGTGCGTTGCGTATGTATGTACGTCACAAGGAGGTTACTTACGTTGATCTTCTTTTGTTCAGTCGATGGTTCGACGGGAAATGAGAATTAGAAACAATTATACCCACAATGTAGCCAAATTTGGAGGTTTAAATGGTCAAACGTATACTTGATAAAAATGTTGTTGACCTCGTACTAAATAGGGCAGATGTAATAAACATATTTTAGTAAATTGAACCGAGGAAATCTGAGTGAGAAATATTACGGGCCGTTATACTAGCTGGACGATGGGGACCTAGCTTAGTTTATCACTGTATTCTTCAATATGAATAATTTTAGATATGGCAATAACTCTACAATTTAATCGAAAGTCAAATAACTCTTTGTATCTAATAGTTGTGTTTTAGCGGACTCTCGGTTGGTCCTTTTTTTAAAGATGGTCGTATTGAACAGTACAGTGTTATCCTAGATACGAGTTTCTCTAGAGATACATTATGTTTATATAGGGAGTAGGGAGACATAAGTTCTATCGGTGATGAAGTATGAAATACTGTTTACCACACTTACCTACCACAGTAGCACTAGAGACACTTTTTTCCAAATGACCAAAGCAAACGAAAATTATCATTTATATAGTCGTATATGGGTCAAACAAGCCAATGTGTATTGTGTACGGAAATCAGTAGGTTTAGTTTAGGGTTTCTCATTTGGGAGCTTTTAGGAATACTATTAGAATGAATGAGGTAACAACATTCCCGAGGCAGGCTATTCATGAATTACATGACAAGAACAGAACCTAATAACAGCTAGTCATATAACAAGTAAGTATGTGCCACGGAATTCGCCGTTACCCTGTTACATAAAACCTTACACGATTATTCTGCAAAGCGAATTCTTCGCTTTTGGTATTTGTGATAAAACGTGGAGGTTTCTTATACAAGGTTGTTCAGAATGTGTGTAGGTACTAAGCCGAAAAATGATTCACTGAATCACTCGATTCAGATTATAAATCATTTTTCGGCTTAGTGTCTGACATTCTGAACAACCTTGTATAAGAAACCTCCACGTTTTATCACAAATACCAAAAGCGAAGAATTCGCTTTGCAGAATAATGGTGTAAGGTTTTATATTTATGTTTATCATTGTATCAATAAATATTAGGGGACATCTTTCACTCGGTCTCTGACCCCAAACTAAGCAAAGCTTGTGATATGGCTGTCAGAGACTGATATCTACATATTTATACTGATCTATATAGATATTATACATATTTTAAATACACACTTATCTAGATAGCACCTAAATAATACCCAGACAAAGAGCAAACACCAATGTTCATCACATAAATATTTGCCTTGGGTGGGGATCGAACCCACGCCTCTTTGAACCAGAAGTCAGGGTCAGGTCAGAAGATTATCATTATGAATAATTTTTACTATTGGACTAACCCGGAATCAAAGATAAAAATCTGTTGTCCGATACCAAATTGGAATTCAGAATCGACAAAATGTATGAAACAGTTGATTTTTTTCTTGACATTTTTTTGTCGAATTCCGGGTAGGCCCATAGTTAAAAGTTGTTCTTAATGAGGGTCTCAATGTCTCCATTTCGGTTTAGAATATCATGTATGAATAACCCTGTATACATATATGTGCTTCAGTAAGTTAAAACAAAAGACCTGGAAATAATGTACGAGAAAGTGTAGTATTATTACGTGAAAAGATAAATACAAAAACAAATAACTTCATTTATTTATAGTAACTGATTGTTGTTGTCATAATTGAGGATGTAAACGGAATGAATAAACATGACCGATTATTCAATGCATTTACTTTTTAGGGTTCTGCAACTAAAGGGCGAGAGAAAATCCCTGTTGATGTCAATATTGTTGTGATCTCTTCTCTCCTGTACATAAGTATATTACAGGGTCTCTAGAACAAGTAAATAGACATCCTTGACGTAAACGACTCAATCGGGCTTATTGGATATCCATAGGGCAGGCTTCTGTCCAGCAGTGGACGTTCTACGGCTGATAATGGTGATGATGATATGGTACCAAAATTTCAAACCCGTTTAATAGTGTTATTAATGTTATCTGTTTTTGTTACGTTGGACTCGACGTGAACGTAAGAAGATTTGAAGACACAAGAAGAGTCTCAATCACCCTAAAAATATTTCATTGTTTCATGGTGTCGTCGTCTTGTTCAGAAACGAAATAATCTAGTAGACAACACATAAATTTTCTGCCTTACCAAAAAAGATTTAAACACGCTTTAAACACTTTTTAAACGTGCAATTTGTACTGTTAAACATTGTCTAAAGCGTGCGTAAAACTTTTGTAGTAAGATGGTTTATGTTTAGTGGTGACTTACTCGAAAGAATATGTGGCATGAAGTTGCGAGGGATATAGCGACTTGTGGAAGGAAATGGGAGACCTTTTCCGGACTGTGGGATAGTACAGGTTAGAACAAAATATATTTACAGATACGGAAACTTTAGTGCGCGGTTGTAATTCGCACTTGTCAGGTTTTTAATGGCTGGCAGTGATTGTAAACTCGTCACCGATGTGATTCTGGTTACGTGACCGATCGGCCATACTCCACCGTATTATCAAACAACTTAGTACAATGGACGAAACGTCCGTCCGCTGAGTCTCGCTTTACGCCATTCAAATTCTTATAATAATGTTCTTAAAAATGCGTTTTAATACTACATTTTGTTTATGTAAGAAAATTGTTGCGGTTGGCATTTGCACAGCCTGAAATTACATTGTGGATAACTCGCCTTTGTCTCTTTACTTCCAAGCAAGCCTGTTTCAAGAAAGAGTTCCGAGTATGTAGTAGGGTGGGAAGATTTTCCGGAAATTGTTGAATATTTTTAGATGCAGGCAGAGAATGAGATAGATGGAGGAATGGAATTCAATTCCTTGGTAAGAGTAAAAAGATAGGTACTTATAGCATTTTTTATACATTGATATCATACGTTCGAAGATGAATTTGAGAATGAGTAAATAAAGGGATGACGGGATTTACATAAGGGTAGTAAAGTTAATGTAACACGGGGCACAAGAGAGTACTAAACTTGTAGAGTTAAAAGGTACAAGAAAAGTAAGTAAAGTAGTGCAATGAAGTCTGGAAAGAAAATGTGTAGGTACCTGTGCCTCCGTAGCAAGCCCCGGCGCGCCGGCGACCCGCTGGGCCCGGCGCCATCGTTTTCGATTTTCTCTGGAGACCGGAACAGCTTCCTGAATGCAGCCGCCATCTTCTCCCGCGATCTCGACGCCATCGTGCACTTTATCACCGACTAAATCGTCACTTTTCAGTTAACTTTCACACGTTTTGTTTATTTACATTTGCAGATTCGCTGGCGCTGCGCGTAGCGTCATGTCAAATGTCAGTTTGTTTAAAATAAAATAATCGTATCGAGTGCGCACTACTATAATAGTTCGATGGAAAAAGGTCGCATCGCCGGAGTCGTCTCGCACGGCACGGCGTCTGGTGCAGCGCACGTGCGACTACGGAGTGAGTGCCAGTGAGAGCCGATGAAATCGAAACTTGGCGCGCCGGAGGAGGTCGGTTATCGCACCTCGGCGGCGGCGGCGCGGGCGGACGCGGCGCGGAGCCGCTGTGTCACTCGGCGCCCGCGCATGTCACCCGCGGGCCGGCCGCCGGCTGCTGCTCCCGTGTGAACGAACTCGGAGTGAGTTCCTTTTGTGCTGGGTTGAGGGAAAATCGTTGCTCCTGACTATTGTCTGTCTACCTTGAACTTGCCTACCCTTGCATGCGAACGGGACCGCACCACGATAATGCGTCTCTGCAACAAAGAAAATGATAGAGTCAGTGACACTTAATAAAGTTACGATGTTTTATTATTGTAGTATATTTTTTCTGAAATTTAAATTCAAACTCAAAGATGAATTCACTAAAAACTTTGTCTGATGAAACAATTTTTCCCCATAAAACGGGATCGAAACTACTCGTATATCGTATCTATATAAAAACGTAAGCAAGTTTTACTGTGGAGTGTAGAGACTGGACTGGTAGAGCTAGACAGGTACATCAAGTTTTCACTATAAAATATTGATTTTAGAGACCTCCGTGATAGAGGATTGATTGTAGTGCAGTTCAGAATAAAACATGTAGGTATGGAATACTTTATGTGCCAAAAAGCTATATTAAAGAAGGACCGTTTAAAACTGCGATTGTGATCCCAATCCACGACGTAGCTATGCGCGCTTATTGAAAATTAATGATCCTGGGACTTTTTTTTGTTTGTTTTGGCATGTAGCATTATCGATAGGTAGGTACACTAAGTATTCACTATTCAATTCAATAATAAAATGTACTTAGTGGAGATAAACATCTTGAACTAAGTTAGCTGAAACTTTGCCCTGCCAGGTCAGCCAGGCCAAAGACCAAAAAAGAGTTCTCACGTATATAAATACATTGTATAATGTATATATTAATTATAACAGTTTGTTACAGTCTTTTTAGGTTTTTTAATTCTTTGGTTACCGTTTTAAATTATACCTGCTTACATAAATGTGTAATAGAACAAATGGGACGGAAAAATCTGAAATCGCGAAAAAATACTGCTGTTTATCGAAAGTTAATGAACTTTTTGTATGAAACACCTTTCGTTTTTCGTGATTTCAGGGTTGCTTTGGCATCCTTTAGTATAAGAGTAGGTATGTTTGTTGTCTAGAAAAACATCGCGTATACAGACGCACTGGGCATTCATATATTCTGAATATATATTTTCGTACAAGTCTCCAGCGAGGCGTCCGGGGTGTCCTTGGCGTGCCCTTAGCATTGGCGAAAGTTTATACGCACAATGGATACGGCCTACCAAGTTATTGGCAGCTCGCCCGATCGTAATGTTATTATCCCTTGCTATTGGATCTCGGTGACCCACGATATACATACTTACCTACACTACACACTTATATTAAGGCGTTTGCTGCCGCTAAAATACATCTCGCTCACGCGATTCAACATTATTGAAGATAAAATAGCACTTAATTTTCGAAAAAAATACGTTGATTGCGTTTGCCATAGGATTACATCGACGTCCACCGACTAAGTGGACCGAAGATATAATTCAGACCACAGGAGCGCGCTGGATGCAAGCTGCTTCAAACCAGGTTTATTGGAAACCCATAGGGGAGACCTATGTCCAGCAGTGGACGTCCTACGGCGATTAATAATGGTGATGATAAGATTACACATGTTATGTAGATCGTGTAACTCATTAATCTTAATTTCACAGAGTAGATAGAAATAAGAACGAAAATACGAGTTAGTCTTTCGAAAGATATCAAAACAAAGCTTGAATACGTTTTATGACTGATAAATGCAAGATGCAAATAAGATAGCTGTGGCAGTTACCGCACCACACAAAAAGCCGCGGTGGTCTAATGGTAGTGTCACACGCCTTACAATCATGAGGTCGAAGGTTCAAATCCCGGGCCCGTTCCATTGAGTTCTTTGGAATTTGTGTACGGATTTTCACACCATTTTTTTTTTTATTGCATCATATGTAGTATAATTTACATGCAGGTCTTAAGAAACATGTTTAGTATCTATATTCTATAAGTTATACATATGACCCTATTAGGGTAGGTATAGCAATATTGTGCGGAGCGATTTATTTGTTTCAATTTGCTATTTTATGACTGTCCAATAGGTACTCGTTTGACTTTTCGGTGAAGGAAAACATCCTGAGGAAATATGCATACGTCCGCAGACCAAAGTTTTTTTTATTTGAATCACCCTTCGTGGCCAGGCCTACGTCCTGAAGTGGGCTATTAAAAAGGCTGGTACAGTACATACATACCTACGTAAATATAACTCTCATTAAATTGAAAGATTTGATGGTGTTGATGAATATGAACGAGAAGGTAAGTCTGTCCATTGTCAGTCTAGTTTCATTCAGCTGGAAAAGAATAATTGGGAAAAATAAATACCACGGGTAAAAGCATCGGACGTACTTGTACATAAGTCACCAACCTACGTAGATATTAGCAGTGTTGCCAACCCCAACCAAGACTAAAACTATAAAAAAGTTTTCAAAAAGCTGTAGATAACTGTAAATTCCAACATAAAAAGCTTTAACAGTTTTTTTTTGAATCCTTAACTAAAAACTAGATCGAAAAAACTGTAGACCCACAGCTAAAATAGTAGAGTTGGCTGCGCTGGAGATTAGGTAGCAGTTATTTTAATATAAAAAATCGTTTGGCACGACCTAGGCAGATAGTATCATAAGAAAGAAGCCTATATTCAGCAGAGGGAAGAAAGCTGTGAATGATAATAATAATAAAGTGAGATTCCGAATTACGAACTACAAGCCACTTCAGAATAACAATTTCCCTAAGTACCTAACTCAGCACAAATACCTAAGTTCCCTAAGTGTTAAGCAACTTAGGTATTCTAAGATAATCATTGAGTAGCAGGTAGGGCATATCATGCAAATTCGGCGTTTGTATCATAAAGCTAACATATTATATGAGGATCTAGATGCCTAATATATTACATTCCAATTTAAATTTCGCTTCGAAACATTCGAGTGTAGAGCAAAAGAGGTCTCCCTACTATAATAATTCCAAATTAAAATATTCGATTAGGTACTTTTCCAAGTGTGGCACCCCTTCAGGGATAAAAAAGGGTTGCGCATTCGGAAAAATGCTTTTTGTATCTATTTGGAGTTGTATTATTCCTTTGTGTTCTTTTCTGCATTGCAGCAGAACATTGGTTTTCTGGAATTTAATTTTGGGTACTGCTTTCAATATATCTACTAAGTACATATACACTAATTTTTATTTTACAACAAGTTACATGAAACTATATTATCAAATCTACTGTAGCACCCGAGCACTGTATTGTTTTATGAAGTAGTTATTATTATACTGGACGTTTCTTTAGACAGCGGATATTTCCTAGGATACAATTTTATTATAGTACTCACCATGACTAACTTTCACGATGGGGCTAACCCTGAAATCGTTTCGATATAATGTATGGAGCATCAGTATTTTTTTTCGTGATTTCTGTAGAAGGTAATAAAAATTGTCATGGTGTCAACAGAATAGTAAAAAATTAGTAATAAATGACATAGAAGTTATTTATTTAATTGCTAATTTAATTATTGCAGTTAATTAAATTATTATAACATTTCATTTTTATATAACAATCTTAATTTGTAGTGGTTATCAATAAAAATGTTAAACCTGCTCTACCTACTCGTAATAAAAACGACAGTAAATTTATTTCGAGTGTCAAATACAAGTAATTAAGGAGCTCGAGTTAATTGTGATTTCAAGGTAAAGCTTTCCCTTGCCCTTGGTAGGTAAACAATTCATTAAAGCAGTAATCCATTTGGTTGCCTGAGACCTGAAACTATTTGAGAAACTCGAGACTATAAACATAGAAAATGTAATTAGAAGTACCTTTGCTTCACCTCAAATGGCTCTACAAAAATCTTGACTTTGTGGTAATGAAAGTGATATTTAATGACTCAAGGATCGTTTTCGCCATTCCAACTTTTAACATTTATTTTGTCAGGTTTGTAGCTTAGTCATTTGCGGATGTAGTACTTAGGGCAGGTTAGCGGATAACCATAGTTATCTGTGAACTGTAGTTATCTGCTAACGAATCTCATTTAAAAAAATTACAAGGTTTACTCATCAGGCGTAGGATAGTTAGGTATTCTTACTAATCATCATTCATCAGTCTCCAGTATCAATGCTAACTATAAAATAGGTTCAACAATGTTGAAATCGGTTAAATCCATAAAAGACCTGGGCGTGACGTTTGATGAGAAGTTGACTTTTATCCCCCACATAGACAACATCACTAGAAAGTCATCAAAAATGTTAGGGTTTATTATTCGCAACAGCAGGGAGTTTCATAGGCCTGGTACTAAGATTTTACTCTATAACTGTCTGGTTCGCAGTATACTGGAATACTGCTCTCCAGTCTGGAGACCTCATTATGCAGTGCATTCTTTAAGACTGGAAAGAGTGCAAAAGAGATTTCTATGGCATTTGGCTTATTCAGCAAAGAAAGCAAAAATTTTAAATTCGTATAATAAGAGATTAGTTAATTTTAAAATGCAAACGCTAAGCGATCGTCGTGACAAATTAGACATTATTTTCCTTTACAAACTTCTACACAATGATATTGACTGTCCAAAACTTCTAGCAAAATTTAAATTTAGAATTCCCTTTAGGTATCCACGCTATCCAATAACTCCATTTGCCCCAGTGTTTCGTAGAACTGTGCTAGGTGCCAATTCTCCTGTGCCTAGAATAAGTAGACTCATAAATAAATTCCAGAACCACAACCAGTTCGATATTTTCGGAGATTCATTAATTAAATTTAAAATTAATTTAAACTCAATCATGACCGAAATGGTCAACCCTGCTCTCTAACTCTTCTCATCGCACTGATTTATAATTGTATTTTTAATTTTAGTTTTTTTAAGTGAATAGTGTTCATACTGTTTTATACCCAAGAAGTAGTAAGTACATGCGGTGCTTCCTTCAAAAGGTGACGCATTTATCTTAGTTCTATGTTGTAAGTTAAGTGATTTATTGTAAGTGTTAATGCAGTTATCAATGTGAAGCCTAAATAAATAAATAAATAAATAAATCATACTAATATTATAAATCCGAAAAGTTTGTTGGTTTGTTCCTCTTTTACGCAGCAACGGAGAACGGATTGACTTGATTTTTCGCATGGATATATTTCAAGGGCCGGAAAGTGACATAGGCTACTTTTTATCCCGAAAAAGTAAGAGGTTCATGTGGGATAGCACAAAAGCCAAAATACCACGCGGGCGGAGCCGCGGGCAAAAGCTAGTATGTATTATAAATCCTAAAGTGGCTTTGTTCGTTTGTTGGTATACGGATCGATTTGATTACTTGAAATGTGCAGGATTTTGCTAGAAACTAAATCTGGTAGATTAATAAAGATTATAGTGGAAGCGCGAAGGGTCTTTAGCTCAGTAAAGTGACGGTCTCAACTATCATGATTCTAATTTAGAGACATTACGGACCTGAAATGTAGACCTTATTTATACCGATAAGGTTGATTTGCGAGAATGTACCTATACAGGATGAAAGCAACTTCCCTTTAGTAAGTAGGTATATACTCGTAATTGGTAAGGTTTCTGAATAAAGGTAGAAATAGGTAAGCGTTTAGTGATCTTGTAGTCAGGTGGTCACAGTTTCACTGAGCTGGTTCAGTAAGAATTTTACTTTATACTAAAAAACTTGTTTCTAGTCTAGACTTGCCACTATTTAATGTGAACGTTTGTAATTGATTAAGTAGGTACATGCCATAAAAACAGATCTAAACAGTCCTCGATTTATACTGCTCATAACATTTCATGGTAAGACGTGATCGCATCAGCCTTGAAGAAAAATGTTATTGCCTCTTTAGGAGCTCTATTGCTTTGCCTATTTTGAACGCCAAAATTGCCTACTGAACGTTTTATTATCGATGTAATATTGGGGCAATAATACCTGCTATTCGACAAGTTACCCTGTACAGAATTTTAGTTAGTTGCTGATGTAAACTATAATGGTACACGGAATCTACGTAATATTTATGGCTTTATTTCTGTGTTAACTCTGGTAAATTGTCTTGCTTATTTAGTTACTTAATGAGTTCTAGGTAGCGTTATCTTTTTATAGCTTACAGGTACGGGTATATCGTAACTAACTAGTGTTGAGTGAGAGGGTAATCATAATCAAGCAACGTATATATTTGTAATTTTAATAATATTTCCTTTTTGTGATTTTTAATAAGCGGAGAAGATAAATTTTGCATCAAACCACAAGGAACTAGGTAATCATGCTGATTGTACTGGAATAGTTCAGTTACTTTCCTGGATAGGTACTCTAGAATCATGAAAACACTACATTGCAAGTGAATGTGTTTTTCTATTTTACATTTATGTCGTGATTTAAGTATTAGAAATCCGTATGAGTTAGTCATATTTGTAATTATCAGTACGGAAAGCTGTAATGGTTCAGCAGCTGCCATCTGTTAATTGTTACCATATAGTTAAGTAGGTTTATTAGAGCCGAAAATTGGCAGGCAGAAGTTTTATCCAGCTACGGAAACGGCAAGGTTTCTACATAAAGTTAACCAAACTTTTCCATGTAGGTATTCAGCTAACTTTCGCAGGGAGTTACGAACCAAAGTTCTGAATTGAGCCTACAATTCACTACGAATTAATTAAAAAGAACGCTCGGCAATAGAACGGAACGTTAGGACCATAGGAGACCGGGCATTGGTGGTGAGAGGGCGGTACTTACCCCCTGTCCACCCTCCTCCAATGACGTCAGAGCACCAACGCGCAGATTACAGAGTTCAAATAAATTTTGATGTTGTTATACGAGTACATATTTTCAGAGATAACAATCTGTAATCGCGCGAGAGATGATGCGAAATTCGCAATTTGACGATACGTTTAACTGAATGACGGCTTCATTTTATGTTGAGATAATGCGGAGCGAAATTCTAGTGCCTAAACTTGGACGAAGAAATGAAGGCTTACAGAATTAGCGGTCTAAAAAATTGCACGTCGTTAGTTTAACAGGATCCTTTAGCAAAGTCTACGTCGGTCGTCTGTCTAGCTGTCCAATAACTTATATTATAAGGACTGTACCTTGTAAAATTGTAACTTGGACTAAATTGTAACGTAGGTTGACAGGGAATTTGGTTGTAGATAGCAAACTAAAATGTTCAATTTTTGAATAAATTGTTGTAGCGGATTCTGATAAATAAAATTACAAGGATCGAATTCTAAAAGTACAAGATTATTTTTTTGCAAAAATTAGCATAACCGACTTCACCCGTGTGCAGAATTCGCGAATATTTCGTATGGATCGATGTAGCATTTTTCACATTATTGTTGATTTATCAAAAATGGCTGAGCCGATTTAGATAAAATTTAAATGGGACCAATTTCGAAGTATAGTCTTTCCAATAAAAAAATAATTATTTAAATCGGACTACTACGAAATAAGTTCTGCGTGGTTATACATAAAAAAATATATATATACGCGTCGAATTGTATACCTCCTCCGGTGGTTCGTCGGTCAAAAAGTATAAATAGCATTCATTGTTTAAAACGAGCAGAGTTTGAACTTCTGCGAGTTCAAAATTCTGAAACTGTTACGAGCAAACGTGACGTTTGCCATAAGGCGAGCAACTTCCTCGTTTCAAAAGTATTTTTTAAATCACGTATATGAATCAACATTAACTATACACATAACTAAGTAGTTATCTCAGAAAGCCGATCATCAGAATACCAATCTAGTGACGTGTGCGGCACTGCAGCGAGAGCTTCAGCCGGGTTCACGACATTCGCAAATGTCGGCGTCATCGTCACAATGCGTAACATATAAATACCTTACCATATAACCAGTTACTCGATATGGGATCGAAAGATCTCAACGACTCTACATTAGGCGTACAAGTATTTCGTAATGTAGGTCGTGAACCTAATATGCTTCATTCTACTACGTACTCGAACGTGTAAAACGAAACGCGTGTCATGAGCGCGGATTAAAATTGACGCTCGTCTCAGTTTTCGTAAAAATTTAAGTACTTAGGTATCCTCTGAAAACTTTTCTGAGTCAGCATTATTAGTACCTAAGTAAAAATGCAGCGCGAGGCAGACAATTTCGTCGCTTCCGTTAGCGGCGCAAAGCGGAACTTTTACTGCCTCCAGCAGAACGGAAACGTGATGTGAGTCTCAAGAGAAAATACCTTGTGTGACGCCGACGCATTGCGAAAGAAACTCCGGCTTTCCTCAAAGCTGCTGTTGTTTAAAGATACTGCAATAAGGGGTGTTTTCAATGTTTTCATCGGAGTATACAGGGTTATTTCTAATCCTTATTCTATACATCAATACTAACAACTTTCGTCAAATCTAAAAAAAATATCAGCTGTTTCATACATTTTGTCGCGGTTAAACGATATTTTTCTATGGAACAACATTTTTTTTTTGAGTTTTGACAAAAGTTGTTAGTTTTGATGTACAGAATAAGCCCCTAGAAGGATGCTAATTGATTAGAAATAACCCTGTATAATATACGGTAAATATCTCTACAGGTTGTGTTTCTATTTAGTTTTAACTAGCGACCCGCCCCGACTTCGCACAGGTGTATTATACATATATGTATTTGTATATAAACATTCCTCTTGAATCACTCTATCTATTAAAAAAATGTATCAAAATCTGTTGCGTAGTTTCAAAGATATAAGCATACATAGGGGCAGACAGCGGGAAACAACTTTGTTAAATGCTATGTAGTGATGCTTGCAGATATTTTTTTTTTGTAATTTCTACTACCTGATTGACTCTGCAATGTATTGGATATGTTATTGGTTGTCGTCTGCAAGATGTCTGAATTGGATGGATATAATGATTTGTCAGCGATGGAGTGTAGCATACGTATGTGCCATCGTATCCAGTCGGCACTATTATAAGCGCTTAATAGCCTGGTCTGAATGCCGTGACACGTCAATGAGTGTCGTGCTCTTCAGACACCTCAACCTCGAGCGCAGACTCAATAGCTAGGAGCTTTGAACTTTTTACTCGACCGAGCCTAAAGACATTACAGGCCATAAAACTTCTGGAGGGATCGTAACCACATTTTATCGTACATAGCTCCCGTTCCAACTCTAACAGCGCAATCAAACCTTCGCTGAATTTTTGTAGCTGTTTATGCAGCTTTACAAGAGAGCGACGAATGGATATAGCTTTTGTTTGATCGATATAAGTTTATGTTTCGCTGAAACACTGAAAAGTGGTCAAGGGATTTTCTCTTCATAAATATGTTAAACCTACTAGTACGTCAACGGGATTCATATTCATTTATTCAAATTCAGACGTTTCCAAACCGGCGCACATGTGTTAGCTGAATCTTATTTAGTCACGGAATGCATCGGTGCTTTTAGCGCTTTCCACAATTTGTTTTGTGAAAAATGAGACAAACTAATTTTGTGGCGAAAATGAAGTGCCAAGATGATTTGATCTAAATTGGCTGGGTACCTATTATTCTTCTCGAGTATTTTACTTAAAAATGAAAAACTTTGAAAATGAAAAGTTTTTCATCGTTGTTGTTCACTAAGTGTCGTTCACTTAGCGCACTATTACTTTTGCTGTGATTCTACATTGCGCTATGAAACCTAAGAACTTCATGAGCATAATAATATACTTTAGATAGGTAAGCTCATGCAGAAAATATGATAATTATACTAGCTAGATAGGCTATTGAAAATAATGTGTAAATCTCATCATAAAATATTATTGTGTGAATTGATAATAATGCTAAAATAAAAACCTTCAATTTTGCGCTGAACAGATATCAAAATATTGATATGCAGTTTTGTAAGCTAGATAAAGAGTATTGCTGTTTCTGCACTACAAATACCAGGGTCCATGTTCTTTGTATATATTCAGTTTTACAATTACTAAAAGAAGACTATACATGGAGAGGGATCATTTTAGACCAATATCATTTACTATTCGTAAGTGTAGGCATAGTTAGGTCCAAATGGTGCGATAGAAAGGTCCCACTACTTACCTACAGAGTTACTCGATTCTTGTTAATATGAGCTTCCCGATCCGCAAGCTTACTGCCCATAACTCTTATGTAATCTGTGCGTATAGGGGACGATGGCAACCCCTGCCTAATGCCCAATTTAGACCTAGATCCTAATACATTAACGAAGAGAATTTACGATAAAACAGTACTTAGTGTCTGTCCGTACGGTCTACATGGTCTAGTATGCTTATCGCAGTGTCAGATACGTTTGCATATTAATAATGAGTTCCAGTATCGTAATACTAAATGCGCAATTTGTTTGTGACGCATCTTTAGTACCTCTTTTGCTCTAGTAATTACAATATACTCGTATGCTATGCGATAATGCTGCAAATGAACTCGCGGAGATTTCTGATAGTTATGGTAATCTGTACTTTGACTATAGATGCGAAATTGTTTTTATTATTGTTATTTTTTATTTTCTATATCTATACTTAATATTATAAATAGGAAAGATTTGATTGTTTGTTTGTTTCCATCGAATAGGCTCCGAAACTACTGAACCGATTTGAAAAAATATTTCACTGTTGGAAAGATGCGCTATCCCCGGTGAACATACTGTAGGTACTGTGCTGTACTGCACCAGCCTTTTTAATAGTCCACTGCAGGACGCACTGCCTACCCGCAAAGGGTGAACATAGGCTATATTATATTTAAAAAAAAAATAGGGATCCTTACTATTTGACTTCTGTAGCCAATCGTACGCGGGCGAAGCCGGGACGGCCAGATAGTACGCAATAATACGGCTATAGATTGACGTGATGTTTTGAAACAATATCTAAAACACAATACTATGGCAGATGATGCCAAAAGAAAGCTACACCTTTAAATATTAAGGTATACAGATAATGTTGATTTTTGTGTGGGTTTGTCAAAAAGACTTGGGAGTAACAGAATATCTTTTATCCCGGAAAAAAATATGGCGTGGGATTCTCCACGTGGGTGAAATCGAAGGACATTGAACATAAATATAAACTTAATTAACGTACAACGTCTTTCATTATACAAAGGAACATGGAAAATCTAGAAATCGATACTCAACTTGCTACTAAACTACTAATCACTTGGTAGCATCGATCTATGCATTTTATAGTGTTCAATTTATAGTTTAGGTATACAATACTACATGTTGTTTTGCAGTGTGCAGGAACTTTAAGATACATTACATTGGTCATACATTTTTTTCAAAGCTCAAAGTTAGTCACTAGATTTTGCTCCTTAGAAAATTTTTGAAGAAATTTAAAAAAAAAACGAAAAAACTGATGATGCGACACCAAAATGGCTGTTTGAATCGCGAACTTATTCGAAATGACTTTGCAAAATACAGACACAAATAAAATCTAGAATTCAGGTCACAGGATTGCAAAAGGAGACCAAGGGTGTGCCTTTCCTTACAATTACAAAATGTTAAATATCTCAAAAACCGTGGCAATTTTTCTGAATACATTGGTGACGTCCACAAGTGGTATATTATTCAGATACAAATCGAACCAAGATGATAAATACATCATTTGAAAGCTTGTTTTATGGGCTTCCCAAAAATATTTAATTTAGATTTTTTCACCATAATTTTATTTTAAAAGCGAAAAATAAATTGTATAAAAAAATAACAATACAGTTTCTTGTTTAGCAATAATAAAGTGCTTCTATCGTTATTTTACTTGCATTCGCGTAGCTGATTATTCCACATTCATCTCTTAATTTGCTAAAATTAAAAATTATAACCATGGATTTATCATATAAACAGGATTGAGTACTGGCAAAGAAAAACGTGCCGACAAGGATACCACA
The DNA here is from genome assembly GCA_949316475.1 of Hypomecis punctinalis. NCBI lineage: Eukaryota > Metazoa > Arthropoda > Insecta > Lepidoptera > Geometridae > Hypomecis > Hypomecis punctinalis. The sequence continues at coordinate 8,062,326 of OX438799.1, read as the reverse complement.
TCAGATGATTGTGTCTCTTTTCCAAGTAGGATGACCAAAACATCTCGATCATCTTGGGATATATTTTTTCTTTGGAATGTTACTGCACGCAGGAATCGCAGTTATCTTACCCCTAACTCGTCGTCCTTCGTCATCGTCGTCGCTTTAGCAATAAGACGCCTACTTCTGGGCATAGGCCTTCCTTGAAGATCTCTATAAAACCAATCCCCATAAAAACAATGGTCTAGAATTAATATATACGGAGATAATTCAGTTTCAAGTTTGACAGCTGTTATCGGAAATGTAGATCTTGAAGAGTTCTTTCACCTTTGTTAAGACAGCAATGGTCTAGAATTGATAATGACGGAGATAAACCACTTTTAAGTTTGACAGCTGTCATCGGAAATGTAGATCTCGATGAGTTCCTTCACTTTTGTGACGACAGTAATGGTCTGGAATCCATATTTACGGTGTTGAACAACGTATAAATTTCATAGATGTAATCTTGACACATATCACGCAACCCGTGTCAGTACTTAACCACGAAAATTTTTTTCACAAAAACTTTTTCACGGAAAACTTTGTCACAAATAGACCTTATCACGAAAAATCTTAATCACGAAAACTTGTCCACGAATAGACTTCCGTAGTTAACAGAATTTTAAGGCTTCCGTAGTAAACAAGGCATCCATTTTGAAATAAAAAATAGCGGTCTCACTTTTTTGAAAAAGTTGTCATGGGTGTAGTTTTCGAGGTTTTTGGGGGTGTATATTTCAAAATTGGCTTCCATTTTGAAGTAATGTTCGCCATCTTCAATTCCAAAATGAATGCCAATTTTGAAATATAAACCCCCGAATTCTCAAAAAATAACACTTATGACAACATTTTCAAAAAAGCAACATCTGCTATTTCTAATTCCAAAACAGATGTCATTTTTGAAATCTACACCCCCAAAAACCTATTAAACGACACCCATGACAACTTTTTTAAAATAGTGACGTCCGCCATCTTTAATTTCAAAATGAATGCCATTTTTGAAATCTACACCCCAAAAACCTTTTACACGACACCCATGACGACTTTTTCAAAATAGTGACGTCCGCCATCTTTAATTTCAAAATGGATGCCATTTTTGAAATCTACACCCCCAAAAACCTCAAAAGCGACACCCATCGCGACTTTTAGCAAAAAGTGACGTCTGTCGTTTTTAATTCCAAAATGGATGCCAATTTTGAAATCTACACCCCAAAAAACCTCAAAAACTACACTCATGATTTTTTCAAAAAAAGTGACGTCTGCCGTTTTTAATTCCAATATATCCATATTGGAATTAAAAACGGCAGACGTCACAGGCAGGCAGGTTTTTTGGGTTGTAGATTTCAAAATTGGCATCCGCCAATTTTGAAATCTACAACCCAAAAAAATTAAAAATGACAACCACGACTATACACCAATTGTACACCCAGCATGTTTAAGAAATATGTCCAGCATAGTCACCCTACTACACTTCTTTGTATACACCATAGTACGCCATTTGCAATCGACGGTGATACTCTAGTCAAAAATAAAAAATAACCCTTAATCATAAAGACGTAGGTATATTCATACAAAATAAATATCAAACTCTGTTTATTGGCATCTATTCGCAATTTTAACTAAAATCTTAACAAACTACATTGTTGAAAAAACTAAGAAATGGTTAAGACAGTCGCGGCTTTACAGGTAATAATTCTACCATATATAAGTGTCGTTTCGAAATGGCAATAGTGCGAGCGGGACAACTTCATCACTTTGGGAAGTCTCACTCGGCACAGCGTCTCTCTTATGCCATTTCAAAGGAATATATGTTTTGTTGCAACTCATTAAGGTTGAATTTTCCTAAACTAACTTTGAGCCAAATTTCGTCTGTGCGCAGTCCAGATAGTATACAAAGTCCTTGATTATAACCTACCAGTGTGACCAGTTAGTAGGAACAATATTTATGTATCCTAATAGATTCAAAATTAATTTTATAAAAACTGGAGGGCGCTTTTTGTTTTTAACTGTTGTAATAGACTCAGAAAAATATGAGCTTTCTCGAAATGTAACCAGTGTTGTGGTTAGAATTTTTGATTATTATTATACCAGCCTCCATACATTTTGTGGACATGACCCTTTTGTGTATCTGTTTAGTAGTAATGTGGTAGTGACCTCCTCCGTCCGCCAGTGAAGTATTATCCACTCTTTACTGAACACCATGTATAATAAGCTAATAATAGTTACGAACAAATTTTACTACGCGGTTGGTCTCCGAAATCTTAAAACTACATATCTTGACTAAGGTGTAGAGTTTGTGAAGTAAGAGTTAGGGCGTGCAGAGGTACAAGCTTGGCTTTACATAAGATCTGATAACTTTTGACAGTGCGGTGCGAGACATATGTTTTCGTCTTGCCAACATTTTACATTACAATATTTTGGTGGGATACCTTTTTTCGAGAGTTAATGAACTTTTTGTACGGAACATCAGATTTTATAACGATATATTTATCGATCGCGATTATATTTACTTACATCTGAAATTCCATGCACTTTGCAAACCACAGCCCGTATAACTTGATTACATAATGAGTCCAGAAGGTTCATAATTTCACCAATACTTACCATGCTTTAAGTCATTAACGACGTAAGTGGCGCTTAATTGATTTTACTTTAACATAAGTTATTAGATGATTGGATGTCATTATAGGTAATTTGTGACTTTTGTGTCAGAAAATACTCATACGCATCATTAATGAACCAATGCCTACCTAAAAGCATCTGGGTTCCGGAAAATGATAACCATTAAAAAAGGTCAAACGATATCAATTAAATTAGCATAATACATTTATAAGCACAAGGTAAGTTCTTATAGGCCTGGTGGCTAGCCCTGGTGTCAGTTTTTAGGCCGCCTAAATACCTCTGACATGGCTAAACGGTAAAAAAAACCGGGACCTACAATTTAACTTGTCATCTGAGCCATGGCAGCGCTCAGTTGGAAAATGCCACCCGCGGTCACCCATCCAAATACTGACCGTGTTGTTAGGTGTAAGTTCATAATTCGAATAGGCCGAGTGTCTAGCCCTGGTGTCAGAGTTTTTTAAGTCGCTTGAAAGCCTACAAGCATAATTGAAATAATTATTAATGGGCACAGCTAAATGGAATTATAAGACTTCACAATTTATTATTTTCAAAAGTAATTATTGAAAAAATGTATTATACTGAGCGCCACACAAATTGAAAGATGCGCGCGGGAGGCATGAGGTTGGCGGGCGGGTGTGCGCCGGCGTCTCGTCTCCCTGGCACCCGTTAACGTCCATATTTTGGCGTTTGCGCAGCTCTCTGCGGCTAACTTCCCATCTTTCAATTTGTGTGGCGCTTAGTATACAATGCGTTTACCGATAGTGCGTTGGCATTTGAAGATAACATGATAAATATTAGCAATCAAACAGCAGGTGGGCTGGCCTAACCGGTCCTATTGGCGGTACCCATAGGGCAAGTCCAGCAGTGGACATCGTACGGCTGAAAACATCCCAGACTTCCCCGCCTATAACATCAGCACGGGTAACATATGGCTAAGGGACAAATTGTCTTTCCCCATTATACTATACTTACTTTTATACTAAACTTATATTTTTACTAGCTTTTGCCCGCGGCTCTGCCCGCGTGGAATTTGACTTTTGTGCTATCCCACAGGAACCTTTTATTTTTTCGGGATAAAAAGTAGCCTATGTCACTTTCCGGTCCTTGAACTATACCCATGCCAAATTCAAGTCGATCCGTTGCTCCGTTGCTGCGTGAAAGAGGAACAAACCAACAAAATTTTCGGATTTATAATATTAGTATGATTATTAACCAACGCATGCTTGTATATAATTATTAATATTTTTAAAATACGTTTATTTATTACATTTCCACAAAGCCATTATTTCTTTATCCCTTGGAAGAGACCAGTCATCGCAACACAGGGTATCCTACAGCGATGACTAGAATATTAAGTAGTATTCGAAAATTCGAAGATCATGTACCTAAATCAAGTTCAATCATTTCAATACCTATAAATTGTTATTTTTTGTCACTTTTGTTACTGAATACTATGTTAAGCATAATATTATTGGCTACAAATAAATTATTATTTATTCATTCAACTGAAATCACAGGCTTAGCCTGGTCCTTTATTAGGCATCAATGGAGCCTAAGCCAACATTGAGAGGCCCCTTTTACAATTTTATTGTGAAATATAAAAACAGTGGTAGGTATAAAAAAGATGAAATGGCGTGAAATGGAAACTATGGCATATAAAATGACTTGAAATATTGTTAAATATTTTGGTGAAATTTTAAATGTTTTGTAAAATTAGACTATGGAATGAGGTACGGCACCCGCTAAATATGCCCCATTTCAAAATTTCGTAGCGGGTGGTGACTTGCCGTCCACTAAATGAGCCCCCCATAAAGGCTACCGTAAGTTGGCACCGGAGGGGCAACATTGGTGTGGACGGCTTAGGGTGTCGAGAGGTGTGCTGCGCTTTCACTAGACGCTACTCGCGGCGTTATGCCCTTTAACACTTCCACCCTGGAGCTTAGGTTCTTAGCTCTTGCGGTTTCCACTCCAAACCGGCCGGTTAAGGCAAGAGAGGAGTCAGGGGTCTCATTTAGCCCCAGGGAATCAGGGTTCGCGGTGTCGCCACTCACCGACGACTCGCCACAAAGTCGCCCCTGCGATATATTTATTTATTTATTATTATTATTATATCCCCTCAAAGAGGAAATAAAGTATGGATCGACAATGACAACTGACATTTAAAGTGCATAATAGTACATTGTTCACCGAGAGGAGAAAGTGACCGATTACCGTCGAGGGTGTCGTTTGAAGCCCGAGCCGTAGGCGAGGGCTTTAAAACACCCGAGATCGGGAATCGCACTTTCTCTCGAGTGATACATAGTGCTTTATACTACACCTACGAGGAAAATAAAGAACTAAATCTTGACTAATTGAAACTGAATCCTCAAACAACACACAAATTGAAAATGGCGCCAATGGCGTCTGCAATTTTCACATGTTCTTTTTTCAAATTGTTTGACACCATCCAACACACAGCTACTGGCCAGTGTCATTTTGCGAACTTCGAGATAAAAACTCACTGTAAAAACTTTTTGGCTTTTGATATTTAGGTTACCAGCGCATAGTCTTACCCAAAATTAAAAAAAGAAAAACCACGTAAGAAATGGATTTTCATACACTTTTCTCTCCCGCTCAGATGCGTTTTCTCGCCGCATATTTGTTCGATATGCAATGACGTACTTTCTACCGTAAATTTGATAAAGTATCAAGGTACTTTCCGAGCAGGTGTGGTATAAAATGGTTTCTCCCTTTGCCGTGTATATCTATCAGTCTAAAACTGCAGGCTGGTCCACGAACACGATTGCTTTATCTCGTAACAGAAGTGATATTGCACCTTTTCGCCTGTATGATATAGTAGTAAGCCTAAAATATGAGATAAAGGTGACGTCTACAAGTGGTATATTATTCAGAGAAAAATCGAACCAAGATGATATATACATCATTTGAAAATTTGTTTTATGGGCTTCCCAAAAATATTTTATTTAGATTTATGCACCCCTCCAATTATTTTTAAATGCGACAAATAATTTATGAAAAATAACAATATAGCTTATTATTTTTCTAGTTTAACAATAACAAAGTGCTTCTATCGTTATTTTACTTGCATTCGTAGCTGATTTTTTCACGTTCATCTCTTAATTTGCTAAAATTAAAAGTTATAACCTACCAGTGTGACCAGTTAGTAGGTACAATGTGACAAAAAACACTTAAAAAGTGTGTCTAATTGGTAAAAATGCTTTTATTTAACAATTTGGAGGTTACTTAATCAGGGTTGATAGGGATAAACTACCTATTGAGCCAAATATATTTATTTATTCCAATAAATTCAAAATTAATTTTAAAAAAATGGGAGGGCTCTTTTTTGTTTTTAATTGCTGTAATAGACTCAGAAAAATATGAACTTTCTCGAAATGTAACAAGTGTTGTGGTTAGAATTTTTGATTATTATTATACCAGCCTCCATACATTTTGAGGACATGTCCTTTGATTTGATAGATGAAAAAAAAAACAATATTTCATATCTTTCACGAAATTAATGCGACGCGTGTAGATTTAATTTGGACTGAAAGATGTCTACTAAGGTATAGTCAGTTGGAGAGATAGGTGCATGCCTTGATGAACTTGATATAAAACATTAACTTTATAGGCTCACTACGTAGGAACTAATAACGCAAAAGCCACGGTCGACGAGTACTTTAAAATAAGTAAATAAACATCAGAGAGCGTTTACATAAACAAAGAAGCCTGCCACCTTGAGCGCATACAAGATGGGGACTGCGCTTCCGACACCAGATATTTATTGAGGCCCTTATTCAGGCATACCACGACCATTGACGGCAGACCTGGCTTCTGGCCATTTGTATTGTATCTACTGTTCATTTTATTTACGTTTGCTTGTACTGGCTACTGAGATATTTAGATTCTAAACAAATACAAAAATCAAGACAGAAAGTCGTGAACAAATAAGTGAGGCCGGTTTGTGCGTCGATGTTGCGCCGCCATAGTTCGACTGACAAACCAAGGCGTAGTTTCGTTGTACGTGTATGTAATTGTGTCTGTACACGGCGAGGCGTAGTTTTGCCAGCCTCACTTGTTTGTTCACAAAATTCTGTCTTTATTTTTTATTTGGTCTGAGAAATATAGGTAGGTAGCTCTAATCCGTAGTGAGCTAGTGGTCAAAATTACGTCTTTAGTGGTCGGTGATTAGTTCCAATATCGGATCTGTATCAATTAGGATTTTGGATTTTATACATAATTTTTATACCATTAGCTTTTCGGTGAATCGTCATCGAGACAAAACTTGGATGCGCCCGGGGAAGAAATTCAATAGCGTATTTGTATGAATCCAAACAGGCAACAGAGTTAGTTTGGCAGATATGGCCCAATCACCCTTAGTAGGTGTATAGGTCTATGTTTAGCAGTAATGGCTGACGACAACAAACGTTCCAGTTTCTAACGATTGTCCAATTTAAACCCATAAAAGAGGAAAAAGAAGTTGCAAAACATTCTTTTTCCTCTTTTATGGGTCCAATCCACTACCTCCTATATTCAAACATGCCACAACCTCTGAAGGTATATTTAGCTGCAGGTGCAGGCCATTTTTTACCTATGGGCTACAGAAATACTTAGGATTCTCTATCTCTATTTAATACTAATATGACCCTGTTATTCGTAATTTCGTATCATACAAAATAAAGATGTAGTCTAAAACATACTAAGACAGATAGAAAAATATTGTTATCGTATTTTTTTTTGTTTCATAGATTGCATTTGTTCAGTTAATTTCACACAAGAAATAAATAAAGTAACTTAGTAGGTAAGTAAGTGGTTAAGTATTTTATTTGGTTGGGTAGTAATTTAATTTTAAATTTATTTATTGTGTGGCGTTTGATAGATATAGATTTATAGAGCCGCTTCCAACCGGTCATATTGGAGACCCATAGGGGAGGCCTATGTTCAGTAGTGGACGTCCTATGGCTGATGGATAGTTTAATAGAGGCCTGCCTGGTTTAATCATTCAGGTAATTGTATCAATCTGATTCTGTCGAGTAGTTACACCAAAAGTATTGCAGTAGTCAGTAGGTAGTGTTTGTCCAGGGAAAGCCGCACTACCACCACGAGGTGGGTTTCAACTATTATGCGGTGCGGTGCTTTATACGAGAGAAATCGCTATTAGTATTTCAATTAATAAATCCATAATAACATTATAAGGAAGTTATTTTTTTGTTTTGGATTTTTGCTAGAGTCTGGCTAACGAAAGTTGATACTGACAAAGCGCGGCAAATTTAAAAAATATCACTATGGCAGCCCTAAACTGAGAGGGAAACACTTTTTCTCACTCACACGATGTAGCATTGTTACCATACTGCGATTTTGATTCTTCCAAATATTTGGGGGAATCGTAAAAAAACCCTTTTTTTAAGCTTTATTTTGTCGTGTGGGAGTTTTATATTCATTACGTTAATTAATTTTTGTTTTTTGACGTTATTATTTTGCCAAACTGAGGCTTTGCATTGCTCTCCAAATGATCCAAATGATTTCAATGCGTACCGATCTACTTCATTACGATGAAAACTACAATAATATAATTAATCATTTTGTTCAGTTTAGTACATGACGTAGGTTTGAAAAATGTTTTCAATACAAGGTAAAGTACCCCAATTTAAAGGTAAATCCACGTTGGTAGTAGCACCGTGTGTTGTCATTTAAAAAGTTTGCGAAAAATTGCAGTATCAACTTTCGTTAGCCAGACTCTAGTTACCAATAGCTTCTAAAACAGCTGCACAGCCCGGGCTGATTTCAAAAATCCTTTCGCAAATAATATATAATTATCAATATTTTAAAACATGAAAAATGCCAAGTCAATGTATATAATCAACATTATTTATTGTAACATAGGCCCTGGGAAAAGCTGGGACGGGTAACTAGTTAGGCATAAGAAAATTTTGCCTCAACATTTCAACAGAAAAACAAAAAGCTAATGATGTCGAATACCGAGAAATAAATTGTTTTCATAACATAAATGAGATGATTCTCGGAGTGATTTTTATTTTTATAAACGTATTAATATAGGTATACTAAATATTTCATTTTCTCAAAGACTAGATAAAGAACAAAGCATGCCCGGTGTTATCAAAAATGAAACATTTTCATAAATCATGAACCACGAACATAAAAAACACTGAATTTATTCCATGCAAAAAATGTAACAGGATTTGATGAAAGGATAAATATGTCCCTGGCCGGTCCTTAAGCTCGCCCCCCTCCACTTCACACCATATTCAATATCCATATGGCTGGTCCAACGTCCATTTTTATCTTATCTCGTACGAGCTATCACTACACCGCTACACATTTTATGTATGTACCCGCATCCCGAAACGACTAATAGATAAGGCAAACGCGGTCCGAGTTACAATCACGCAAACAAAAAGGTGCGATAAATATTTATGTAAGACTTACCTCGGCGTGGTGGAGGCTGCAGAGGCGAGGAAGCGGACACACCCGGCCGGCCGCCGCGAGCCCCGCGCACTGCCGGCTGCCGCCACCCCTCGCCAGAGGGCGCTCTCACACCACCAGCCCGCCCTGTCAATCGATCAACTTTCTAACACACACAAGCAACTTTATCTGCACACCATAGAGTCTAAAATACAACGCAGCGCTATACTTTTCTCACATCCTTATCGCCCATTCACAAGGTTCAGTATGCAGCTTCAAGAATCAGAGCTTTGATGACGTACGGTCTGTAATGATGATTACTGAGCTTTTCCATGTCAAGTGTAGGTACTATCTGGTATAAGTTGCGCTCTGGCGACGCTCTTCAATTTGGCGTCTTGCTTGGATGCTTCGATGGGAGAAAAGCAATTGATGCTGACCTTCAGCAATGTCATTATCTTTGAGTTGGAAGTAGATATATACTAATGGAAATTAGCTATAGGGGTACCTTTAAGTGTTTTATGTTTATGTATTATGTCTGGTAGAGCACTTTTATTTTCTTATTGGTTGAACTTTTTACATATTCTAAGATCACGCACATTGTAGATACTAATCACACGGACAAGCTATGGGACCGACTCTAAAATCTCTATTATCATATGTTTCATGTAGGTATATTTTTGTACAACTTGGGTGAGAAATTTCAATGAAATAGGATCAGCTAATAATTTTAAGGATTGATATACAAGTAAAAGGTGTTCATAATACATATAAGTATATACATTCATACTAAATAGAACATTCATACACATATAACGCGGTCACATTAACTCGACGCATCGCATTAATTTTTAAGCATTTTTTACCTACTCGATCTTAATAAACAGGTAGAAACTTATCTTTTATAGAAGATGGTTTGGAACCTTTCGTGCGGGACTCCGACTCACACTTGGCCGGTTTTTGCACACCGTACTTGAGCGCCAAAATAACGTCACATGGTCAAGCTTCCAGTTAATGTGACCGCGTTGTAAGTAGATTTTTTAAAGTAAGGCTAGCCACACTAAGTAGATATTTGGTTGAACAGAGCCTTTGGTCCAGGTTTTGCGTAGTTTACTTTAAACTTTGACGTTCGAGTGTAGCTCCATACATTTTGGTTAGTTCTTCCTCGGTTCCGCCAGGGGCGCTGTACAAAAATGTATAGAGCCATATAGAAACAGCTGTAGTTTCAATTTACGTGTAAACCTGGACTATCCTCAGAACGCTGGTTTACTTTATTACACAGTTTGCAGTGATCGTGCAGATTATGCAGAATATCAGTTGTCAGATAAGAAGGCAAATTGCATCAATAAAAACTGACGGTTTTTAGCGACAGAATTTCCACCTAGTGTGGCGCCAGCTTAACGACTCAAGCTTTCGATATTGAGCGTATTACAAAAACCACTTACCAAACTGATTGATGGAGGGATGTCTGGAAACATAACATAGCAATTAAACATTTGTTTGGAACAAATCACATAGCTTTATTTCCTTGCAAGATACGGTAAACTAAAAATCACAACGTAGGTTTACAAGTGATGCATGTCTTAGTACATAATACATACTCGGTCATCACAACTAAATTCGGCCACACAGTGCCTAATTTTCACATTTGTTTGAAAATTATACCTCTTTTGTTTGTTTTTGTTATCGTACTAAATTTATACACTTAGCATAACGCTGTTAATTGAAATTGCTAGAATCTAAAAAAAAAATGCTAGGTTTTTTTATTGACCAATAAGAAACTCTATCAATACATTATGTGGGCAAGTATAGTAGGTGGAATAGCAAAATCACACAAAAATGGTACGAAATTCAAAATATTGCAAGAATCAGGCACGGAGTTAACACGATTGCAGGTATCTATAGTTTATTGAACAAATAACTTTACTTAGGTACTTCAATCTAGACGCTATTGGAATATTTTTGCCACCAGGGCGGCGCCACATTACAGTAAGCTGGCCAAGTTGACTCTTCGAGGCTTTGGCCAGACGCTAGTGGCACGTTTAGAGTATGTGCAAAAAGAGGACCGTCGTGACGTTACGGTGAACTAACATTAAGATTTTAATTGGCAGCCAAGGTACCCACTATACTTGGTAGACGTGAGTACTGATGAAAACCAAATTGGTGTCAACCAAGTATCAAACACTTTTAGTTGTACTAGTAATGACAGAGCAGTGTTGTCAACATAACAACATTAAAATGGCACACGAGCGACCTCACTTACGACGCTTTGCTTTTTGCACTATCTCTAGCTTTACTGCATAAAAGATAGCTTGTTCTCTGCGACAGTGACATTGACACAGAAGATTGACATTTTTAGAGTTGGGATAGTGGTGGAAAAATCGATTTTCAAACAATGTATGTTGTAATGAAATCGAATGAGTAGTTGAAGGTGAGAAATTGGATTTTATTTACTTACTATTATTTAAGATCAAGTATGTACACATGTAAATAATGTTATGATATTAATTAAATACTCATAATAATGTAACGATAGTATTTATCGACATTTTTCACTATTATCGATGCTAATGTAACATATAATTGGGTTTAATTTAGTTACACATGTAAAAAATGTTATGATATTAAAATATAGAATAAAATTAATGATAAATTAAGTTTTATTTAAAATGTCGTTAGTATAAACTATCGATATTTTAAATAAAACTCTATTTATAACTCTGTGGTCACGATCATTCGTCGCCCATCACTAATCGACATGCCCATAAAGTATGACATTGACAGGTACTGTCTGTACTATTAAGAAATTCAGAACTTCATAGGCGTGTTTTTTCTGACAGCTGTCGCAGAGATCGAGCTATATTTTATAGAGTATAGTCTGCTTAGCTATCGCTTGGATAACTGTTCAAGTAAACCAGCGCATTGCAGGTAATACGGTCTTACACCATGAACCAAAACGCTAAGCGTGACACCAACCCTCTCACAAAAGATCTGTTTTCCTAGGATAGCGGACGTAACAAATTCTCTCTCACTTCACAGTATCAATTACTGCTCTCTAGGAAGTCTAGGAAATCACACCACTAATAGTACTATCCTGGGAAACTAGCCTTAAGAGAGCCGCGTGTAGCCGCGTACAATACATGCAATGTTGGTTTTACTATATAGGATTAGTCATCCCAGCGATCAGTTAATCCGTAATAAATAATAAGAGCCCCACTTGCGCTGTGGCCTTGCCAAACTTAGTACAAACACTGTCTGAAACACAAGTCAGAGATAACATCAATTTTATTTCTGTCAGATTAAAATTGTTAAAATTTAATTCTTCACAAGTTACTAACTAAGAGACAATTGTCGATAAAAAATTAATAACAATAATTTCTGCGATCATTATTTTCTTGCAATTTCTTTTTTGTGTTTCTATTAAAAATAAAAATCAGTTACCTAATCCGAAAAAATAACCAGCGGAAATGGATATATTGATACTCTTAATTTAATTGACTAATAGGTACCTAGTCTCGTACTAGGTAATATTATATATCTGTCCAAAAACTCATTCAACATCTAAATGATAAATATATTGTATGTTTTATACATTCATCATATTTTATTATATGATATGTTTTATCACATTTGTAAAAAATGTCTCTCGATTAAAAATTGTATGTACCTCTCGACAACTTTACAGGAATAAATAGTGTGTATCGTTGCCAATGTACTTTTACGTACGTAAAAGTAGTGAAATTTAATTATTCTTTGATTATTTAAAAATGGAGAAGCTATATCGCATTTTTTTTGAAGAGGACGAGATCATTATTTATCACGTAAATCAACGATAAATGCGTGTCGCTTATTGGTTTAGTATAAAAATTAAGGGGGCGCCTAATGCCAAAATCAACTTTTTAAAGACGTGGTGTAAAGATAACGAACATAAATAGGTATCCATATTTAAAAAAAACTATAGGAAAGGAAATAACCTATAGTAGCAGAGTAATCGCGTAGAATTTTGGAAAATGATATCCTTAGAAAAAAATTAAAACTTCGCATCATAAAAAGAAATGTTTTTTTTCAAATGCTCGAAATTATCAGCGACAACACCACATTATTTTTGACAAATTACGTAGCTAGACTAATGTTCTAGTAGAGTAATCGATTAGTTTTTTTTAATATGTGCTTAAATTTTGAATAAACAATTAAAATGACACCTAAAAATGTAAGCTGTCGCTAGAAGCAAAATTCATCGTGAACTGTGTCATGCGATTTTCGACTCTAAACATAGCAGCATAGATGATAGCGGCCGATACAAGAAGCGCGGTTGAAATCTGTTTTTTCATGGCATTAGGCGCACTCTTAAGACTGATTTTATTAATCACCTCTACTCCATTATGACGACAACAGTTAAGACAACTCTAGAAAGCCCTTTCTAACCACTCAAAGATGTTACTCGGCGCGTAGAACATTTTTAAGGGTGGGTTGCACCAAATTACTTTAACGATAACCGAACCCTGTCGTTAAAATCTCTGGATACGTCAAGTTTTTTGACGTACCTAATCAGAGATTTTACGACTGGTTAGGCTTTAGTTATCGTTATAGTAATTTGGTGCAACCCACCCAAAATATATTTGCAGAAACTGTAGGCAAATTTGAGTTGTAGTTTTTTACAACATTGGTGGAATTGCGCCTCATAGTTAAGTGTTTTCCAAGCTTGTCACGCCAAATGAAGTGATAAGTACCGTACTGAATACATGATAGATGTGGATAAAACACAAAGGTTGTCTTGAGGATAAAAAACTATTCCCTAATAAAACATTTCAAATTTTCAGATTGTTGGTCGTTAATTGCTGAACACTGAATATCAAGCAAAGCATCATGAGATTACGAAATGTACATAGCTAATGATTTGTCAATGTATTTAATAGGATCAGGCTCATTGCTCATTGTTGTTGAATTTACAACGGAATTAATTTTAATCTCAAAAAAAATAGAAATTATGTGCGACAGAAATTAACTTTCAGAGAAAAGGTACAGCAATCGCACATAAATAATGGCCTTTGGAAAGAGAATCGGTTGGTTACGTCTTTGCAGAGGTGATGTCTCTCTTATGCAAAATATGCTGATTTGCGTAATCAAAACATAAAGCTGCTGATCCACGTGTAAAAAGTAGTCGACTTTAAAACCACAGTTTTAAAATTGACGACTTTTTGACGTTCCATTTGACGCTTTTCTCTTTTGCAATTTAGCTTTTCTTTAAGAATAGCCGTGTTTAGTAGGTTGGTACTATTGCGTTGAGTGAAATTCATATATTTGATTATATTTGAAAGAATATTTTTTTTTCACGCACACACTTTATTACTGAAAACGGCTTTTTTAAAAGAAAAGGTATACTGCAAATGAGGAAAGCGTGAAATGGAACGTCATAAAGTCGTCAAATTTAAAACCGCGGTTTTAAAGTCGACGACTTTTTGCACGTCGATCAGCGGCATAATTGACCTTTGTCGCATGTGACGTTTGCCTCTTGTACGTCCAACGAGACACATGCAACACTATATGAAAGCGAAATTTCCTAATTTTCTCATTTTAAAATCCGATTTTTATTATTTATTCGCGCGTGTATAATTTATTTCAGTGACTTAATAGTAATCCCAACATGCTTTGTGAGGTAACATAGCTTACTAGATACGAGCTAGCTAGCTTTTATTTTTTAAATATTCCATATTGGTTTTTATACAATTATTACATCGATCGATAGAACATAAAACAGGAACAGTAAACGCATTAGCTGTGACTCAAATAAGAACATGTACTTACATAAATATGAATAGTATGCGCATGGTATTAACTATTAATTAGCTAATACTTAATATCCTAGTATTACTAAGGAAGCTTCGTATATATTATTATATTTAATATATATTAATGACTATCAAAATGCGTTTTAATTATTTTAATACACAGTGTGTATCTTCAGAATATATTTAGAAATGTGCCATACTATTTTAATAATTACTGTATACAGTTTCTACTTCAAATATCTAATTTAATTTTCTTATTTCTATATTTGCAAGAATTGCAAGTCAACTTGGGGTACCAGTCACAATTATTTTTGTACATTTAATATTTTAATATTATTAAATTTGATATTAGTAAAATTTACGTATTTGTATAAAATAATATTTTAGTATAAAAACAAATAAATATACCCAAATTATTCAATAAACCTAATGTAAAGTAATAAAATTTGTACATATAGGTGATTTACATTACATAAAATAGGGCATGCAACAACGTATACTTCTGATACAAATATAATTAAAATATTCATACAGTAAAATAATGCCTAATACCATAGACAAACTTTTGTCTATGCTAATACACAATTTTGCTATACTAACCTAAACAGTTCAATTTCTATAATAAGCCGTATCTTTTTTACGAATGTTTTACCTCTACGATGTTTTTTATACATAATAATATACAGGTTTATCCAGAACTGGTGTACTAAGCCGAAAGAGAGTGGTGTATTAAGACCATCATTATGAACAACTTTTACTATGGGGGCAACCCGGAATTCGGGAAAAAAAAATAGCTGTTCCATACAAAATTGCATCTTTGAATCTACAAAATGTATAGAACAGCTGTTAATTTCTTGAATTCCGGGTCACCCCTTAATTAAAGTTGTTCATAACGATCGATGGTCTTAATCACCCCTTTTCGGCCTAGTATAGAGCAAGCAGATAACCCTGTATAGTACATAATAATATAATATTGATAATTTAGTGTGACTAGGTAGATGACAGGAGATATTACTATTATTTGCACAGGCAAATGCAGAGATATTACTATTCTGTAGATCGCCCAATATCGTAGTCAGAAATCTGCCCACTTTTTCCCACCCCAGAAAAATATAAAGTTAAATTTAATTTAAAAAAAAAACTTTAAAGTTTAATTTTTCTTGGGTAGGACGTGACCTCCAAGCAACGGCTGTGACAACATCTCAAAAGTGACTACAATATTCTTTTTTAATATAGCTGATTGATATAAATCAAAACGAGACAGATACTACTTATGGGGAAGACAAGTTTTGTCTTTTCGCCTTGTGTGAAACATGATTGAGAACTAGTGCGCGTGCTGAATATTTAAAGCACTGGTTTATTATTTTGAAAGAATGATAAGTAAGTTTGTATAGGCCTCCTTCGGCTAGTCCTGGTGTCAGTTATTAAGCCGCCTGGATACCTCTGACATGGCTAAACGATTTAAATAACCGTGGCCTACAATTTAACGTCATCCACACCACGTTAGCGCTCAGTTGTAAATGCCACCCGCGGTCACCCATCCGAAGACTGACCGTGCTGAACGTTGCTTGACTTCGAAGCAACGTTAGCTGAAGATGATATTATTATTTTGAGATAAAGTATTGTGCGTGAGAGTAAAACACACGATGATACGGCTTTATTGCAGTCATGGTAATATCGTTTAAATATACGATTACAGTACGAGGTTTTAAGAGAGTTATGTATCTAATCAAAGGTATCAAAACTATGGATTTCAGTTGAAGATTTAAAAGCAGGGTTCCTATTTTAGTGATATGTTTATTTACCCCATTATTCATATATGTGTAATAAGCGAATGTAAGATAATAACTTGTTCTATCAGCTTCACACTCGTTTACGAATTAAAATTTTATGAACAAGATAATTAGACAATGGTTGCACAGTAGTTTGTTGTCAAAGTAGGTTTGAACAAATTTCATTATAAGGTATTTTAAAAATGTAGACAAAGCAGATTGAGACCATTAAAGTTTGTACGACCGAAATCCATAGTTCTGAATATTTTTGCTGTTCCTGTATATTTAGCCAGAGATATGCTTATGACAGTTTTTATCATACATTTTTATTTAAAAATGCACGGTAAACAGTAAGCAAGCCTTTGGGACCTAAAATATTATTTCATTGCTGGTATTATAATGATGTATAGTTTTATTGTATATACATTTATGTACAGATATTACGTAATATCATTCATCACAAACATTTTAACCTATTATTTTTCTATAAAGCTTACATTAACTTCAAAGACTAGTCCTTTCTAGTTTTTATTTATAGTATTATAAATATTTATAACGACTATAACTATTATATTGACAATGCTATTCACAGCTATGAGTAGTCTTGGGAACGCGGGAAGATATATCTTTATAATACATTGGGTCTGTAATGTATACAATAATAGAATACAAAATACTAATAGGAATATTACATATCTTGGAACCAGGAGTGTCAACTGCATCACTCCGAACTTATCTTCAAGGAAACAGTAAAACAACTATCACTAATAGCTTGCTCTTATCAACGTTATCAAAATACATTCGATAAAAAAATCATACTCAGCATTATTCCGTGAAAAAATCATACACTCATCGATTTGAAGTTATTCGATTTAATTGCAAAATATACTAGTCTATTTCATCAAACATGACTAATCAAAATTGTACAATATACAAGGCAACATTAAAAGCCTTTTTCATTCTTCCTCTAGCAACCTATAAAGCAATCTATGTCAATTCCCTAAATAACAACCGACCGTCTAGGACAACGACTAGTAAAAATTCGTCTAAACGACTCTGTACTTAAAACTTCACATTTCGATTAAATCGTTCCACTCTTATATCTTTATTTCACACTCCGAACCTCGATTTTCAGGCACTGGCCTCTATAGCACCGCAACTACACGGAAATATACATAGACTAAGCACTAACCGTAACAACTATCGGATTAGAACCGCAAGTCTTACGCGGGGGTGCCCCGCTCTCACTCAGTTCGTCCGCGCTTCGAATATTGTAAGGACAGGGGGGACGTGACTTAATTAAAAGTATAAAGCAGGATGCGCATAACAAAAAGGTTATAACGAATCACCCAATTTTTACCAAACTTTGAACCTATCGATTGGACTTTAGCTAAGAACAGTCCATGGATTCCGAATATTATTATTCATAAGCCGCTGATCGACGTGCAAAGTCTTCGATTTTAAAACCGCGGTTTTTAAATCAGCGACTTTTTTCGTTCCATTTGACGCTTTCCTCTTTTGCAGTTTACCTTTTCTTTTAGAATAGCCATGTTTAGTACTAAAGTGTTGCCTGAAAAAGATAAACTGCAAAAGAGAAAAGCGTCAAATGGAACTTGCAAAAAGACGTCGATTTTAAAAACGCTGTTTTAACGCGATTTTTTACGTCGATCAGCGGCTATATGCATTT
Organism: Hypomecis punctinalis; assembly: GCA_949316475.1. Taxonomy (NCBI): domain Eukaryota; kingdom Metazoa; phylum Arthropoda; class Insecta; order Lepidoptera; family Geometridae; genus Hypomecis; species Hypomecis punctinalis. The sequence continues at coordinate 8,044,024 of OX438799.1, read as the reverse complement.
TCGTGCTGTACAATGTGGCGCCATTCTTTATTAAATATTTCAGACGGCGCTACTCGTATAAATCTGTCTTTAAACTATTTTTTAACACTTTGCCGTCCCGTCTGTCCTCGCTCACCTCCAAACCTGAATACTAATTGGCACTTAATAAATAAAGTCGAATAAAAAAAAGTAGTTCACAGAAGTACTTCGTCATAAAAGGTAGGGAAGGTGAAGGAGTCGGTCCGTATGAAGCGCACAGGACACGAGGAAGGCCCAGTGGCGGGCGAGGGGGGTTCGCTGGGCACGAGCGGCAGCGGCCACGGCGCACAGCGGGCAGCGGGGCTCGGCGAGCGCGCACGCCCGCGGCGCACATCGGGCGCAGAGCGGGACAGCGGCTCGCGGGACGGCGGCTCGCGGGACTGCGGCTCGCGGGACGGCGGCTCGCGGGACTGCGGCTCGCGGGACGGCGGCTCGCAAGCACGCGCGGCACGCGGCGCGGCGGGCGCGGGCTGGATGCTACGAGCCCGTCTGGGAGCACTGCTAGTCGCCGCGCCGCAGCCGGCGGGCCGCCGCGGTGTTGTGCCGGTACACCCACACCTAACACCACGCACGTTTATTATTTATCATCATTATCATTGACAGTTTAGGACGGAGTCGGACCATTTACTAGTTTGACAGGTGTTCCTTTGACACCTGTCATACATTATAGAATATGAAAGCTGTCACATTGACACCTGTCTTTTTTTTTTAGTAAAAATTGTTATTTCATATTCATAAATTGAGTAGTGCCATGGGAGACCACCGTTTTTAGTCTATCGCACATAATGTAGTAAGTAATGTAAAAAAGTCGGTTGAGTATGCGGAAAAAAATTTTCTACCTTGGCAACTAGTTGCCTGTGAAGAGGAAAAACTCCTCGTATGCAAACAGTTGCGCATTGGTTGCGTACGCGGCCGAAAGCAAAAAATGACTGTGCGTCGTATTTCGAACAGCCTCCTCCCGTAGTACGGATGCTGCAACAAAGCTGACTCACTTGCTAAAGAAGGGAACAGTAAAGAACTTAAAACAAGCGTTGCTGAACTCTGTAAACCAATAGCTTTGGAAACAAGAAACCTTTTAACTCTCCACTCAGAAAAATAGCATCAAAGTCTCTAGAATAAAATTAAAGATTGCAAGCACGTAAAAACGTTTTTTCCGAGTATTGATTAAAACATCACAAACAAACTACTCAAACTAACAAAGTCTGATCTGCGTACAATGATAGGCACAATAACAGGTCATTGTGACCTAAACTATCATTTACACAAATTTGGAGCTACGGATATCCCTCTATGTCGAGGCTGCCTGCAAGAAAACGAAACTGTAGAGCACGTGCTTCTGCACTGCAAGGCTACAGAAGATATAAGAATAAAATCGGGACTCCTTGAAAAAGAATTACAAGTCTCCAGCAAGGAAACATCTGGCGCAACAGAGGTGGATCAAATATGCCAACGACCCAGGGCCCTGCTCCGTTGTTTTAAGGAGCTCGGCTGGTTTGAGTAAGGTGGCAAAAATTCACAATACACCCCAAGCGGGATGTCAGTGCAGGTCACATCACCCTCGTCTATAATTAGAATTAGTAGTACGGATCGCGTAGTTCGGCTCACTGCAGGCAAGCCTCGCCCTTCTTACGCCAATCTTATCTGGCTTACGCTAGTCATATCCAGGTTTTATGTGCTTTTGGATATCGTCGTTTATTATAGTCAATGTTAAGTAACGATCATAGCGTAATCGATTAGGAGCTTTAGACTAATTAATTTAATGTAATGTACCGAATTTTAATTAATTTATTGTAATATTATGCCTAATAATATCTGTTGAGTACATAATTAATAATTGTTATTTCGACGATTCGTAGGGTGTTGCTCGTAGTATATTTTTGTATACTAATCAACTGATGTATATAATTTTCCTTACTGAAAATAAATGACTATCTTTCTACACATAATTATGAAGTAACGGTCGGCACTGCACCGATTTATCGATTTGTAACGAAACGAAGGTTGTTTAGTAAAACATGTTGTTTGAGTTACAATAAAACAATAATTATACAGAGCGAACAAAAAAGTAGAAATTAATTATTCGGGAACTAAACCCTACTTTTGCTGAAACCACTACCTGAACTGTAAATCATTGTTAATTTACTTGCATTGTTCTTGTTTTGTGTTATTTTTTGGATTGTGAACAGGAAAACAGTATTAATCGTGGATAATTATTTTTTGCAAAAAATGGCATGACCGACTTCACGAATATTTCGCACGGATCGATGTAGAATTTTTCACATTATTGTTGATTAATCGAAAATGGCTCACCCGATTTCGATATAATTTAAATGGGAACAATTTCAAAGTATATTTCCAAAAAAAAAAAATATATTGATATCGAACTACTATGTAAAAAGTTATGCGTTGTTATACATAAAAAATATATACTTGTCGAATTGAGTACCTCCTCCGTTACGTCTGTCAATAAATTGATGCAAAATCTGCTAACAAAGCGATAGTGGCGCCCTCATTTATTTTTAACTCTTTAATGTCGCACTGTACGAATTGTACACGTACCTGAATGAGAATAACGATGTCGAGGAAGACTTGCAGGCTGCCGCACACCCAGAACTGAGTGGGCGCTTCTCTGAACACGAAGTACGCCGTCTTGAACACATCTCCGCACGTCCACATCACCACCATGCTCACACTGGAAAATGGAAACAATAAAATCAGCCAAGTGCGAGTCGGACTCACGCACAAAGGGTCCGTACCGTCCCTTTGGCCTCATTTGAAGCGTATACCTGTTGCTGTTATTCACATCGAGTAAAACACGCCAAAAAATCATGATTGTTGTATGGGAGCCACCCTCAAATATATTTTGTTTTATTCTGTTTTTAGTATTTATTGTTATATGGGCAACAGAAATACATCATCTGTGAAAATTTCAACTGTCTAGCTACGAGTATAAATATTAGTTTTTAGATTTTTTCCTTTGTATACGGGTCATAGTCTACCTTGGTGCCAAATATCAAGTTTAAATATCAATTAGTTCATGAGATACAGCTTGGTGACAGGCGGACGGACAGCGGAGCCATTTTTATCCTTTGAGTACAGAACCCTAAAAATGATAAAACTATTATTTTTTGCCTCAAATGGCACAATCGACTTCAACCGAGCACAGAATTCGAATAGTTTGCATGAATGATGTGTCATCGATGTAGTAACTTTTTTCATTATTACAATACATTAGTATTAATTAGTATTGATTTTCAAAAACGGCTGAACCAATTTCGTTACGATTTAATGGGACCACTTCTAAAGTAAGATCTACCAAACCAAAAGTTTTTTTTTTAATTCGGTTCATTATTAGCGAAAATATCGATGAACATATACAAAAAAACCAGACAAGTGCGAGTCAGGGTCGGACACCAAGGGGACACCAAAATTTCACAAAATTGGGAAGTAAGTTGTTAAAATCTCTATACTACTGTTATTTTCACTTTTCTCCTCATCCATCGAAAATTACACATTGTTAAAATAATTAATAACCTGTTTTAGCAAGTGCTAGTGAAGCTCTTTTATATTTAGACGCGCGGAAGCGCGTCTAGCCATGTGTTCAAAGAAAACAGGCGATGCAGCGGCCGTGTGTAATATTACACGAACCATTTGGAGCTACTTTTGACTTCATTGAAAACTAACTAACCTACATACCTACATGAAATTTGGCATATTAATTAAAACCCCTTAGCTCATCAACAATCTAAAATTTTATAAAATTTGCTCTAACGGTTACTGTAGAGTTTGAAAATCGGGGTTTCATTGACTGATTCACTCACTCACTTATAGATCAAAAACCTAACCCACTTCAAGATGACCTAGAAACTTGATATTTGGCACCAAGGTAGACTATCACCCGTATACAAAGGAAAAAATCTAAAAACTAAAAAAAAAATATTGATAACTAGTACTATTGACAAAGTATTTGTAAAGTGTAGGTAAGCAATACTCCACTAGATGGCGTTAGTGTCGCGAGGTGCTATGTCTAGATCGCGGTAACAAGATTTTCGATAGATTAACCATGCAATTTGTGATGATTTATACTAATATTTGTTTCTAAACAAAAAGTAATGATATCTCATCAAAAACATATATGTGAAATATGAGCCATGCGTTCAATATAAGAATCATAATATGCGTCGTTACCATGCAACTTCCTAACAAAATAATTAAAACTAGGTACATAGGGGCCATGTGCTCTGTAGGAAATTCAAAAATGTTAACTACAAGAACACACAACATTCTAAAAGGATGTACTTATGTAATTCAAGCTCAAGATTTGACTTGGCTGGTTTTCACGTACATGCTAAATTATGTTTGTATGAAGAGTGTTTGTACTGTACAAAACTAAGTTAAATCTTGAGCTTGAATTACGTAAATACATCCTTTAGAACGTTGTGTGTTCTTGTACTAACATTTTAGGATTTCCTACAGAGCACATGGCCCCTATGTAGTCTTAATTATTTTGTTAGGAAGTTGGCAACAACGCATATTATGATTCTTATATTGAACGCATGGCTCATATTTCACATTTATGTTTTTGATGAGATGATACCTTACGTGATACGATTATTCATTTTGAATTTTGAACACATAATTTGTGAATCCAGGCCCTATTATTTTTGTGATTGAAATAAAAATGTACAGTTTTCATATTTATTTCTATATTTGTTCTCCGAGACAATGCTTCTCGCCAAATTTCATAGTTCTATGTCAACGGGAGTACCCTGTAGGTTTTGATTTTTGTGAGTGTCGAAATATGCGTTTTTTACGACATAAACGGCTTTAACTTTTTTATACGATAACTGAGATGTTTTTCTTTTAAACAACTACAAGAAACCATAGATATACGTATATAGTTTAAATTTTAACTCTATATCTTTACGCGTTCCCGAGATAAAGAGTCTTAACATACGGACAGACAGACGGAGAACAAAGTGATCCTATAAGGATTCCGTTTTTCCCTTTTGAGGTACGAAACCCTAAAAAATACAGATTAGAAACATAGATTTAGAGATCAGTGAACACAGAATGGCCACTGACTTGGCCTGTATAATCTCAGCCCACATAGAATATAGCTTGGTGAAAATGATGTGAAAATATTTACATATCTACTCGTATCTATCAAAGATAACTTGCAAATATTTGAGTGGTATTGTCACCCATGCACCATGCATGATTGCACTCGCCATTTTGAAATATAGGTGGAGAGGTTGAATCTAATTTTAGGTATTTTTATTTCTGTTGAATTAGGATAACCATAAACTCTTAAATTCCTAGTACAGTAATGCTTCCAAGCCACTGCTTAGCCGTTGAATAACTGGCATGCCCCTTCTATGCTTATTCTATCTAATCAGGGTCTCCATAAGAATTTAGCAAAAGTGTACAGTATTTAGAGAAATTACCTCATCCCTTCAGTGCTTTTATTCTGAAGGTTTTTGGCTATCTGTGGCGCCCCGAGCATTGCCTCCGTGAACACTGCCATGAAGCCTATGAGCTCGACGAAGGGCGAGAACTCTATGAGCAGGTAAGTGACGGCCGACCCCAGCACGGAAAACACTAGCATGCAGTCCACGTAGCTCTGGAAATCCGACCACGCCCAGAAATACTTTCTGTCCATATCTGAGGAAGAGATAATAATTCTTGTTATTAGTTATGTTATTGTAGTTGATTTTAATAAAAGGTTGCAAATCGTAATTTGACTAGACAAAACCAAGATATGTTTTTGTCTTGTCTCGTAGACAATAAGATCAGAAAGTCACTTGCGTAATAGTAAGCGTCTTTCTCACCCAAGATATTTCAGTGCCATTTCAGATTTTTTACCTTTAGACATGAAATCTCAAAATCTTTTAATAGTTACGGAATACATAAGTACTTGACAGTTGAATAACTAGCAAAAGTACTACAATAATATAGTCAGGTAGCCCCTGCATGTTTAACTAATATCACACAACTACTCCCTAGGTATATAAATAGCTGATACAGGTCTCCAAATAGCACTATAATAAAGTTTCTTGTAATCAGAGTTGTGGATTGTTCCCATTCATCTATATGTTTTAGTTAACAAATGTACTAATTTATGGTGTAGTTAAATAACAACATATGGACCATGAAGCTACTAAGACAGAATAATGTAAATATTTTACTCAACCCCTCGTTTTTCTCACTTATGTGGTGCATACGAATGAAATTCTTGTTCATTACAGTTTTTAATAATCAGTCAAAGGTAAAGTATATTTTTAAGAACTTTTTTATTCTATAACTAGTCATACACATACACACTTATATAATAATATAGCCTATTATAATTTTATCATTCCAAGTCATAAAGCAAAGTAAATAAATATGTATACATAAAATCATACAAGCAGGTGATGCACAAAGATAAAGGTACACAATAGTGTAGGTATGTACTTATTGCACAAGTATTTGTAATGCATTGTTTCTTTTACATTGATTTATTTAGTTTAAACTAATCTTCATTTACATGAGCATAATCAGAGTCACAATGGACTTTTATCTTATCAATAATACATTTTGTGTGTTTTAGTAATATTTTTACTGATGTAATTTGTAACAGTTACAGTTTAGCATTTAATGATTACTGATAGCTGTTAGTTCCGCTAATGTATGAAACCTCACAAAAATAAACAGTAGATAACAGAATTTTAGAGACTTTTTAAGCATATAGTATGATTATTCTAGCTGTAGTATAAATGATTAAAATATAAATATGACTCAAAGCTATGTCAGTGCTATTTCAAATATACAAAAAATAACCCTTAACTTATTCCATTTTTACTTCACTATTAGTTTCTGATGTGCAACATTTGCTACATGTGCTATAAGTTTGCAGCAAATAAATCTGTCTACATTGTTTGCATGATAAGAAGAATAATTGCTTCCAAACTTCAACAAGATTTGTTGCTTTTAAACTTCCCATTTAGATAAGATATAGGAAAACTGGTGACATCAATAGATAAATACATCTGACATTTCAACCCCGTCACTCTTCATTCACCGATACCACAAAATAACCAATGTAGTTATGAGAACATTGAACCCAGTTAGTGTCAATGTTTTGAACACGTTTCAGACTAGATTAATAACAGTAGATAGTACTTAAAGACTGTCAGATTTATACATAATTATTTTTCGCAAAAAATGGTAAAACCGCCTTCCATCGTGTACAAAAATCGAATATTTCGCTCGAATTGTTGACATTATTATTGATTTTTCAAAAACGGCTCAGCCGATTTTTGTATAATATTAATGGGAACACTTTGGGAGTATACTATGAACAAAAAAATAATTTTTCGATTTATTCACAATTGGTGAAATTATCAATTAAAGATACACAAAAATAAATATCTACAGACCAACATAGAACCTCCTACTTTTTGGAAGTCTGTTAAAAATGAGCCATATACTCACAATACAATATAAATAAGTTAAATAGCATATATGCTGTGACAATGACACATCAATACATCAGTCATGCTTAGTGGCTCTACACCACATGCACACAAAATAAAAATTAAGTGTTTCCAAAATGAAAAACCAAGATTGTGTCAGATTTATGCGAAAATGAGCCATAAACACTTACAATACAATATAAATAAGTTTGATAACATATATCCTGTGACAATGACACATCAATACGTCAGCCAATCTTAGCATCATGCACACAAAACAGAAGCTAAATGTTTCCAAATGAAAAACCAAACTTGATGAAAATTCTAATAAATGATATCAAAACAGCACAACACAAAAAAACCACACTGAAAAGCGTGACGATTGTCCATAACTGAAACAAAAATAAACCGTATGAAACAATGAACATGGGTGGCAAGTTCAATGAACAAGACAGGGTGGCATAGCAGTGGCACTCACCATAAAAGCGGTGGGGTTTCTCCCGCCCCGGGGCGCCGTTGCGTTGGTCCAGCCAGCGTGCCGTTTCATCCGGCTGAGCTGAGCCGTTCACACAACACAACAGTATATATAACATGAATATCGCACCTAAGATCACCAGCACCAAACGACATAAAATAAAGTAAAAATAAAAACAAATTAATATACATATGAAAGAAAAGAATACATTAATAAAATATAAGTTATAAATTAATATTAATACTAAAATGAGAAATCAAAGAATATAATTAAACTAATTTTAAATAAAATATAGATATTAAAATTATCCTATCCATGAAAAAATACTTTTAGTTATGAGAATATTTTACTTAAATGCATTTTAGAACAAAATAATCAAAATTAGGATATCTTTTCATGGGTAGTAGGTATAACATTGTTTTAATTATAAGGCATTATATTAGTTTAGTACTTTGTTGCTGGTATACTTAGTTGAAGTTATTTACAAAGAAATATTAGCCTTAATTATTCAAAAAAGGTGATAAAAAGACCTCATTAGGACAGTTGTTTTAAAACCAGTGTTATGGGTAATCAAACTATAAAATTGTACTCGTACTAACCTGTGAATATTCGCTCCCTTGCTCTGACAATCTGATTCTTTTTGCGAACATTTACACAAAGATGTATCATCACAAACATTGTTATGTTCATAACAATGCTCTGAATCAAAAGTGGTAGTTCATATCGCTTGCCAAACCTGGAATACATTTTAAACAATAATTATTTGATGCCATTGCCTTCAGTGATATAGTATTAAAATTTTACATCACGAGTACTAACCAGAACAATATCCTTAAGGTATTAGCAATGAGAAGAGCTAAACAAACATACAATGAAAATCCTTCAGCATCTTGCGATTTCTTTATTTGTCTGTACTGGGGGATATATGGCGCTACCCCTCCAATAATCATAGCACCAGCTGCTCCCCATCCTACCAGATGGCCCACAGTCAAACCTAATTCATCGGATATTATCCAATCCATTTTACAGTCAGCGATATCATAAATTCATCAACAGAGTTATTGAACAAATGTTGGTGGAACAGAATTTGCTGCCACTACACTAACTGTTGCATTACTCACTAAAATTAATAAAGCCACAAATCACGCATTAAAAACAAAAATAATTTACTGAAAAATTGAAACAGCCCGCACCCCAAAACCTAGTCAAAATGACAATCAATAAAATCTGTTCCATTTCTTGTGCTGTGAAACAGGCATGATTACATCTTTGTTTAATACCTTGTAAATGAAAGAGAGACAATAACCATTTCTGATCTTTATGCTTTAAAGCTGCGTTGTCATGACTGGTTTAAAAGTTACTGTCAAAATGTCAATTCAACTAAATTCTTAGTTTCTGACAAGAAAGCTCAAGAAAGGTTTTTTTTCTGCTGCTTCAATTTGGCTCCGTCATGCATCACATATTCTATTATCATTTATTATTTTTTTCATAAAATTCATTAAAGCCACTGTACTGGAGAAAACGTTATTAACGGTCGCGTCTCGGCCTATTATACGGGTCGATCGAAAGATATTATTATTAACATAAGTGACCACTCTCTCTCGAATATGCAGTGCCCGACAGGGTCCATACTGAACTTTGTACCTTAACTTTGTTATTAACATCCTGTACTGTATGGAATCATGAATAAATGAAATGAAATGAAATGACAACATAACTGTACAATCATAGCGTGCGCATAGGAGAAGACTTTCTATAATATGCAGTTACTCGCGGACTAGCATCCTTTATTGATTTGGATGCCTCTAACTAAATTGGAACATCTATTCTATGAAGAATTGTACCTCAGTGTGAGAGTCGCTTTATTAAGATGTTGATGATGGCAGAATAAATTGAGTCCATAGCTAAAATATAAAAAAATCTACAAATGTCAAAAATTAAACGTCAGCCAATCAGCTGTTTTTGTTATGACCTTTTGACAGATCGTAGTCGCAATGTCGCATGGAAGAAAGTGAAACGATAAAAAATATTTTTCCTAATAAAATTATCACTCGAAGATAGTAAATTATTCTATTGCCAAGAGAGTAGTTTCTCTAAGTTTAATTGGCGTTAAAGAAATATGGCTATTGTGTCCAAGTTACTGCCAGTGCTGCGAACAGGCAGCATCGGGCGTCCGGTTCTGTTACAGACATCTAAATTTAGTTTTCCCCGATCCCACTATTCTACTGAGAAACAAGGTGGTCTGACTCGAAGTTCGGAGAGGTCTGACGTCTCCACAGACGTGAGACCACTTGGAGAGAAGATTAAAGAGACTACCAAAACAGTTTCCTACACTGGCGTCATTCTCTTGGGCGTCGGAGTAACCGGCGTTATCTTCTTCTACGTCTTTCGAGAGCTATTCTCAAGCAACAGCCCGAACAGCATTTATTCAGACGCTCTAGAAAAGTGCAAAAATGTAAGCATATTATACTTGTTAACTCAAGCTATCATACAAGGATTGATGTTGTTTACATAATTTATTATCTACTGGATGCTATCCACTCGGTGATTCGTTATTCACGTTTATGATAACAATCCATTTTTATCTTCCTTTTTTATAAAAACAATATTGGTTGATATGTAACTAGGTATTCTTGATTTTCAAGATAGGTTTATTTTATTTGTAGGATCCAAGAATAGAGGATGCTCTAGGGGCCCCTATCAAAGGCTATGGAGAGGAGACAACCAGACGGCGGAGGACACACGTCAGCCACGCGATATATCTGAGAGATGGGGTGAAGCACATGAGAATGAGATTCTACATCAAGGGTATTCGGAACAAAGGAGTTGTCGAACTGGACATGAAACAGGTATTGTTAAAGATTTATTTCTCTTTTTAAGAATGTTTCCTATATAACCTGATTTGTCATTTTTATTCTGGTTAGAAAGAAGTTTAACACTATCTAACATTTTATTCTATGTATAACATTAATGCATGTATTTATTAAAATTAATGTTAATATGACGCACCATTATTGGCCAAACTCATTTGCTAAATACAACCCCTATGGCCACTTATGCAGAGGATTCATTTAAGATCTCTGGGATAGCATTCTCAAAATATACAGCAAACTGATTCAGTGAGGGATATCAACTCCATAACAAAAGACATACCTATAAATCTTGACCTATAATACTTCCTACTCTTTATTAAAATTCTGTTTTGGTTTGGTTCTTATGCCCATTTAGCACACAAGCAATCCCAAGGGGCACAAATGTCGCGTTTATTGTGTTTAGTCAGTCAAGTGTTATATTCCCCTGTTTCAGAACGAATATGGCAACTACATCTGCAGATATCTTCTAGTCCAACTTGATGACTATACTGGCAAAACGTTTATTATCGAGGACAACAGAGCAGAACTTGATGTTAAGTCTTCCACTGACTTTGGAGGCCAGATGCCTGCACTGACATTAACCCAGTAAATATTTGGCTGACTACTTAACTTAGTATCATCACTAATGAAGTAATGAGCTACAAACGCGACCACAAACGCCGATATCATAAGCAAAACGCCGCTCCTGGACAATCTGACATTCGTATGAAAATGAGCTTCATTTCAGCTGACTTTCCTCATATATCTAATTCTAATTCTGATTAGGGGCGATGAGTCCTGCACTGATGTCCCGCATGGGGTGTTTTGTGCATTCCCCCTCCAGCGTCTACCCGAGCCAGCCCAGCTCCTTAAAGTAACGGAGCGTGGCTCTGGGCCGCTGGCATAACTGCTCCAGTAGCTTAGATGGTGAATGAGATGATAGCGATTCAGGCAACAAAGCTGATGATAGTGCAGAAGCATCATGCAATCCGTTAGCTATTCTAATGTCTTCTGTGGCTTTGCAATACCATAGAACATGTTCTACAGTATCGTTCTCCTGCAAACAGCCGCGACATAGTGGGCTGTCAGTGGCTCCCAGTTTAAACAAGTGACTATTTAAGTGGCAGTGACCAGTAATGAGGCCTACCATAAGTCGAAGGTCCTGTCGCTGCAACCTCAATCAGGTCATTTGTGATATTTCTATTAAGATTGGGGAAAGCAGCCTTAGAATGCTTGCAATCCTCTCTCTTGTTCCATATATTCTGTTGTTCTTTTTCGGTATGACGACGCAGCACTTGCGCACTTCCACCACTGTCGGCTTACAGTGTTTTATTGCCACATCTGCTACCTGTTTTCTCGTGCCCTCTTTGGCAAGCATGTCGGCTGTGTTGTTGCCCGAACACGATCCGTGACCCCTAGTCCAGCCGTGACCCCTAGTCCAGGCGTGACTCCTAGTCCAGCCGTGACCCCTAGTCCAGCCGTGACCCCTAGTCCAGTCCTCATATATCTATTGCCTTCCTTTACCACTAGATATTAAAAGAAAATGGAGTGCATTGTATTGTTGTCAAAAATCCCATGAACATACTACAGAGTTGTTCTAAGAAAAACACATTTTAAGTGTTGTTAAGCGTGCAGTTTTCTTCATGGCTTAAATTGGTAATAATTATTATTGGAATGGTTTGATAGCATTTTAGTGCACACTATTTTTGGTCTTGATAGTTACAGACGGGAACAGAACTAAATCTTTGTATGAAAAATTTCGTGTCACGTTGTTTTTCCGCAATGAACTCCTTAACTACTTTACCGATTTAAATCAATTTTTTTACACTGTGTGCAGTTGGTCCAACATAAGAGATAGGATAGTTTATATATCAATATATAATTGCGTTTTTTATTGATGAAATTTTAATATTATTATGCCAAAAGCAACGTTTCGCGGGTCAGCTAGTATATTATAGAAATATAATGTAGTAAAAATACGTTAGGATGGCATTTTGTAGTCGCGTTTTGTGGCTGTGGCCTAGTGGTTGGCCTTAGTTTGAGTTACATGATCTCTCATTGATTAATGTTGATGTAGAGATTCTGTCACTCATCCTCCTTTATGTATATTGTTAACTAATAGATAAGTAGAATATGAAATGTTTTAGAATTAAAAAAATCGTACTGTTTTAATTATCTTTTATTTATTGCTGCTTTCTGTTATCCTTGAGTAGATAATGATTTCTATAATTTTATAGAATAGATAGTAATCATATCAGTTTTTTAACCTTTATTTTCTCTTGTTAATGTAATACTTCATTCAGATGGTTATAGTTTGACTTATTTAATTGGCACAATTGATCAATTAGTCAGACTTACAAAGAATGTACAAAATATATAACATTAAAAAAAACATTGTCTGCCTATACTCCATAAAATTTAACTTTATCTCTGCGACAGCGGTCAGAAAAATCACGCCTATGAAGTCCTGAATTTCTTAATAGTACAGAGGTGCTAGCCAACCGGACTTTCGATTTTAGCGTTTCGAATGGAATCGCTTAGGCGATGCGATAACAAACGTCAAACTGACACGTAGAGTAAGCGAGACGAACGCATATGTCAGCGCCCACACAAAAAAGAGATAGATATACTTTCCATTCCCTCCGATGGAATCGCCGTCGAATATTCGCTAAACCGTAGCCAAGTTGCAATTTTGACAGTTGTTTTCGACAGTTTTCGTTCGCTAATTTATTCGTTTGAACGAAAATCTAGCGAAGACAAAAATGCTGTAGAAAGCTGAGCAAGGCTTAAAAATGTCGTAATAATCAGAGTATTTCTTGAGTATGGATGTATGTAAATATGCGTAAAGTGTAAAAATTGACGGCGAGAGCACTTTATAACTAAATAGTAAACATTTTACAACAAAATAAGCATTCAGCAATTTATTTATCATCCGATTAACTTCGATTTTAAAGTGGTACCTAAGTGGTAACACTAAAATTCACGATTTTGAAAACTTTAAGAGCATTGTTTGTTTGGATTTGGTAATTTAAAATTCCTCAATTTTATTGTTCATGTAAATAGGGTTATATAATATAAACCGTAAAGTGTTATTACTTAAAACATGAAATTCATGGTGCGTTTTGCACATAGACATCTCATTTATTTTAAAATGTCTGCTTTAAAAATGGATTCGAGAGCACGAGCCAGTGCGGAACAGCTATCGACCCAGTGGAGACTTAAGGAAAGATAGAAATATGCATCAGTCTTTCTGACAGAATAGTGTATCTATCACAGAAATCTAACGAGATGTTACAATATTTTGGGTGACTTTTGACATACCTACTGTGTTATGAGTTGAAATTAAGTCAGTTAACAATAAAGTGATGTTCAAAAAGATATCCTAAAAAGCCCTTTGTATTTTAGCCACGGAGACATTTCCGACTGCTAAATTTCAGTCTGGTATTCCGGGGATGCATAAGGGTTAATCGCTTGTGGCAGGTGTTGGCCGATACTAAACTTAATCGGTGTAGGAGTAAGCAAAACTGCAGACGGGTGGAAGAAGGTATATAGCTATACAATCTCTCTTTTGCACAAATGAATATAAGATAATGATATGCTTCACTTATTAGGGATATTTATATTCTTGATTGTTTGTTTAGCTGTACTCTGTAGTTTCAGCCCATACCCAACTTTTTAATAGTCCACTGCTGAACACAGACCTAAACTTGAAGGACGATAGGGAAAAATCCTCCACACTGGTTCACTGTGGGTTGGTGAATTTACCTAAAATAGTTTTTACGGCCATTGAATTGTTTTTACGGTATGCAGGTTGATTCATAATGTTTTCCTGCACATCGAGAAATGCCCAATTCTCATAGTGCTTGAGTAGTCCAGGAATGCCCAATTCTGGCTAAATCTAGGAATGCCTATTTCTAAAAATGGCAAAATAAATTAAGAATTTTAATTAAAAAACTTTACTAAACTTTCTATACATAGGCTGACCGGTAGCTAACGGTAACAACCTTTAGTACATTTAGAAGAATGACTTTTACTATGGGACCAACTGAAACCAAATTTGCGATTATCAACTAAATGTATGGGACAGCATTTTTTTTCTGTTCTGGGTTATCAGAATCTGGGTTAGTTGGCCCTATAGTAAAAGTAAATGGACCTGTGTATAAAATGTATGATTTTTTTTATAATATTCTCGGTTTAAGTTAATTTGCCAATTTGAAAATTGGGCATTCTTAGTAGGTATTAACCAGTGTTAGAAGATTCGAGTTGGGGCGTTCCTCGCCTAAACCATAATTTTTAATAATTGCTACATTTTTTGTTTTTTCCTAGGGTCAACAGCTTGGGCAGAGGTTTCTTCAAGAAAAAAGCAACAAAACTAGCTTTTTATAGTGAAAAAAATCTTAAAAGTATTGTCAGAATTATTTATCACATTTATTCAAAAAAAATAAATTTATTGTTATTATTTATGTATCAGTAAGTCATTTATTCTATGATACCATTTAGCAGTAAATAAATCCTACAGTATTTTTTGTCATGGTTAGTATTCAATTCCCTGTATCTTCCTCTATCGTGGTATCTTGTTAGAAGTGATAATAGTTTTAAATATACATACTTACTGAATTTAATACAACACATTTTTCAGTTGTTAGCCCCCAAATATGTATTTAAAAATTATACACTAGAAATATGTATGTATATTTGTTTATTTACATTCTTTTACCTGTCAAACAGTCAGTCAGTCAAATAATGCTTTGAATCCCAATACTTTTCATTCAATTCATACTTTTACTAAGAATTCCTAAGTTTTCTTTTATTTAACTTAATAATTAACATAAAAAACATTCTAGTTCTTTAGTAAATATATGTACAATTTAAGTTTTTGGGCAACAGTTTTGCAAGCTTTGCTTAGTTTGGGGTTAGAGACTGTGTGTATGATATCCCCTAATATTTATTTATCTTGTTTCCATCTCTTAAGCTAACCCAAAACCAACTAGCCCTGAACTGAACTACAAATATTTTGGGACTACTTGGTATTGTGTAAAAAGTGTTCCTTGTTGTTTTTATTCATAACTTTTATTAACTTATCCATGAAATTATACGGCATACAAACAAATAGGACCAGAAAGAAATTGAAAGATGAAGATATAATTTTTTTCCATTAAAGTGCGCTGCTCCCTCACATGATACATTGCCTCTCGATAAGTATTTGGTTGTCAACTCCTGGAACCGTTGCCTCCACACACCAATGTACATTCAACGGGGTTGCAGGTCATTATGTGAGCAAATTATAGGACTTTTCTTGTAGTATTTGATTTAACATAAGCTGATGTTCAAAATCAAATCGGTTTGTAATCTTCTTGTAAATACTTGCTGAAATTTCTCTTAAACGATTCTGTGCATGTGGTGCCATAGATATCTTAATCAACATTCTTTAATCCTGATGGAGTACCCATTTGAACCTGAAACATGAATTGAGTGTTCTTTATAACATGATAACATATCTATGTTTACTACTTGCCAGTTGTTTTTGATGTGATAGCACCTATGAACATCAGTTGCACTTATGAAAAAGTGTTATGTTCCACCTGAGTGTTTCAAGTAATAGTGCGGAACAAGCGATAATGTAATGATAGTCTGTAATTTGACTTAACAAACATTTTTTACTGCATTAATTCTTGTTTGAATAGTTCATTTTAACTTTACAGAGACTCATTGAATGTTTTTAAAATAGGATAGTTACAATCCACTAAATTATTGGTGATATCACTAAATCACTGTTTATTATTTTGTTTTAAGGGTGCAAATATTTACTATAGATAACTAGGTACTTTGCTTTATGATCTCAGATAACATATCTTGTAAATAGAGCTATCTAAATGATATTTTTTTGGGTAAGTAGGTAAAAAGTTCTTTACTTCAATTTGCTTGATTTATGAAGCCAAAAGATGCATTAGGGCACTTAGGATAGACAATACACAAAAGTAAGTTTAGCTCAGCCAAACTAGCAGTTATAGGATATAGAAAATATCATACCTGCATACAATGATGTTTAATCCTGCATAATTATAACCGTGACATTTGCCGTCACAGTCGTTCAAGAGATTTCAGAGGTAATTTTTGCCCAAAAAATGCCGGTTCGCGCTATTGTTAGGTGTCGAATACAGAGCAAAGACTTTAGTTTACAAAAAGGAAGAAAATCCTTCCAATAGCAAGTCTAAATTGTGGGCATTTTTTATATAAACGTTATCTTTTACTGCCTAGAATTTCGTTGATAGTGGTGACAAAACTTGCAAACATTTTATCGACATCGATAAATTTTGCTACTAAGTTAATAATATGTCGGAATAAAAAAAATATCGATGTCAATATAATTATTTTAATTTCAAATGTTTTGTAATTATAGCATATTATAATCAAAAAAATTATATCGATATCGATAAATGATAGTAAGTTAATATTATCGAAATTAGACATTTATTGTTATCTGCATATTTAGTAAAATATTTGTGATTGTGGTGTACTTTTTAGTAATTCATAATTGTATTTGCACCACATTCTAACTGTTATACTACAAATGAATAAAAGTTCCCAGCTAGGCTAGGATGCCCACGAAGTAATATTTCTTTCGACGTGTCAGAACGAGCCAGCGTGATGGCGATGTATGTATCTGTCACTTTTTCACACGTTGAAAGATTTCTTTTTGTGGCTTTTCGTGGTCGCATGCTGGACCAGCACTGACAAAGAGTAAATGGATCGAAGCAACAGGACGACATGACTGGATCCTACATTTTTTTTGGAAAAGTGATTGCTCACATAATAAAGATGCCTGAAGCCACCTTCAATACCTCAAATAGAAACCGTAATTATACATTCGATGATAAGGTATACACATAATATATTCTGTAATAGAATTGATGGAAGACGTGTTTAGTGTTTTGTTAAAATATGAGTTATTTTGGGGATGACTTGCCTTTGAATTAAATTACATTTTATTTTGACGCGTGTTTGAAAAAATAATCTGATTTTATTTGCATAATCGGCCTTGTGGGAGTCGCGCACGAAGGATGCCGTACTATTCAGTACAGATTTACATTTTCTGAAGTACCTACCTAATACAATTTTATAGTTCATATAAAAAATTTAGGTATGTCTAGGTATAACGGTTCCGTTTTTAAAAGATATCTATAATTATAATGATATTGACTAAGAGACGCTAAAATTGAAAAGATGTAAACGAATCCTCTCACTCGGCCACGTAACCATTTACGTATACATTTAGCTAATCCAATGATTCAATTATAGAGCTCCAAACTAGAACAATTTGATTGTAATAAAATTATTCTGCTTCTTTTAAATATTGGCGTCGCATGGAATATGTATTTGCCAGTGTCAAGTGTAAGTTCTATTATGATGTTATGATAATTACTACTATTGTTACATGTAATTATGGTGTTGTTTATTAAAATGTTTCTATTATGATATTATCATTTTATAAATAGTCACAGTCGTAGGCAGCACAAAAATCTAGATTTTGAAATTGATTATTTTTTGCCAACAATGGCATTTGGCCGACTTCCACCGTTTACGAAATCCAAATAGTTCGCAGGAATTGATGTGGCATCCATGTAGTAATTTTTAACACTATTGTTGATTTTACATTTTTTTTCGGCTCAGCTGACTTCGATATCATTTAAATGACTTCAGTTAGGGTGTACTTGTATACCATTTCAAAATTAAAATAAAACGGTCCATAATTGGCGAAAATACCGCTGAAAATATACAAAAACATACATACAGACGAACATAGTAGGTAGTATGTAAGTAAGTTCGTATAGGCCGGGTGGCTAGCCCTGGTAGGTAGTAGGTACCTACCTTCACTTTTTGGAAGTAGGTAAAAAGTCACTGTCACATCTAAGTCATGCCTGAGCAAAACAGGAGCGAATTTACTAATAGCGCCGCCCTTTATGGAGTTTTTGTAACAACACAAAAAATCACGTTACACATTACATTATTTTGTCTACACTGTTGTACGTAATTCAGCTCATAATCATCGAAATAGCACAAATTTTCACATATTACCACTGATAGAAACACAAGTTTTATAAATTAATACAATACGGTGCGTTGACATGATTTTTTAATGTTTATTCCAAATCTTCCTAAATACTAATAAAACTGCACAA
The DNA here is from genome assembly GCA_949316475.1 of Hypomecis punctinalis. Taxonomy (NCBI): domain Eukaryota; kingdom Metazoa; phylum Arthropoda; class Insecta; order Lepidoptera; family Geometridae; genus Hypomecis; species Hypomecis punctinalis. The sequence goes on along the minus strand of OX438799.1, from coordinate 8,025,042 downwards.
TCATTATCATCAATTATACACTATATAGATTCAGTTACATAATCCATATATTATGCAAAAAGTATAAAATCACGTTATCGATAAAATTAAACTGCACAATCACATCGCCCATCACTAGCTAAATGCCAAAAAATAACTGTGATACCATATTCAAATTCGAGATTAACCCATTATTTATTTTTTTGGCTTGGCATGTTGATGCATTTGCCATTGTGATGTAACATTAATAAAATAAAGTGTATTCAATAACTTAAACGCGGCATTTAAATTATGACCAAATTAATGTTATGGGCTTAACGTATCTTGGTGATGTGACAGAAAGTATACTACGCTCTATTTTAAAGTGAAAAAAATATTTCCGAAGCTAGTGGAAATTGCACAGTTATTGTGCAGATATTTTACAGTGGTAATACATACTTGGCGACAGCGGTTTTCACTGAAAATAAGGAAGTTTCCCGTTTTCTAGTTTTATTTTTAATAAATTACACTAAGTCTGCTATAAATTATGGTGTTTTTATTTTTCAATTATCTTCAAAAATGACGGAGTTATGAATTTTTAAACATGACCGCACGAAATCAAAAAACCTCGCGACGGATTTACGCGTGTGACGTCATTCGGCTTCAGAGCCGCGCCGTAAGTTAGGCGGGAGTAAGGAAAAAAGAAAATAAAGTGCTTCATTCTATGCTGGGTATTTTTCTAAGCCACGAATACGTTCTAGAATATCATTGTACTTATCTTTATGTTATGATCAACATTTACTATGGGACTAACCTCCCAATGTAACGAATTAGAAGTCAGCATTCACATAATTTTGTCGTGAGTAAATGAACTTTATATCTAAAAATGGAACAAGACTTGGTGTATGTGTCTAGTGTACTGCGGTTTTTACATCTGTAACTATTAACTAGTAGCTCTACAAACAGTAGACCTCGCAAGTATACATTTTCTTGCAATAAGTTCTCAAAAATGCACAACTTTCACAGGTAAATATATTCTTAATCATAAAAATGGTAAGGTTCTTTACTAAGATATTATTGTATATAATGGGACTAAGTAAGTAAGTTTGTATAGGCCGGGTGTTTAGCCCTGGTGTCAGAGTTTGGGACTGATCCCCTATACAGGGTTAGCTAGCTAGAACTGGTGAAGCGTAATATATTTTGTTCTAATTAAATACTTTAGTCTTTAGATAATTTTTTTCAAGGCTTTTATTTTCTAGTCCCAATAAGTTGTCAAGTGCGTGTCAAGACATGCGTATGATAGGCTTCCGTAGACGTGACGATGATTATGATGATGATAAAAAACCAATTTTTAAGATGATTGATTACTAGGGAAACGTAATTTAGTATGAATTCTTAGTTGCCTGGGAGAATTCGCTTAAAGCGATAAGACCACCAGTTAGAAACCTATTAATTTTATTGTTTTGTCCCTGTAATTTTTTTATGTTATGTGGTTGTCTAATAAAGTGTGATTGTTTGTTTGTTTGTATGAAATATACATGTGAGGTCGATGACCTCTAATGTTTAAAAATTTAATTTTTTTCTTTATAGCTCAAAAATGTATGATTCCACAGTGCTCAAAATAATTTTCAGGGAAAGTTTTTAATATGGTCTGTAAACGGCGTCCGTGCGTTACACGGACATAACGAAGTTTTAAGGGTTCCTCGTTTTACTACGAAACCCTAAAAATGACTGAACAAAGTGACAGCTGTCAAATTCTAGAATCCATACTAGGATGACATGTCAGGTCTCAAAGTGACAGCTGTCAAACTTAAATGCGGTTTATTTCTGTAACTAACGATTTTAGACCATTGCTGTCTTCACAAAAGTGATAGAACTCAACAATATCTATATTTCGGATGACAGCTCTTTAAAGTAATTTATCTCCGTAACTGTCGTTTCTAGACCGTTACTTTAGGCACAAAATTGATAGAGCTCAACGAGATCTACATTTCGGATGACATCTGCCACTCTAGTTTTTTTTTTTTTTTTGGATCTTCCACCTCCTTTATTAAGGGTGGTAGGGTAAGGCCTCGGGCAAACAGCCCATTACCCTGGCTGCAGCTCATGGAGCATCAGCTCCACGGTCACGTTTCTTGCAATGCTGGCTGTACGCTCTCAGCAGTTGCTGTGATATCGTCATCGACATCCAGGAGCAGGAGTATCTCTCTCGGAAGCGGTCGTTTTAATTGGCTGTCGTCGTCAGGTGGGCGTGCATGCAGCGGAGCGATATTATGTAGATGGGTATGAGGCCCATTATCGGCTGCAAAGCCACTCTAGTATGAATTCTATAATAATATGCCATATAATGGCAGCTGTCACTTTGACATCTGTCATTTTCGGAACTAAAAAATAAGTCCTGAAAAACCTATTACCTACAATGACTTTATAAGAACAAATATTAGGCTGAGAAGTTTTGGATAACCCTATACAGGGGATAAGTCCCATAGTAAAAGTTGGCCATAATTTACAATGATATTTTAGGACAGAATATTGTAATTATGATTATATTTGCCTGTGCTAGTTGTGCATTTTTGAAAACTAATTACCAGATAATGTTCACCAAAATGTATACTTGTGAGGTCTACTATTTGGAAAACTACTAGTCAATATACACAGATGTAATAACCGCAGAACAGTAGGTACACACGCCAAGTCTTGTTCCATTTAGAAATAAAGTTCATTTACTCACGACAAAATCATGGGAATGCTGACTTTTTATTCGTTATATTGGGAGGTTAGTACCATAGTAAATGTTGATCATAACATCAAGATAAGTACAATGATATTCTAGAACGTATTCGTGGCTTAGAAAAATACGCAGCATAGAATGAAGCACTTTATTTCCTTTTTTCCTTACTTCCGCCTAACCCACGGCGCGGCTCTGAAGCCGAATGACGTCACACGCGTAAATCCGTCGTGAGGTTTTTTGATTTCGTGCGGTCATGTTTAGACATCCATAACTCCGTCATTTATTAAGATATTCGAGTAATTTTTTCACTGTGTGTAGTTTTTATGATAAAGGAAACTTCCTTATTGTCATCGATTTCCTTTCTAATTAGAGTAGTTCGCTGTTCTGTGACTCACACAGTACACATCCCTACTCCCCGCGCAACTAACAATGAATTCGCAACAGCGCAATGACTGGCTTCGTGTTCGCAGACACCAAAAAATTTGATTCGGCCTATAACTATAACAGATAATGTATATTAGGATATAATGGAGAGATTCTGACTAAAAGACATAGTTTCCATGATCATTCAAAAAAATAAAATCGGTTTGACACATAATTTGACACGAACATGAAGATCCCAGAGGGATATTTTATTTTATTCGTTTGAGATTTTCCGAAAGAGATGCATTGATATAATAAGGCACGAGTTAGAAAGAGATATTAAAAAGATCTCGATTCGGTGAGCATTGCCCACTGATTTCGTCACGACTGTCGATATGTTTTGATGGAATCGACTAGTCGAATGTTACATTGGCTAGCTTTTGTGATGGAATCGCTTTGGTCACGTGACTTATGTCAATCCCATACATTTTAAGCGAAGCGAATGTTCGAATCGCTAATGCTAGCGATTCGATTTGTACTTTGTCTAGCCCTACAGACAGTACCTGTCAATGTCACACTTTATGGGCATGTCGATTAGTGATGGGCGACGAATGATCGTGACCACAGAGTTTTAGATAGAGTTTTAATTAAAGTATCGATAGTTTATACTGACGATATTTTAAATAAAACTTAATTTATCATTAATTTTATTGTATATTTGAATATCATAACATTTTTTACATGTGTAATTAAATTAAACCCAATTATATATTACATTAGCATCGATAATAGTGAAAAACGTCGATAAAATATTATCGTTACATTATTATGAGTATTTAATTAATATCATAACATTATTTACATGTGTACATACTTGATCTTAAATAATAGTAAGTAAATAAAATCCAATTTCTCACCTTCAACTACTCATTCGATTTCATTACAACATTGTTTGAAAATCGATTTTTTCCACCACTATCTCAACTCTAAATATGTCAATATGTAACTGTCGCAGAGATCAAGTTAAATTTTATAGACTATAGCGTCTTCGGCTCGTCGTATTCTCAGGAAGTACTCGTTTATAAATCACAATAAATATAGGAAGTGATACAAATAATTACCTATTAAAAGAACAAAAGTAATCTTAATGAAATAACGAAATACAACGAAAGAACTAGCGCTTCGAAACACTACGAAAATTTTCAGAAAACAAATTATGACTGCGAATACTGAATTGTACAGTTGCAGTTTTTGCAAACGCAATTTAAGTCATTGTCTATCTAATATAACCGAGAGATTCATATCTCTCTATCATTTTTTCCATGGCACTACTTCCCAAGCCATTAGTAGTCGATTTCTAAAAACAAACTGTTTTATTCTGTTGAATATCCAGTAAAGCACTACGTATAGGGAGAGGTACTGCGGCCAGGCCCATTTGAACTCTTGCATAACACTTGGCGTGTACAGGATTTCTGACTGAGGCAGCCGAAGGCTGAACTCCATGTCCACAGTTCCCGTGTGACCGTTATGACTTCTCTCGAATGCTGATTTTGTTTGTGTTGTCACTGAAAAATACAATTGATTGAGATAATATAGAATGTTACGCAGAACGCCTGATGAAAATCTACGTGATTTAAGTGTCCATGAGACATTTTATGTGCAGGCGTTTCATATTTCAAGTAACGTTTTTAGATTTATGTACCTCTAGATGTTTCGCGAGACTGGGAATTACGAGTACCGGATGGAGACCTTCAGTGTTAAGCGCAGCGTTAGACATCCAGAGCCTTCACAAGATGACCAGATTACAGCATTATAGAACAGCTGATTATAGACCATGGAAACGAATTGGATGCATGTCGATTACAAGCGGCTGTATGGGAAATCTTCAAAACCTTTATTGTAGTTTTTTTCATCAGGGCCTGATCATTATCCGCAATTTTTTGTATTCCATGGCTGGGCTGAAGCTTCTCTAAGCACAGTGGTGGATTTATCAAGCCAAGTGGTTGAGTAGGCTGGAGCCTGGTAGCAAATTCCAGACTATTTAATGTTATAAATTTAACAGTAAGCAAGTTCGTATAGGCCGTGTGGCTAGCTCTGGTGTCAGAGTTTTTTGGCCGCCTAAAGGCCTCTGACATGGCTAAACGGTTAAAACAACCGAGACCTACAATGTAACGAAAAATCATTACCGTTTTATTAGTCGCATTTTGAAGCGGCAGATTTTTGGTGTAAATATTATTAAAATAATGATTGTTACCAGTAGGCTGTTGAATGTAACCTAAATATCCACCATTGTTAAAGCATAGGTAGACATTAAAAAACCGGATAAGTGCGATACGAGTCAGGCTCGCACATCGAGGGTTCCGTACAAATCCAGAAAATTTTACAAAATCATAGATATAGGTAATAATATCTCTAATATATAATATATCTAACCATCGACAAAAAAGTTTTTTTTTTTCACTTTTCTCGTCATGCATCGAAAATTACACATTGTTAAAATACATAATTAAAAACCTGTTTTAGCGTGTGCTAATGAAGTTCTTTTACATGATACCTTACATGATACGATTTACTCACTTTGAATTTTGAACCCATATTTTGTGAATTTTGAGGCCCTATTTTTTGTGATTTCAATAAAAATGTACAGTTTTCAGATTTGTTCCTATCCATCCATCCATCCATCAGCCAAAAGACGTCCACTGCTGGACATAGGCCTCCCCTATGGATCTCCAATAAGACCGGTTGATAGCGGCTTGCATCCAGCGCGATCCTGCGGCCTTAATGAGGTCATCTGTCCACCTTCTGGGTGGACGTACTACGCTGCGCTTGCCGGTACGTGGTCTCCACTCGAGAACTTTTCGACTCCACCGGTCATCAGTCCTCCGCGCTATGTGCCCTGCCCATTGCCATTTCAACTTGCTAATCCGTTGGGCTATGTCGGTAACTTTGGTTCTTCTACGGATCTCCTCATTTCTGATTCGATCACGCAGAGAGACTCCGAGTATAGCCCTCTCCATAGCTCGTTGGGCTACTTGGAGCTTACTAATAAGGCCCATAGTAAGAGACCACGTTTCTGTGCCATAAGTCATCACTGGCAACACACACTGGTCGAAAACTTTCGACTTGAGGCACTGAGGTATGTCGGACGAGAAGACACTACGCAATTTTCCGAACGCTGCCCAGCCGAGTTGGATTCGGCGATTGGAAATTAGACATGACTTTCGTCTTGTTCATGTTCATCTTAAGACCCACCTGTTGAGAAACCCGATTGTTCCTATATTCTGAGACAATGCTTCTCGCCAAATTTCAAAGTTCTATGTGAACGGGAAGTACCTACCCTGTAGGTGATTTTTGTGAGTGTCGAAATATGCGGTTTTTTTACGACGTAAACGGCTCTAACTTTTTTAAACGATAACTGAGAAGTTTTTCTTATACACAACTGCAAGAGACTATAGATATATACGTATAACGTTTAAATTTTAACTCGATATCTTTACGCGTTCCCGAGATAAAGAGTCTTGACATACACACAGACGGACAGACGGACAACAAAGTGATCCTATAAGGGTTCCGTTTTTTCCGTTTGAGGTACGGAAGCGGAACCCTAAAAAGCTGACAGATATTCCCTGCAGATTGCCTTACCGTCTCTCCTAAAGTATGTTTCCAAAATAGGATCCACAACAAAGGTGAATATTCTGCCCTTTTCCAATCCATCGAACAGGGAGCTGTTGTATCTCGTGTCAACGCTGTTCCATGGACAAGCCAAGTGGGTGATTTGGTCGAACTGGAGGTCTCCGAAGTACCGAAACCCCGAGGGAGGTACAGGGAATTCTTTAGTGATGACTGCCAATGACTGCATGTGTAACGGGCAGACTGTCTGGAAGATAAAATGTGGGTTACATTGTTGAAACTCTTATCTTAAAATTGTTGTTCTAAGTTGTTCGGAAAAGTGGTAGTAAATCGAAAGCAGTTTACTATTCTTATGTATATTTTTGAATAACTTATGTGTTTAGAAGCGATAGACTCAGTAAAAGCAGATCCAAATTTCGTCCGCTTTTGAATTTGTAGTAGGTATGTTACAGACCTTATTGAGTCCTAACCTCGGCTGTAGTTTACCTTCAAAACAAAACCTTGGGCCACCATTGTGAGAACAAACCTAGACAAGGTAATAAATACCTATCGAAGAAAATCATTTGCAACATTCTAAGAATTCTGAAATTTCGAAAGAAGTAGTTAGAGTTGAATAATAGTACCAGTAGAGATTTCCATTCTAATATCGTTGAATTAGGTACGAGATGTTTTTAAGTACCTACTATGTACCTACTTGTTTTTACATAGATACCTTACTAGCATCTTTCGAGTTAGTACAGTTAATTCGTGTAATCCTCGGCAGAGCTAATACAACTAGGTATCTTATTATGCAGCATTACATACCTATAGTAAATGGTGCTTATTCATAATATGACTAGTCCGTAGATAGAAATGTAGAGCAGACACTCATATACCTACAGTAATACCTACCTACCTATAAGCAGGTATTAACGTAGGTACTTCGGTAGGTAGGTAGGTATAATACGTTGTGTAGGTAAGAGGGGTTTATACCACAGTGTGTGTGATTACTTAGTAGGTAGATACTAGGTAGGTATATACCTATATAATACAACTAAGTTAGAAAGAGTTCAATTAAGGCATATGGCCCACGATTGTATAAGACGAGAGTTACTGTTACTACCTTCCACTACCACGACTTTTCACGTCTCATCAGAAGGTTCTAATAATGATGGTTATAGATTGGAGTTCGCACCTGTAGGCGGTAGTCCAAGCCTAGGATCAGTAGGACCGAGGAAATGGTATAATCTGGAGGCACGATCAGATGGACTTTGAAGTCGATGAAATCGTTCGTGCCGTCTCTGTTGTTGTCGTATTCTTGAACCTGAAAAAAGGAGAAAGCACTAAATATCTGCTGTGTCTATTGTTTCCGTATTCTTAAACCTGAAAGTAAGTAAATAACTACCTAGTCTCTTCCGAAAGTTATACCTACCTACTTACGTTGAGCACTGTACTTTTATATTGTTCGCTGTTACTACTTATGCACTACTTACTTATTGTTAACCTATATTTCCATCTATTAGGTACTTACTGAGTCTTGAAGGGGCATTTGCCTCGCTCAGACAGAGAGATAGGTAGGTATATTTACAAAAGTGTTTTGTTTTCCTTTCACACATCGCTGTAATATTTATTTGTTAAGAGTTTTTTCCATCTAACTTACGCATTACTGAGTTTTACCTTCCTCAAAAATTCCATCGTACATTGTGAAAGATTTATTAAAAGAGGTAAATATTTTATTTCATTCATCCATCAGTCATAGGACGTCCACAGCTGGACATAGGCCTCCCCTGTGGATCTCCATTATGAACGGTTGGTATGAACTTGTATCCCGCGTAATTTTGCAGTGCTAATGAGTTCCTACGCTGCGCTTAGCGGTCTCCATTAGAGAAATTGTTGACCCCATCGGTCATCAGTCTTCTGCGCTATTTGCCCTGCCCAATTTCAAGTTGCCGATTCGTTGCGCTATTTCGGATCTCCTCATAGTATTCATCTCCTATCTGATTCGATCTCGCAGAAAGACTCCGAGCATAGCCCTCTCCATAGCTCGTTGGGTTACTTGGTGCTTATTAACAAGGACCATAGTAAGAGACAATATATGGGTCAGAGCCATAAGTCATCACTGGTAACACACATTGGTCGAGCACTTTCGACTTGAGGCACTGAGGTATGTCGGACGAGAAAACATTACGCAATTTTCCGAACGCTGTGCACAGCCCATGTCTCGACCGAATAAAAGGCTCTCTCATAGTCCACAAACGATAAGCAAAATGGCAAATTATACTCTTTGGTCTTCTGTATAACCTGCCGCAGCAAATGAATGTGATCCATGGTGATAAAGGCTTTTCAGTAACCTTGCTTGTTAGGAAGGTTGGAAGTCATCAAGCCGGCGTAGACCAGTGCAAAAGCCTTGGGAAAGTGGTAAAAAGTGAAGAATAAGAGAATATAACGAAATGATAGGAAAAATAAATTACGGGCGATCTGAGGTCGGGAAGGTTATGGTTAAAAAACGGTTTATCATCTCGATTCCTGGCTAAGCTACAAGTCCTATGGAAATTAGGTGTGTGGTAAAGTTGTAGGTAAAAAATCTACAACTTACTTATTCACACTTTTTTCAATGTGAAAAATTCAAATGTCCAAGTTTTTGGTTTTTTATTTTCAACTTTTACAAACACATTCTTTTTCTCAAAATTTTCCCTGTTACGAAAATGTCCGAAATACATTGCATTTTTTTTATTTAAAATTTTTATTTTTTTTGCTTTGTGTTGATGTAATATCGAAAAATCATCCAACTTTCAATCCAAAATTTTCACTTCAAATATCTGCTTTTTTTTTAAATCGGTAATCGGCATTTTATTCGTTGAAATCTCTGCTCTCTGATGATGTAAAAAATATACATTATTAGTAAATTTTCTCAGAAAATTCATATAAAGAGTTATTAGTACAAATGTGTTTACTAATAACTGAATACAAAAAGTATAGTAAGGAAAAGTATTGAATGATAGGTTAGGTAGGTATGTACGAGTACGTACCTATTGGTGAAACGTGAAAAATTAGGTACGTTTAACAATATAGAAGATATGTGTTGTTTCATGTAATAAGCTTTTAGTATTTCATCTAAAAATATTCCCGGTGGCTTTATTTAGTCAAAAATTTACGACTCCTTCCATTCATCCAACAGCTGTAGGTGTCTTAAGTTGGACATAGGCCACCGACTGCATAATTTTGCTATGACAATGTAGATATAATTTTGATTTTGTAATGTTAATTTAATTTTAATTTTGTGATAATTTGTTTTTTATTTTTATTTTGTAATGACAATTTATTTTTAATTTCGTAATAATAATGAACAATGAGCCGTCCCAATGTAATAAATAGTTTGCCATACCCTTAAAGGGTCATATGTATTTGACAATATCATGACATGTAATCTAAGAACCGCACGTACAAATTATTACATATGTTGCAATAAATGAATTGAATTGAATTGAGGCCACTTAGTTAAATACATTTCCAGTAAGACCGATTGGAAGCGGTTTGCATCCAGCGAGCTCCTGCGGCCTTGATTATGCCGTGGCACCATTTTATTAGTGGACATTCATACGAAACCCGAAACGAAGACAACGACGACGTGAAAATATACGACTGCAAGAGTGAGATAGCTACCTAAAGTCTATGGCGCCTATAACGTAGGTACATATATCGTAACGTAACTATAACGTACCTACCATATGGTGCTAGGAACGTATCAGGCACGGAAAACAATACGATACGCTCTATAATATCCACGTTTGCCCAATTGTTGACGTACCTACCTAGTCAACAATTAGTCAACGTGTACAACACACAAAATAAGGAAGTTTCCCATCACATAAAATTAAAAATAATGAAATATGTAGTACTTTTAAAGACTTTAGAAATATAAAGGTAGAGTAAAATAATTACTCGAATATCTTAATAAATGACATTAAGACATTAACAAATTTTTAATTTCTATTGTTATTAACAAATAACAATAGAAATGACATTAAGTTATGGATGTTTAAACATGAGGTACCAAGGTACTACTTACTTATAGGTACATATGGTTGCCTGGAAGAAATCGCTTGAACCGATAAGGCCACCATTTAGTATAACTATTTTTTAATGTTTTTATTTCTCATGTGTATTTGGTTAAGCTAATAAATAATTATCTATCTATCTATTTATGTATAGTTGTCGAGGATATTTTGCCAGTGCCGAAACGCTCCGTGAATGGCATGCGGAGGTGCTGGTCGGTGACGGGACGGTCTATAGGAGGCAAAGTCTTATATTTTCCATTGAAAAAAAAAATACCTGGCACGTTATAAAGTAGGTATCATTCCATGACCATACACTATGGTATGGCAAGGTACTGGTATGTACTTTACAGTGGACTGACACCTTAAAATGTCTGGTACCTGTATGTCAGCACAGTTTTCCTTTCCGCTAAATATGTCTTCATCCAAGGCGGCTCCCTCGCCACACACCACTGGCCGGCTCGAATCTTCAGTCTCAGCCACCAGTAAATATTCATAAGTGAAATGCACTTTCGGTTGTTCGTAAAAACTGAATGATCTAAGCCAAAATCCTGAAAACAGGAAATATTTTACATTGTAATAAAAGTCATATACTTTTATATTGGAATTTCTAAATCGAACCTAAGAATATATCTATTTTATTTATTGTCCTATTTTTTTGTTTTTTTTTGTACTGTACTGCACCAGCCTTTTTAATAGTCCACTGCAGGACGTAGGCCTACCCAAGAAGGGTGATTGGGCCATATCCACCACGCTGGCCCAGTGCGGGTTGGTGGATTCACATAGGTACGCCATCGAATTTCTTTTACGGACGTATGCAGGTTGCCTCATGATGGACTATGCAGGTTGCCTCACGATGTTTTCCTTCACCGAAAAGCCAGTAGTGTGAAATTCCGTACATAAATTCCAAGGAATTCATTTGTATAGGACCGGGATTTGAACCCACGATCTCACGATTGTAAGGCGATTGTAATTACCACTAGACCACCATGGCTTCAGTTAATTTTTTTATTGTTTAATATTTCTAATTCGTTTGTATGATGTTAAGTATGTATATTATTTCAGTAGCTTTGAAGCAGTTACAGACAATCTTAAATGTGATACATACCAAAATCGAATTGGTAGCAACTGTAGCAACGGAAGCAAAAATCGTCACTTTCGCTAAAGCAGTAGGGTTTTATAAGATTTATTAGGTACATAACCTGTGTAGAATGGTAGTTTTACATACCAACTATTTTCTAAAATCAAGTTGGTTGTACCATTTTTCATTTTTAACTTTTTAATGATAGATATTGAATATAGGCAGATAACATATATTTATTTTAAGCATTTGTTATTATTTTGAGTCTCAAAAAGTTATCTTTGTGATAAGCACTTCAACACACACTAGAGCGTCGGGCTAGTGATCCGAAGGGGCAGGTTCAAATCCTGCGTTCGTTTCAGATTTTTGAAGTGCTTATCACAAAGATAACTCTTTGAGATAAAATCTAGTGTGGAAAGCACTCAAAATAAAATCATAATATTATTTTGAGATATAAATACCCAGGTACACTTTAGTGATTTCTATGATCTTCACGTATCTACTCACCTCTACTTCTGTGTGCCACAAAGAATGGCAAAAATATATTTAGAGCAGCGGTTAGTACAGTAAACATCATCGCTTTTGATATTAGACACCCTTTATATTGAATCTGCACATTGCAACTGAACAGTTTGTATAAGTTCATTGTCATAGTTTTATTTCATTTGTTTTTGAAAGATTACGAATGGGTCAGCTAAAGGAACGTTATTAAATTTATTAAATAATTATTGCAAAGCAAAGGCACAGCGTGTTGTCAATTTCACCGGCTTTGTCTTTAATCTGACGCAAGGCAAAAAAAGTTTTGGCTTATTGATCTACCTAAACGCGTTGCTAGGCAACGTTGGGTTGCCAATGTGTGGAACGTTCGCTGTGTTGCTAGATTCTTACCGTCAATAATGTGAAATTGAAGGAGAAAAAATTGGCATTCTCCGGTAAAACCTATTTCTATAATCTAAGGGTAAAACTATGCGGTTGCAAATAGGGCGAGATGGGCTAGGGGCTCCTAAAAGTGTATAGTACACTACCGCACTACCATATTTTAAATTGATGTAGGTAAGTAGGTTAGGTACATAAAGTTGGAATAAGTTTATATTAGTATAATAGTGCGTGCACGGTTACTTACTTTGATAGTAAGTAATTATGGTATACTGTCCAATATAGTTTAAAATTTTTCCTGTAGAATTTTCGTGGCGCCACTTGCTACTTTTACTTTATATGATTGAATACTAAATTATATATTATAGGCGAGTTATTTTTAATATTTTAGGCAACGATGATAAGGATTTTGTTAATAAATCCATGGACGATGATATTTGAAATAATACTTTTTAACCGAATTAAAAAAAGGATACTTTTTAACCGAATTAAAAAAAGGAGGTTCTCAATTATTTTGTATGTTTTTTTTAAATGTATGTTACGCGATTATTCCGTCAATGATGAACCGATTATGATGATATTTTTTGTTTGATGGATCATACTTCAGAGATCATACTTCATTAAAATTTTACATTTAAGGTACAACGCGGTCACATTAACTAGACGCTTGACCATGTGACGTTATTTTGGCGCTCAAGTACGGTGTACAAAAAAATACCGGCCAAGTGCGAGTCGGACTCCCGCACGAAAGGTTCCGAACCATCATCTATAAAAGATAAGTTTCTACCTGTTTATTAAGATCGAGTAAAAATTGCTTTAAAATTACAGCGATGCGTCGAGTTAATGTGACCGCGTTGTACAAACATTTAATTTTTTTTAAAAAGGCTGAGCCGTTTTAAAAAAATCAACAATAATGTAAAAATTACTACATCGATGACACATTGATCCGTGCAAACTATTCGAATTCTGTAGGTACCTAGGTATACGATTGAAGTCGCTTATGCCATTAATGGCAAAAAAATAATTATTTCTGAATTTGGAAGATTAACGTGCCGTTAGTTCTGCAGTGGAGGCGAATAATCGTTAAGTTAAAACAATGCGGCCCAGTGCGAGGACCTCTCGCAACGGTGTCTGTTACCTTTGTTGTTATTTGAACAAAGGATATGTAGAAGGATTCATGTAGGTACTTACCAACGTAAGCATTGAACCTATGATTCTATGGTAACCAAAAGTATTAATTGGCCAAGTGCAAGTCGGACTAGCGCACGAAGGGTTCCCCACCGTATGGAAGCCCCCTTAATATATTTTATTTTAATTTATTAAAATTTTTATAGGAATATATAGGTTCCGGCACGTAAGTTGAACAAAAAAATATCGCTCTCTCCCTTTCGTTAGCAGAGAAAACAAAAGTGAGATAGTTATGGTTTAACGTTCAAGTTGTTTGCCGGCGACATAATATTTCAAGCATACCACATAATATTTCAAGCATTTTTCTGTTGCCATTTTTAATATCGTGTTTTTTTTTTGCCCTTAAATATTTATTTTGTATTAGTTAATTTATTTATTTTAAAGTGCATATTTATCTCATTATTCAGTGAATATTTTAAGCATCTACCTACCTGTCACCGTTATTATATCGAGCGAAAAACGTCTAAAAATTCAGGTTTGTTGTACGGGGAGCCCCCATTAAATATTCTTTTTTTATTTTTAGTATTTGTTATTCTAGGCAACAAAAATACGTCATCAGAAAAAAATTCAACGTTCTAGCTATCACGGTTCATGAGATACAGCCTGGTGACAGACAGACGGACATTAGTAATAGGGTCCCGTTTTTACCCTTTGGGTACAGAACCCTAAAAAGTACCTATAATACCTATTTTTATAATACCTATACTTACAAGGTTATTTAAGTAGAAAGTGCACTAAGCTGAAAGGGGCTGATTCAGATCATCGTTATAAAAACTTTTACTATGGGGCTACTCGGTATTCGATAAAAAAACAACTCTACCAAACAAAATCGCGATTCGGTGATGTTGATTTTGTTGAAAAATAACTGATTGGAATTTTGAATTTCGAGTTGGCCCCACAGTGAAATTGTTCATAACGATGATTTTGTCACCCCTTTCGGCTAAGTGCTCCATTTCTGAATAAAATAAACCGCGGGCTTTACCATATATTTACTTATTTCTATTTACCTATTTATATTGGTAGGTAATACCATCATTATACCTTATGATAGGAGTGGCGAGCCTAAATTAGACATAAGTATCACTACATAGTATCTGTATGTCTGTCCCTATGTATGCTTATATCTTTAAAACTACGCAACGGATTTTGATGCGGTTTTTAGGGTTCCGAACCTCAAACGAAAAAAACGGAACTTTGTTGTCCGTCTGTCCGTCTGTGTGTATGTCAAGACAATTTATCTCGGGAACGCGTAAATATATCGAGTTAAAATTTAAACTGTATACGTATAACTATGGTTTCTTGCAGTTGTGTAAAAGAAAAACTTCTTGGTCATCGTTTAAAAAAGTTAGAGCCGTTTATGTCGTTAAAAGAGGCGAGGCGAAAAGTTTGGGCTTGGACCTGGCAAACGCAGTATAAGTACCACAAGACCATGATGATTTTGTATTTATTAAAGCTGCTTCTTATTGTGAAGCTTTAGTAGAAGACCTGGAAGCTGAGTCTGTATAGGAGATAAGGAATTAAATAAAATAATAATATGCTAAAGGGTTTTTTGGAAGCCAAATTAGAAACGTTAAATATTTGTTAAGTATACCTATATACTTCTTACTAGGTACTATGGAAAGAATAATACTTAATACCTTGGTGTGGTATAGGATCTTTCGCAACGTAAAAAGTTAATTAACATGACAATAAGTTCCTATTATGAAAAATCATCCACTTGCTCGAAAACTGTGAGGCACGCGGCCGCTAACCTACACTCCACATTGAAGAAGTGGTCTGGTTTGTGCGCGACCCAGTGATCACAGACAATAGCAATGCCAGAAACTCGCAGGTACAGCGCCCGCCGTGGAAACTGATACCCTCTGCGGTGAACGATCCTTAACTTTGAATTCTAGTATAAAAAGGGCTAGAAACTAGCAAACAGCACCATTCGCTCTGGTGTGAGCCCGGAGCACAGTTCAGTCCTCAAATAGGACTATTTATCTCTTCTCTATTATACTACATCAGTGTCAAGATGGCCATGGTCCGACGATCCAGCATGGACAGAATGTCCTCCAGCATGACTTCGAGCATGACTGGCATGGGCCTGGGCGGCATCACCGGAATCACCTCGGGGATGAGCACCCTGAATTGCATGAGAGATCAGCAGATGACCATCGGCGGGATGCCTTCCAACTACGTCCCGGGGCTGTCTGCTTATTACAACATCTCGAGTTTCTGTCAGCGCCCTGGACAAACTCGCCGCTGGCCTATGCAGCGTGCCGGCCCGACTGCACAACACCGTCCAGGTCGCTCCCACAGCACTGGATCACTGCATCGCATGAAGCACTCCATGAGGAACAGCCCGAACAATCAATACACCCATAACTTAATTTGCAAGATGGCTGACCAGAATGAACGTAGACGTCGCCAAGATACGTTGGACACGATTCCTCAGAGCTATTATTCTCAGCAGCCGCTGAAAGTAGAGCTCACGGAGTTTTATTCGAGAGATAATTCGAAGGATCACCATACTGAGCAGTACGACCTGGTCAACGATAGCGTCCTGCCAAACCCAGTGCTCAGGAGAGGGCAAAATTTCTTCTTTGCCGTCCGATTCGACAGGACTTACGACAAACAGCAGGATATGATTCGTGTTGTATTCTGCTTCGGTAAGTTGGCTCAGTTAACTATAGACACATAGTTACATATCTAGGTACCTACTTATTTGATTTAGTAATTCTTTTAATAACAATATATTTGTATTTTTTTCTACAGGACCTAAGCCCAGTGTCACGAAAGGAACCAGGGTTGTACTGCCTGTAAATTGGAGCAACCAGCAAGGAGTCTTCCAGCATTCCCGCGACGTTACAGGAATGGGAATGGGTATGGGCATGGGAATGGGCATGTCTCGCATGCAAGATACCAGCACAACTATGGGAACTATGGGATCCATGGGTACAATGGGCACGATGGGATCGATGGGAACAATGGGAACCATGGGAACTATGGGAACTATGGGCGCCATGGGATCAATGGGACCCATGAGCGGCATGAGGGAAACTACTACCTATGGCGTTCGTCGCAGTTCATTCAGCAATGAGCCTTTGCCTCTACAGCATAGTCCTTTGAGCCCCCATGGACCTATGGATAGGCCTATGATGGACCGCTACGGTGGGCAGCCGCAGCATTCATCGTTTGGTCGTGGCTATGGTTCTCGTCATGGTTCACGCCACGGTTCAATGCAAAATTTGGCTGCTCTCGCTCATGACATGGATCGGTGGGACATCAGCATTCAGCGACAAGACGGAAATACCATTACATTCCAAGTACACGTACCAGCCACTGCACCAGTCGGTGTTTGGAACTGTTGGGTCCAGACTAACCGATTTGGCCAGCGCGATAATCGTCATGACTACAAATGCGACGAAGATATTTACATGTTGTTCAATCCTTGGTGCCGAGAGGACTCAGTATTTATTGATAACGAGTCATTCCGTAAAGAATACATCCTCAACGACCAGGGCAAGATCTGGTGTGGAACTTGGCGCCAACCCAAGGGTCGCAAATGGATTTACGGACAGTTTGATGATGTTGTACTACCTGCATGCATGTACTTGCTTGAACGCAGTGGTCTCGAACACTCTGAACGTGGCAATCCTATTCGTGTGTGCAGAGCTATTTCGGCGATGGTGAGATTACCTACTTGTGATTACATTATGCGATATTTCTTGAGAGCTCGTAAGTTTTACTACATTGTTTTCCATTTTTCAAATAGATCAATGCTAACCATGATGATGACGGTCTTATGGTTGGTCGTTACGACGGCGAATACAAGGATGGCGTAGCACCACACGCTTGGACTGGTTCCGTGGCTATCATGGAACGCTACTTGACTGACGGCGGCCGTCCGGTAGAATATGGACAGTGCTGGGTTTACTCTGGCTTGGTTACGACCATATGCAGAGCTTTGGGTAATATTTTGGCATAATAAATTTTGTTACTTGGTTCTATAAATGGATACATAAACATTTGCTTTGTTATTATTGTAGGAATTCCTTGCCGATCTGTTACTAACTACGTATCTGCACATGATACCAACCGGACTTTCACCGTGGATAAATACTTCGACCGTGATGGAAACGAGGTACCCAACGGGCCCGATGAGGATTGCTACGACTCTTGCTGGAACTTCCACGTTTGGAATGATGTATGGATGCAACGACCTGACCTGCCGCAAGGTACGGAAATATTCATGAAATCATATGTTACTTCCTTATTGACGATGTTGCCAGCGTGAATTCATTATTATTTATTACTTTCTTTCTTTAGGATACAGCGGCTGGCAGATTATTGATGCGACACCTCAAGAAGAAGCTGAGTCTGTATATCACTGCGGACCGGCCAGTGTTGAGGCGGTGCGCCGTGGAGAAGTCGGCTTCCAATATGATACGCCTTTCATGTACTGCCAGCTGAACGCTGAGCTTTGCCACTTCCAAGAGGAAGAAAACTCCGAATGGGGATTCATTAGGATGGCTTCTAACCAATACCAGTAAGACAAATATCTATTATCACTGTGGTATTAAAATAAACGTGAAAAACAGAAGGCTAATGCTAATGTTATTTCAGGGTGGGCCGCAAGATTCTCACCAAGAATCCTAACCGCGAGGACGACGAAGGAGAAAGTGACATGCTGGAGATCACTCACGAGTACAAGACTGTGGACAGCTCGTCTCCTGAGCGTCTCGCTGTTATTGCTTCTTGCCGCGGCTACCAACGCTTGCAGCAGTACTACGAATATCCTGACCGCAACTTTGAAGATGTTTACTTTGATCTCATGGATATTGACATTGTGCCCTACGGTCAGCCTTTCGACTGCACCATGAATATTCAGGTAAGTACTTTGGCTTAACGAATAAATAGCTAATAAGTATAAACTTTAACTGTAATGCTAATGAATGCTTCTTCTTCCTAGAATAAATCTCACGAGGATCGTACGATCTGGTGTGTGCTGACGGCCAACTCTTGCTATTACACCGGCGCCATCGCTTCTCGGCTGCGAAGGGCTCAGGGAGAGTTCATCGTACGAGCCGGACAACGAGAAGTCCTCAAGCTACACGTTACTCCTCAAGAGTACATGGACAAGATCGTCGACCATTCGATGATCAAGGTCCATGCTATGGCGTACGTGAAGCAGACTCGCCAGGCCTGGTCTGACGAGGATGATTTCCCGCTACATAAGCCAAGGATGCAAGTGCAGGTGCTTAATGTTTTCCGTTACTATATTTCCGTTGATCGACTCAACTCACTTAAAAATAATTTTTCATCTTTATTATTGTACATCCGCAGGTGCGAAACCAGCCTTGCCTAGCACAGGAATGCGCCGTCACGTTCAGCTTCCAAAATCCGTTGAACGTACACTTGACCGACTGCTACTTCACCTTCGAAGGGCCCGGAGTACAGAGGCCACGACAGGTAATCAGGACATTTGAATTCATGGCAAACTATTTATTCAACTGTGAGTTCTTGAGCTAATTATTGTGGTTGTCTGTGCAGATCCGATTCCGTGACGTGAAGCCTGGCGAGTTCGTGAACTACCAGGACAAGTTCGTGCCACGGCGCTGTGGCGAGCGCCGCATCGTGGTGACGTTCTCGTCGCGCCAGCTCGACGAGATCTTCGGCAGCTGCATGGTGAACGTGCGCGGCTAGCATGCCCCCGGGCCCCGCGCGCCCTCGCCGCGCGCCTCGCCGGGCCCGACCTCTCCCGCGGCCGCCGTGCAGATGGACCGCTCCTACCACTCCTACGTCGCGCCCGACCAGCACTACGTCCAGGAAGAGGAGGTTATCATTGTGAAGACCACTTCCTGAATCACGACTCCAGTGTCTCCCTGTGTTGTGTCGGCCGTATGAGCCTTTGCATTTACTCTTTGTGTTTAGTTCTATTTTGTGATGATGACGACGACTCGGCTAGTTTACGGATTTGCTAAGATTTTTAATTTTTAATTTTTTCACTCGCACGAATCATATAAACATAAACCCAAAAAAATAATTTTGATACGATCACTATAGGCACCGTGTGTTGGTTTCATCATAATATTCTAATCATAATGATATTTTAAGAAAATACCGATGCTTCAAGTGCCATTGCGTGTGTTATTGATTGTACCCCGACCAAAGGGATTAGAAATAAGAATTAATAAATAAGCTAAACTATAATCGTGTGTGCCTATTGCCAAACTATTTATATTGTAAGTTTTATATTATATTATGTATTGCAATTTATAAAATATATACTTTATATAAACACAATTATTTTAAAATGTATTTTCACTGTGTTTGTGTGTTTTTGGGATCTCAAAAATATAAATGCATTCACTGCAACATTCGTTTATTTTATAGTTTTATCAACTTATATGCATACCTATACTTGAGCAAATGTCGCTACATTATATCGTTTTTTCTGATCTTTAGTAACTACAACAAAGTACAATAAATTTACTTAGCTACTCCTACTACTCAAAAATAAATATGATTATCAAGAGACTGTACACACTATCTAGAGTATTCTAGCTAAAGTATAGATAAATTACACTTAATTTATTTATTTAATACTTCGTAATAAAATTAGGGCAATGAGAAATAATTACCTTACTCTATAATTAAACTTAGGTACTACAGACTGCGCTTTCACCTGCAACAAGTATTGAGTTAATTTTACTAAAGATAAGCGAAGATTGGTCAAACGCTACCATGAATAAAAGAAGTACCTAGGTAGGTATCTAAATACCAACACTGTATCTTTTACTCTGTTAAATATCATGTTAATAAATTTATTTATTTTATGATTGTTACACAATAAAAAAAAACCGGGCAAATGCGAGTCAGGCTCGCATACCGAGGGTTCCGTATAAATCCAGATTATTTCACAATATTAGGAAGTAAGTTGTTAAAATCTCTATATTAGAGATTACTTCACTTAGTAGATATTATCTACTAAATAACTATCGACAAAAAAGTTTTTTTTTTCCACTTTACTCGACTTACATCGAAAATTACACATTGTTAAAATAATTAAAAACCTGTTTTAGCATGTGCTAATGAAGTTCTTTTATATGATACCTTATATGATACGATTTACTCACTTTGAATTTCGAACCCATATTTTTTTAATTTTGAGGCCCTATTTTCTGTGATTTAAATAAAAATGTACAGTTTTCAGATTTATTCCTATATGTGTACTCTGAGACAATGCTTCTCGCCAAATTTCATAGTTCTATGTCAACGGGAAGTACCCTGTAGGTTTTGATTTTTGTGAGTGTCGAAATATGCGGTTTTTTACGACATAAACGGCTCTAACTTTTATAATCGATAACTAAGAAGTTTTTCTTTTACACAACTGCAAGAGTTTAAATTTCAACTCGATATCTTTACGCGTTCCGAGATAAAGAGTCTTGACATACACACAGACGGACAGACGGACAACAAAGTGATCCTATAAGGGTTCCGTTTTTTCCTTTTGATGTACGGAACCCTAAAAACAATAAAATCATACCATATCAAGACTCGGTTGACGCAAAAATACTCTTAAATACAAAATACTACTAAAATCACCGACTATATTTTTTTAAATCTTGCAGATCACATAAGTGATTTTTGGTAGGGTTTTCAAAATTCTTTATATTTTTTTGACTTTTACTATATGTATTTTATGACTACGTGACGCTGTGCAGGAGTGCTTGCTCTGGCAAAACCTGTTAATAATCCTTTTGCTTACACTCATTTACACATAACTATTACATTCACAAACTATACAAGTACGTCGGACCTTGATCAGGATAGGTACTTAATTAAAGTCCATGGATTCCAGGACATAACAATACTTTTACGCAATAATGTATTCATCGGCTGTCTTGTGACGTGCTATGATTTCACACTGGGACAATTGGAGCAATAACCCTTCGGGGATTTCCTCCCCAGTCATGTCTGCCTGATATTTAAACGAGTATTTCAATATTTTTCAACATATTTTATATGAAATTCATCAAATACAGTCACGTATTTTTCATTTAATTTATTTTGTTTGTGTGGAAAGCGCTGAAGTTAGTTCAAAAGTTTTATTTTGTTGTCAGTGCTTTTGCTGAAAGTGAACAATGGGCGTCTTCTGGAATTGGTGGACAGACCGTAAGTACAATTACAATTACTTATAATTTATGTAGGTATGCCTTACATTATCATACATTAAAAATAAAATAAAAGGTCGGATGGCTAGCCCTAGTATCAGAGTTAGTAGTAATAGTAACGTAGTAGTAGTATATACGTAAAGCTGCGATAATAACGTATGGCTACGAAGTTATTCTCAATAGGTACCTACTCTATCTAGGATGTACCTAATTGTACTCGTAATTAAATTCAACTTTTACTATGGGACTTTTTTTTGGCCCCATAATAAAGGGAGGTGCCAACTTATCCATACAAAAACAATAAGTTGTTAATCTACCTCTAAATATTATCCGATTTAAGTGATTTTTCTACATTTAATCAGCACTTCAATCTAGCTTTAGATGTCTTAGCTTTTCCAGTTTTTTAAATGACCTTAAAGTCATAAGCCTCTAAATAGTCATTTTTTTACGCTAAACTATGACTGAAAAGTGTACTTAAAATAGAAAGAAACTTTTCTGAAAAAAAAGACGTAGGTAAATACGAGCGTGCAATATTTCTTACTCAAGCGATTGACACTAAAAATATAACATTTTTTTACAATTTAAGGGGTGAAAAAAGTTTTCTCCCGGAACGCAAATTTTATCAAAATGTACGGTGTATTTTCCTAATGTTCTACGGAAAACGCGAAAACTCTGGTCGATTTAAAATTCTCTTAAAAGTTGTAAAAGTTATAGGGAAAAATAAACTTCTTAACCATTGCCACGAAATGATGATGATAGCGACAAGCACAACTACATCCTTGAGTACCTATTGTCTTATTGTTAATTAATTCGTAGTCACCCCGTACCTAGATCTTAAATTAATAATCTACGTCGCTAGTACCATCATGGTATAAATACGTCATTAGTACCATCAATGGAACTAATCAATGGTACTACTGACAGAAAACCAGTTTATGTAATCAGATGTTAGGTTTAAATAATTTTATTTATCATTCAAGACATTTCTGTCGCTCTGTTATAGTACAATATATATGTTTTATTTTCCTGCCCGACCTTCCTGGCGTAGTTAATAGTACCTACCTCTGTTGAGGTTGCGGATTCGATTCCTGGCCAGACAGAAGATTTGAGAAGATATTTTGGTGATTTTAATTATCTGTTTTGGGTATGGGTTGTCCTTGTCTTGGTTTGAAATTGTAACATGGCTCTAAAATTGTGGTTCATCCGTTTCTTCCCATACACGATAAGCTCTACTAGACATCATTGCTTAATTAAAATATAACATTAGAAAATTTAAAGGTTAGTTATAGCTAATAAACAGTCAGTATAGCGTTTTCTTTACCAACCTGAAGCAAAACTTCTGCGAACTGTTCGACTATTTATAAAACATTGTTATTTTACGCTACGCAGATTTGCATATTTTCACGATCTAAACAACACATGCACCACTCGCTCCCATTTGGCTATTTCTGCGCTGGCTGGCGTCGGTATGGCCGAATGTTTCATAATCTTTATAACCGCCATGTGTACCTTAAAACCATGAGCTACCTCGAATAAATAGGTAAAGAGTTCCTCGAGACCAACTAGGCAACCATATTTTGTTATTTTTATTTTACCGATTTTTTTGTTAACCATAAATCTACAGCTATTACAAACTTAACTAAAGAAAAAAACAATTAGATAATACAGCACAGAAGCACACAGATCAGATCACAGATCATTCAAATGCTAAAGTTCACAACCAGTTGGCAGCGTGATCTTGCTGGCAGCATTATTGCTCTGAATCGTAATTAACATCTTTTAACAAAATTCACCGTACGCGGTGCCATAAAAATAGCCAAATTACACTTTCGGCCCCTATTGCAGGCTCTGATGGAGCCAGCAGCAGTCCCGTGAGCGCTGCTGCTCCTTCCAAACCGCTTTGGGAGGTTCTTAGCTCACTCAAAAGTTCTCTTCCTGTTTTAAAACGCATCCCGCGTGGTGCACGTTTTTCGGTTGCGCAGTGTTTATCTGCTGCTATTCGGAATGTTATTTCTAAAAATTCTTTAGTCGCCTGGGAACACCTCTTGACTTTTCCCAACGTTGTGCTTTACGTACATTCGGACCCAACAAACAAAAAATCCCTTACCACTAGGGTAAAGGAAAATTGCGTAAAGTACAGCGCATTGGAAGAGAACTCTTTAGATTTTGAAAGCATTATTCCGCCAACAAGGCAGAATAAACTAAATTCTAAAAAAACAGACGATTCGGTTACCATTAAAATAGTAGAGAGCAAAATTAGTGATGGCGATATCAAAGGCGCCGCACGAGTCCTGTTCTCCAGCGACACTATTGCCCCCCACACACCCGATACGGTCCAGTCACTCCGTGACAAGCATCCGCCGGCAGCATGTCTCCACCTGCCTGAGCCACCACACCCTGATGACGTTGTCATTGAAGTGTCAGCTCAGGAGATTGCAGCGGCCGTTTCTTCTTTTCGGAGCGGCTCAACCGGAGGCCTAGATGGTCTCTCGCCTCAACATCTAAAAGATCTTCTATCTTTTAGCACTGGTGAGGTGGCTGAGTCTCTCTTGAGAGAATTAACGGGTTTGGCAAATCTCATGTTATCTGGGCAGGTCAATGATGACGTTATCGAAGTCTTGTATGGCGCTAACCTATGCGCACTTGTCAAAAAAGATGGTGGCATCAGACCTATTGCTGTTGGCACCACATATCGTCGTCTCGCAGCCAAAGCCGGTTGTGGAAAAAAGGTTGCTCTTTTGAGTAGCCTTTTTCAACCAATACAGCTTGGCTTTGGTTCGCGGGGTGGATGTGAGGCTGCTGTTCATTCGCTTCGTACTTTTCTCGGTCAAAATTGTGGAGAGGTGTTGCTTAAGGTGGATGTCAAAAATGCTTTCAATTCGGTTAATCGAGACGCCTTGTTGGCACAGGTCAAAGACAAAATTCCCGATCTTTTCAATTTTCTTTGGCAATGCTACGGCAAACCCACTAAATTAATTTACAAAAATGATGTTTTGCTATCTTCCGTTGGCTGTCAACAAGGTGACCCTCTCGGACCAGCCATTTTCAGCCTGGCCATTCATCCAATTGTTCAACGTCTCCAATCTAAACTCAACGTTTGGTATCTGGATGACGGGACTTTGGGTGGCGATGCGAGCACAGTCCTACGTGATTTGGAAATTCTTATTGACGAGTTTCGTCAAATTGGTTTGGAGCTAAATTTTTCGAAATGCGAACTTTTCGTTTGCGACTCATGTCCGGATAAAGATTTGATACTTAACAAATTTAATGATTTGGCACCTAACATCAAATCGGTAGACAAGTGTTCTCTTCGCCTTCTAGGTTCGCCGATATTAGATGAGTCTTTTCCGCCTTTCGTTCAAGAAAAAATTCAAAAATTTTTGAGTGCCTCTGATAGGCTACTCAAAATTAACGCCCACATGGCTTTTACCATTATAAGATGTTGTCTGTTTGTTCCAAAATTTATGTACGCTTTACGATGTAGTCCATTGTGGAAACACAATGAGCTCCTTTTGAGCTTAGACGATGTTGTAAAGCAGTCCCTAGTATCGGTTTTGAATATTGACATGAGTGAAAGGGCGTGGCTACAAGCCTCCTTGCCTGTTAGGCTTGGAGGGTTAGGGGTCCGCCAAATTTCAAGTGTTGCTTTACCAGCTTTCTTGTCCTCCATTCATAGTACTCAGAACTTGATTGAAAAAATCCTCGCACCTTCTTTAGGCCATTCTGGCGTAGATGTAGCTCATTTGAATGAGGCAACGAATGCTTGGAGGGTCGCTTGCCCAAATACCGAGCTTCCAAAGACTTTATCGTCGCAGAGACTGTGGGATCGGCCGATCTGCGAACTAGCACGGAAATCTCTTCTAGACACGTGTCCTAGCGTCGCGGATCGCGCTCGTATCCTTGCAGTCTCTGTATGGGAGTCCGGTCTTTGGTTGCAAGCATTGCCCTCTTTCAATACTGGTAACCTTTTAGACCCAACTGCATTTCGTCTAGCTGTCAGCTTACGCTTGGGTGCAAGGTGTTGTGAAGCCCATCGCTGTCAGTGTGGTACTGCAGTTGACCAGCTCGGTCACCACGGTCTCTCTTGCTCAAGAAGCGCTGGTCGGATTGGACGCCACGCCAGCCTTAACGATGTCATACGCAGGGCTTTTGTCACCGCCAATATCGCAGCCGTACTCGAACCGAGTGGGTTGGCGCGTGGTGATGGCAAAAGGCCTGACGGCATGACGCTGGTCCCATGGAAGTGTGGACGGCCCTTAGTATGGGACGCAACTTGCGTCGATACTTTGGCACCGTCACATCTTCCTGAGACTCAGAGTAGGGCTGGAGCGGCGGCCAATTCGGCTGAGCAGCACAAGCGGCGCAAATATGCTAACCTCGGCAGTGGTTACATATTTGAGCCATTTGGAGTTGAGACTTTGGGTCCGTGGGGGCCGGGAGCTCATCTCGTTTTCAAAAGTCTTTCTGAGCGTCTGGTGGACGCGACGCGTGACCAAAATGCTGGTGTTTATTTGGCTCAACGTATAAGCATTGCCATTCAGCGTGGCAATGCTGCCAGCATGCTGGGCACGCTGCCAACTGGCAGTGGGCTTGAGCACTTGGATTATCTTTAGACCTTCAAGGGTCTGTGGATGATCCAATTGCTTTCTATGTAGTAGTAATGTAGTATTGTCATTATATTAAAAAAAAAAAAAAAAAACAAAATTTAGACTTTGATAAAATCTGGTAAAATCTGGTTAGCTCTGTTAAAGAATTAGAAACGTTAACATCATCAAGGTGAAAAATGAGACTGTCAAAATTAGACTTACCCCAATACTTATCCTACTTACTATTTTCTAAGAAAGGAGACTCGGAGAGTGAAAAAGATAAAGAGTGAAATCGATTTTTGACTAGGTATCTAAAATATGTATTAGGATATTCACATATCTAATTATTGTTTAGGTATTTATGCTCGATATGAGCACCAGATTCGCTTCAAATTATAATTATTAAAAAATCCTATTATTATAGAGAATTGCTTTGTTAAATAATGCATTGTGTGTCTTTTAGTAAATCCCTTATAAAATATATTATTCAAAATAATTTCTTATCCATGTATTTAAATAAGATTAAATATAGGGAAAATGTTTAATTTTACTAAGGAATATTTAAATGTTAAATGTGATGTGTGTGATATCAGTAAGGAAGTACGTCAATGTACTTATCAACCCATAAATATTTTACTCACCTACTTAATTGAAAGGATTTTTTTACTTACGTCAAAATGAGGATAACCTAAATACGAAGTCTGTATGTAGGTCAGTAGGTCATATGCATCATCAATGAGTATTATCCAACGTAAATGGCGAATTCTTAAGAACCGCATCTAGGTAGGTATATAGTATATACCTATAGATGAGGTTCATAAGAATTCGCCATCATGACTCTTCATTCAAGGAACATTACTTACCTTATTCGATACATTCTTTCAATCAATTTGATTTAACTCTTTCAGCCACGCTCCTTCAAATATGACGTTATAAATGAAACAATGGATCATTTAGGTCTATTAGGGTATGTTTATTATAAAAAAAATCTACCACATGAGGTTTACGAGAAATAAGGTGGTTAGTTTGTTAACCACTGTGGCGGTTGGCATCAATAATTTACCTAAATTACGTAATTATACAATTATACATTTTGATGATGAAAAATGGTATGATTATTTTTTATGAAAATCTAAGATACATGTTTTGTCCTTGGGGATACAAAGAGGCACTTTACAAGTGCTGCACTGCCAAACATGCTTGCTGGGCTACTTTTGGTTCTACATTTTGCGCATCTTCTTGACGTAGTACGCTCCGGTTGATGCATACTGCTTTCCAGAACTGAGAACTGATGGTTTGTGGCGTTTTATCAGGACATGCAGAGGAGAAAAAGGCCCAGAATTACTGTTGGAGCATCTGAAACCAGCTCTTTGCTTCTTAGTCTTGAATGGCGCCAGGATTCCTTGAAAAACTCTTCTTCTTAAGTCTTTTGTCGTCAATTGATCCATTTCTGGATGATGATCGTTCTGAAGATCTTTATATACTAAAAATTACCTAATTTACTACCGCACAGTCCAAAAAGTGAAAAAAAAAACCCGATGCCACCATTTATGGGATTTCCTGTCAATAGCCTATGCACTTTTTATCTGGTCGAATTTGTCGACAAAGTTCATATTACTGTTGTACTGCATCACGGCTTCAGGGCAAGTCATTTCGCTTCTGTCTCCATTGCAGTCTCTGCATGTAACAACACCAGTATGTTTTGGATCTAAATAGTTGGTAAGTATAAAAACAGATCTCTTGTCTTTCCATTTGAGAATGCCGACGTTAGTGTCACTGGCCCTGTAATCATGCTGTCCTCGTTTCAGATCTTTGTCTACCTTCAGTTTTGGCAGAAACTTGCGATTGGAATTTACAGTACCACAAGTCAATATTTTATCTTGACTTTCTCTATTTGAATGATGTGATCAGGTATACCGCTACCGCCTGTGTACTCACCTGGTTGCTCCATCCCGAAGTTTTTCTGCCACTTTGGTTCTTGAGTAGAAGATGAGGAACTTGTAGTAGGTATATTGCTGGCAGTACAACTGACTAAGGTCAATAGAGTATCTTCATCCGAGTTATAATCCTCATGAGATGCTGGCTGAAGCCCCGGCTCTATCTTACCAAGCACCATCGGAGTTTCCAGGTCTTCAGTGCATTCTTTGTCTGATTCCAGGCTACAGACGCTCTCACCATCTGACGGTATTCCCTCTAGAAGGACGTTGTGGATATTGCGTTCATTTAGAAAACGCGGCATTCAGAAAATACAACACAGAATTACTAAGAGAAACAGAACACATTAAAACCTACTACAGCCACAGTGGTCAAAAATCAAACCACCTTATTAATTTCGTTATATCCAAAAAAATATAAAAGATAATGTGCAACTTTTATAAGTAATTTATCAAAGGCATTGCAAATAACAAATATATATATAATTCATAACATAACTATTTTAAAACGCATGGTGGAAAAAATTGCACTACGTCACTTTTCCAATTCAAATTATTTTTCTAATGGCTGCAGCTGTGCGCCAAAGTTTATGAAGGCACGGTTGTCTAATATGTTAAAAAGCGTAAAAGTTCAGAAAACCAATAATATATGCCGTAAAAATATATTTAAAAAAATCGCGAATATGTGGTTAGGAAACTGACCACTAAACCTGAAAGAGTTAAAGGAAAAATGTTGGTCACTATTCAAGAATTCAAGGTACAAGGACCTGAGGAAAATTGTTATGATTTAACAGATTCAATTCAGATTAAAGACTCTATTTCCAATACCGAAAAGCTTAAAATCTCGTGGCAAAGTTTCGGATTATCCGCGCTCCGAACCGCAAGTGATGTCACACGTAGTAAATTAACATAATCGTGTGTAACTTTATTTTATCAGTTTGTTTACTAACGACACGTTATTTGACGAGTAAAAAACAAACAGTAGCCGATTTTTTTAAACATCACGACATGATTTTCGTGGATAAAAGAGTGTTTTACCAAAAATCGAAGCGGTATCGATTTTCAGCTGAAACGTAAGTATTAATGTAATGACAGATCATATGTGTTATAGTAAAGGGTATATCATTTCAAATTATGATTAATACTTTGTAGGTATAGTGGGTTGAGGGATTTTTTTAACTGTCATTGCAATGATGCAAACTCATTTGCCATTTTCAACAGCATACAACGGTCTTTACCCTAGAAAACGTTTTTCATATTGAGTTCTTTGGTTGACCATATCCTTAATTTTGAGATCTTTTTAAAAACCGCATTTGGCTACTTTTTATACTCATAAATACTTTGTTATTTCACTTCGCAAAAATTCGCAGCTGAGATTATAGTTAGTTAAAATATACCTGCATAAATCATAATGTAGCTTTTATGTTAGTTTATAAGTCGTTTTTCTTCGTAAATTACTTTCGTACAATTTTTTTTATACATTGAGCAAAGACTATACGAGATGAATGATGTGATAGATTTAGATAGACGTTTTGAATATTGTTTCTGCAAATAAAGGTCGAGCGTGACATATAACGTAAACAAAATCTGTACTTTCCAAGCTTCCAGTACTATAGCGTTGCTAACGTCAAAGCATCACTCATATTTTATGAGTAGGCTGGAGTGATTCACGAATCGAGCGCAGGTTCGGGACGACCCCATACTCCGAGCTGATAAAGGGTCACGTCTGACCAGCTGGGAGGTAGCTAAGACATGTACCGTACATGGATGTATCAGACGAACCTTTAGCGCGGCATTGAACGCACGCGCTGGACCACTGTGAAAACATCTCAACTTTGTTTACGAACGTTCTATTAAGAAACGATTAATTTTGAATATAGCTAATTGTTTACGTAGTTATTATTGCCTGTTAATTCGGTCTGCTGTGATCTAATCGCTTTTTATGTGGAGTTTTACTGTGATTCGGAGTGATCTTTTGAATTTGAGATTTGAAGCAGTTCGTTAATGACTGTCGATTTGTCTAGTTGATTAGTGAAAGAAATGGGTACTGTGAAGAGTAAGCTGGCGAGTTGGTGTCCCTCTCGGTGTTGCCAGTGCATTGGGCGGGCCGAATCTTATGACCTCAAAGAGTTGCCGCGTCCACCGCAGCTGAGCTCCTCCATCGGTAGGTCAAGGTTACCTTCAAGATAACATTTATCTCACATCGATACGTGATGTCATGGGTCGACAATTTTGTTGATTGAATGCAAAATGTATTCAAATTTTTGGTTAATCTTTACTAATATTTTATTCATCCGAATGTGTGTTTGTTAGTTTGTATTTCATTCTTTCACGCAGCAACCGAGCAACGGATTTACTTGATTTATTTGCACGTATATATTTTTTAACGATCGGAAAATGTAATAGGCTACATTTTATCCTGAAGAAATAAAATTTTCCTATGGGATGGTACAGAAACAAAACCAACGCGGACGAAGCTACGGGTGAATCCTAGTATGTATTCAATAAGGTGATATGCGTAATTCTACGATTTCGCGCAATATATTTCTAGAGCTTATCTAATTTATAGCTCCAATATAATTTTATTGAAAACATAGAAATCTCCACCGGTATTGATCCAAAAAACCGTTTGATCATCAAAAATCTAGACATATTTTACGACTTTCAAAACAGTGCGTAAGGAAAAGACAAAATAACGCATCATAGAGAAATCAATTTCTCGTTCTTTTGAAGTGGTTTATAAATAAAAAGTATGTTTTAACAGCTGTGTGCATATTGGCCGTGATTCGGGTCTCCATACTCCGGTTTGCTCAGTAGTTAGCGCTCCACGCAGGAATATAGAGTCTCTCGAGGCCTCCACAGCACTACTGTTTGCATACTTGTTTGCACCTTGAATACCTTAACGCTGCTGTTCGAATGGATATACTAATCTGGACAGGTTAGTCGAGCCACAATGCACGTACTAAACAAAAAAAAATCGAATTCAAATGTTAAATGTTTTTAAACAAACCATCAGATAAATCGCATATCGGATTGATATTAGATCAATTTAGACATAAACTCATCGAGCTAAAGTATAACTTAGCGAGGCATATTTCTGGTCCAAATTCTATCACCATAAAAAAGAGTGAAATTTATTTATTAATTTATTGCAAATATACATATACATAATTCAGTTAAAACTAGATTAACTAAATATATGGCATATTTACCCTGTATTGAGGGCGCAGCAAGCTATTGCAGTACAAACTTAAATAGGTATTATTAAAACACTATTCTTATCATACAATATTACTTACTTAACTAAAGCACAATATTAATTGATTAAACCATCAATTAATCTAAAATTACCGGGAAAGAAAATATATGTCATAAACAGAATAAAATGTAATAAAAAGAACTGAAAAGTATTTTCAGGAGAATATTTGTCGAAGTTTGTAGTTGCGTGAATTTGTTTAAAAATTGTTGTGCCACAAACAGCTGTGTAAAGTCAACTAACTGTATGTCGAGCTATACTGCTATATCCATTTTATATCTTGTGCTAAGTAACCGGTAGGAGCAAGGTATTTTAATGATCGCAATTAGTTACCTACTGCTTGCCTATCTGTGTTCATATACACAGTTAATGTTTTTTACCTTTTGATTTAGTGACAATCTATATTTCCAATATATGAATGTTAGTTATTTATCGACGAAGTAAATCGATAATATAAATACAATATACATATTTGAAAAAATATGTCGTGTCACATCGATGCATGATGTCATGGGTCGAATTTTAGTGTATTAAATGCAATACTTATTCAAATAGGTATATTTTGGTTATTTACGTTTGAATTAGGTGGGAACAAATTTTAAAATAATGTAATGTAATTATTTGAGTCTCATGGAGCTCTAGCTCTAATTTATAGCTTTACTATAATTAGCCATTAATTGAAAATAACGGAAAAAAAACTTAAAATTTAGAAAACTAATGTGTTAAACCCAATCATTACAAATATGGCGTTATTCACGTTTCTCGCGACAGCTGCGGCTAGGTAAAGATAAGGCACACATATTGCACAAAATAATCTTCAGTCTGCACTTGCAGAGATTTTCTCTGTCAAAAACCAAGTAACTGCGAGGCTGTGCTTGCGCACGTGCCTAGTTATGTCATCTCAAGGTAAACCAGCGTCCGGGTCCCACCGACCGACTTTGTCGGTAAACAAAAAGCTCAGAGATAACAGAAACCGTGTTAGCGCTGTAGTAGTTCCGCTACTACATTTGACCATAGAATATATGAATACAAATAATTTATTTGTGACCCCATAGCCTGATGTTTATCAGCATCAATCAATCTTTGAGTAGCTTCACTTATGTCTACTAGATGGTAACCGAGCTTCGCTCTATGCAAAAACGAAAATGATATTATATGTTATTATATTATAAATTTGCGATTTATGGAAAAATTTAATGTTGTGTAAGGTAATAAAGAAAAATTCTATTTAAATATCAAATTTCACCACAATCGCTAGAGCCGTTCCCAAGACCCGATTTTATTTACAAAAATGTACAAATGTTATTGGTTTAATGGCAGATAAAATAAGTAGGTACATAGAAATTTTGCCCACTTATAGGTAGATGTAGAGTGCGACGCTTATAGAGACGTGATACTTAATTTGGTCGATCTCTACATAAACTCTATATTCCTGCGATAAGTGAAGAGATTCAATAACGTGACAGCTTATGGCTCTAATAAATTAGGTCTTACTGGTTATCGAGACTAGTCCTAATTGTAATTTATTTGATTGACATACTACATTTATGTCATGTCCATGTCCATTCATGTACTCTGAGCAATAAAATAACTTCCTTGAAACATTTCTATGGCAACAAAATCTTGGTAATGTTGACATGCTAAGATGATGTAAGTAAACTACATTTATTTACTTAGTTGCTGTAATGCCTAGTTACAGGCATCGTTGAACTAAACTTCACAAGAGAACGTTGTATGAAGCATTGATTATATACCTACCTGGGTACAGCGACTATATTATTACTGATCTCGTGTACCTATACTTTACCTACCATCTATGGTATTTTCATAGGCACAATGTTTTGTGGAGTTTATGAGCCTAAGCACTTCAGTCAGATACGTAACCCAAAATTTTAGAACACATTTTCTCTTTTGTACAAAATATCAAAAAACTTTCTATAGAATTCGTGCATTTTAAAAATGTAAATACCTACCTACTAAAATAATACACTTACAAGGATCATACACCACAGTATACCATAACCCCATTAAGTTTATAGTTGGTCTCTATTGAGTCATATATTGGTCTCAAGACAACAGATCACAGAAATCACTCAGTGTGACATTCCTCAGCAAGTGCCCCATAAAACCAAACGTCACAATTAGTAGTAAAATTAGATTTATTCACGACATCTGTCCGTCATCCGAGTATTCCTTGAAGTGATAAATTTAAATAGAATCACAATAGAATAGGTACCTACACCAATAATGTGTTGAAGTATAGGAGGCGTAAATATGACGTATTTAGAATATAAGGAAGCGACGAAACAGTTGTAAATTATAGCTTGGAAATGTTATACAATAATTTTATTATTAGTGGTAGAGTAGGGCTTAATTAATAAAACATAAGAGAGACCGGTGAATGGATTTTCCGCTACAGACAAATAAATGGATTTTGGTCGACACACGATGATGAAGTATATTGAGAATGA
Organism: Hypomecis punctinalis; assembly: GCA_949316475.1. Taxonomy (NCBI): domain Eukaryota; kingdom Metazoa; phylum Arthropoda; class Insecta; order Lepidoptera; family Geometridae; genus Hypomecis; species Hypomecis punctinalis. The sequence continues at coordinate 7,990,775 of OX438799.1, read as the reverse complement.
TTTATATATTTACTAAGTACATTGATCAAAATATACACCGATCTGAACGATATTTACCTGATTGCATGTGCTAAATAAAGATCTTTCAATCTTAGAAGATATCATCTTCCTCATTAAAACAATACGCATGCATCTCTCCCACGCTACGGCCTTAAACTTCAGAGCCTACGCTCTACCGCCCGTGAAGCGTGTAGGAATATCTATTAAACGTAGGTGATTGAGATTATTCCATGGCAACCACAGATCTTACGGATGGGACATTTTGTCTCGATTGAGCGAGGACCGAATTTCACATGAAACTCTCTGCTTAAGGCGCCATAGTCTCAGCGTAATTTTTCATATGAGCGGGAGAAGACCAATACGCCCCTGGTTACGCCCGATTATTGCATTCAAAAATCAATATAAAATTGATATCACCACTTTTTCCTAAATTTTATGGATGAAAGCTTTAGTTCAATTCATGTGCATATGCATAAATAACAAATAAAAAAAAATGTAAAAGTGTAGAAAAGTGTCTAAAAATGCAATAAACTTTCTTGAAATCATGAATTGTTCTAAAAAGCGCTATCTTTCTTATTCTATTGTATTCTTTTATTGTTAAATTGTAAATTGTGTGAACAATAAAGCGTTTTCTATTCTATTCTATTCTATTCTATTCTATTCTATTCTATTCTATCTTTGCATTTAATTTCTATCGAGCGAAGTTTTTTGAATTGTGTTTCGAGTTATTGAATCCCCAGTCCTCTACCGTATAGTTTTGAGAATATTGTGTATTTCATTTTTATTCGAGAACTTCAAGGCTTGATGGAGAAAAGTTAGTTTAACTAGGGCTCTCTATATTTTCAGGATATAACCTGACGTAGAATTACCAATCACTTATTCATTCACCCAACACTGCATTCTGCAATGAATATACAGGGTTATTTCTAATCAATTAACATGCTTTCAGGGGCTTATTCTGTACATCAAAACTAACAACTTTTGTTCTACGACTTTTATTAAATCTCAAAAAAAAGTTGTTGTTCCATAGAAAAATATCGTTCACCCTCGATAAAATGTATGGAACAGCTGATTTTCTGATCGCAGAACAAAAGTTGTTAGTTTTGAGGTACAGAATAAGCCCCTGAAAGGATGCTTACTGATTAGAAATAACCCTGTATTGTACAAAAATATTTTGTCGAGTGTGAGTGAATATTTAATACATATAAGTAAAGACAAAGCCTCTCTCAAATTTCTATGATGGCAATGGTGAGTCTAGATACGGCAGATCTGGGCACCTACACCGCTAATTATGACCAAATTAGCAGCGAGACAAAATAGGAAATTACGGTCATTAACATTATGTAGCGAACATGGCAACGTAAATTAAATAGTTCTAAAATATATTATATAATACAATTCTGTTCAACTTTTCAGTTACATTAAAAATATATTTTCATAAAGTATTGTCAATGTTGTTCTAATTGAATAAACAAGCTAAATACGATAAAATATTTATATATTTCCTATTTATGATAAACTAACCTCCACGCTAGTCCACTGATGAACATAGGTAAAATAGTCTGTCCTACCTATTATCATTAATAGGACAGACTATTTTTTATTATGACTCTACAGTATAGCTGGTATTTAGTCTCTACGCTACAATCAATTCATCCCTATAAAGTAATTCTACTTAATAGATAAAATATCTATACGTTCATTTGATATCAAATTGACACAGTAACGAGTGACTCCAATTAACCTCTTAATGGTCTTAAACGAGCCGAAGAAATAGAATCAAATGCAGTAAATCTAGTCCTGATTGCGACACTAGCAATCGAATGAAAAGAAAAGTGACTAATAGACGGTGACATGTAGCTATTTAACAAGATATTATATTACAACGCCCACTATCTATCTTACTGCACAAGATAAATTATTCATTTGACAATTGCAATTCTTAGATGACTTCATTCTGCTATTAGCAAGTATGTTTGTTTATGAGACGAGTAACTTCAAAATTATCATAATTATAGCTTCCAAGATCTAGCTGTATAAATGTCATCGTACGTCATAAAATAGGTACTTAAAATGAATACAAAATCTGTTCCATGGACTATAGTCCCTAGAACATTATGATCTATATACAGGGTTATTTCTAATCAATTAACATCCTTTTAGGGGCTTATTCTGTACATCAAAACTAACAACTTTTGGTCTGCGAATTTTGTCAAAACTCAAATAAAATTTTTGTTTTTCCATAGAAAAATATCGTTCACCCACGACAAAATGTATGGAACAGCTGATTTTTTTTTGAGTTTTGACGAAAGTTGTAGCACAAAAGTTGTTAATTTTGATGTACAGAATAAGCCCCTAAAAGGATGTTAATTGATTAGAAATAACCCTGTATAAGGTTAAGCAATTAAAATACTCTAACTTATATGTCGTTAACTAAGGAATTGTCATGGCAGTTGATTGTAAACGATGCCCTTCATAGGACAAAATTGTTTAATTTATTAACTTCATTTCTTGTGATGTCACCAATACCAATTTGGAGTTAGATTTGACCAAGACATGAGTAATGTTTAGCTAGCCTTGGATCTGAATGAATGAAGTATGTTTCTCAGTACTGGATGTAGCTTTTCACGTCTTATTGACACCATGACATCATCGCAGAGCTGCAGGAGTATAGGATTGAAGCCCACGTCGGAGCCAACAGTCTGTGACGGCTCACCCAAGGAAATACACGTTTGTTCGAACAATTAGCACGTTATGAACAACGAGTCGAAATCGAACGAATCTAGGATTTCCAATCGAGACAGACGCGTGTTTGTGTTATGATAAGACGGAAGTGACAAAATAATCATGGTTGACTATATTAAAGATTTGTGGAGGTACTACTTCGGGAAGCGCCGTACTAAATACATTATAGTGCCGTTTAAACCAGGTGGGTGTTAATGCGATATTCTGCATTTCCGCAGTCGAAGAGCTCGGTAGCACAACTTCGATAATGAGCCGTCGTTTACTGGTTTAATAAAAACCTATTTTGAGTCAAGGTTTCGTGCGGTTTTGATGAGATTTCAAAGCACCGGCGAGTGTTTGTGTTTATATCTGGAAAGCTTTATAACGGCATAAGTAGTTCTTTAAAACACTGGGTTACCGTGTGTAAAGTATTGGCTAGCCGCCAATCATAGTGGCGCAACGATTTTTGTCGATGACGACCCAATATTGGAATTACATTTCCTTCCTTACGCATAACGGGAATGATTATGGAGTAGGTAGAATTTATGTTGGTACCTACTTAGGCGAAAAAATGATCATACGCGAACAATTATCATATTGTTTTTATTGTAGTAGTACCGGAGAAGATTGAATACTTAACAGATTAAATTCAAAACAATTTTGACCCTTTTCAGATGTCATCGATGGAACGCGCCAAGGTGTCCTCGCAGTGCAGAGCATCGACTTCTGTATCGATGCGAACGGCGAGAGCCATCACACCAGCAAATACAATCTGATGACGAGACCTGTCGACAAGTGTCTGGTTGTCAGACGCGGCCAGCCTTTTAAATTGGATATCCTCCTAAACAGACCGTACGATGCCAACAAAGACGCTATTTCCTTCATTTTCTACGTATCAGGTATGAAGGTCATATTGTGTATCCTCTGCACGTTTATTTTGAGATCAATGTTATGTTGAGAGCGGCGTGTTTATCATAACCTGCATAATTGAATGAATTATTTGCAGATGTGGAAAAGCGGGGGCCGTCTGCGGATACGTCAGCCGCGGTGCCGCTACTTGATAGAGGATCTGAGACTGTTGGGGGATGGAACGCGGTGTACGAGGGGCAGATGGACTCCCACCTGATGGTGGCGGTCACTGCTGCCGTCGACTGTATGGTTGCTGCGTGGAAGATCGATGTCGACACGAGACTGACTGGTGGCAGTTCCTTGAGTTACACACACCCTTTGCCGGTTTACGTACTGTTCAACCCTTGGTGCTTAACTGATACTGTTTATATGCCAGGTTTGTACAAATTAGTCTGTAATAAACACAGTAAATAGACATGAATGCTATTCAGCCAGTGTAATGTGCTAATATGTCCAGATGTTAATTGTTAAAATATTTCTAATAGGACTTGAACATCGTGAAGAGTTCGTCGAACAGGATGGTGGTCTGATGTTTAGAGGAGTATACAATCGCATCAAGCCTGTGCCGTGGAATTACGCGCAATACGAAAAGGATATACTTGACTGCGCTTTGTATCTAGTCAGAGAAATCGGAAAGGTAAATACGCTTAATTTAAAATTGTCTAAAATAGGTTCAAACTGACAAGAAATACTATTATCGATGACAATATATCTAATAATATCAACAACAGCAAAAAATATTTACCGCTACAAGGTACAAGGATGATGATGATATTCGATTGAATAAATTAACTATTTGAATTTGAATGCCAAATAGGTAATTTATAATACCTAACTATTGAAAATTTGGCTTCAAATAATAATTTATCAAAGTCCAAGGATTCTTTAATCCCTGCAAACAATCTGTGTTCGTATTTTGCGGCGGCTAAATATTAAGAACTTATTTGTCTTAAGCTGACGTAAGATACAATAATGAACAATTTTGTTTAAACCAGGTCAAAGGGAAAGCCAGAGGCGATCCCATCCGTACATGTCGGGCCCTATCGGCTGCGATCAACGTGCAAGATGACAATGGAGTGTTGTTTGGGAACTGGGGCAAGGAGCTGAGTGACTACGATGGCGGCACTCACCCGCTCAAATGGGTCGGGTCTCTGGCAATCCTGCAACGGTACTATGAGAAGAAGAAGCCGGTCAAATACGCGCAGTGCTGGGTTTATGCTGGAGTTCTCACTACAAGTGCGTATCAGAAGTGTATTTCAAACATTGCTAAAGTTGATAAAAAAAAGACTAGGCCTTATCAACGGTTCTCAAATAAACCCAAACAAATACATACTAATTGCAGCATCTGAAAGTTGCAATCTAAATGAAAGAACAAAATGCCGAGGTAAAGTTTCGCTGCGTAGGTACTTGATAGGTATATCACTTTTACAGATAGCCCAAATTCGGATTCTTATAAGTTTTGCTCTTATTGCGAAACGTTAATGAAGATATATAATATATCGTCCATTCATCTCAACGCCATCATTCAACATAGGTTGCCTAATGCAAACAAAGATGCGTCAAACAAAATGCATCTCATTTTCTAATATTGTTCCTAGGGAGTTGTTAACTTATGTTTAGGATGCCAGGATGAATGAATAGATCATATTTACATATACTTGCAAATAGTAGGTTAGGTTAGAAGCTTTTATGTTCGTAATTATTCATCGTCAAATCTCGTCACATTTTTATACATTTTATTTCTTGTTCATGTCATAAAACAGTAGAGGGTATCAAAATTGAGGAGAGCCAAGTGGTGAAGCCAATAGACTATTGTAATCTATTGTGCCTTTTCAAAGTCTACTACTGTACATAGGCCTACCCACGAAGGGCGATTAGGTCAAATCTAATACGCTGCTCCAGTGCAAGTTGCAGGATTGTACTGTATTTTCTGAATAGGCATGATTAAAAATATAATTAATCCGTCAGATAGATTATCAAAATTATTAGGCGCGTATTTTTTCTTTTGTCAATTAAACAAAAATTGATGGAGATATAGCCCGTCAAAGTTCCGCGTGACGTCACGAGTGCTACCTATACGTACAGACTACGTCACGAGCCTACACTCCAAAACTTTGACAAGGTTTATCTTTGTCATTTATTACTTGATTGACTAAAGAAAAAATGTTTTTATATCTAACTAACGTACTAGGTAGTTATAATAATATTTTTTTACCTAGTCATCATGCCTATTGTAACATTTTCCTGTTCAGTTTGCCGAGCGCTCGGTATACCGTGCCGTCCCGTGTCGGGCTACAACGCAGCCCACGACAGCCAGGGCAGCCTCACCATCGACGTCATCAAGGACGATGACGGAGAGACCCTCGACAGCTTCACCAATGACTCCGTGTGGAATTACCACGTCTGGAATGAGGTAATCATTCAGATAGATATTGATGAGTCGTTTTGTGGTTCATGTCCTTTGTAGGTATAAGGTTTCTATGAAATTCGTCATATTTAATCAGAGGTGTCAAAGTGTGACATGACAAGCGAAAAAACTACTGAGTTTAATCAATCGAACTATGTTTACTGTTTATTTACGTATCATGTATGTAGAGTTACAATTTCCCTATAATCTAGACATCTAGATTTGTTGTTGTTATTATATTGTTGTAATTTTTCCTAAACCATCTAAATTCATAAAAGATTTTTAATTTCGTTATAAATTCTTACAAAATGTTGATTTAGATTTTGATTTAAGTATTTACAAGAGTTATAGCTTATTTCGGGTTTACTTGAGTTTTCACTAACGCTTTTGACACTCGCACCGTAGGCGGTGGAAGCGTATCGACGATTAATTAGATGTAATAAAAATAATTTCTATAAATATCGGTTTATACAACACTAATTGGATAGAAACAAAAACCTTTGAACCCATTTTAAAGATTACAATTGTTAAAATACTAGTTAAAATATTACTTACACTGCCTCATAATTATATATTTTTCAGATAACAAATTTAACTAAGAATAGTAATTAAAAACAGAACCGAACACAAATTTTAAAAGTACTGTAAAAATAAAATTAATGTATAAATTATTTATTAATTGTAATTCAATAAAGTAAGTACCTAACTTAGTATAGGCTGGGTAGCTAGCCATGGATCAAAGTTTCTAAGCCGTTTGAAGACCGTAGTTACGGCTAAACGGTTAAAACAACCGAGACCCACAATTTAACGTGTCAGAATGTCCCCCCCATTAATCCGAAAACTAACGTGCCAAATGTTGGTTAACTTAAATTAATATTGAATATTGATTGCAGGTGTGGATGGAACGTCCGGACCTGGGCGCGGAGTACGGCGGCTGGCAGGCGATAGATGCCACGCCGCAGGAGACGTCGGAAGACATGTACCGATGTGGACCCGCCTCGCTGCGCGCCGTCAGGGAGGGCGAGCTCCAGCGCCCCTACGACTGCACTTACGTCTTCGCACAAGTCAACGCTGATAAGGTAAACCACTGAAGTTCTATTTTTACAAGCCTTTATTTCACATGCAATGGATGTAAGTAAGTTCGGGTGGCAAGTTAAATTTGATAAACTTCCCGGTTTTCGATTGAGCTGAAATTTTGCACGCTTATGTATATCGCGTCACAATGCAATCTTGACGAAGAGTTGATCTGATGATGGGATCGGAAGGTGGCCATAGAATAGAAACTCCTGTTCAAAACAAGAAAACCTGTCGTGTTTGGTTGTCGTTTTACTTGTCTTGGCTAGCACGCTTCTGCTACATTATATCCTTGCTAAAGCTTGTATTTTTAATAAGTTATAATTATACAATAATTTATTGAATCAATATCTCGCTAGGACGTCTGGTCGCGTGACCGAGTAAAGAAGAAAAGAGAGTATGCATTGAAAATCGTTTCGAACGAGTACCATTGCGCGCGATTCAAAAAGTAATATTCTAACTTATCAAAAATTGAGGTCTATACCTACTAGTATACTGGCTATGTTCTACCCAATAAATCCATGACTGGGTGTTTTTGTGGACAACAGACATTCTAGGATGTTATTGTACTCATCATTATGTTCACTTTTATTATCGGGCCAGCCTTGAAAATCTTGAAATCGCGTAAAAGTCAGTTATTCCACATAAAAAGTTCAAAATTAAAAAAAAAAAGTTAAAAATTTCGACAAAATGTGTAGGTAAAACTACTGTTTTTTTGGAGATTTGGGGGTTGATCCCATACAAAAAGTGACTGTGAGCAAAATATATGATGACCTGATGTTTTTTTTCGCGATTTCAAGGTAGGTCTCATAGTAAAAGGTGATCATAACCGTCATTGCCATTTTATCAGAGTATGATGATTTCCTAGAATATGTCTGTCTTCTACAGAAACATTCTGTTGAACATGACAGGAAATCTGCATCCTGTGCACATAGGAAGTGGATGTTGAACCGCTTATTGCAAGTCTTGGGGGTTTGAATCGGCTCTACATATAAGGCTTGTTCAGCTTGTTGTAACTTACGTTGCAACTAAACCTCTTATCAAATAACTTTGAGTGAAAAAACAAGAATGAAATTTTGGATGCACAATTAAGGTTATTAAAAATAATAGTTACCTATCGTATTTGTTACAGCGATCTAATTTATGTAGTGTAATGTAGAGATCAATAATTAATAGTTTATTTGCTCCCACTTTTGAATTCTATTGAATTTTTGATTACTTTTCAGTCCTCGTAACAAACGTTTGCAAATAACGTATTAACGTTTCTTATGTTTTAAGTTTTTATGTTTATTGCAGAGTAGAGCAAAAATTTGATTCAATTTTTACTTCGTTTGGGAAAATAATTCTGTAGTAATTTTTGGTAATTTTATTAATATTATTGATATTTAATTTCAGGTACTTTGGAAATATTCTGGTGAGATCCAGCCTTTGAAGTTCTTGGCACGTGATACGACATCTATCGGCCAATTTATCTCTACCAAAGCTATTGGAAAAATGGAACGAGAGGTAAGTTACCACTGCTCTATAAATGCCCATATTTCTATTTATATATATCTAAATAAAAACAAGGAGGTTGGGAAAGGACATGGCGTGGGACCGCGAAGTCGCATCTGATGGTTAAAAATGGGGGAGACTTTTGCCCAGCAGCGTGATAGTATACATAGGTTAGAAAAAAAACATATATTATTTAAACGTAAGGACAATTTAGTCCACATACACTATGTACATCAATAAATTGACGAAAATCGCTTCAACATAGTAAACTACATAACAACAAGCCATAGCAACAACAGGTGAAGACAAATTGCGAAAAGAATAGTGCAAATTTCTCTACCCACATAGCCGTTTATACAAAAAGTATTAAAATAAATAAATAAAAAAATTGGTATAGGTATTTTCTTTTTTTCCGGTTTTAAATTTGTATTTTTTTTATTTCAGGATATCACTAATGAGTACAAATACCCGGAGAGAACGCGGCAAGAGCGAGAAACTATGGAGAAAGCTCTCCGCAAATCTGAGAGCATATTTGCGCGGTATTACTTGAACGATGCCTTCAACGATGTCCAGTTCGACTTCGAGCTCCGAGATGATATCAAGATCGGGCAGGACTTTAATGTGGTAAGTTATCCTTTACAATTTTTTACAAGAAGAGAGGCATATACTCAGAAGTGAGCTGTTTTTTACCATGATTGGTAGGAAAACAGCACGACGAGTTTGTTTGGTTTATGATGTGACTAATGAGGCACTAGTGCGTATGAGTTTAAGTTGATCAGTGACAATATTTCTTTAGTAATATATAGGTACCTAATTAGGTACAAGTACAAACTTAGCAGTTAACGTTACTCATTGTCATCTAAAATGAAGTAATGAAAATGAATGTGTCATAACTGGCAACAGATTAGATTAGGAACAGTGATTCCCCGTATTATCAGGAATTAAGTACTTGTATAAATATGTAGTAGTACTTAGTGTTGCAAAACGAATCACATATTTTTATACCGTTATCAATTACCAGGCAATACTTTCAATAGTAAGCATTATACAAACACACACCTACTTTTGTAAATACTCTACAAGAATTAAATTGACAAGGTGTCTAGAAATAACCATAGACATGAAACTTTACAAGTGGCCCTTCGCTCTTCATAAGAACATGTTTACCTAGGCTTAAAAATTAAAAATAAAATATAATAAAACACCCACGAATGATTTTCAGGTGCTTCACATAAAGAACAAATCATCAGTCGAACCGCATCACGTAAAAGGCGTGCTTCGGGTGGACGCCGTCACCTACACCGGCAAGACTGGAGACAGTGTGAAGCGCAGCGAGTTCGATCTGACCATGCAACCAGAGAGCAAGGAGCAAGTGAACTTGCTGGTCACTTTCGACGACTATTATAAGAAGCTGGTCGATCAGGTAATACTACCTTTAATTTTGTTAATAAGTCACCTACATCTGCAAGGGAGACAGCGTGAAGCGCAGCGAGTTCGATCTGACCATGCAACCTGAGAGCAAGGAGCAGGTCAAGTTGCTGGTCTCTGTTGGCACTATTATAAGAAGTTGGTCGATCAGGTAAGACCTTTATGAAGCCGGTGGACCAAGTAAGACCATTGATTTGATAGCCGTGTCATGCAAGCACAGAGAGTTCGATTTGACCAATTGGTCAGACTGTACGGAACAGGTCACTTTCGACGACTATTACAAAAAGCTAGTGGAACAGGTAAGACCTTTGATTTGATAGCCGATTGGAGACAGTGTGAAGAGGAGCTAGTTGGAGCTTTCCAATCTCCCAGAGGGCAAGAACAGATCCCCTTGCTTCACTTTTTTCGATACTATAAGACGTCAGTCAATCAGATAAGACCATTTCAATGCCTACCAACTGAGCCTAAAATTACGAGGAACGAGCACACACAGTTTCTGTTCTCTAATTTTGAGTAATCTAATTCAGGTAACAAACGAACCAGAGATATATTATTATGCTGTTTTAATAACTATTTATTCTTAATGCAATCTCAATAAATTCTAGAGTATATATTGTATGCACTTACCTAGCTAGGTAGTAGGTACTGTATCGCATGAAACAATATTAGGCACCTAACTCTTGTAGGTATTAGAATCAGAATTAAACAACGCCATCTTCCAGTAGTCACATATTATTACCGTTGTATTTACTAAGATTTTATAAGTCAGTTTTTTTACTAATTGTTGATATTTTTCTCATTTTCCAGGCTTCATTCAACATCGCTTGCCTAGCATCCATTGTTGAAACACAATTCGATTACTTCGCCCAAGACGACTTTAGAGTCCGAAATCCTGACATCAAGATCGCCATTGACGGCAAACCCAAGTCCCGACAGGAAGTCAACGTAACTGTCCAAGTGGAGAACCCTCTGCCTATTCCTTTGAAGAGTGGAAAATTCTACATACAAGGCCCAGGATTGGAGAAGCAGCTGAAGATTGAACTTAGTGAGGTAAGAATGAAGCCAATCTAAATATAGTTAGTAACAAACAAATAATACTTTTACACCAAATATGGAAATACAAATACAATACAATTTATAACTAGTTAAAATAAACGGCGGCCTTATCGCTGGAACCGATTTCTTCCAGGCACGTTAATAGTACACGATCATTGCTCCAATGTGTACTTGTATGTACCAAGCCAATCGTTTTTAAAAAGGTAAAAATGCACTATGAGAGCCATTAAAACAGAATTCGACTCCGCCAATATATAGGTAGTTATTTATAGTTTCACTTATGGTATATATGTGCTTACACCTAACTATACAGGGTTATTTCTAATTAGCTTATCAATCAATTTAAATCAGCTGTTCCATACATTTTGTTGCGGGTGAACGACATTTTTCTATGGAATAACAATTTTTTTTTAATTTTGACAAAAGTTGTTAGTTTTAATAAACCCCTAAACGGATGCTAATTGAATAGAAATAACCCCTTATAGGTACCTAATATTGCTCTCAATAACCTGCGAGATATTTGTCCAATAGCCTAGGTTCGTCCCAAATATTGAGCAATACCTACGATACGACACGACTAGCGCCATCTATTACGCTTGTACTGAATGACAGTGGGCAAAAATCATAACGCCTGTCAAAAAATTCTTAGCAAATACAGACATGAAAGAACGTTACTTTACAAAATATTAGTAAATTATTAGCTATTGTAATTATATCTTGTTCATTTATCACTGTGAAGTAATGTTGTAGGTTTGCTTGGTACACAAATAAAATAGAGAGATTGTAATGGATAGTTCTCATCGAAATTAACCGTAGTCCGTTCTCATCAAAAGTAACAGTTAGGTAAGTTGTTGCCACTAAAATATATTGTTATAATTATATAGTCATTTATTCATAGCACCATTTGTTACAAGTCAAATAGTACATTACAATCTACAATACATCATAGCACTATACAATTATAGCACGAATAAAAATTAAACAAAATAATAACTTGAAAATTACCAAATTAGTCTTAAATCTTAATACAGTTCAGGTAATTTTAAAATATAATTTATGTCATAAAATAGCTGCGTGTAGCCAACACTTCAATTTATTCCTAAACGACGTAGCGGAAGGTGCATCCCGAACTTCTACAGATATTCTGTTGTATATTTAGCGGGCCCACCCACCAATATATTCAGACTTCTCTGATTTCACCAGCATGTGCGGAGTAGTCATCGGTTGGTTTTTCCTAGCATTGCTTCAATTTAACCTAGAGTAGGTGCCTTTCTTCTCAAATAATTCTAAGTGGTTAGTAATTATTTTATGTTAGTTAGGTAGGTATTTTCCCATGTTATAATAAAAGTAAAAGAGTACTCATCAAATGATTTCTTTGCAGAATGTAGCGCCAGGTGCGATAGCGAAGGCTGAATTCAAGCTCACGCCTCCATGGGCGGGCCGGCACCAAATCTCAGCCAAATTCACGTCAAAGGAGATGAAAGACGTCGACGGATTCCTGTCGTTCATGGTGGCCATGCCTGACACCAACGGATACTCTTCGGACACTATCGAAACGAGACAACTTTAGACTGCTCTGAGGTTTTGTTTTTACCAGAGACATAGATAATATATTCTCTGGTGTAATACCTACTACTTAAATCGAGAACATAAACTTGTTTGTTTTGCTGCTATCTAGGTTACTAGTTTTTAGTTTGTGATTTACAATGAAGCCAAATAAATTCGAAGATAAAAGCTAGAAATCAAAAAACAAATCATTTTCTTTATTTTACGATTTGTTAATTTGTTAAAGTTGAAATACGATAGGAAATTCATTTTACTTTAGGTGCGTAGTAGGTACTTATGTATTTTATGTTTTATTTACCTAATGTTAAGTCCCACCAACCAAAATATTAATTTTGACAACACGAAAACGTTTCAATGTAATGAGTATTATTGTTTTATTAAAATAAGTAATTTAAAATAGTACAATAATTTAAAATAGCTATGGAAATATAATTTAGATAAGAACAAAAAATAAATTAAATACTCTATTAATAGCGACTGTTTAAGCTAATACAATAATATAATTTAAGATCAATTATATTGTTTTATTTTCTACTTTTATGCCTACCGTTTCCAGTAACTTATTACCTATTACTTAGCAATTAACGCAAACTTGAGCTGGACGCTGGACTGACAACCTAATTAAGAACGCATCGTTTTGGATGTAAACCGCTATCAACCGATTTTACCACCCTCACAGAAGCCATAAACAAGAATTGAATTAAACCGATTTTACTATAGGTATATCTACAGCGGAGGCCTATGTCCAGCAGAGACAGACGTCTTATGGCTGAAACAAACTAACAAACACAATTAAATTAAGTCAGGCACTTCAGGGTTATCCACAAAACCTGGCGGTGGCTGTTTAACCCCAATTTTTAATCTAGGGTCAACATAATTAGGAGCTGTTTTTGCTGAGCACATCTTTGTAAAATCAAGTACTGTATCTGAAGGTCCGATTTCTAAATATTCTCGTGTAGACTGAACCCTGTGACAATCTTTGACGTTGTGCTCGTTGAATAGTTGAGCCTTTTGTTTCTCTTTATCTTTAGGTAAAACGACAGGCTTCTTGATTATAGGGTTTACCTTTGGCATTCTCACGACTAACCGGCCTGTAGCTTGCGATCGCTCCGCGGTTGAGTTCGTAGTGTCGACCTCCTCCGGTAGATGGAGCTGAAATATTTTTCCTTTAACCATCACCCTCACATAATTTGGTTGCACGTCGATTTCGACCAAACTTGTATCCAAATGCTTGTACACAGCCAAGTCGAGGACAAAACAAGTAGGATCTGCGTCACTGAACAGAAAGTCTATTTTCGCCTGATTAATATTGAAAGGCCTTCCGTCAGGAGCAAAAAATTTGTACTGACGTTTTTCCTCTTTCTTTTCTTCAGTTTCGTAACTTTTGAGCTTTAGTTGTCTCATCTTCTCTATTTCGTGACGCACTTCGGGAGCATTTTCACATTTTTCAGCCCAAAACTTTTTGTTTCTCTCATCAGGATCCATATCTTTGTATTCATTGTCCCATTTATCTTGAATGTCTCGTTCTAATCGTGTTTTTTGTTTACGCCGCTTATGTCTGTAATCTTCTTGTTCAAACAGTATATCTGATCGAATAATTTTGAGGTTCTGTAAGCCTTTGATACGGTGTGATCGCTCGATATCTCTACCATCCAGAGAGATAAGTTGTGGAAGAGTTCCTATGACAAAATCTCTGTAATTATCATAATCAGTGCACGGGTTGCCTGTCAAATAAAGGTGTTGCAAATTATAATTATCAACAAGAGATTCAACACTTACAATTTCTCCAATGAAATTGAGAGTTAAGTCAAGTTTCTCCAGAGATTCACATCTCTCTAGGTTCTCTACAACTTCTATATTATTCAGCGCTAAGTTAAGATAGGTAAGGTACTTTAATTTGTTCAGGTTTTCAATTTTTGGTATCAGATTGCTCTGCATGAGGAGAATTTTGAGCTTTGGACACCAGTCTTGGATATATTCAATTTTTTCTATGTTTTCTTGATGGAGTGCTATTTCTTCTAACGGAGCCAGCTGCTTTTCATGATGTTCAGCTTTTTTGCGCACCATTTCTACAGTTATTCTTACCATTTTGGAACTATTTTGCGATAATTGTTATGAAACTACAAAATAAACTTTCACAAGATTTCCACCGAGTTTCACCACTGACATCTTATCTGTCATTGATTTAACGCAATGTTAGCAACGGTTGCCAAGAAATAAGTTTTGCCATAACAGATACATATCTGTAAATAATTTGCCATAAATCAATGCTTTCGCAGGTTTATCAATGAAACTTAGCTAGCGATAATATTTTTGAGCGCTCATGTTATTTATTTTTCGTCTTTATTTTTATTTAATTATTTTCTTCATTTCTTTAATTATATATTGTTATTATGAGAAGTTCCTCATGGACCAGATTATGCATAAGCAGAAGTATAACTGAAGTTTAATAATTACTAGACCCTCGTTCAAGCTATTTTCAGCTACTAGGCATTAGAATAGGTAGATAAATTTTAAACCGTTAATATCATTTACCGGTACATCTTCGTGGATCGTATGAGCATTAACAACGGGCTTATCTCGCCCACACCGGAGATCTATAACGCAGGACGGGGACCAAAGGGCATTTGTAGAATCTACAAGATTCCAAATGGTTATCTTTCCATCTCGGCGGCCGGTAATCCGTCATTTAACATTCCAGCAGTGGCAGCGCGACCGCTCAACTCAACCGTACTAAATTAATATCGCCGTGATATACAGGGTATTAAAATATTTTAAACGACGCCATTTATAATATGACATTCGAATATCGGGCCAAACATATATTATTCTGAGAAACTGCCAAAAGACAATGAGGATGAAGGATTACTATCATCAAAGATGCGTTTTATTGTTGTTGTTTGAGATCGGTGTAAAAAACGAAGATGTAGAAAAAACAAGAGATGTCGAGATGAAATAAGGCATGACAGAGGGAAAGACGGTGTTATTAGTGAGGTCGGAGCGGGCAGGGTGCGGCGCCCCGCGGTCTGTGTGTGCTCGGGGGCGCAGCGGGGCGCCTACGGACACGACGACGAGCCCACTTATTGAAAGCACAACGGTTGATTTTTTTCCTAAAACACATACGGAACCCTGAGTGGTCTAGTTCGTTATTGATTTTAGGGAATGTGCTAATGATGAGCTATCTTTCAAATCTTCTTTTGGATTAGTAGGTAATGTATGGGCGTTTCAAAATTTTGAAGACATGCAGAGAAAGATATAAAGCGGAAAGCGTAGATATGATATAATATGTACTTTGTCGAATCCACTTTCAAATAAGAGGTTTTGAATCCGACTGTAGGTACTTATATGTATTTTTTGGACCCATTTATAATTATGTACCTACTGTACTAGTCTTTTTTTTAATAGTCCACTGCAGGACGTAGGCCTACCCACGAAGGGTGATTGGGCCATATCCACCACGCTGGCCCAGTGCGGGTTGGTGGATTCACATACGCCATCGAATTTCTTCTACGGACGTAGGTATGCAGGTTGCCTCACGATGTTTTCCTTCACCGAAAAGCCCGTGGTGTGAAATTCCGTACATAAATTCCAAAGAACTCACTGGTACAGGACCGGGGATTTGAACCCACGACCTCACGATTGTAAGGCGGGTGTCACTACCTCTCGACCACCACAGCTTTGTTTTATTTTCGGTTGTGTTTTAGTATTTGCCGGTGAATTTTTGAATTTCGAGCATGGTAGCTAGTCTGGCAGTAAATATAGTTAGGTACCTACCTACTGTACCTACCTATCGCTACCGCCTACTACCATCCATCATGGTAATCGTTGAGATTTGAGCCCAGACTGCATGCGCTGCGCAACTCAAACAATAAAATATCTACTAAAATACAGACG
The DNA here is from genome assembly GCA_949316475.1 of Hypomecis punctinalis. Taxonomy (NCBI): domain Eukaryota; kingdom Metazoa; phylum Arthropoda; class Insecta; order Lepidoptera; family Geometridae; genus Hypomecis; species Hypomecis punctinalis. Next base: position 7,974,223 of record OX438799.1, on the reverse strand, counting down.
CTTACGGGAGATGATCTCATTCTGCAATAGTTAAGCACTTATATCGAACGATAAAATCTTAATTCTCACATAAAATATTCGAGAACCTGCAAAATTGGTGATCCTTTTATCAGTGTTGTATAACAAGTTTGTTGAATTTTTGTTAATTGCTTTTCTTATAAAAGATTCGGGCAAAAAGTTGGTGTTATCAAGATTTCTTTTGACTTTAATTCTCGTTATAGTTCAGAAACAGGTAGCTGGTTTGAAGAGTCTGCAAATATTTCGCGGTCTGTCGGTTTTACGGTCCAGCGAAGTGGATGGGGCTCCACACGCAAGTGTCGGCCCCAGTCAAAACAACCGTCATCACCCCGACACTAAACCATAAAAAAGAAAAATTAATAAATAATAATATGTACGATATGGTTCTCAACGTCTTTGTTATGGCGGATTTTGACCAACTTAAAGAACGGAGGACGTACCTAATTAAGTTGCATGTATAAATGCTGGTTTAATTTTTTTTTATTTAGGTACATATTGTGAATCGATATAAATCATAGATACATAGAGTAAGTGAAGTGTAGCATAGTTTATTTTTAACTTTGTCGATCAAACTTTAAATCATCATCATTTAGTTACCCACTCCTTCTTCTTGAACGCTACTCATTTTACTAACATAGATTTAATTTTACCCAAAATAAGTAAAACTCTTAATAATACCGCCCGTATGCGAGTACTATCTTGAAAGATATTCGCCAAATTTGGACAAAATTATAGCAGATTTCTTAGCCCTTAGTCCAGGTTTTGCATAGTTTACTTAAACTCTCGCGTTTGCGTGTGGCTTTTGCCAAAATGTGTGTGGCATACATTTTGGTAAGTTCTTCCTCGTTTCCACCAAGGACGCTGTACAAAAATGTATAAAGCCATACGGAAACAACTGTATTTTTTTCAATTTACGTGTGAACCTGGACTATCCTCTCAGGTCTGCCATTTAAAACTACGCGTTATAAATATTCTAATTGAAATGTGCAACAACCACGCTAGTTTCCATTATCAAATAACAATATGTAGACACAATATAATCAATTTAGACCCTCTCCGTCTTCAAATATCTTTTTTATTCTAGCGCCATTCTTTCGGGAAGCGCAGAGTAAGGTAGACCCTTACAACGGTGGCGTGATGACATCCAAAAGTTTTGCGGCAACACCTGGATGAGACTGGCACAGGACAGGGATAGTTGGCGTAAGGGGGAGGAGGCTTATGCCCTGCAGTGGGCCGAAATAAGCTGATGATGATAGCGCCATTCTGTACTACCAAGGGTCTGTAGACCACACAGGTTAAGGACCTAAGCGAAACCATAGATCTATGGTGTCATATTTCTACCTCGCAGCCTGTATGGGGTCATTTGGTTCGCACGCTCTGCTGGTATTCTTATCTCGAGCTTAATTGGAAAGATTAGATTATTTAATTAAGTATGAACTGTATGTACTTCTAGTGTGAATTAATTGATAAAGTTGCTTCATTTACATACATTTGTAACTAAAATGTATCATCCTAGATAGTAGGAATAATTTACGTACGTAATATTCATACGTAACTTTGGTAAGTGTTTAAAATAATTTTGACATGTTTATCTGAACGTCAAACTTCTTTGTTTGATAACAATTTATTTATGACTTATTATTTTTATATAGTAGACGGTAAGTAGGTACATTTGTGTATTTATGAATACGTTTAAAAGTAACAAAATCACATATGTAGTTAATTAGTTCATCATGAAAACAGTGATATTGTTTATCACATAAATACAATCCTTGAGATATAAAACCTTCTGGAATAAAGCATTGCATACCTAAGGTGCGAAGTATTAAAGTTGTAGCGCAAGATTTGCTCACCGATAGCTAAGAAGCATCAGCGTAATAAGCTTATGATGAATTGCGTGACTGAAGTTTAAAATCGGCACCGCTGTAATGGCACACCCAGGTGATCCGGTGTCGCCGGTCGCCGGTCGCCGCGGCCGGCAAGTGGCAGGACCGGCAGCGACCGGCGGCCGCGGCCCGCGTGGCTCGGCGCACCGGACCGTGCGCTGCAATCTAGAGGCGGCATCTCTCGCAATCAACGATTCGTTCCGGTGTGAAGTGGCAGGGGAGGGGGCACTGGACCATTCTCACGTAAATAATTACCGGCGAGTCTCAAATTACAAGGCGCCGCTGCCTGCCGATACATATTCATCAGATGTTCGCGCCGCGCGTGACAGCTTCCTCGGCCCGCTCGCTGCTCCACTCGCCGAGAACGCGAGCAAAAACTCTACTCGCCTCATTTCCGTCAATTACGTACGATGGATGTTATTACTGGACATTAAATTAGCGTAAACGAAGTTCCCCTAATTTCTTTACGCTGCGGCATTCGTTTTGCATACTTACTTAACATGCTTTTTGAAAAGAGATAATAAGTAATATATTTATAGTTGCTCGTACTTGCAGTCTAATCTAGAAACCAAATCCTTTTATTATTATATAGGTACTACGGGACTAATCACGCACTAAGATTACGAGGTAAATAAATACCGCCTCATCCCGACGTTTCGGCCGAGTTGCGTCGACCGTGGTCACGGGTAGACTGACCCGTGTACCCGTGACCACGGTCGATGCAACTCGGCCGAAAGATGCCGATGACGAGGTATTTATTTATCTCGTAATTATAGTGCGCGATGCGCGTCCCGTAGTAGGTATATAATAATACTCTGTTCAAATCGCGAAAGTTTAAAAACAAAACCAAATCCTTTTGAAAATGAAATGAAACTAGATTGATATAAACACTGTATTATTTCATCAAGTTACTCCGTTGCAATAAATCAGTGATGTGCAGAATAACATTTAATTAGGGCGATTAGAGGCGGCTGAGCCTACCCGCTCTAACCTCTGGCTGCAGATACTAATCCGACGGATGATCAACGTAGATCACCGCCAATGAATATCTAATTAGTAATATCGCAGTTCTCGCTCCGGATGCCGCTTAAGCGATAAATTATGCTCTCTGAGAGGAGTACTAATTTCGATGCCGACAAATTTTCCACAACCGCGATTTTAATGCGTTTCAAATAATGTCTGTAGGCAACGTTAAATGATAAATCGTCGGCGGAACGCCCCCGAGACGAGCTCGGTCCGGACGCGCCGAGGTCCCGCTCCGGCCGCCGCCGAGGGAACAAGACGGAGGCGTCTGCTAAAAAAGGAACGGGTCAGGTGAGACGCGATGGTGTCGAGATAATAACAGTGCAGCGCCCAGCGGCCGGCTTTGAGCCTTTGAAAGCCCGCTGCCGAATATCACCATTAGCCGCAATTTGAATATTGCCTTGCGCGAAATAGTTTTCAATTTCGCCGCCGACCGCCATCGACGGGCTCGGGCATGAAAGGAGAATGCGCGTCCCGCGAGTGGAGGGAGAGTCAGGACGAGGAATGTGTCGCAGCCGGAAGGCCGGGTCGCGTCGGGCGTGACGGGTCGTGTAAAACAAACAAGTTAATTGTATTTATTCAAATGCGGTGGGGACTCGGCCGCGCAGGCGGGGACGGAGTGCAGCCGTCGCCTCATGAATAGGCATGCGCGCCCCGGCCTTCCTCGCTATGTGCGCCGTCATCCTTCTCTCAGCTCTCCTAAACTTGCCAGCCGCATTACAATAATATGCAAATCCACTTGGATGTCACATTCCTTTATGTAAGTACGATGACTTATGTTCAAAATCACTTAGAATTTTTCTTAGTTCTTTCATAGAAAAAAGTCATATGCAAGTTATAGATACTTAGCCGATTCAGGCGTCTAAATGAGAGTGAGGTCGTGAAGTCAAGTAGAAGGATTTGTAAGTAACGATATTCACACTCAGCAATTCAGTATTACCATAATGGTCATTGTGTGAAGATCGAATGGTCCACTGGGCGGAGAACTGTCTAAGAACATCGAGCTTCCCTCACAATGATAAAGCTCATCTATTGTTTGGATACGTTAAGTGTTAGACAACTTAGAATGTTTGTTTTCGGTAGTGATATTAGTATTCGACAGCCGTCGTGTAGAATAGAGGTAAATCTGTTATGAATAGCCTCTTAAAATGTATTTACGCCGGGAAGGCTGTGTCCGAATTCTTTTGAATGTCGACAGATTTTATTATACACATACTTGAATATTTTGAATCTTACTTTTCCTTTTTTATCTAGGATAGGCTTCAGTTAACCATATATCTTGCTATGGATGCAGTTGTACTGTACCAACTGGTATACTTACAGTTTCCTTAAACCACATTAGCGTTTTATTACCAAACAATACGCGCCTCTAAGCTTCCAAATGTGCTTTAGTTCCGCACAATAAATTCTTCTTTTACTACATCTAATTACAGCGTATGATATCGGTACCTTACGCCACGTAATCCGATTTGCAGCCACGCTCTCGTCCCCCGACAATAGAACAAGCCAAATGTTTATTTGCACAAGATATTTAGCCACTTCCCTGCCGGATTAGTGGCGGACAAAGACGAGGGGAGCACATCGGCACAGATAAAGGGACTAAAGTGAGGCTAATGCAAGAGGCGGGGTCTCTCCCCGCTGTCTCTCCAACAATAATTGTGTGATTTCAAACGGATTACAAGGAACGATTTGCGAAAGGTGCAGTTGAGTTTAGTAATCCGACTTTAATTAAAAGTGTAGAGTTATGAAGTCAGCACAATGCTTCAAAGGCGTGTAAGTTTTTCTACTGTTTAAAGAATAATATACAAAATAAAATGTTTTTTTAGGAGCCAGTAAGCAGAGATCTCGACAAAACTCAATTCTATGTGACATAGAACGCCTAGCCCAGATACATAATCCTTAATATGTCTAAGGTAAACAGATTTATCAAACTATCTCTATTTTGGGTTGTTTTATGTTAGAAAATCTAAAACTTAGTAATAAGATTGAATTTTTTTTTAATATTCGTAGGACAATATTGATAGAGCTTTAGGGTCGAGATTTTATCCATAACACACCTACGAAATTGGACTTAATTATCTAGATTATGGAAACTAGCGTGGTTTTTGAACTAGTCTATATTTTTTACAAATTAAAAACAGAGAAATAAGTTTTGCCTCAAGTAAATATCGAATGCCAACCTACTCCATAATATCCCTACCTATTATGTCCTAAACTTCCAAACACATCACTTTTCAAGTAACGACAGAGCACCATTTACATCTCAGCTCTATAACCGGAAATGAAATAGCTCAAAAAGAATTTAAGACACGCATTTGTGGGCGCACAACACGACCATAAATAAAAGCGATTGTTCGTCCATTGAATATTCCCTAAACAACATTAGAGGAGAATGGATAAATTGTCACTTTGTCACCAAAAGGCTCGGCTGGAGCCGGAGCTCGCGGGGTGTTGTGGACGACCGCGGGGGGTGGCGGCGGGGGTCCGTCCACTCCTCATTGCCCACTTTACTTTAAAATTGTCGTCTTTCCAACACTATTTTCATTAAAAAGGATGGCATTCCGCCTCGTTTAACTAAACTTTAATGCATGGTTGGCCACGTGTAGGTGGTATGTTAAATGAGTCTGTAACAGGACCGTCGTAGCTTTTCTAGCCTAATTTTTTTTCGTTCTTCTATGAGAGCAGTGTGGTATTGATACGAGTGTTTAAACCTACTTTGACTATCAGTATAAAATTTAAATTTGGAATTGCACGTAATCATTAAAAAATTTAATCACACTTCACTGTGTTATGTTTAAGAAGTTTCTTTGACTCTTAGTGACAGAATTTGCCAGATGTGGAATAACATATATCTGCACGTTCCAGAGTTCCAACTCGGCCACTGAGTTAGAAATCATAAAAAAATCTGCAAATAAGCAACGTTGACAGTGCGGCAGCTGTACCCAGACACAAAAGAGAAGTTTATTTTTCTATTATTTAATTTGTCGTTACATTGTTGGTCCGCTCATGGTTCGCTCGGATAATGTTTCCGTATTTACATGCGGAATCCGGACAGGAGTCAAGTTTGACAGTGTCAACATGTCAGCGTGACAATGGCCGTCGCCTGTCACGGGCTGTCAATCGGAGAGCATGGGAGCGGGTACAGGCTGGAGCGTTCCCTCGTGGGACCAACTGACATGCAGACAAATCCGAATGTACGGAATTCTTTCGCTGATGAATGATCGTTCCCTTGGTAAAAGTGTTTAGGAGAAATGTGTTTTGATTTGCCGACAGTTTTGTTTTCAAATGAATAATTTGAAAAGTTTACAAGTGTCGGTGGAGTGTGTGTGAAAAGAATTTGTAAGAATCGATTAGTTATGTCTTGTTTTTTTAATCCAACTGATAATTAAATATACAGGACCAAGGATACTACTTAGAAGGAAGTTGTGCTATTTTAGCTATATAACTTGAAGATTATACTTCCAATACATTTCTAATATGAGATTCTGGGCTCGAATCGTAGAATGCACCTACGTCTTTGCGAAATTTTGTTTGTAGTTAGTGTTAATTTTGTCATATGCTTGAAACCAGCTTGTTCGATATTTTTTTTCGAGGGTCAGGCATTAATTTTAATTCACATTTTACCAGCGTGGTATACCTATCGTCTATGTTTAGCCTAGTCAGTTTAATAATGAGAAAAAGCTTTTGCTCATCAGGAGTAAGATAAAGGGACTAGTTGGCGGCTATAAAATACGTTTAAAATTGTATGCGTATAAAAATTTGTTAATAAACCTCGGAAATAAAAACAAGGGATTAACGGATCCGTAATACCGTCAAATATTAATTTACGATTTGTATACATTTTATGACGTATAGACAGTTATTCTCGCCCCATTTGTAATATTTATTGTGAGCGATCACACCCAGGCGGTTACGGGACAATGGGAACTGCAAACGAGCGATGTCAGGATCGGGACGAGTCCGCGAACGGAACGGGACGTCGCACAATGAGAGATTAATGGCTCTCTTTTTGTTATCGCTCGATGGTCTTTACGCGTTTTGTGGCCTCGTTTCACGGTTTATTTAGCTGTTTAAACACAAACAAGCGTAAAATTACGCAGATATACACAACAAACATAAACAAAAACTCATTTTAGAAACTTAATTTTGTGTTTACCATTGGAAAAAAATTTAAAAGGCTTTTTTGTGTAGCACATTTCAAATCACGAGAAGTGATAAAACTAAGATTTAGGGCCAGAGAACTATTAGACAGATAGTTAAAAATTATTAACGATGTCCCATAACGTCAAGTTGAGCCTTATAAAGCCTCATAAAATTGAAGTGTGTTGCGGTATAGGAATTCACATAAAGCGGTGAGAGCGCGGGCGGAGAGTCCCGAGCCTGCGCCGGGCACAATGCGCGAGAGTCGGTTTTTTGGCCATTAAACGTGCGTTTTTTGTGTGTCGCGTTAACTGTCACCTTATCATCGTGTCGAGTTGTCGACGCCTCCGCCCGGCCGCAATCAAAACACCATTCGAGGCGGTCATTAAAAATGATATAAAGTTTAATTTACAGCGCTGGAGACGCGCCGGATTAACGGTTATCGGTAATGTAATGTCCACATACACTTCCAAAGTGAAAATTGTTTTCTTTGTCCAAATAAAATTAAGATTTTTATTGCTTAATGTTGTTGGTGCTGCTCTCTCTTTGTACGAGTATTTAGTGTCGCTCGAATACGTAATGAATTAAATGATTTTTATGTAGGTGGTTACTGAACTTTATGCTTATTTCTTACGATTAAGAAATTAATGAAATGTTTTGCTTGATCAGATAAAGAGATAGTATTTATTACACGGGAGGTTTTGAGCGACTTGTGTTGGGTAATTGTTTCAATGAAGTAAATACCTACTTATGTTAGCATGAAGAGTGTTGAAGAGGGATTAAGTTGAATACACCGTCGGTGTAGAGATTATTCTTCAAACTATAAAATATGTATTCTATTTTTATTTATGATTAAAAAAATTGCTACTTTCGACAGCTGTACACACATGCATCGCACACAGTCAAGTAAAAAAACAATTTTATTTTTAGTAAAAGTAATATTTCATAACTTTGTTCGATTTGCATTTTGGAAAAGCATACCTACTTTTGTAGATAAACAGTTAATTTATTCATTCCCTTTCCTTTATTTCCTTGACCATAAAATTGACTAAAGTTTTCAAAGAGTTGTCTCTATCATAATTATGCAATAATTTCAGAGCTTAATCTGCTTAAGCTACTCATTGGCTTAAATCATATGAAACTACAAAGCGTAACACATTGCTAGATTGAACTTTCAAACAAACGTACAAAAACTAAATACCGATTCATTCCAGCTCGCTCGAATAAGTTCGAAGGCATTTTCTTCACTCAGTCAATTAATAGCGTTGCGTGACATCACTAGAGGTGCCAGCACCACCCCGGGGCTCGCGTATTGTTTACGATCCACACCACTTCTACTGGCTACAATGATTTACAGACCGCCTGTGCCCATAAAAGCAACGACAACGCTCTAAAAGATACAAAAGGTGCTAAAGAAAAAGTAATATATTTTAAGTTGGAGCGAACGGGTATAAAGTTTGGTGAAATATATCAGTTTTAGTGTTGAGCGAGAGTGTTTGTTTATAGGGTTGATTACGCACGCCTATTCACACGAGCTATCCACAGGCAGGCAGCTTGACCAGCATTCAATGGCTGCTACGCTGAACTGGCGTTTAATGACTTGCCTTAGGTTTTTATAAGCGTTTCTGTGATGATATTTTGCTGCCCAGTTTCTAAATAGGCAATGATAGAAGAAAAGAAACGAAATACCATTGTTACAAATATTAAGAATAGGTTTACTTAGATTCACATAACTGTGTTTATCTGCGTTCTATAAAATTGGATTGCAATTTATATCACCTTCAAATTTATGGCTTAGGTTTGACCTTGAAAACAGCAATGAACTTAGGTTATTTGGGGCTAGCCAATCATAAAAAAGTTACGAAAATTACATGTGAGAAGCTGAATATTAGAAAACTCTACTACCACTATAGGTTTTGTTACAGGATTTTTACATTGCTGAAACTTGAATTATAACTGTTTTGACTGTGTGTGTGGTATTAGAAATAATTTGAGAATTCATTCATTCATTCATTTCGTGTCAATGGCTAGATTTTTTTTTATTTTTTTTAACTTTTATGATATACTCATATATATTTTATTAATTTTTTTTTTTGCATTTATAAAGTAATTTGAGAATTAATATATCTTAGAATCAATAGTCGAAAATCCTAAAAATCCTTTCCAAACAATCTCGAAACGCTTAGGATATATCGCTAAAACACCAGTTGTTGCACTAGTTTTCAAGATTTTCATTATTTGTATTAGCTACTAACCTATGTGACTAACAACGAGTTTATTTATCTATTTATATTATTATAATATTGTTCTCACGAGTCGTTTCGTGCCCCAAGTTCTATGGATGATATTAGAAGAGGTGATGTAATTGACGACTCTAATCCCCTTCTTCCTGTAACACAACTTGATGGGTTATGAGGGCCTTTTGTTAAGTAAAGCAAACTATCAGACTGATATTCGTTATTTTGACAACAATATGATGAACGACATACATGAGATAGTAGTAGATACATATATCTACTTATCTCAAAAAAGTGTGTTTTAGAATAATTAATTAATTAATTGAATAAAAAAATACATTGTCTGCAAAAAATGCTGTAGTTTTTGCTAAACTTGTTTGTAAAAACAACAACAGAACATGTAGAGGAGTATTTTTAAGTAGAATTTGTTTTGAATCATAGAGGAAGAGTACCTTTTGTATTTAATGGGTGCCAAATGCAGTCATTACATAAATATAAGTCACTGAGGAATGAAACACATAAATGTAGACGGCTGACGCAGGTCAAAATACAATTATGAGCTGCCGAAACGACCACATGACACACCCAAACACCGTGTCGCGGTTCTAATTTGTTTTTACAAGTCTCCATCGGCCGCGTGTTGGGTGTCGACACTACCTTCTTGCACAAAAAATTGGTTAAATGCATTCATATGCAATAATCTGTGAGGATTCCTTCCGAGCAGCGTGGCCACCCACGTGGATACCGTATTTCTTCCTGAACGAGCTAACTTCATTATTGTGGCGTGAGATACAATAGTTAAGAGCACGATTTATAAGTCCAACACGTTGACTTCTGTTTATAGCTGGCGGCGGGGCGCGGGCGCAGCGGGGGCGGGCTTACGTCTGCGCACGGATTTATGGCCAAGCTCGATAAAAGCTTAAATACTCTCAAGTGAGAGCATTGAATAGGTTTAACTCTGGCTCGGGAGAGATGGCATTGTCGCGGCGCGCATTGTCGCTGAAGGCGACGCTGCGATGTTGCCCACAGCGACTATTTAAATTCTGGTTCGTATTTTACCGTTTACAGACACGCTCTCAGAGACAAAAGCAGCAAGAAATATAATGCCAAGAAAATGGGTCTCAGAAATGATATTAATTTCGCCATTCGTGCACTTCTTTAAATAAATATAAATCTGGAACATACAAAAACCCGACCTATCAAAATTTATTTACGTAATATTATTTTTATTCGCAACATCAAATGTTAGATGTCATCAAAGGTGGCCGTCATGCGACCAAGATCCGTGATAGGAGTTAATAACTTGAATTATGACTTAATGTAATTTTATCCAAAATACGCTTACTAATGTTAAAATTTAAATAGCTAAAACAATATTTTAACAGTACATTTAATTGTAACAAAATCACAATTAATAAAAGCACAATTTCAATGATCCAAATTTTAAGCAATACATGAACGTACATTTTGGGCTGCTAGACTAATTAGTGTAAAATATAAGCCAACTTAAACTAATTGCAAGTAGGTATAAATTAGGTAGATAATTAACATCTTTAGTGCTACTCTCTCACTAGTCACTTTACAGGGTTAGGTATAGAGATGTTGTACTAAGCCGAAAAGGGTTGATTAAGACCATCATTTTTACTATGGGCCAATCCGGAATTCGAAAAAATAAACATCTATTTTATACATCTTGTCGATTTCGAGTTCCGAGCAATTTTGTACGGAACAGTTGATTTCTCGAATTCCAGGTTGGTCCTATAGTATTTTTTTATAATGACGGTGTTATTCATTCTCTTTTGGTTTAGTATAGGGCAAGCAGAAAACCCTGTATATTAATAAAAAAAATATCATAGAGTCAAAATCATTACAAGTGCTACGAGAGCCTACAAAACCTCGTAGCGCCGTAGCACTTTCTTCCTAATTATTTTCGTCAACTATTTCTGTAATAGGCAGGGATTTAGGAAGTATTGATAGCTAAAAAGGGCAGAGGGTGCACTATTTTTGTACTTAGTACGGTAGTGACTGTTACATAAGCTGTGTCAGGTCGTAGGGAGCAGGGCGCAGGAAAGTAAGCTGAAACTAATCCGGCACGCGGGTGGGCGCAACCCGACACCGCGCGCGCAGCTTACATTTGTCATTTATAATGCGCGCGATTTGTTGCTCCTTGCCTTGCTCCTCACCTCAGCCTCTGCCTTTTTATACTCACTTATTCTTTATTCAAATATTCAAACCGAACGATGCGTGCAATATTTTTTACACAACTTTATGACCTCAGTTTGTCGTTTATGAACAGTGATATTTTTTACCACCGGTGTACGTAGGTAGCTAGGTCGTGGTGAAATGAGTTTTGTAGATACGAATGCAAAAAGCTATGAATGTTTGTTGTTCACTTGTCATTGGAATAGTCAACCATTTTGATATAAAGGTGCTGAAAAACATAGTAAGGTAAGTAAGATGAATTTGTAAGTGGCATCGCGATCGGTTCTTTAATACATATAAATTGCTTTCAAAACCTTAGGTATATTTCTAAATGTTTGTGATATTTTTCTGTTCTATTTAACAAAATGTACATAATTTCTATATGTTAATCTGTCAAATAAGCAATTTTTTGCTTGTACCTACTAGTTGTCAACAAAAAAATCTGTAAATGTTTCTACAGATATAATAGCATTACATTATATTACGGATTATAAAGATGCAAATACTTGTTATGTATTTAAGTATGTATCTCAGAGTAGAAGACAGATTTAGTTTATGTCGATGTCGTAAATTCTCAAGTTCCCATTAATCTGGTTATGTGTTTATTGCCATAAAAGTTTTGCGGATTGATTTACGACAGCACTAGCTAAAACATCAACATAACATTGAATACTTATAATATATCAATAAATACAATGGCCACCTCTCGTAACCGCATTTTTTTAAATTCAGTGCGTAACTGAATTACTCTTTAAGCTGATGGAAGTCTCTTCGACTACTTTATCTTGTCTAAGTTTCTTTCTGACTCCTTGTTAGCATTTGAATTAAGATTATCTTGTTTTGCCCAGATTAATCAATAGTAAACTTATAACCATGCGTTTCTTTCCCGTCAATTGATTACAAAGGCTGTAACATTTTTTATCTGCAGTTAGAAATTGATTTTATCGCTTCCACTCGCTGTAAGAGCTAATTTCACGGACGACGTGTGACCGCGCGACCGATTTGTTGTTAACTTGATTATCAACCACATTTCTGCCACTTTCTAATGTTGCACAACATGGCCGCGGCAAATCGCTTCCTGTGTGGTCTGAAACATGTGTGTTCCGTTTTGAGCAAATATTTGGTTGGCATTTCAAAGGCTCATTGACGTTTTGACGACCGATATTTCGAGGAAAAAAGGGCGCTAAGAGCGGTTTCTGTAGTACAGCTTTACAATACTCTCTGCCTGGTATATTGTGGCTATTGTGCCCGGTTCCACACGCTCTTTCTTCCAGCGTTTCCTATTTTATTAGTGCGTCAATTGTGCTGATTTTAATAGTGAAATATGAGTTCCGACAAGGCGGCTTACGGACTGTTGTGACTGCTTTTGAAGGATTAGCGTGTTTACATCACGTGATTTCACGCAATGCTCTTAGCTACATGGACTTAGCATAAAAAGTAAACAATAAGCGATATATATAGTAACTGAATAATCAGAGCGAATAATAATAAGAATAATACCAAAGAATACGTAAGATCGTAAAAGCCTAGCCTAGCTCTGGTGTCAAAGTCTTTAAGTCGCCTTTCTCTGGCGAGACTAAACAAATAAATTATTCTGTAAAACTAAAAATTAGGTGTTAAAATGGGTGTAAAATCAGATTAATCTTTCAAAATGTCGTATGTTTTCCGTATGTAATGATTAAGTTACGGTTTTGTACCACACTTATCAAAACACTAGTTAGTAGATAACTACGTAGAGTACTTTATCATTCTGCGTATTGATGCGTTATATTATATATATAGAATAGAATAAAAAACGCTTTATTGTTTACACAATTTACAATATAACAATTAAAGAATACAATATAATTAAAATAGTGTGACAACCGGCGGCCTTATCGCTTAGAGCGATTTCTTCCAGGCAATATATGCGTACTATAAATACCTACCTAAATTGTCGTGGCTTTGTTTAGGTGAGTGAGAGATGATTTTTTTATATATCTTACTGTATTTATAGCAATTATATTGTAAGTGTTGAAAACAGCCTAATATCAGTTCGAAATTCATATTCAAACAATCCAAAAAAGAACAAATTGAGAACATTGTCAGTAGCGAAGTTTTTCGCAACCCCAGGCGCTGTATTCAAGATAGGTATTGCCATAACGCGGCTGCACAGACGCCATTCCGGCAAATTGAAAAACATCCGAGTGGCTCATAACGCCTCTTAATGCCTCCCAGCGAGAGTTATAGCTGTTTAAGTACGCAGTATTTTTCATATTTCGCGAATAATGCGAGTGTTCGAGAAGTTTCTGTGTTACGGATGTTTATCGAGGTGTGTTTTGTTCCCCTACGTAAGGGCGTGTTTTTCGAAGGGAGTGATGCAATGGCGGACATTTTTATTTGGCAAATGAAGGTATCCCCTACGTAAGGGCATGTTTCTGGTTTGATTGGGCTGGTTATCAAAATTATTATAATTTTGCGGTCCGGTAGTTTTACTTAACTGGTTTGAGATACTTTTGTAACGTAGGCATCTGTCTACAAAATAAGGTAATTATAGATTTAGAGATAGGTAGGTACTTCGATTTGGCGTGGGAAAACTTTAGTGTCCTTAAAAATAATTGTTAGTAGTATTGTCAGTACAAATGTTGCCGGTAACCTTCAGAGCACCTGAACCGATTTGACATAATATGGCATTACTTGAAATAATTATAATAATTATGTAGTAGGTATTATAAAATCTTGATACGCAAGCAAGTCACAGCTCACTTGTGTAATAGGATTTGCGACTTGTGAACTTTTCTCTAACGACCCAGAAGCAGCGCGAAGGAAGGTGTGCGGCCGCGAGAGGCGATATTTCACAGTTTATACCTATTACAGGAATACTCGTGACACCGCTGAATAGGCGTTTCGTTCTCTAATTTCGCTAAAGCCAGGTGAATAATTCAGACTTCATACACTGGATTGATGTACCACTTATCATGCCTTTTGACGTGTTGCTGTTGCGAAACATTCTACAATAAGGCAAGCCAATATCTTTATTCTACTTACATGTGTAGACGAAATATGTATCGTATTTGGAGGGTCTAACCACAAGATTCCATATAGGTATTTACTTACAATAGGTACCTATGATGTAGTTATCTTCATTTAAGATAGAATGTTGTTTTTCTATTTTGTGTGATTATTTTTTCTCTGGTCTCGCACTATCTATTGGTTTATTTGTTTCTGAGAGTAGAGATAGTTATATACCTATCTAATTATATTATATTTTTCAACACACTTGCTCATAAAGTGGCTCTAATTTCACCGTAGTTAGGCATATAATGACACCTGTAATTAAACTGTGACTTTTTCATTGCTATTTTTCACAAGTGAGTTAAAGAGTTTTATTTTATTTTATTGGTTAGTTGCTTTGTTCTTAAAAAAAGTTTCGATACAAAAAAGATCGTGTTCAATAGTAGGTACAAATAAATTAAGGTGTTTATTGCTTGGTCATTTCGTGTAACTTCGTATTTAAATAGATAATTTCAACTTGTACGTGTTTAATAAATAAAACTTTCACTCAAATATAACTTTTGTTTTCTCTGTAATCAATAAAGAAAACTTGAAATTCCCCATTTTGTACGTGTCTAAAGCCGGAAACATACTATCGGACGCGGCTGACGGACGCGACTGACAGCCGCGACTTAGCAATGTGCACAGTCTTAAGACATCCGGTGTGCCAGATCGCTCTCGGATGTCCGAACGCTCAAGGTCGTCCGAAGGTGACGTCCGCGACCTATGTCCGATAGTGTGCATGGCTCAGTGTACTTTCATAGTCTAGGTCGCGGCTGTCAGTCGCGTCCATCAGCCGCGTCCGATAGTATGTTTCCGGCTTTAAGCTCGAAACATACTATCGGGCGCGGCTTACGGACGCGACTGACAGCCGCGACTTAGCAATGTGCACAGTCTTAAGACATCCGGTGTGCCAGATCGCTCTCGGAGGTCAGAACGCTCAAGGTCGTCCGAAGGTGACGTCCGCGACTGATGTCCGATAGTGTGCACGGCTCAGTGTACTTTCAGAGTCTAGATACCTATCAGTCGCGGCTGTCAGTCGCGTCCGTAAAGCCGGAAACATACTATCGGACGCGGCTAACGGACGCAACTGACAGCCGCGACTTAGCAATTTGCACAGTCTTAAAACATCCGGTGTGCCAGATCGCTCTCGGACGTCCGAAAGTGACGTCCGCGACTTAGGTATGTCCGATAGTGTGCACGGCTCAGTGTACTTTCATAGTCTAGATACCTATTAGTCGCAGCTGTCAGTCGCGTCCGTAAGCCACGTCCGATAGTATGTTTCGAGCTTATACCTACTTCCGATGTGCTCTATTTAAATTTTATCGAAATCGGCTGAGCCGTTTTTGAAAAATCAACAATAATGGAAAAAATGTAAGTATAGGTACGTACCTGGGTATTAATTCGAGCGAACTATTCGAATTTTTATTTGCGAAATTAAAATATTACTAACAATAATATTTTTCATCCCCCCATCTCGGAATGAGTACGAGTATTTTTGCTCTTCGAAATCTGAGTGCAAGAGAGGCCGTTTTTATCCGCTAGACGGTAAAGTAAAATTGAATTTAGAACATCGTGTGCACTGAGTTTGTGAATACAAAACATTATTAAACCTCTATTACTTCTACCTCCATGGTGCCGAATTTATCATAAAGTGCGTTTTTACGAAAGAACCTGGGGGACCCCAGACTCGTCGCCACAATCGCATGGCCGAAACGTTAAAAATAGTTTCACTTATTTCTCGGGTCTCCTGTCGTGATGCGGACTCTAGTTTTACTCGTACAATATCTAATATGTTTTAGTATCTCTATACTAGAGCACTTTATTCTTATCATACATGTCGTATTGTTAAAAGCTTTAAAAATAAGAAACTTTTAAACAAGCGCGGAGCCTAAAATGAGTGATTCGAGCGAAAAAAAAGTTTATTTGATGCCAACAGAATTGACTGAAACTGTTAATAGAGCGCAAATGAGCTTTCTCCCTTTAACAATCACGCGAGAAGTACATATTTGAAACAGTGCGGTATGTAGACGACTTTAGTCATTTCCTCGCTGAGGTGGGATGAAAAGTTACGTGTTGCACTCGAGTGCAAAGATTTTTACCTTGTGCTCTTTTGATTGCCTCGCTAACGCTCAGGATTCTAATTGTTGATTAGAATCCTGAGAATTTTAGAATCTTTAGCTTGCTCGGTCACCAAATTGAGCACGCGGTTAAAAATCAATTCTGCACTCTTTATAACAAATAACTATTAATGCTAGAACAGTCAGCTTTGTAAGTAATTAAACTAAGTTGTGAGTGATTGATACCATGGATTGATACTAAGTAACTGACGTTTCGTTAGTGATTTTCCATTTGGCATGAAATCTCGAATTTTACCTCCGTTGGTACTTACCTAAGTACAACCTAGGTATGTACTTATTTGTATTGAAAATAATTCTCTTAAAAATAATATAAGTAGGTACGTATTCAAGAATATAAAAAGATAATCCAATAATACCGGATATCTCGACGAGATTAGCTTCTCTTTCTAGCGCGTGCAGTGGCCGTGAAGATTGTCCCCGTCTCTGTCTAGCCTTTTCATTTTAATGGGCGGTGGGAAGAAAACGATGCGCGCGCGACGACTAAAACTAATTTAATATTTGAATAAAAAAAGGAATTGTTAATTATGCTTTTTGTAAAGATTATGTAATAAAAACCATAAGTAGTTATTTTTGCATTCCAACAATTTAGATCTATTGTAAATATCATAGGTGACTGATATGAATATAATAAGTATTATACCTACTACTACTATACTGTACTTCTAACCTACCTACTATTATTTTTAATGTTAGTGTTTTATTTAAATTCAAATATGAAAATAAAGGACATTAACATAGGTTAATTATATTTAGTAAAACGCTTTTTCGTGTAATGTGTATCATGTAGGTACACATACACGTGATCATCACAACTCTGATACTGATACTGCTTGTAGCTTGGCAACTAAGTATTACTGTACTGTATCAGCCTTTTTTAATAGGCTTACCCACGAAGGGTGGTTGGGCCATATCCACCACGCTGGCCCAGTGCGGGTTAGTGGATTCACATACGTCATCGAATTTCTTCTACTGACATATGCAGGTTGCTTCACGATGTTTTCCTTCACCGAAAAGCCAGTGGTATTAAATTCCGTACCTACATAAATTCCAAATAACTCATTGGTACGGGACCGGGATTTAAACCCACGACCTCACGATTGTAAGGCGGGTGTCACTACCGCTAGACTACCACGACTATTAATTGAACATATTTTTTTTTTAATGTGAGGAGCTACTTAAGTACCTGCCTACAAGCTACTTACGCAAACTCACCCACTCATACCTATATGAGTTCAAGTTATTGCAACTCAGTACATAGTTGTTATTTTTAACCACTTTTCTCTTTAACGATGGCCTAACTGCTGCTAGACTAGAGAAAACATCATCAGTGATATTGTTATTGAAAAGCTTCATGAAGGAGGCAGTATGTGGGGGGAGGCGATACCCCCGCGCGTCAGTAGGAGTGCGATGGCCCCGCCCCGCGCCCCGCCCCGCGCGCCGCGCCGCTCCGCGCGCCAGTCCGCGCTCGGCCGTCGCGTCCGTTCAACGGGCATCGCACGCGTAAACAACAACGATCAAAACCGTGCGGATAACTATCTCTGTGTTGTTCCAAGATTAGTAAAATGCAAACTGTATCGTTATAACTATTGTGTTGGGATCAGTAATGAGCAGAAGGTGCATATGTCGGTGAGATGCCGGTTTGCGGCTGATGGATGTGGAGGGCTGGTGCGGCTCGGCGAGGATGGTGGCGGAGGAAGGCAAGACGCGCGCGACTGACTTCTCCATCGCGGCCATCATGGCGAGGAGCGCCGCCGAGCCGCGCAGTCCCGCCGCCGGCGCCGCGCCGCCCGCCTCCGCTCTGCACCATAACCACCACACTGCCGGTACCAAACTGCACTTTTCACTAACTCTACGAAATTCAGTCACATAATACGTACTCATCATAAATATGAGTTAGTAACCTTTACATATCATATCAAAAACAGTCACTAAAGTCCTTTTCATCAAAGAAGTCCCACAGAAAATTAGTAGAACTAGTTTAAACCTTAGAACATCGGATTTTGATAGATCGGCCATGCGATCGTGCTGCTGCACCTGTGACACTTCTTTCGTGAAAAGGGCGCTACAATTCTTAATTCAGTTATATTTTCTTTAACTCCGTCTTACCTTAATTTATTTTAATTAAATGAAACAATTCATTGTTCATAAGGGTTCTATTTTTTTAGTCAAAAAGGTAGCTATTTTCTTAAAATTACTTATAATTTAGGCATTCATTTAAAAATGCAATGAAGATCCCTGATCACCGTCCTGAACTTGATATACCTAATAATGAGTATGAGTCCTGAACCTAAGCACGTACAATTTTTAGTTTTTAATTGATCAGATGTTAATATATGCCCTAAACAGGCTGAACATGAGTTATAACTTTGCTAAATAATACAAAGAAAGCACAAACTATCATTTGCTGGATATTAAAACCTTTTTTAACGTTTTCGGCTACCTTTTTATTGAGGAAAGCCTTTTTTAACCCTACGAGTTTTCGCGAAACAGACTAAAGTCGCGCCCGTCGGACGACGATGATACATCGCATCGATCGACTTACCTTGACTTACTACACATATACTTATAGTTATTTTACGGAACTAAACATCGTAAGTATTGCAAATATTATCGTAGGTTTTTTTTTAATTACAAATTCTTTTGGATCTGTGGCCGTAAATAAAGCAGCTGAGTAGCAGCGCCCGCCGGCTCGCACTATTTTAATTCAGATCTCCGGTTCTGCTATACTTATTTTAAATAAACCCAATTTACTTTCATTGTATTAATTAATAGAGGTTTACTACGACATATCATTTGAAAAAGAAAAAATAATTTAAGTACCTACTTAGGTACATACCTCTCTCATGCACTGAATTAGGTAAGTACAGGGAAAATAAAAAGCACAAATGAACAGCAATTGACGTCTTTATGCTTTACAGGAAATATTTTCCAATACATATAAACATTCTTTGCCTACCTAAAGCTACACATTTGCATTGTTGCTCTACCACAAAGTAAGTAAACCTACTCGAAAGGAAGTCAAGAAATCTTTAAAGTGTTGCACACTTATTGAATGGTCAGTTTTGAATAAATAGTTCTCAAATTGTGTTCTTTAAAATTTTGCAGTATTTTATAAGGCAGTAGACACAAACATAAATTTTTTGAGTAATTAAAATCAACAAAATTCGTATTTTTTTTTGCATAAATGTGGTTGAAATTAATTGATTTAAGTACCACAGTATATAACGTTAAAAATTAGATAAGGTAGGCTGTATTTCATGCATGTTTATTTTTTAATTATTTTGCTTTATCGTTAACCAAGTCTACGGTAGAGTTATGTGTAGGCCTAATTCATATCACGCTGTTAGACTAATGGAAAATAAATGAAAAGATACTATTTGCAGTGTAATATTTTTGCTAAATCCAGTATTAGGATAAATAATAATTACCTATGTACAATATATACAGGGTAATCAATTAGCACCCCTTTAAAGGTTTTTTTTCTGAACATAAACAACCTTTGTTCAACGAATTTAAACAAATCTAAAAAAAATGCTGTTCCAAATATATCGTTCAACCTCGACAAAATGTAAGGAACAGCTGTTTTTTTAGTATTGACAAAAGTCGCAGAACAAAATTTGTTAGTTTTGATGTACAGAATAAGCACCTAAAAGGATGCTAATTGATAACCCTGTATACACAACATTAGCAAAACCTATGTCATAAATCTACCTACTTATATACCTACCTCAATAGTATTACTTTTATTTTAATACCTATACAGTAATACATAATTAATATTATATCACTTAAAATATACCTATTAACCTAGTACCTCACTTGAGAGATGAAAAGAAAAATTGAGTGTACTATACTAAAATTTAAATATTTTTTGTAAGAGATTTTGTATAAGATCAAGGCATATATTTGTTATACAAGAGTTCAAAGTTGATTTTTAACCGCGTGCTTAATTTTGATGACCGAGCAAGCGAAGGATTCTAAAATTACAATCCAGAATCCTAAGCATTAGGGAGGGAATCAAAAGAGCACAAGGTAAAAAATCTTTGCACTCGAGTGCAACACGTAACTTTTCATTCCACGTCAGCGAGGACTCAGGATCACAGATCTTGATTTAAAATGTGTATTTTATGATTAGTCGAACTGATCGCAGCCGCACCTTGCCCGTATCTGTCTGAGGGATACTTAAGACTTGTATTATGAAGGAATCCACGTAAAGCTGTAACACCTAATAAGAACAACTTTCTTACTTACATAAGAGAACAGGTACGTAATAAAGATAGATATATACGTAGTATAAAGCTGGAAACATACTATCGGACGCGGCTTACGGACGCGACTGACAGCCGCGACTGATAGGTATCTAGACTATGAAAGTACACTGAGCCGTGCACACTATCGGACCTTGAGCGCTCGGACGTCCGGAGCGATCTGGCGCGCCGGATGTTTTAAGTCGTGCACACTGCTAAGTCGCGGCTGTCAGTCGCGTCCGTCAGTCGCGTCCGATAGTATGTTTCCGGCTTAAAGGGTTATTCGCATAGGATAAGTTTTATAATAATGGTCTGAATGACCCACTTTCGGCTTAGTGTACCCGAATAACTCGAGTTATTATTTTATAATTATTTTACATCTGTTTTGAATAGGCAATATATTTTTCAGCCATGTTTACCTGCCTACATTATGTAATTGTGTCAAGATAAATCCAAAACTGCCAAATATTTAGGTACTATTAAATTAAAGATGCTATTAGAGAGCAAACTTTTAATTTTTATAATTGTTTTCTTAAGAGAAAATTGAGAAATCAGATGAGTATAAACGACTTATACTAAGTATAAGCGTACCGAGCGTGATTTAGATGATACTTTACATTCGAAGCTACATTTTAGTTCAAAAATTAAGTTTGCATAGGCCTTTGAAGCCCTGGTCATGGTTTTCTCCTCATGATTTCTTCTATTGCAAAGGCTCCGCCACTGTTTGTACTGATCTTTATGATAATAGGTAATAATATAAGTTGTCAAGTGCGTGTCGAGACAGGCTTCCGTAGATGTTGAATGATGATGATAAAAACCAATTTTTATGATATCATTAGATGCAATCGATTAGATGGTTGAGTACTAGAATACCTGCCAAGAAATATATTTGTGAGGTAACTCAAAAAGTTGTCATTCCACGTAGACGACGACGACAACAACGATACTATTTTTTTCTACTTTGGCGACCTACTATATCTCCTAAATGGTACACGTGACAAATTTAAAATTTTAAATTTGTCACGTGTTTTAAATTAAAATTCAATTTAAAAACCCTATTCAATTCATACCTATATACTCCAAACGGCGGAGCGGGAACGAAATAGTAGATTGTATCATATGGGAGCAAAATAATATTTTTACGGCGAAGGCGCTTTTTTGAATTCTGAACGAAGCGAGGTATTCTAAGTACGTCTCCCGAGCCAAAAATATATTTTGCGCCCGAGTGGTCCACTACTTTTCATCAACTCTATGAGAAAACAAAAGGCGCCTCATATTTTATTGCAATATTATTATTTAATAAAACGTAGAGTGACAACTAAATTGAAATTAAATGGTATAATAAAATAATAATAAAACAAATGAAAACTTGTATTTACATTATTTTCATTAATTTTTTTGGCGCTGAACATTTCAAATGTGTTTCAAATACTTCCAAATTCGAAAAGTGCGCGGCAAAGATAATTCCGTCGCACTTATTTGTTCCAAATTCAAAAAGTGCGCTGCAAAGATAATTCCGTCGCACTTATAAAGTTCCATTAAGAAAACACCACCTTTGGGCGCACTTAAAGGCGAACCAAGTAGTCCTTTTCGAATAGATGTGATAAAAAATAAATTTCATCACATGTATGGGAGCTGCCCCTGAAATACATTATTTAAAAAAAGTACTTGTTTTAAATTGAGATCTATACTAATCATAATCTCAAATTTCACGCAATTTGGTTCATAAATGTGGTAGTTATAAGGCTTTGCAATAGTAGGACGGACGGACGAACGGACGGATGGACAGACGGACGGACACAATGATAATAAACCTTACCTACATACAACTTATTTTCACATACCGATTAAAACATCATCTTTCACTTACAAACTTACCTACTCTGTGGGGTCGATACTGAAAATCGCGTAAAAGCATCAAATTACCAAAAAATATTATTCTTTATGACATGGCAACAATATTTTCATTGTAGTAACCTATAGAAACCCAAAAATAAGCTCCAGGAACAATTTTTACAAGTTCGCAATAAAACTAAGTCCCCGTTTCGAGAAGGGTTTAATGGTAATTGGTGTGGTCGAGTCATGCGCAGGCGTCGGGTTGCGGGTCAGTTCGTTATTTCAGATTAATTGTGCGGAACAGAACACATTCGACACCGGTCTGAGGTCATTCTGGAATACTCGAGATCGTCTCAGTCACTCTCACTCTCACGCCATTTCTAAGAAAGAAAGAATGACAAAAAATATTTTGAACGCATGAGAATACCTTCCTGATCCGTATCCGGCCCTGAATTGCTATCGGGACACGCAAGTTACAACTAAAGTTTTTATTTATTGTCTACATCGCTGGCCGTTTAAACACCGCACTCAGCGCATGATTTTAAGTTGTTAGGATTTGTAAATATTATATTTTTAACTCCTAACGAAAATGAGAGACCCAATTAGGTTCAGTAAGTTCCGCAGGATCGCGCTGGGTACGAGCCGCGACCAATCGGACTTATTGGGGATCTTTAGCGGAAGCCTATGTCCAGCAGTGGACGTCTTATGGCTGAAACGACGACAAAGACTTAATTGGGCTAAATTTTAAACAACCTTAATATTCGATGCGACGCCAAATATAAAAGAAAATAAAAGGATAGGTAATTGGCATAGATTAGCATTTTTTACTAATTTTAGTAAAAAATCACAGTAAATAAGTATGTCAATACTCCAATGAAGTTTTGTGAATTTTATTAATTATTTAACTTACTTTCGCGTACATTGAAGCTGGCTGGCAAAAAAAAACAAATTAGAAATCGATTTTAGATTCTATTCTTTAAAAATTTGATCGATCCAAACACGATCCAAATAAATAATTTGTAGCGTTCTTTTGTTTTCTGTTTTAGTTATCATTACGTTTTTTTAAATCTCTGGCACAATTTATGCACTCATAGATGGATAACCTATTGTATAATAATCACAGATGTCGTCAATTTCATTAGAGGAATCAACATTAAGAATCTTTTTGGCGATTTAAAGGATTATGATAAACTTGAATTTAACCATCATCTCACACCTGATGATAAGCGATGACGAGTTTGATGTTGAAGAACACAGCCTTGTACATCTATTAACTCTAAAAATGCCACGTTTGGTACGAATTCAAGGGATATCAACTGTGTAAGAGTGGTAAGTATCGTTGCGTTTTTCTACCAGTCCTATAGTTACATAAATGAGGATGTATGACCATAGTAGATACTGTAAAAAATCACCAAACTTTGCGGTGGTGCTGGCGGTGCAAAATATTTTCAAAATATTTTGGCAGCTAACACGATTTAGGACATTATTTTCGACAGCGGCAGCAGGAGCCGAGTATAAAATATGTGATATTATGATAACTCTGTGTATTTCAAACAGGTTCGATATCAAGACAAAGTTCACCGGCGTCCGTCAGCTCGCCCGGCTCTAGCTGCCGGTCGCCACTGCCCGACGAAGATGTGGACGTGGACGTAGAACAGTGCTCGGACGGGGAGCGGGACGCGTCCGACCACGCGGTGCCTTCACCCGCACTCTCCTCTGGTAAGTTTTTTTGAACTTTTAACAATTTAATATCAGCGGCCATATTGTGTTGTTTTTTCTTTTGCTGTCGTGGCGTGAGTAATTGGCGCGAGCAGGAAAAAAGTAAAGCCGAAAGTTAGAACGCGCATACAATATGGGGGATTTTTGATAATTTCATATCACGGGAATGCACTCACGTTTATTTTTCATAGTCATTTCATAGTACGACTGTAGTTTCGATCGCGTTTGGTGATCTTTCTCAAGTTGAGTGCTAGCATGCGGAGCCCGAGCAATGCAAAAATTGTGAGCATGTGAGACGGCTCCGATGCTATCGAAACTATAGTCGTATTGTAATGACTATGAAAAATAAACGTGAGTGTATTCCCGTGATATATATTAAAAAGTGTGATAGCCGTGTGATAGATAGATAATAAAATACGGGAGCTGTTCGCTAAATAATATCAAGACAAAGTTTGCTGGCGCCCGTCAGCTCGGCTGGCACCAGCTACCCAACGAACATGTGGACGTAGAGCAGTGCTCGGACGGGAGCGGGACGCGTCCGACCACGCAGTGCCTTTTCCTGCACCTCCCACTGGTGAGATTTTTAGAAGTTCTTAACAAATTACTATCTGCTCACAAATGTATATAAAGAAAAAATTTACCGGCGTCCGGACCGTCTTTGGAACTTATTACAATTCACTAGTCACTCACAAATTAATATTATTATCAAGTCAGAGTTTGCCGGCATTTATCTGCTCACCCGGCTCTAGTCTCTGTTGGTCACGGTTGCCCGATGAGAAAAAAGGCCTGGATGTGAAACAGTGCTCGGATGGTGAACGAGACGCGTTTGGCCTTGAAGTGCCTTCTTTACCTTCCTTTAGTGAAAATTATAATTTTAAAATCCTATAAAACATTAGCCCATGAACCCATTGTAGATTTTCGGAAGTCTAGTACGGTTAGTTTCGGAAGTTCATTTCTGACCAGCATCTTCTGGATGTGAAATAATCTTCCATCAAAAGGTCCTTTACAAAGCTATAATTTAGGACGCTTCAAGTAAAAACGTGAACTTCATCCAGTAGAGTAGGTAAGTAAAAATTTTCTAAATCTACATTGTAATATAAACATCGTGCTACGAGTGTAATATCCGAGGACTAAAACATTCCCAGTGTACGAATGCACAAGTTAGAGTAGTGCCAAGTGGAATACAACTACACATCTTTTCCTCGAGCTCACTGGTTTTTGTTGCCTGTGCACTTTATCATACTTTGTTATGTCTGAATGCGGCTACGTATCTCAAATAGCGTAATTTTATTTTACAACTTTCAAAACACTGAAGATCTGACGTTCACTGTATTAACGTTTAAACTGAAAATGATTATTGCACAGTGATTGTGAGGAAGCATTTATACGACATTTTAAGCTAGAATCCTTGTAATCATATGCCACAAAATTTAATATTACAGCAATAGTAAAGAAGTTTAGTTCTATAACTTTATGAGGCTCTGGCAAGTTTCTACTTCTCGATACGTTTCTACGGTTAAGGTTCAAATTGCCTATAAAAATACCCTTCCTTTTTGTCTCTTTCTTTTCTGTATTGCGCTTGTCTAGAGGCGAGCTGTTTTGCAACGATCAATATTTTCTCTGAGAAAGGGTCACTAACCCACATGTTGATTTTGTTCTGTTACTCCTTTCTAAACTATCCTCTGTTTTCGTTTAGTACTTTCGTTTAGTAGTTATTTTCCTTTCTTCGCGTACCAATTCATCAATGCAGCAATCTTTTATTTATTGACCAGTAAAAATGTAATATCGTCCCGCAATCTTTAAAATTTAACAGTGATGAGTTTTGTTTAAAATTCAAATATGCTTGCCAAAAGTTTTCGTCGATATCTACAATTGTATGCTTTTCTTACTTAAATTAATTATTTTTATCGCAGTCCAATGATTTGTGACAAACCTACCGGATGATAATTTCTAGTAACATGAACAATAATAACCATTTAAAAATAGATATGACTGCAAGTGTGAATTCCGAGTAATTTTTTCTAGACAGCGACGTATTCATTCATTGTGGAGCAAAAAGTAAATTGAACTTGTGATTATAGAACCGCTGTTAGCATAATAAACGGGTTTTCTCATAGCAATACAATTTGGTTCTCACCGTGTGTGTATTTCATGTTATTTAGTGCGTGTAGAAATCCATGGCATGCCGCAGATATTGTAAATGACTGGAAGCGACATGATTAATACGTGGGCTGCTATTGTGTATTGTTCAAACGAGGCGTTAGTTTATTCCAAAACATAATACTAATATTAGTTAGTGATTTATTGACAATAATTTACATAGATATTCAATTTTACGAGCTTTGCCTTCTGAATTTGTGGCGATGATAAATGTATATTAATATTCAAAAATAAACAAAGAAGAGAGCATGAAAATAAGTTGACAAATTACTTATTCTGTTACTATACTGTGATTCTTAGAAATTATTGTATACATAGGTATACAATAATATCTAATATGCTTAGAGCTTTGCTTTTTTTGTTGAATAAAAATAACATAACAGAATTAATGCAATCAACTTAACGTATATTTCTTATAGTGAAAAATGTACGTGAACAAATCAATGTCAAGTCGAGTTAACACACAGCCACTGTTTAAATAATGGTTATGAACGTTGAGAAAAAATCTTGCTTGCATTTCAAGATAATATTAATGTATTAGAGAAAATAACTAACTTAGTTTGATCCATTGAGGTGATTTATATTGTAAAAAAATACTTAAATTAATTCTGTAAAAAATAGTTTACATTTACCTACTCGTGGGTGTTTAGTAGTAATATAATTTAAGTAAAGTTTAGTATATTGAGTTCAGTCCTAAAGTATCTATACGATAAATATTTGTCGTAAAAATGGCAAAATCGACTTCGTGTACAAAATTCGAATAGTTCGCTCAAATTGATGCATACAATTTTTCCATTATTATTAAAATTTAAATGGGACCACCTTGAAAGTATACCCTTTTAAACTAAAAAATATTTTTTTGATTCGGTTCATAATTGGTGAAAATGTCGATGAACATACATACTCGTAGTCTACCCGTGACCGCGGTCGATGCAACTCGGCCGAAACGTCGGGATGAGGAGGTAAATACCTCCTCATCCCGACGTTCGTTTATCTCGTAATTTTAGTGCGCGATTAGTCCCGTAGTATATAATAATAACATACATACAGACGAACAGAGAACCTCCTGATTTTTGAAAGTCAGTTAAAAACAACATAGAAGATAGTTTTAAACGTACGTAGGTATCTACTAGAAATATATCTATGAGTAACTAAATGGGTGTTTTTCTTTTTTATTACGATTGGGATGACCATTATTGACCTTTAATTTTATTATTTATTTACATTTTGTAGTTTAATTTCCTTTTTTTTAAATTCTTATTAGAAGGTTATTAATTTAATAACTGTTATAATTTAAATTATTAACTGAAATTTTATGTTTTTTGTTAGTTCTTAAAATTAGTATTATGCTATATATATAATGAACTCTGCAGAGACAGCCGAACAAATGAAAATTTTAAAAAGAAGTTAGTTTTTTTTATACTATCGTGCGTATATAAGTATTTCGCAATTCAAATTGTAATATACCTAGGTACCCAAAATTGACTAGGTACCCTATAAATGGTTCAATTATGTTGTGCTCGATGTTTACAACAAACGTATTGTACAGAACTAGGCGAGCGAGACACGCCGTCTCCGGCGCGGCCGCTGCCGCCAGCCACCTCCTGCAACTGCGAGGAGTTGCTGACAGTCGACTGCCAGCTGGAAACCAAGGAGCTCTGGGACAAGTTCCACGACCTGGGCACGGAGATGATCATCACTAAGACCGGGAGGTGAGTGCGTTTATATGTACTTAAATAGGGGGTTATTTTACAGGTTACATATATTTTGCTAACTAGTTTTTGCCAGTTAACTGGTTTTCTGCTGACAAAGCGTCTTGATGTGAGAAGTGCAGAAATGGAGATTTTTTTCATAGGTGTAGCGCCTCAGAAATGTTCGCTCAATCCCGAACCGACGGTTTTCATGCTGTCCTTCGGAAGAAAGTCGCGTCATTGATGAGCAGGGTGCGAGGGAGCCGCAACACCATCCTAAAAGCCATATCCGAAGACCTTAATGCTCCCATGCTGCGGCATTTTGTGCGGATTATGACGGTCGAGCCGACGGCCTTAATCCGTCCCGCACGATATTGGCAGGGATAAATAAAATCTTTTTATCTTTTTTAGAATAAGTACTAACATAGTGTTTTAAGTAAATAATTTGTTTTACTAACCATGGACCGATGTTGTCATGAATAAAATATTTTGATTTTGATTTGAGAACTATAAAGTCAAAGCCGGCGTAAAATATGATCAATGACCATAGTAAATTATTAATATGTATTTGTTACTGAATGTTGAATAGCGAACACTTACTTACCATCTCCATTGTCATAATAATATGCATAAAAATATTTATCATGACTATCTACTACGGTAAACTTATCTATCTAACTAAGTGCAAGTCTTTTATGCACATATACAGTGTTCCATTTTTTCCTCAAAAGCAAGGTAAAAAAATATGTATATAGAATAGAATAGAAAACGCTTTATTGTTCACACAATTTAAAATATAACAATAAAAGAATACAATATAATTAGAATAGTGCGACAACCGGCGGCCTTATCGCTTAGAGCGATTTCTTCCAGGCAACCTGATATATAATAAAGTTTCCAAAATTCTCAGGTCACGCGTTGATGTCTTTTTAATGGGTTTTATTTTTTCAAGAAAAGACTTCAACGGTACTCTATGTTTCCAATAAATGTATGCGTAAGATTCATAATTTACTTATTCAACAATATTTATTCTTAAAACCTTTACTACCTATTGCACATAAGAACTTTTCTGTCTCGTTAAAGTGATTGTTAACGCGATAACCCAAAAATACATCATTAGGTACTTACATATACTGCTTTAATTGTTCGTATTTAATTGCAGCGCTCATCAGCATAATGTAATCTTTCACTTCGCTGAGATCAGAGTCAAAAACAAATTAATTCACTGTACAATCGACCCCAAAAAGGGTACACGGAATGGATTCATCAGCTAAAGTGGCCAATTCCAGAATAATTACTTCGCGAACCCGGCCGTCCTTCAACCCTTTAACGAGATAAATTAAAAGTACATTTTTTCGTAACCGTCGGCTTAATGTCGGGCTATAAATTCACAAAGCCCCAAAGACAACAAGCAACGTTCGCCGGGGGAGGGGAAGATGTTTTTACAGTCACGCCGAGAGGTTTATCTAAATAATTGCGTAGTCGGTGGCGGTGAGCGGAAAATTGGCATTGTGTACGGGACCCTCCCCGCGATGGAACACTGATGCTCGCGCACGATCCTCTTGAGACTTGCACAGTATTGATATGTTTACCTACTACGGGTGATATTTTATATGAAATAATTTTAATTGTTTTTCGCAAAAAATCGCAATACCGACTTCCACCGTGTACAAAATTCAAATGTTTGCACTAAACGGTATGACATCCAAGTACTCGTACATTATTGTTGATTTATCAAAAAGAACTCAGGAGTATATCCTTTCGAACTAAAAAATTTGTAAATCGGTTCACAATTGGCGAAAATATCGATGAACATACACATAAAAAAATACATACAGACGAACATAGCACCTCCTGCTTTTTGGAAGTCGGTAATGATACTAGTGGAAGAGCATTCAGGAATGCACCGAGCATACGATAAACATTTGGCGAAGCACAGAGTTCATTTTGTTAATTATTTAATTTGACATTGCTTTAACTTGATTAGTAATTAATTTTTGGAAAAATTCTGTTATAATTTTATTATATAAGTGCTTTTTTCTACATGCAGTAATACATTAAATGGCAAATAGAAAGGAACAATTAGTCTATAACACCATGTACATATATGTACTCTATTTGAGTGGAATAAATATTTCATGAATTTGGTACATTTGATTACCTACTTGACTTGAGTAATCAAAGACGCTTGTTTATATAGCTAATTGTAGATAAATTTTTTTGAGTAAACCGGAAGAAATGCTTGCGTGTCAGTATCTTTAGACTCAACTTTGCAAGACTAGCTTGAAGGCACGTGTGTTTAAAATGTTGCTGATGTCAACGCATTAAACATGCTTTCTTAATTTAAATCTGTACCTTTTATAGTTCTATCCGTTTACGGTATACCATAACATTGTTTATGGTCATATTTTAATTCAATAATGACAATATAACTTGCGAGGAGAAGTTATAGGTTGTTATAAAATATTCGTTTTCATAGCTGTGGACAGGTTTAAAGTTTACACCGCGAAACAATAAATCCTTGTCCGCATTGGAAATGTTGGATCAAAAGAATATAGGATTTTTAATGATACGGTGGCTTTTTACGATTAATAAATACAATTTATGTATCTATTCAACAAGTGTGGACAAATAAACTTTTTTTCTCACATTAAAGATACTTCGAATTTGTTTAAAATTTAACAGACCTACCAAAATCATCCACCAACCCGCACTAGGCCAGCGTGGTGGATATGGCCCAATCACCCTTTGTGGGTAGGCCTACGTCCTGCAGTCGACTATTAGAAAGGCTGGTACAGCACAGCACAGTACTTATAAAAATATCTGAAAGAATCCAATTGACTGTTGACAAAAAAATTCAATGCGACTTGTATCTACTTTTTAGACTTCATAACTATCTGCATTCTGCCTTAAGTTATTTCCACATCATATGTGTAATAACCGTGTGGGCTATTTCCACTGAGATCAGTGTTGCCCGTTTTTTGCACGAAATATAAAAACATAACGCACTTTTACGTCTTCAACCTTAAAAAAATATTCTGGAGGGGTATTTTTGAACCAACAGCTCACTAAAAGACGTAAACGTGAATAATCACGATGAAGAAAAGCCGGAATGAGTATTGAAAATTTATATTTATGCAAACGGGATAACATGAATTGAGATGATTAAAGTAATTTCCAATGATTCAAAAAATTTACTTGAGAACACATTTAGCGAAGCAAAAATAGGTCTATGAACGTTCCAGTTCAGTTTCGTCTTCGATACCCGAACCAAGGCCCTGTTGACTAATCTCCAAATTAGGACCGTGTCATATGTTATCTGTACTGGGGAGGGTCCCCTGATCGCAACAAGTGTAGTTAGTCTAAATCACTGTAGCCGGTACTCCGCCACTTGTCCGGAGAGCATTTCAATCTCGGGGGAGAGATTCCCTTTGTTACACTCATTGCATGCCTATTGCACGGCTTGTCAGTTTTGATACTTGTCATGACTGTGCTAGACTAAAACAAAAGTGAAATTCCGTGTCACAACTTATGACACACCTGAATTTTTATAAATCTTATTAATATTATCAATTGACGCTGTAAGCCTGAACTAATGCTACTGAAGTGCTTTAAAAGATTTTAAAGCGTATGTCCTTCGATCACCAATCTATTGGTGATCGAAGCGTATGTCGTACACATTTGATAAATTAGCGCAGAAAACTCACTTTGACGTCTAAAATATGACGTTCAAATAAATAGAGTTGAAATAGAGACTTGCTGCGCCGTAGCAAAGATTGTAGAATTGATTGTAGCACGTATACCTGCGAGTTATAAATACTTGTAGTTAGTTGTAGGTCTATATTAGTACGGCCACTTTTGTAGTAGCTAGGTAAATATGTTAAAAAAAAACATTTTTATTGCCAAAACCATAGTGTTTACAAAAAAAATGATTAGTCCGTCAAATAGATTATTGAAAATGTTAGACACGCATTTTTTCTTTTGTAAATTTAGCAAAAATTTAAGAAAATATAGCCCGCTAAAGTTCCGCGTAACGTCACAAACCTACTACTAAAGTACCGGCAAGCGACGCCACGAGCCCCCTTCTTAAACTTTGACAAGGTTTATCTTTGTCGTTGTTTTATCAATCAAACAATTTGTTTGACAAAATAAAAATACGTGTCCAATATTTTTAATAATCCAACTAATTGACTAATTATAATAATGATTTATATACCCAGTAAACACGCTTATTGTTATCTATAGCTCTTCTAGCAACTGTAACCCCTGGAAAGTTCGCATACACGGCTTACAACTCGGTACACGAAACTAGTTAGTAACAATACAAGCTACATTAATTTGATCTATGAACCTGCAGTAGGTTATATTCAAATGAGTTTTTGTTGGTCGTAACATTTTTGTAACACAAATATCAAGATTATGTAATCGCCACATCTCTGCCTAAACAAGAGATAAATCAACCCCGTCCAATCAAAATGGGATATCAGGGACAAATTTTATCGAGGGAGGGCGTCGGAGCGTGTTTTTAAATTGTTCTACAATGAATTGTCTATTCATTTATCTATGTTGTTGCTTGACTTATTGCTAAAGAGAGCATGAAACATTTTGTCTCACACTTAAACAATCGTAATAAATTATAATTATTATAATACCAATATGGTTCAATATGAAGAAAGTTATTTTTTGATCCAGAGAATTTGCTCAGGTAGAACAGATTTTGTTGTAATCTCTTAAGTGCAAGCAATTGCAAGAGTGATCAATGTACATATTACTTATTTAATTGTACAATTAACGTGACTGAAACTTACTTTTTTGATTTCAATGAATAATATCTCTTTGTCCAAATGAGCTGGTTCATATTTTTATGCGTTATGTACGCATAGTACACATAGAAAAGAGGCAAAATATTAGGTAAATATCTAAATATTATCATTATAGGTAAGTACGAGTAAATTTCGGTAATTAGGAAATTTATATTATAAATATTTATTTCACATAAAGTTTTTTAAGTTAAATCATTGTTTAGTTAAAATAAGCATCAGTTTAATTTTCATAAAACCCATTCCTATAAACATGCAGCAAGTGACACTTATCTTTCAGCACTTTCATGTTATTTCGAATCAACTCTAACACTCAGCGACTTAACTATAATCATTCTTTATTATTATTTACACAAGATTCTATTACGACCATCAGTTATTTTGAAATATTCATCCTAGATGTTAGTGTGACGAGGTTAAGTAACTTGTATGTGGTAGGTAAACTTTCAATTTTGTGTCTGTTTGGTATTAACTTATGTAAATTGAATAAGGTTTTCAATATTTTGATCTTGAAGTTTCCTGAGTAAGATGTTGGTAAGGTGTAGAATTAACATAACTTTACTAGAATAAGATGAGTTTTAAATAAAATGGAATTCATGGTTAAACCATTTCCGTATACGATCCCTACATACTAAGTAAAGTAAGCATGTTCGTATAGGCCGGGTGGCTAGCCCTGGTATCAGAGTTTTTAAGCCGCTTGAAAGCTTCTGACATGGCTAAGTTATAATAAGTTATACTAAGTTATTTAGGTAGTATGATAAATGTAGCAACACTAGTAGAGCAAAACATACGTGTAAAGAAAAGTTTAACAATTAATTTGAATAAAAATCCTTAAAATATTTACGTACGGAATATTATATATATACCTATATAAAAATGAAACCCGTTTTCCGTTGTCACGACATAACATGAAAACGGCTTGACCGATTTGGCTTATTTTTTTTTTGTAGTTTTCTAATACTCTGTACAAGGTTCTTACGGAAAGAGAAACGAAGTTCGCCGGGTCCGCTAGTTATGTAATATTAATGTCAATGCCACAGATAAAAATGTCAAGTTTAGATTTCAAATATGAAAAAATAAAGCTGTCATTCAATTAATTATCAAAGTAACATTATAATTTCTTTTTTTGCAGATTCTTAGATCATAAAGGAATTTTCTTTCAGAAACATTCTAAAATGCCAGTACTTATAAAATGATTTCATAAAATTTATTTTATAATTTAGCAAACTATATGTCAGAGTTGGGCATTCACATTACGCTGTAATTAATTAAATATATATACCTAGATTCTCATGTTTATGTTTTGCATAAAATATTCAGATGTCAATTAAGATGTCTGACTTATAACATTCGATTTTTTTTCAAATCATCAGAAGGAGTTGCCCTAACGACGAGAAAAACGTGCATACCCACCGCACATAATACGGCGGATTAGTGTTGTTACTACCACACTACACTTATCGATTTCCCCGTACTTATCGATAAAACTATCGACACAAATTAATTTTAGCCGAATCAAACATAATGGCAAACTTTTATTTAAAAAACCGGACAAGTGCGAGTCAGACTCGCACATCGAGGGTTCCGTACAAACACATTGTTAAAGTAATTAAAAACCTGTTTTAGCATGTGCTAATGAAGTTCTTTTATATGACACCTTTCATGATACGATTTACTCACTTTGAATTTTAAGCCCATATTTTGTGAATTTTGAGACCCTATTTTTTGTGATGTAAATAAAAATGTGCAGTTTTCAGATTTAATCCTATATGTGTATTCTGAGACAATGCTTTTCGCCAAATTTCATAGTTCTATGTCAACGGGAAGTACCCGGTAGGTTTAGATTTTTGTGAGTGTCGAAATATCCTGTTTTTTTTACGATATAAACGACTCTAACTTTTTTATACGACAACTGAGAAGTTTTTCTTTTACACAACAGCAAGAGTTCATTAATATACGTATACAGTTTAAATTTCAGATATCTTTATGCGTTCTCTAGATAAGGAGTCTTGACAGACACACAGACGGACAGACGGACAACAAAGTGATCCTATAAGGGTTCCGTTTTTTCCTTTTGAGGTACAGAACCCTAAAAATTACAGATGTCAAGGTTGCAGCTGTCATATTCAAGAATCCACACTAGAATGGTAGGACGAGTTTTTTGGCGGGAACGCGGAAAATACATGTCGCCTCATTGTATTATTTTGTTAAAGTTGTGTTTTTATCAGTGATAATTAGTGAAAAATTGTAGTATTTCATTGATTATGAGCTGAATTACGTGCATAAGTGTGGGCAAGTGATATAATGTCACGTATCATGTCGTTCCGTGTTGTTACCAAAACTCCATAGACACCTCTAGAAAAGTCTCCACTGCTTTACTGAGTTATGACTTAGAATTAAAGTGATAGGACTTAATAAGAGCTACATATCGGATGACAGCTGTCAAGCTTAAATGTGGAATATCTCCATAACTATGTATTATAGACCATTGCTTTCTTCACTAAACTGATATGAGATCTACATTTCGGATGACAGCTGTCAAACTTAAAAGTGGATTATCTCCGTCACTGTCGATGCTAGACCATTGCTGTCTTGACAAAAGTGATAAAGCTCAAGGAGAGATATGATATCTTTCAGATGACAGCTATCAATATTACGGAAATAATCAACTTTTAAGTTTGAGCTGTCACATCAAATGTAGATCTTTTTAAGCTCTATCACTTTTGTAAACACAGCAATGGTCTAGGGTCAATAGTTACACAGATTTTTCACTTTAAAGCTGTCATTTGAAATGTAGGTCTCGTTGAGTTCTATCACTTGTGTCACGTCAGCAATAGTCTAACTTTATTAGTTACGGAGATATTCCACTTTTAAGTTTGACAGCTGTCATCCGTAATGTAGGTCTCGTTGAGCTCTATCACTTGTATCAAGACAGCAATAGTCTAGCTTTAATAGTTATGGAGATATTCCACTTTTAAGTTTGACAGCTGTCATCCGAAATGTAGGTCTCGTTGAGCTCTATCACTTTTGTGAAGACAGCAATAGTCTAGCTTTAATAGTTACAAAGGTATTCCACTTTTTAGTTTGACAGCTGTCATCCGAAATTTAGATCTCGTTGAGTTCTATCACTTTTGTGAAGACAGCAATAGTCGAACTTCGATGGTTACGGAGATAATCCACTTTTAAGTTTGACAGGTGTCATTTAAAATATAGATCTAACTGCGCTCTGTCACTTTTGTGAAGTCAGCAGTAGTCTAACTTCGATAGTTACGGAGATAATTCACTTTTAAGCTTTGACAGCAGTCATTAGGACAATCTAATAGATCTCATTGAGTGTTATTACTGCTATTAAGACAGTAATGGTCTTGCTTCGATAGTTACGGAGATAATAATACTTCTTAGTTTGACAGCTGTTACTTTCACACCTGTCATGCCATTTTACTTGTATTAATTCTGTAATGACAGTTGTCAAATTTGACATGAAAAGTGAAATGAAATAAAAATTCAAAATTTCAGCTAATCAATAACACAAATAAAAACTAACCAAAATATCGATAGTTTTTTTTTGATATAATAAGAACATCGCTATTGTTTTTCGACTCAATATGGCGGACCAGGCACGCGCGACACGTCACGAAAAATATAGACACTATAGCGAAACTGTGCTGTATAATGTTGGTCTATTCTTATTACGTACATTTGAAAGAGACGCCTATATGATTATTATTTCGGTTTTTAAACTATTACATGTCAAAGTATCTAAATGTCATTACACCATCTCCTTCTGATTCCTTCCTCAATGGGTCGTTTTGAACTTTGAAATGCATACGTCACTATATCTCAGCCTCACCTTGGATAAAAGAAAAGGATGGAATTTTGAACGAGGTCAACTCCGAAAATTATAAGTACAAAACAAAAGTTCAGATAAGTGACATATGAACTACTTTTCAAATGTCATAATAATCTTTAAAGCAGAGCAGATTTTTCGAAGACGAGTGACTTTACTCCTGATTTATTATATTACACACTCATGCAGCTCACACGTGAGAAATGTCGAATGTCCCGACCGACTTATTTCAACTTTTTTGATTCGTCGTTTTGATTTACAAGCGGCCACTTTACTGCCGTGGACTTTGTTAGAGGTCTAACTGGTCAACGATTTATGAACGCTGGACTTCTTTTGACAATGAGTCCATCCAAAATATTTGAATGTCGAGCCATAATGTGGTATTTTTATGTGAAGGTTTTATAAGTTAACAACGTTATTGCAATATTGGTTTGCGGTCTCCGCGCGGACGGCTCGGACATACGTCAGCGATGAATCCTTACAAATAATAGCAGGGAAAATGTAATGCCCGGTTTTACTTCACTGCCAAGGGTGTTTGAGATTTATTTTACTAAATAAATAAGTAATAATATTATGTTATGATTTTATTTTGAGTGCTTTCCACACTAGATTTTATCTCAAAGGGTTATCTTTGTGATAAGCATTTAAAAAATCTGAAGCGAACGCAGGATTTGAACCTGCCCCTTCGGATCACTAGCCCGACGCTCTAACCAACTGAGCCAGCTACGCAAGTGTCAAATTTTTGAAGTGCTTACATTACACCAACTTATAGCGTTGGTGGCGCCACCTGTGATACCTGTATTAGACAGGTTATCACTCAACTAGAAGTTATTACAACTTCTAAAGATTAAAATAGTTAATAATATTATATTTATAAAGTAAGTAAGTTCGAACAGGCCGGGTGGCAAGCCCTGGCGTCAGAGTTTTTAAGCAGCCTGAAGGCCTCTGACATGGTTAAATAATTATGATTATAATTATGATCATGTAATTAAAAAAAAATGCTAGTTTCAATACAAAATGTTCCTGGCGAAACGAGCTGGCAAACATTTGGTTGAAAAGGCTGTTGAACGAAACAAAACTTAGTTTCATTCTTTCCGACTAGTTGGACTAGTAATATTCCAGATCATCATGATTAGTATGTTATATTTGTGAGTAAAATATAATACCTTTAAGACGAATAAAGTATTAATAAAAATAATTAAGTGTATAAAATATTGTGTGGTTACCCTAAAATTACCGATATTACATAATTTTGAAAATTATGAGCTTTCCGAGTTGCTATTTCATTTCCTCATTTCATGTTATTTATGTACTCAAATTATGACGCAATAAATAAAAATGGACTGAATATTTTATATAAGTAAGCAAAAGGCTCATTTAATTATTTAACTCACGAGATCAGTTCTGGGCATATCCATATAAATTACTATTAACTGTAATCCGCAATTCGTGTCATCGTTTTCCAGTAATAATGTTTTTATGCTTTTAACAGTACTAATAGTAGGTACCATCGGCGTGAACTCCTGTTGACGTAATCTTGATACAATTAAATCGAGTAACGAGAAATTATTATAAAATTGCGAAGCTTTTTAAAATTTTCTTAGTTATTTTATTGATAGAATAATTTCTCTTTGAATCTATGTCACGGTAGAAGTACTTACCGGTAAATAAGTTTTCAGTAACATTATAAAACAATAGGTATATTAGTTACAGTGTAATATTTTCGACCAAGATGTAGAGTTCTTAATTATTTTTGTTGCCTAAGTAAAATAAGCATTGAAAATTATAGACATATTTGAGGAAAATACATCTACAAAATTACGCATACTTATTTGATACCCTTTTTTATTAGGCATAGGTACTATTACTGTACTGTACTGTACCAGCCTTTTTTAATAGTCCACTGCAGGACGTAGGCCTACCCACGAAGGGTGTTTGGGCCATATCCACCACGCTGGCCCAGTGCGGGTTGGTGGATTCACATACGCCATTGAATTTCTTCTACGGACGTATGCAGGTTGCCTCACGATGTTTTCCTTCACCGAAAAGTCAGTGGTGTGAAATTCCGTACATAAATTCCAAAGAACTCATTGGTACGGGACCGGGGATTTGAACCCACGACCTCACGATTGTAAGGCGGGTAGGTACTATTAATAACAATTATTTAATGCATTCTACAGTTAATCATTATCAGACTCTGCATTCAAACAGTATTATTATTACGTACATTCAAAGCATTTTTATGCAAGTGTGATCATGATTAAATATGGCCACGTTCAGCGAGTTCTCAATAATTATATCAAATTTAATCAGATATAGAGTTCACGTCAAGAGAAAAACGATTACATGTTCGAGTATTGAAATGCCTTACAAACATAACCAATAATATTAAACGCGTGTTAACCTTTAGCACCTGGCCCTTTGATCGGCTCCTACGCGCCTTTGTCCGTCCAAAGGTGTAGACCGTTATAAAAAATACAAAACTTATGGCATTTACAAACAATATTTAGTGCCGTTTTGACAGTTATTGTAGGCAATGATTACTGTTCATTAGGAGCGGTTAATATGGTCTTTTTCAACGCAGGCTTTAGAAATACAGGTGCCTTAGACGAACAAAAAACAGAATGAAAAAACGTCTTGTATTACTTACATTTATTTGAATAATGTTTCCCTTCTTTTCCTTATAAAAATCAAACTGTTGGTGATAAAACAATTTGGGTCCACGGCGCTTCTCGCCACCATAATCAGTTTTATAGTACAAAAAAAAAAAAAGAACAGCGAAAGGGTATCTTTACTGTCGTCATCATAATTTCGGGAAATAAAAAGCAGTTGCGGCGATAAAACAAGTGCAAAGTCAGGCGAGCGTCGGCTTAGCTCAGTAATCGGTTTTAATAAATCGGGTAGGGGTGGAGAGTGGAGCAGGGAGGGGGAGGACCGACATGTGCATTAAAGTTAATTGAAATTTTCGTGGCTACGTGTTATTTTGCACTAATGCACCTTTCAGCTTGACACGTCCTCTCGACTCGTGCGCACGCCCTCGAAAAGAGTTCAACGATAACGTTGCCTTTGTACGGATGCGTTGGTGCATAAACAAAATAATAATTAAATGCTCGGGTAAAATTATAATTAGCGATATGTGCATACATTTTATAGCCACAGTAACTTGTAATTAGTTTAATAAGTTTGTTAGGCATTATAATACAGATAAAACTTATTTAAGCGTCTTTGAAACAATTAGGAAAATCCTGATGGCTGTATTAAGACGTCTAAATATGTTTTTTTTAAATTAATAATTCATTGATACGGTTCATAAACACAATATAATATCTTCTTTATATCTTTGGCTTGAGAGTAGGTAGGTACCAAAGGTACTGCAAAAAACCGTGCTGCTTATCAGTTAATGAATACCTAATTGTCGGAGTGATGTGATGATTGCAGTTCGTGTTGGCGAGTGTAGCCGAGATCGTTCGATAATTCGATCAGGCGCGCCGCTGTGCGCTGACGTGCTGTAATAAAATGCAATTATACACATTATATCGAGCAATTAAAGTCCCTTAATTAGTATTTTCATATGCCTGGATTAAGCAATTTTTGGGTAAAAGATATGAGTAAGAATCAACGGTAGACAAACGTTATTGACGTAAGCAAGAGTATTTGAAATGAGTACCTATTGCAAGTCATTAGATGAAATAAAAAAAAGTGACACTGTATACTGATACCTACAAAAATATTGACTCTACCACCTTATTTTACTATTTTAAAATCGTTTTTCAAACATTATTGACATTAGTGCGAGTATTTGAAATAAATGCCTATAGCAAGTTATTAGATGAATACTGTCTCTACCACCTGACAATACTACATTACTACTACATAGAAAGCAATTGGATCATCCACAGACCCTTGAAGGTCTAAAGATAATCCAAGTGCTCAAGCCCACTGCCAGTTGGCAGCGTGCCCAGCATGCTGGCAGCATTGCCACGCTGAATGGCAATGCTTATACGTTGAGCCAAATAAACACCTTATTTGATTATATTAAAATCGTTGTTGTAAAATTGAAAATCTCACATGAAACATTTAATGCAACATTGAAATGATTAACTCTGATAGCGACGGCTACTGGTTACAGTGAATTGAATGGAATAAAATGAGATGTGCGCACAATGTGGCGCCCACGCAAGTCGCGATTCGCTCCGGCACAAACTGTCGGCTACCGTTCTACTTGTGCAACTGTTGGCCACAACCCGGCCAATTGCGCCCTATCAAGCTCAGCATTCATCCAACTGACACCGCCCGACACTCGCATAAAGATTTATTATCTGAGAACTTACAAGACTTTTTGAAGAAACCGTCTTAAAGCCCTATAGCTTTTACAACGACGCCCAATTTAAAAGCCAATTTGAACACAAAGAGCGAAGCATATTACTCAAAATGAGTTCGTGCAAGGAGAGGCATCATCAAGAGGGTGGTCATTTAACAGCCATTAACGCCTAAAACATAATAAGCTACGTTAAATAATTACAAAAAAGGTGTAAAAAGCCGTTGAATACAGAGGAGAGTGATGCGCCCGCGCCGCGCGATGAAAGGCTGACGGCGAGATTCGACGGAGATTGATTACGTAATCATGGACATCGGTTGATTTCGGGAATCTCATAGAGAGTAATCATCATTCATCTCTCGGCTCGTTGGCGTTCCTATCGAAGTGACTCGAGTGTAGCCGTATGCCCAGAATATTAATTTCTTCTGTTAAAATTGTAATTACTGTTGATGTAATTGAAGGGTCCATGCGAGTCCAAGTCAATATTTTCATCTAAAGACTAATAACGATTCTTCACAAGCTGATTGGCATAAACGAGATCAAGTCCAGTATTAAATATCGATGTTTAACTTTTGAGACGAGTAACATCGCGGTGGTATCCGGGCTGTCGACGCACAATTAGCCCTCCATTGTGCGGTGCGCATTGTGCGGAGTGCGCGGGCGCCGCGCGGCCGCCGTGTTGGTTTTACTCCTACGCCCATTGTGATAGACCTGATCGCGCTTCGCCATTCTACTCACACTACCCACTCAATAAGATATTATCTCTTCCATTATTAACCTACCATTTGATGTTCGTTTAAATTGATAATGATTTAATGTTAATATTAGCGGTGGAGTCATTGTGATTGATTACTTTAGCCCATTGTATCGGCTTGGCGTAATACCAGAGGCTTCTTCAGACATGATCAGTGATTATTCATTATTAAAGTTGCTTCATAGTTAGAGTGGTAGGTAGTGAAAGTGAATTGTGACTTCAATTACAATGGTTATGGTTGTTTGCTTACGAAACAAAGGGCAAGTCGGCGGTCGGTGGCCACCGGCACTGGGTTCGCTGTATGCGGTGGGTCGCAGGAGTCACAGGTCTCGGCGCGGTGCGCGTGGCTGCCTGTTACAATACTCGCGTAATGAAGTGGGCCGCGAGGGGGCGGCATTGTGCCTTCAAAGCTCCAAACGAGCCATTGTGGCGAGCGCGACCCCCGACCCGCGCGTCACTGGCTCACTTCGCTCACCGTGGGCACCCCGGAACATCTCGTCTGCCTTCGTTACTCGACAAACAGTTACCTTGTCCGATATCCAAACGGTTTTTTCCAGTCACCTCGTTATCCTGACTCGAGCTGAGTTTTTGAACCTTATCACATCAATACTTGTCTATTTAATGTTGATTTGTGACATCTAAGTTGGTGGTCCATTGCACATTTATCATATTGTTACGAGACAAGCTTCCAAAGCGTTGAAAGAGAAATGATGCTATGTCAGGTGCATTGTAGTGATAGAACTATGTGACAAAACAGTCGTGTAAAAATGCTACAACGAATAATGAAATAGTCCATATAGATTTTTTTGATCGATTATTTAAAATCTAAAATCAATTTCATTAAAAATTCGTTCTCAATCCACACAAACATACTTTGGTAACTACGGAAGCTATACACTGAATACGGCAGTTGCACCGTGAATTTTTAAATTACATCGCTTCAGGCTACTCATGTCGTAATAAAAAATGGAATCGCTACCCGTCACATTCACACATCGCTGAAAAGTAAAGGATGACGATCGGGAATAGTCATGTGGTGCCACTTTTTTCAACTAAAGCGTTAAATTTTCACAGCTACCCCTCGGTAGGAATAAATTATATTTATGTCGATTCTGGGTGGGCAGGCTTGCCAGTTTTTGTATAGAGTCGTGGTAAAACGTCACACGAGTCACGGAAGTAAGGGTTGATTGGAATGTGTTTGGAGTTATGAATGCTCAACAGATGTATAGCTTCA
Organism: Hypomecis punctinalis; assembly: GCA_949316475.1. Classification (NCBI taxonomy): domain Eukaryota; kingdom Metazoa; phylum Arthropoda; class Insecta; order Lepidoptera; family Geometridae; genus Hypomecis; species Hypomecis punctinalis. The sequence continues at coordinate 7,930,917 of OX438799.1, read as the reverse complement.
TTTCTCATACGCTTAACTATTTCAACTTAATTAATGACAGCGGGAAAAAAGCACGTGTGCTGATATAGATTTTGAACTGGCTTCACTCTTTATCTGTACATATCATAAAATAAATAGCTAGAGAATTTAGATCGTATCTGTCTAACTATAATAATATATGTGACGTTAAGTTACGTAAAACTAAGCTAATAAACGGTAGATACCGTGTCGTAACAATAACCAAAGTCAGGGAAGGAAATCTAACGAGCCCCGAACATTAGCGGAACTTTTCGGTACAAATGACGCCTAATGCGACCAAATTATTTCGGTAGTTTGCGCCGCCCAGCTATGAAGTTATTATTTTCCATTTCCTGGGTGTGTTAAGTCGATAACTCGAAAATGACTGGCATTCGTAGGAACGAGCCCGCAATCTGCGCGCGTGCTCATTACCGAATCATGGGCCTCGTAGCTGCCTCTAGTCGACGATGGTTGGATTGTTATTTGGAAATACGCGGCTGGGTGTGGGTAATAATGTAATATGAACGGATTTAGGAGATTAGGTCTTTCAGGCGTACTTTGAGAGGGCTATTTTTAACTCCTCCAAAATTCGAATTTTATTTTGTCTAGTGCTAGTTTTAGATTAATTAATGAACAATGTGTACACAATAGAAAGTTTCTAACTATCTATTTATTGTTGTAGGAACACTTATGCACTTGATGTATTCATATTAATTATATTTTATTGTTTTAGTTTTTCATCTCTGAATCCCAAATTCAATATTTAACTTATTTTCCACTACTTTAGAGTAGTACATAGACGAAAGATTATAGTAGTACGTATAAAATAACACACAAATAAAAAAAAATCCTGTCTATAATAAATACGCCAAATTCAGTTATTATACCTTGAACATGTTTACAATTCTATGATTTTTTTAAATTTTGTTCTCGCCTAAAATTATTGACATGTCACACAATTTTTGAAAACATATTCAACAAAAATTAAAATACACTTTGACTTGTAGATAGGTATAAATATCGCATGACTAAGCATTCCCCATTCTCCATAAGTGAATATTAGATGTGACATGGGATTGACAGCTCAAACATTTGCCATATTTTATTCAAAACCAGTTTCTAGTAACGGTAGAGACGAAAAACATTCCATATAACCGTGTATACCTACTACGAGTAACCTCGTGGTTACAGTCTCCTTGCATAACAAGGAAACAAAAGATTTGAACTTATGCTGGCATTTTGATTGTGGATTCTGTTGTTCAAACTCACTGGGGCAAAACTTATTCCCAAAACCGAAATATATGTAAGAAGTCAAGAATTAGGTAGGTATAGGTACGCAACGTATGGATATTGTAAGCTTCAAAGTAAGTTGTATAAGTACCATACACCCAGTCCATATATTATGACGTGAGAGTTGACGTTTCCCCCATTTTCCAGAGTGGCGTAGGAATAGGTAGCGGGTGGCGGGTGGAAGCAGGATGCACGACCCCGGCCGCGGCGGTTTCGTACATCGCCACCCGTCCGCGCCCGTAAGCTCGTAATTTGCCTTTCTATTAGAGCGAGGGCGTGAAAAAAGGAAAGCGTTTACGGCGTGTTTAATGTGAGCGAGCGGGAAGAAATATGGCCGCCCGTCGAGAAGAGGGAAAATTTTGGTTTTCAGAGAGTTTTTGCGGAGATGTGCATCGGCTCGCGGAGTGCGAGGGGGACGGCGATGTTTGCGGAACCGCTCCCCCGAATAATTAGCGGAAGTCGTGGCTTAGTTCGCCCCCGCGGGCGCGGAGGGCTGCGGGAAGGGAGTCCTCTATTTGTCGTTTAAGAGTTAATCGGACGAACGATTCGTCACCCTCGGGAGAGCACGCCGCCGCCGGCAATGTTATTATATCTTTATTATGAGTCTGTTGTACGAGACCCGACGGCCGCCCCGGGCGATTAACGATATCGTGATTATTGATAACTTTGTTTTGCTGTTGCGAGTTAGGGTTCCTTCCGTCACGCCCGAGTACAATCAAATTAGTCACAAGTAGATAGGTTAATAACAGTTTTCTTTCCGAAACTTTTGTGTTGCTTTAATTGATGTTCAACATGTCATGCGGCTGTGGCGTAAATACAACGCGTATTTGTTTATTTTGTAAAATTTCCTCCGGGTATGGACGCGTAATATAATATATCATTAGGTGGGGGAAGTGACAAATACAGCAGTAAACACAGCTCGTGTGCGGACTGTCAATTAGCCGTAATAGCACACTTCGGGCCCGCGACATATGCTCGACGACCAACTTTTGTATTTGTTGCCCTCTTTACGACACAAAATTATACACAATGCGCAACAAAGCTCTCCGCTATTCACGTTTTCTTGAAATTTCATATATTTTCTATAAATGTTCCTTGTTTTTATGTTCAACGGAAAAATAAATAGCAGAAAAACACAATAAGCTCTTTGGCTAGGTTCAAATTTTTAATTTTCAATTTACGTTAATTTAATGGCTCTATAAACGACTATGAAGAAATTGAAACTCAAACTTAAAGAGCTTGGAACTGAACTTTCATCAAAGCTAGGTTACACTAATAGCGTTGCTCTACGGTTCAAGTACAGAAGCTGTGAAACGAGAAATTTGAGTGAGAAAAATCTAAAATACCTCACTTTGACCGAGAAGTCCAAATGCAGCGGCATTTGGACTCCTCGAATCGTATTTGGCCATGAGGAAATAAAGCCATCTTTGCTAAACTAATGAAATATTCTAGAATTTTCTTTCTAATTATATCAGGTTAATCCTCTTTATGGAGAAAATAAAATGTTATAGCGAGTTATTTTAAAATTCAAAACCTGAGCATTGTGCAGCGTTTCGCGTGGCATAGCTTTTGGTCTAGAGAGATCGAACTGACCTTTAGTACTTAGGTAGTTACTAATTAATGAATTGCGTCGACCGCTAGCCAATCAACGGCAAATGAGCGATGGCGGTAATTAATCGGATCGCCTTACGAATCAATAAAGCCACGATAAGGCAATTAATTGCACATGCGCTCGCCGCTCCCTGAGGTGAGGTGAGACCGATTCGCTTGGAATTGATTTACTTACCTATTAATAAATCCTTTCTAGCGAATAACTTCGTTACCTTATACACATTACTTATTCCCTGGCTTGTTTTATTGATATCGGAAACGGTATGTTGAGTAAAATTAATTAAATTTATTACTACAACAAATAAAGTCTACCTACATAGGTCTATTTCGGCGGTTTAACTGGGACGAGGAATAAAACAAGTCTACTAGATAAGTACTCAGATATAGTATAAGTACTTAGATATAGTAGTTCGAGTTCTGTTAAGAGTCTAGTTATGTAGATACATAAGTAGACTCTTAACAGAACTCGAAAACTCTCGGAACTCAGATTTCAGAGAGTGCGAAAACAGAGGGCACTTAGGTGCTTACATACTTAATAATAGTTACCTACAGATTATGGCGTAATAGCCATGGTGGTCTAGTGGTAATGACACTCGCCTTACAATCGTGAGGTCGTGGGTTCAAATCCCGGTCCCGTACCAATGGATTCCTTGGAATTTATGTACGGAATTTCACACCACTGGCTTTTCGGTGAAGGAAAACATCGTAAGGCAACCTGCATACGTCCGTAAAACAATTCGATGGCGTATGTGAATCCACCAACCCCCACCGGGTCAGCGTGGTGGATATGGCCCAATCACCCTTCGTGGGTAGGCCTACGTCCTGCAATGGACTATTAAAAAAGGGTACAGTTACAGAGATAACTGTACTAGTTCTTGTGTATTAAATATTCATGTTTAAAGTCTAACTAATCATGTCATAAATCGTCCAAAATATTTTCAGTATCGTGTTTCCCTAACAATGCCTCGTGTGTGGTAAACACCTCATCAACAAACCGAGCATTACACCAGCACACTGGCCCCGGGAGGTCTTCCTGGAAGGTGTCCCTCATAGCGTAAGGTGTCCATTAATTACCCCACGACTCTATTGTCAAGCTCGCTGAAAAGCTTGTGTCAACCATTCAGGGTAGTTTTTGCGATCGTAAATTTTAGGGGACCTTGTTCCGCTCGTGCCGTTTTAAAATAAAGATTTTTGTTTAAACTAACTAGTTTTCATAAAATGTTGAAATTAAAATATTACCTAATGGGGAAAAAAGAGTCTATATCATAAATTCAAGGTGTTATCAGTAGAAAGTAATTTTCGCCATGTATTTATTAGATAGCAAATGTACCTGTAGAGTTATTGGAGAACTTTAATATGAATCAAATTTTCGTATATTTTTATTTCCGTCACGGTAAGACAGACAGACAAAACTCTTTATTTACAACCACATTATGAAAAATAAACACTATTTACACATATACGACAAAAAATATGATTATAAAGTGGCGGCCTTATCACCCATGGCGATTTCTTCCAGGGTGAATAGATTAAACTAGAAGTAAAAATCATCATCATCAGCCTGTATCTACCCACTGCTGGGTATAGGCCTCTTCTCCTTTGTGCCAATTTTCCCTGCCTTACGCGTGCCCCGCGAAAAAAAATTTCACTGTCAATCCGCATTACAGTCAGCAAGACCATGTTACAGATCATAGTTTTATTGTCATTAGTTTTCGTTACTTTTTGTACGTGCCTATCTAAAGGTAAGTAGGTACGTTAGTTACTACGCTCCTAAACATTTGTACTGGTCACTTTCAATTTGGCCTTCTATATATACATGGTTATTTCTAATCAATTAGCATCCTTCTAGGGGATTATTCTGTACATCAAAACTAACAACTTTTGTTCTACGACTTTCGTCAAAACACAAAAAAAATATCAGCTGTTCCATACATTTAGTCGCGGGTGAACTATATTTTACTTTATTTTTTTTACGAAAGTCGTAGAACAAAAGTTGTTAGTTTTGATGTACAGAATAAGCCTCTAGCAGGATGCTAATTGATTAGAAATAACCCTGTACTTATAAGCAGTTTCTGTTTCAACTATATACGGAACCCGTTTGGCGTAATGCGAGTGGATTCGCGGTTGTTTCGCTCACGGCCCGGTGTGGGTGGCTGCCGGTCACAATGGTGTTTGGGTTGGCATTCGTCACGGGGCGCCCGCGCCCGCGCCGGCGCGCCTCGCCCGTGATTGATGACCCGACAGTCGCGCAGGTTGGACCCGCGGCTCCCAGGATCCGCTTGATCGACTTTCTGACGTGTTTCATCGCCTTAGGCGGGGTTATTGGTTTCGTGTGAAATATTTTGCTTCTATTTTTGCTAGTGCCAATTTTCTGTGGGGTAGTTACAACGCGGTCACATTAACTAAACGCTTGACCATGTGACGTTATTTTGGCGCTCAAGTACGGTGTGCAAATAATTCGGCCAAGTGCGAGTCGGACTCCCGCACGAAAGGTTCCAAACCATCATCTATAAAAGATAAGTTTCAACCTGTTTATTAATAACGAGTAAAATTGCTTAAAATTCCAGCGATGCGTCGAGTTAATGTGACCGCGCTTTACTTTGCTAATAGAAAAGTAATATCGTGATATCACATAATGTCTACGTTAACTTTCCATATCCAGAGGAATTAAAGAGACGTGCAATAAACGTAACAGCAAATGAGAGTAGTAAAAATTATATCACTAGCTTTGATTATAGACAAGTAATTCGCAAGAGTTAAGTAATAAGCAGTTTTGTAAGATAATATGTAAGTAAACAAAATAGTTTACAGTTGTGTGCATACAAACTATGCATCGATACCACAGAAAACATTTCTTAGCTAACAAGTCTTGCTATCTTGTAAATTATGAATTGTCACACGTGCATTCCATGCCTTACCGCGCGTGGTAATATAATATGCGGTCCGATGTTCGACGCGATACCACGTCGAAATATTCGTAATCTCCGGAGGGCTCCGTATATAAAATAATTTCATATCGAGACAGGTGCAGCGTCGGGTTACGCGCGTCTGCGGCGTCCACCGGCTTCATTAAAGGTGCTGTCCCACTGCAGCAACGTACTCAAACTTAGCTTTATTTTGTGTACAAGTGTGTCGTTGATAAAATTATCTGTACTGTGCTGTAAAAGCCTTTTTGATAATAGGATTTTCCTGTTCAGGACGTAGGCCTACTTGGAAAGGGTGATCTAATTATATGCAACTAATGATCTCTACATGGAAATAAGTGTCGTTATTGCTGCAAGTATGAACTGCTTGGATACATGCTGGTACAAATAAATAATATGTAAAAGCTTAACAAACATTTTATTGCATAGCTAGAAATTTTCTGAATACTCACCTTCGAGCATATATCTACAGAGCCACAGTACCTAAGTGAAAGTATTAATAAATGTCCGAGCGCCGTCATACATACCGACTTAGATATTTACATTTACATTAAATAATTTACAATGACCCGTTTTCTCGAATCTCGGTGTTATGTCATCTAATTAGTGCTTGTAACCGAGCACTTTGGCATCCCGCTTTGGCTTGTAACTGAAAAGCAGGCACACTACCTAGCTTGGGTAGAGTTTAGGCTTGGACACTTTTTTTGCACGATTGTGACTCTATAGATATTTGCTCGAAGATACTCACGCAGCAGTGGGACAGCGCCTTTACACAAGCGTCCGCGGTATCCACCGGCCTCATTAACATTCAGCCGAATTAGACGGTCCGTCCGCTCCAGGTGCAGCCTGTCCCATCAAACGATCTACTTAGAACGTGTCCTGACATTATCTCCACTATAATCACGCCGATTAGTAGCCTAATAACCGCCACAAACATTTGTAATTCCACTTATGAGCTTGTCTGCGTCGTAATGATAAGGTCGCGTCAGCTATTGAATAGCTGCGAAGTCTAAAGTGTCAATATTGAACAGGATGCATATTTTTCGCCGCGAATGAAGTTCATATGGTTTGGAGTTCAGAATTGAGTTTCTATTATTAGGAATATTTCATGGATGGAAAATGTACGAAAAAAATAATAGGTCAGTAAGTGTGTTAAAAGAAAATTCCTTGGCCTGTTTCAGTTGCCAGCATTTTTTCAAATTTCAGGTACTGGACTGTACTCGTAACTACAAAAAGCAAATGGCACAAATTTTCTACAAAATAAAACAAGTCTCAGCAGGTCTTCTTTATAAAATTTACTTTGATTTACTATGTAGTAAGTTACGAAGTTAATTCCAACGAACACGTTCATTTACACGCGTACATGCACACAAACTTTCCTATTTATAATATACGTATGATTACAGTTCCTCAGTTCCTGTATTTTCATATCCGTCGACTAACTATGTAACTAATAAACTACGATTACCGCGGACCTAATTAGCTATTAAAAGAGGTTTGATAAGTTTTTATGTCTTAATATTGCGTGACTGGTGGCGATTTGTGGGAAAATTAGGCGCTGTCCTTACAGCTAGGTGAAAATACGTGCATAGAATGCAGATAGACGCGCCGCGTTTGTGTACGAGCGCGAGCATGGACTCGTGACGAGACAAAAGCTCAAAGTGGCAACGACTTTTCAGACTATGCTACAATGTAGTCGCAAAAGCTAAGCTTTCGACTTTCTCTCTTTCTCTAACCTTTATTGTAATCTGAATGTGAACAAGATCTAATATTTAGCTATATGCTGATTATATTACAGTTTCCGCGGAATCGGTAAGATTATAGTGGTATATATAACACCATGTCGTTACTATTCTTTACCGCGTTTATCCTTAGAAAATTTAAATTATACTTAGTGCAAATAATAGAGGAGGCTTTAGGTTTACTTGCTAATGTTTGTATACCTTTCCTTATCAGAAGTTATCTTTATATTTTCATAGACGACTGTTTTACTAACCATTATTACAAGATTATGTCCCTAAATATAAAGTTCAAATTAAGGTCAAAAACATGTCAGTAAATTTTCGTTTGAATAAAATTTTCTCCTTAGTTCTAAAGGCTAATCACACCAGCAGTAAGCTCATAATACACTTTCTCAATGATCTGTAAAATTCTACCACCACTGCTTTTTATTGAAGCGGTCATTTTTATCTGACGACTGACGCCTGACGCCTCATTTACCTGCTTATCTTTCGTGCTTATTATTTTATGGAAATATTCCGACTCGACCTAATTCCAGCTCGCTATTTTATTACTGTAAAATATTGTAGGAAACGGCTTGGAGTAGAGGGCTCAAATGTCACGTTTAAGGCGAAGACAATAAATAGACGGTTTGACTTATACATATTATTATTATTAAAAGTTGAAATATGATGATGATTATTATAATGGTCAAGATATTACCGTATTTAAGAAAATATTAGACTAAAATAAATATATTTTTATTGAAACGACTTCCGAGAGAGGAGAAAAGTTTTGTCAATTTGCTTTTTTTCTTTTGCGATATTTATTACTTTGGTTAGCAAACATTTATTTTTCTTATTTATTTAACAATTCTACCGAGAAGGAGAAATTTGATGAAAAAACTACTTTTTAACAAAAAATATTTTTGAAGACAATATTCATTTTAAAAATAAACGCTTTAAAATTATTTTCATGTTACGACGCTGTTAAACATTTTTAAGTATTACCGAATACAAAAACACTTTGAGATCTCAATGTTACGGATTACAAGACGAGTGACTTGTCACCAATCGTTCCTAGAGCCTTATCGGCGACAGATCAGTGTCTTCTGAAATCGTTTGGAATTCTAACAGTTCGTTTACAACCGTATAATCCGAGATTCGAGACGCGATAAAGAAATTAAGATCTTATTACTGGGACGAGTAAGGTGTCTTTAGATTTTTAGAGGTGTTCACGACAGATGGAAGTATCTCGCTCGTGGCGGTCGAGGCAAGTCACCCGTTTTGTGCTCGTGGTGTGAATCCGCGCTTAGCTAACCGTTTTGACACGTTTCCAGATGTGATGGAGCGATAAGGCTGTTGGGATTCTGGCTTTTTGATGTCCACTTCTTAAGTAGTGTCACGAGAAGTATCGTTTGCGTCACAAAGTTATTTGCACTTTTGGAGATTTCATCTCACCGAACCGCTTTACGAGCAATATATGAGTTATGAGTTTCCATATTCATGTGCATTATCTCCAAAACAGAATCAAGAATGAATGTGTACATTTTAAAAATATCATTTCTTAGTGACGTTATACGTGGTCTGAAATCTCTTGGCATGCGTGGTTTCAAAATTTACCACAGATTTTTTATAATTTAAAAAACTTGAAATCCCTTGTACGTTATTTAGAATACTTAGAACCATTATTGTATAGATATATCTAAATGTCAGATTAGATTGTCGTTCAACATTTTCTCGTACTGAGTGTTGGAGAAACGAGCGCGGCTGGCTTCCTAGTTCCATGAGGCGAGATAATATCGACAAGCCACAGGCTCGACCAAAAGGGACCGGCTGGCAGTGACAGCTCCTCACAATACAGTCGTTTAACACGCTCATCGCATTTGGACGATCTCTTGACAGCTCACATGCTTACGGGAAACGAGCTTTGATTCGACTCGGTCCGATGAAACTCTCCTAAAGGTCACACGGAGCTTGCAGTGTAGTTCTCTTCGAAATTAGGTATGAGTGTTGTAAGATAGCGGGAGCAGCGGTTGAATCAACAATGAGCGTGGCAGGTCGGTGGCTGTACGGTGTGCGCGAGGCGTGTCCGCGCTTCATCGATCGCAGCTTCCGACGCTCCTCGACGACGTCTGCTCCCCAGCACCCCGGCGCCCGCGCCCCCCACACCCGCCCCGCGCACGTTAGCGCCCCGACCGACTGCATTTACCACCCGCCACCCCCCGTCATATACGTACGTACGCGACCTACCTGTCTGCTGTCGTTGTCTGCCCGCAACCTAAATTCTAACATATTTTTGCACACGTTTGCGCGGTATTTTATCTTTTATTTGAACTGAAAAATAAAACGAAATTTCTCGTTTACAGCTTCGTGTTTATGCTCCAATTTAGAGCGCGAGGTGTTGATTCGACTCTAGCAGCTCGGAGTGCTCGATTGAAGGTGCAATTAAACCAGTTTACATCTCTTCGCGAGCAGCCTGTAAATGTTATTTGAGCTCATTAAAACCGAATTACGTAATAAATTTTATGTGCGTACATTGCTGCCACGTTAACCTGCTCAAGAGCTTTATCGAAACATTGTATAAAAATGTGTTACTATTAATTTTTAAATTTTGGGTTTCTGATATCTGGATCGAAGAGTTGTTGCCACCGGAATAGTTTCGTTTCACTCGTGTTGTTTTGTATTGATGGAAATGTGAACATCACTTCATCACTAGCGATAGGTAATAGCTTTATCTCTGGTGTAACATCATATCACATTAGTGGTCTAAATTAAATTTGTGTGGTGTGATGGCGGCGCCGGCGGTGGTGATCCATCATCGGTAATGGCGGCCACACTAACGACCGTGCGCGGTCGTGTCAGAGCGTGGTGTTACGGCCTCGCCCTTTACTCATCTCCTACTCTTCATTTCAAGTAGTAATCGACAATATATGACACTTTCATTCACATTAATCGTATTTTTTTTATCATGCATACTGAACCTTTGACCTACATCGGTCTGTGGATAATCCAAATGCTTGACATGTAGTGGATTATATTTTGCTGAACTCGGTTAAAAAGGACAGTTGCCCGTACTAAAAGCATTTAATTTCTGTTTATTAGAACCATGAAATAAACAGTATTTTTTTTCAAACAACTCATAGCGTAATCGTTTTGTAAAGGTAAAATAACACCAGCTGCGCAAGACCGATCATTTTTGTAGGCGCGCCTTTTTTGTAATAAAATGTATAGACTCTTTTGTTTATTGCAATGAGCCAGTCTTATTCGAAATGGGTATAAATGCGTTATATGTTTGCATATCATTTAACGTTGAAAAGTAAACACGAAGTGAGTTACGGGCCGTGCACCCGAGGCAGTGACATTAAATCGCACAGTATGTGGTCGCCATTTTTCACCATTTTCAATTAGGCTCAGCGAGAGCATGTCGTTGATATGTAAGAAGTGGAAGATAAATACTTGGACTGGGTCCCCGCTTGAATCGCTAATTATATCAGCAGCTGACTACGGTTAAGTGCCGATATGAATCTTGATCATTGACGTGTAGGTACTTTATGAGGACCGGCCGAAGAGGTTGTGAATTGTTACGGACTCTATGTGTGAACTGACTTTAAATTATCTTTGCTAATTGGTGAAAGCTGCATACAACCGCGTTAATAGAAACTATTTCTAGCCTACAGTGCAAGTCCTACGTCTAATATATTGATGATGAATTCGTATAATCGTATGGAGTCGACGTACTGTTTCTGAAAACTAGGGAATTTGCAACGCACATCACATACGTCTATGTACGTTACGCTGCGACGCGATGCAGTCTACATATTATACTTTCAAATAATTCATTGAATTCTGAAGAAAGAATAACCAAATCTGTAATTAGTTCTAATTTACAGCTGTACTTTACTACCATGCAATATTAGATCACCACCTCTTCACATTTATGTCTACGAGTTTTAACTCACACATGGGAACGAGTTACACTGCTTGACGGAATACACGTTTTATGGATATAATTGGCGGAAAAAGGTTGTAATATTCACATAACTTGGTTGCGGAACTTAAAACAATCTAGAATGTAATGTAGCCCTCGCACCTTTTTTACTGGTGATATTATACCTACTACATATAATAATGTTTGCAGCCCTAACTCTACATATTTTTATTGTATGTAAAATATTTTTTTCCCCTCACAAAAAATAGGGGTTTTGTAAATTTGTCGTCTGTGTTCATATGTGTGTGAGGTTATATTAGTGTGTCTGTGGCATCAATTCTTCCAAATAAATGAACCGATTTTGAAGCATTATTTTTTGAGAAAGTTCTTAAGCAGGATTTAAAAATATTTTTTTACTAATTTTTACATTAAGGCTTTAATATTTTTATGGTTTTTACACTTGTCATAAATGTACTGACTTAATCCCTAGCTAGTATTTAAATCTAGATTTTTTTCTCCGATTTGAGTGGGAACAAACAAATTTAAACTTTTATACATTTACCTACACGCATATCTATCCATTTATATAATATTAGTATAAGTAATAAGTTAAGTGATCTAATTGGTGGCTAGAATCATAAATTGAGTGAGCAGGGCACCTGCGATTCGCTTTATTGAGTTTTATAGAGCCTACGGACCATTTAACTTGGACGAAGATAGCTTTTACAATAACGTTTAACTGGTTATTATATAATAGTCTACTTCTAACAGTGTTAATTTTTAGTATTTTTTGTAAGAAGAGCGTTTAGTAAAATATGTTAAAGTCTAAGTTCAGATTGACATCTAATTGAAGTAACAACTTGTTAAAAGAAATTGTACGAGTATTGACCTTTACCAAGGGCTTTATTTTTGAGCCAATGGTCTGCTTAAACGTATGCGTGAATAAGGAAGTTTCCTTTATCATAAAAAACCAAAAATAATTATATACATTTAAAGACGTTAGAATTATATTAGGTACAGTGAAAAAATTACTCGAATATCTTAATAAATGACGGAGTTATGGATGTCTAAACATGACCGCACGAAATCAAAAAACCTCGCGACGGATTTACGCGTGTGACGTCATCCGGCTCCAGAGCCGCGCCGTGGGTTAGGCGGGAGTAAGGAAAAAAGGAAATAAAGTGCTTCATTCTATGCTGGGTATTTTCCTAAGCCACGAATACGTTCTAGAATATCATTGTACTTATCTTTATGTTATGATCAACATTTACTATGGGACTAACCCCCCAATATAACGAATAAAACGTCAGCATTCCCATAATTTTGTCGTGAGTAAATGAACTTTATTTCTAAATGGAACAAGACTTGGCGTGTGTACCTACTATTCTGCGGTTATTACATCTGTATATATTGACTAGTAGTTTTCCAAAAGTAGACCTCACAAGTATACATTTTGGTGAATATTTTCTGGTAATCAGTTTTAAAAAATGCACAACTTGCACAGGCAAATATATTCATAATTACAATATTCTGTCCTAAAATATCATTGTATATTATGACCAACTTTTACTATGGGACTAATCCCCTGTATAGAGTTATCCAAAATTTCTCAGCCTAATATTTGTTCTTATAAAGTCATTGTAGGTAACTCAGAGCAAATAAAAAAATCAAGAGAGTATGTTGTGAACAAACAAGTGAGGCCGACCAAAACTACGCCTCGCCGTGTATAGACAATCACACACACATCAACGTATAAGGAAACTACGCCTTGGCTTGACAGTCGAACTATGGCGGCGCAGCAGTGACGTACTCACACATGTATAAAAAACCGGCTTTACTTGACTGTTCAACGACGTTCCCTCTTGATTTTTTTATTTGCTCTGAGGTAGGTAATAGGTTTTTCATGACTTATTTTTTAGTTCCGAAAATGACAGATGTCAAAGTGACAGCTGCCATTATATGGCATATTATTATAGAATTCATACAAGAGTGGCATGACAGATGTCATTCGAAATGTAGATCTCGTTGAGCTCTATCAATTTTGTGCCTAAAGTAACGGTCTAGAAACGACAGTTACGGAGATAAATTACTTTAAAGAGCTGTCATCCGAAATATAGATCTTGTTGAGTTCTATCACTTTTGTGAAGACAGCAATAGTCTAAAATCATTAGTTACAGAAATAAACCGCATTTAAATTTGACAGCTGTCACGTGAGACCTGACATGTCATCCTAGTATGGATTCTAGAATATGACAGCTGTCACTTTGTTCAGTCATTTTTAGGGGTTCGTAGTAAAAAGAGGAACCCTTAAAACTTTTTGACGGACGCCGTTTACAGACCATATTAAAAACTTTCCCTGAAAATTATTTTGAGCACTGTGGAATCATAAATTTTTGAGCTATAAAGAAAAAATTGAAATTTTTAAACATTAGAGGTCATCGACCTCACATGTATATTTCATACAAACAAACAAACAATAACACTTTATTAGACAACCACATAACATAAAAAAAATTACAGGGATAAAACAATACAATTAATAGGTTTCTAACTGGTGGCCTTATCGCTTTAAGCGAATTCTTCCAGGCAACCAAGAATTCATACTAAAATACGTTTTTCTAGTAATCAACCATCTTAAAAATTGGTTTATACCATCATCATAATCATCGTCACGTCTACGGAAGCCTATCATACGCATGTCTCGACACGCACTTGACAATTTGTTGGAACTAGAAAATAAAAGCCGTGAAAAAAAAAATCTAAAGTATTTTATTAGAACAAAATATATTACGCTTCACCAGTTCTAGCAAGCTAACCCTGTATAGGGGATTAGTCCCAAACTCTGACACCAGGGCTAGCCACCCGGCCTATACAAACTTACTTACTTAATCCCATAGTAAATTTTGGCCATAATTTACAATAATATCTTAGTAAAGAAACTTACCATTTTTATGATTAGGAATATATTTACCTGTGAAAGTTGTGCATTTTTGAGAACTTATTACAAGAAAATGTATACTTGCGAGGTCTACTGCTTGGAGAGCTACTAGTTAATAGTTACAGATGTAAAAACCGCAGTACACTAGACACATACACCAAGTCTTGTTCCATTTAGATATAAAGTTCATTTACTCACGACAAAATTATGGGAATGCTGACTTTTTATTCGATATATTGGGGGGGTTAGTCCCATAGTAAATGTTGATCATAACATAAAGATAAGTACAATGATATTATAGAACGTATTCGTAGCTTAGAAAAATACCCAGCATAGAATGAAGCACTTTATTTCCTTTTTTCCTTACTCCCGCCTAACCCACGGCGCGGCTCTGGAGCCGGATGACGTCATACGCGTAAATCCGTCGCGAGGTATTTTGATTTCGTGCGGTCATGTTTAAAAATTCATAACTCCGTCATTTTTGAAGATAATTGAAAAATAAAAACACCATAATTTATTGCAGACTTAGTGTAATTTAATAAAAATAAAACTAGAAAACGGGAAACTTCCTTATTGTCACGAGACGACCGAGTAAGAGCAGAAGCAGACATTGTCCGCCATACCACAAAAGATGAAACACGTTTTAAACTCTGTCTAATGGTGCACTTTGTACTGTTAAACATTGTCTAAAGCGTGCGTAAAACTTTTGTGGTAAGAAGGTGAATATTTATGTTAGTGTATATAGGATAGCTCATCATGTGGTTTTGAGAGTAACGTTTCAAACATTGAGCTCCTAGAGCTCTTAGACCGAGCTAAAAGTAACGTGAAGAATAAGGTGTTCGATAAGTTATTAAATTGCAGTTTGCTGAACAAATAAATCACTCACCACTTATATTCAAATGTCGCAAGTAAATATACAACTAGTGTTGTTTTTTTTGTTTTTTTTTTTAATAATTACAATACTACACTACTACATAGAAAGCAATTGGAAAAAAAAAACTACTTATCTAATAACACATGTTTGGGTGACTTAAAATTATTTTTTACAATCTTTATTTGAGTGGTCCGAGGATATAAAATAAATAAATATTAGGGGACATCTTCCACACGGTCTCTAACCCCAAACTAAGCAAAGCTTGTGATATGGCTGCCAGAGACTGATATACTACATATTTTTAAATAGGCACATGCTTATATATAGATAATACCTAAATAACACCCGGACACAGAGCAAACACCTATGTTAGTATAAATATTTGTCTGGGTGGGAATCGAACCCACGCCTCTTTGACCCAGGAGCCAGGGTCATTAACCACTGAGCCATCGAGGAAGCCATATATAGGTATTGGTTTCGAGGATATACCTATGGATTGAGCCCGTTTTAAATAGGTATCGTATATTAGATATACAAATAAGTACATAGGCACATCCATTATATAACTATTTTTCACTGTTTTGTTATTTTCTGTAAAAAAATCTGAAAATAAAATTATGGAATTTTCATTTAATAATTTGGTTTATATTAAAACCTATTCTCACAAAAACCTATTTAGTCATTCATACACTGCGGAAGTGTAAAAATTATGACTTGGCCCATAAAATGGAGCCATAAATCAGTCGTTGAAGTCAAAGTACTTACCTAGTTAGATTTTTATTACTTATCTTAATAACTTTTATAAATTAGTAATTAAGTTATGCAAAACATAAGTATAAATATAACATGAACAAAGAATGCACAATGCGTTGACTGCAAGTAGTTGTTAAAATCCTTCAAGCGAAAAGTGATTGTAGCGACATGGCGGAGGAATGCCCATTATGCATGCCGGTAGAGTTGAGGTGCCACAGTTTACAAAGTATAGAGAAACCTTAGATATGTACATCAATTAGTCAGACAAACAGTTCATGAGAGAAATCAGATTATGAGAAAAATCAGCTTAGGAAAACGACTCTGTAGATACTTAGAAAGATTTTCAAAATTAAGATTTGTATACAGGGTTAGTGGTAATCAATTAGCATCCTATTAGGGGCTTATTCTGTACATCAGAAATAACAAAGTTTGATCTGCGACTTTTGTCAAAATTAAAAAAAAAGCTGTTACATACATTTTTTCGAGGGAGAATGATATTTTTCTATGGAACAACATTTTTTTTTGAGATAATTATGATAAAAGTCATTGAACAAAAGTTGTTATTTTTGATGTACAGAATAAACCCCTAAAAGTGCCCTTAATGCTTTTTGATTACGAATAACCCTGTATAATATGTACCTTATAATAAAAGTTGTTTGATTCTATCACTCCTTTTAAGAGTGTTAAGTATTCCTATGAATACTTATCATTGATCTAAAATGGTCAACATATTTAGTAAAAAATGCAGGAATAAAGAATTAAATACGTTCTAGCATTATTTCTTTACCTACAAAATAGCACAATTACATAAAAACTTGCGAAAGCTAGATGTGACCATATTTTTGTATTCAGACTTTAACGTCTGCGCCGCACATTAAACTTAAATCATACAAAAAATGGTAGAAGAGATTTGTACCAAAAGATAATTGCACAAGTTACGATGTCAAACTGATTTTTAGCTGTTTCTACCGCTAATGCAATTATAATTGTACATGATCGCACTGACTCCATTAGGTTACATGGTTGATGAGATAATTGCAGTTCTGTCGGCAGCCGACCGCTAACTTATTGCGGAATATTGTGACTACTCATAGTAATCATGTGATTTGTAAGTATGCAGGAAACTACATTCAGGTTGCTGCTGAGACAATTATATCACCTTTGTTCTATGTTTTTAGCTACTTTACACTGTTTTATAATAAATGTAATTGTGTCAGGTCGAGCTCAGTTGCTATCAGGATACCTATTTACTTTGTGTTAGATTGGACCTAATAGAGATTCACATTTCATTTCACACCACTGGCTTTTCGGTGAAGGAAAACATCGTGAGGCAACCTGCATACGTCTGTAGAAGAAATTCGAAGGCGTATGTGAATCCACCAACTCGCACTGGGCTAGCGTGGTGGATATGGCCCAAACACCCTTCGTAAGTAGGCCTACGTCCTGCAGTGGACTATTAAAAAGGCTGGTACAGTACAGTACAGTAATAAAGATCCCTATCTAGTCTAAGTAGGCATTATATTATTTATTTATTCGCTTATTATCACATAACCAAGATAGACACGTTTGCTCCTACTGGAATAGTCTAAATATGGATTTTGAGCAAGAAATGGTTAAAAATTATGTGCAGTGGAGCACTGTATAATGCATTCGTCATCTGAGGAACTCCTAATATCATTAAATTCTCATATAAATGTAACATACTATAACAAAATGATGTAGGTAAATAATATAAATATAGTTAAAAAAAAAATAAAAACACTCTTAGGATTCATTTTTTTTAAAGCAATAAATAAATATTTTGGGACATGTTACACACGGCCTCTGACCCCAAACTAAGCAAAGCTTGTGAAATGGCTGTCAGAGACTGATATACTACATATACTTATTTTTAAATACATTCTTAATATATATAAATCTCGTGTCACAATGTTTGTCCTCAATGGACTCCTAAACCACTTAACCGATTATAATAAAATTCGCACACCATGTGCAGTTTGATCCAACTTGAGAGATAGGATAGTTTAAATCTCAAATTATAGTCGCAATTTTAATTTATTTAGCCACAGCAACGCGTGGCCGGGTCAGCTAGTACTTATATAGATAGTAACTAAATAACACCCAAAGCAAGCAAGCAATCAAACATACAGGTAAAACTAATAAAAGCGAGTTAAAAAGTCCTCACTTCTATTTGACGGTGATCAATCACTGAACATAATCAGAACTTTATCTCGGCGCGTTCATCAAAAGTGACAAAATTACGATACCAATTTGCAAATCTGAAATTAAGTTTTAATAAGTTGGCGGGGTAGAGTGGAGATAGCAAAAGGACGAGTGGCGGCGGTCATTAGCGAAATGAAGCCATTAGGAGCGTGTAAAACAGTTAATTACGGCGTGTAATCTCTGCGCGAGACGCCCGCGCCGCGCCGACCACCGAGTAATGAACATGGGTAACGACGGACTCACCTACAGCTGGGATGTAGGTAAAATAGATATACTCTATTGTTCACGACATATATTAACGACTCAGGCTATAATAACTTAGTGAGATGATATTGGCAATGGATAAAAAGGCGTAAACTGCTGACTGATGTGATGAGATGCGATATGTTTTTTTTCAGATACTGCACAAAAAGAGGCAGTGTCTAGTGCAGTATGTGAGAACTCCGTTATTAAATCAATACATTTCAGTCCTATCCAGAAATATATTAAACTCTGATTTAGAAAAAAAATATTTAGAATATAAGTAAGTGTAAGGCAAAATGCTATAATTATTATGTTATTATATAGAGGTAAGTATGCGCACGTTACGGTTAAATTAATATTGAAACAGCTCTGTCTGTTGCTATTGCAAAAATCCTATACTGAGTAATTATAGCAATGCCTCATATTTCAACATTATAATACGCAATCATAGATTTATCATAATCCAGTTTTCATAATAATATTTATGTTGATTTTCATTGCGTTTTTATATTTATGATTAGTTACATCAAGTCACGTTTGAACAATTACGCGTAACCACGTTGCTAATGATGGCCGACCTATCACGTACTGAAGCCATGCAAGCTGTGCCGATAACTGATAATAATCTAAAGACTCTATTAGATTTCTTTTTTATTTGCTTATGACAAAGTGAATTATATCAATTTTATACGGAGGTAAAGTTTATATTGATTCACATACAAGAGTTTCTGTGTCAGTAGAGTGACACTACAAACACCAATTCCATAAGTAATTTCAATCCCAAAATATTTCTTCTATCGTACGGCTAGACGGACGCGACCAAAGCGCCACCCTTTTATGGTGGACATTCCGCGCGTTAGAACCAAGCGTTTCGAATCCTCATTCCTCATACGAACAGCCGGAATGTGGAATGCTTTGCCTGGGTCTGTCTTCCCGTTAAAGTACAACGTGAGTGTCTTCAAATCCCGAGTAAATAGGTATCTTCTAGGTAAGCGTGCTACACCCTAGACCGCACATCTGCTTAACATCAGGCAGTGTGTAGTCAAACGCGAACGTATCTGAAATAAAAAAAAAAAAAAAAAATGTGGTGTCAGTGGTGTCTTATGGAATACTCAGAAACAACCCAACCCAGAACTGAAAGTCAAGCCCGCTGCCTTCTGCTTTAAAGGTTATCGCACTACATCAGTTTGGTTATCTGGAAGGCATTCGAATCGCAGTTGACAACTCAGAATTTTCTTAACACATTGCCATGTACGACGTCGGAACTATTGTTATTTTAACCTTTCGCTCGTAGACACTTGTAGTGTCTAACCATTGGCTTCGCTGCGTCTTTTAAAACATAAACTTTTTATTAGTCTCTCAAAGGGTCTTTTAGGGATCAGACTTCAATTTTATCTCCGAGCTATGCCTGTCACACTGCAATTTTGGCCTATTACATAACTGTTACGTTGTACGACTACCCATTGGAAATGATGTTGCGAATTACACTGTTTAAAATTTAGCACATGTACATGTACACGCAACACATCCATAAGGTATTAGACCTGAACAGCGAACGTGAAATGACATGCAAAAATGTAGCACACGCATGAAGAATCGTTTACTTCAATTGATTTACCGCTGATTGAGTTGTCATTGTTTGATTGTAGAATTGTTGTACTACTGCTAAGCACGAACGAGGTATAAATATCGAGTAAGTGCGAGGGTTCGTTTACTTGTCTCGTAATTACTTACTTGAATAATACAAGGTTATTCGGAAATAACCCAACCTACTAACAAGGTTATGCATAAATGGTTCTAAGCCAAAGAAAGATAGTTTAGATTTTAGATCATAATTATAAATTATTTTTACAATGGAGCATACCAGAATATGAGAAAAAAAATCCGTCTGGAACTAAAATTGCAATTCAGAAGTGTATGAAAGACCTGATTTGTTTTTTGTCTAATTTCGGGCTGTATCCAATGTAAAAGCTGTTCATAATAATGACCCTTTCGATTTCGTACACCCTGTACACCCTATCTGAATTATCCTGTATATGCATCTGAAGAAAATAATCGGGCTACTAAATTAATATTTTTATCAAAAGTGCTGTAGAAGTAATATTTTATAACATCTATTTCAATTTTTATAGCGTCATAAAGCGGGTCATTCAATGTTTTAGTAATTTTGTTGAGAACCCCAATACCAAAATGTTGAGTAGGGCTACTGATATTTACGAGGGCGAATGTTGCATATCCACAATTGTGTTGTTAAGGTTTATGGCGAGTCAACGTGTTCCACCGGAAGTGTCGTAAAACCGACCTCATAGTCAGATTCCAACGATAATCATTAAAGGGCACCTTGTTATTGTTAAATGCTCTATGATTGCTCACTAATATTAATTAGTTTACTGCGATTATTATCGACACTTGGCTTATAACGCAAAGAAACGGTCTCGAATGAAAATGATTTTAAAATAATGACTATATTTGGTATCACACAGATCAAAGATACTATTGTATTAGCAAGGATTTACAAGAAAATTTTATAAGGTAGTGGAACAATTGCGAGAGCAGGAAATTATCTTTTATTAAGCACACGAGGGAAGGAATAAACTCAGCGTGAGCCAATTTACTGGCTACTTCGCCTAGGTTGAGAATTTCACGCTTGTGCTCAATGAACATAGCAAAGAAATGATATACAGAGCTAGAACGAATATACTTTTTTTACATCTATAACTCTTTACTTTTTTAATCCAACTACCTACACTACTACTACATAGAAAGCAATTGGATCATCCACAGACCATTGAAGATCTAAAGATAATCCAAGTGCTCAAGCCCACTGCTAGTTGGCAGCGTGCCCAGCATGCTGGCGGCATTGCCACGCTGAATGGCAATGCTTATACGTTGAGCCAAATAAACACCAGCATTTTGGTCACGCGTCGCGTCCACCAGACGCTCAGAAAGACTTTTGAAAACAAGATGAACTCCCGGCCCCCACGAACCCAAAGTTTCAACTCCAAATGGCTCAAATATGTAACCATGTCCATAAGTAAGTAAGTTCGTATAGGCCGGGTGGCTAGCCCTGGTGTCAGAGTTTTTAGGCCGCCTGAAGGCCTCTGACATGGCTAAACGGTTAAAACAACCGGGACCTACAATTTAACGTGTCATCCGAGCCACGGTAGCGCTCAGTTGGAAAATGTCACCCGCGGTCACCCATCCAAATACTGACCGTGCGGAACGTTGCTTAATTTTGGTGATCGCTGACACTCACCTAATCAACCATGTCCATGACCTATACTTACAAAACTAGGTCTAATACATTCAGCCAGTTACAAGATCAAAATCAATATTTTTTTATTGGTAACGAACAATTAAGACCAATAAGTGTAGGTAATACTTGTAATAATCTATTAGTGTACTACAGAAGATAGTAAGTAGCAAATTCTATTCAATCACAATGTTGCATGTTTACATTTCTGTGTTGTTTTATTTTTTTGCTTTTCTGTGCAAACTTGGCGCAATCTCTTAATGTATCTGCATATTTCTATAATTTAACCTTATGTTGCTTACAATAAGTTACAATAAGTGTTGAATAATAAAAACTTTCTCGCCTAACTACAATCTGAACGCAAAAACAAAGAAGATTTTTTAATTAGCAAGCAAAGCGTTTCCCTGTAGTGGAGCGGGCGCCCCGCGGCGTCGCTACTTTACACACATTGCGTTGAGGTCGTTAACAAAACGTCACTTTTCACAATATTTATGTCTCCATTATTTTACATGTACAACAAGATCGTAAAATTGAAAGTTCGCCGATGAAGACTCTTTGATTTGCAAATGTAAAAGGCTGCATGAGAGATGTGTTGGAAAATTTGCGAGTAATTTTTCATACCGCAACAAAAAACAACCAATCATTTAAAATGATAAATGTTTTCCTTTATTCAACTCTGCGTAGTATTTTCACTCGAAATTGAGATTACAATTTAAACAAAAGAGATGATCTGACAAGATAGCGACTCGAGCCGCCCTAAACTCTGCCAAAGTAATAAAATGAGAGTTCCATTTTGTACGATTACCCGAGAGACGACAAAGCATGTCAAATGTCAATTTGTATAATTTACAAAAGAATTAAAATGGAGGCGTGACAGATGACAGTTCGTGACGTTGGCGCTCCCGCGGTCCTTGGACGGCGAGGCTTCTCGGATTTTATAGCGCTTGCTTAAGCGATGCGACTAACCTGTTGGATTCTTTAATATTTTATTGCTTTATCTGTATATTTTCGCATGAGTGGCGCTGGTGAGCGAGGGCTGCAGTAACTGGATACTTTGTTTTGAATGGCGAGATTAGCAGCAAGTGACGCGTCACTTGGCGACATAACGAGACGCGCGAGCGACATTCGACTGACACCTCGCACGCGACTTTACGCATTATCCCTTATTTGTTCAACTTGTTGTTTTCTATTAGTGGAACTTTAAATTGTTTGCTTGTAGAGTTTATTTTCAATATTAGTATCAGTGGTTTTCAACTGTTATATTTTTCGGTTTTAGACATTTGGCACACAAATAGGTAAAAGTTTGTATTAGCACAGGCTACTTTTCGATAATTTGGCATAAGTACTAATGATCTGACACAATTAGGGTCACGCATATGATGTTTAAAACTGGTGTTATCTACAAACAAGTGCAGTGTTAATTAAATTCATACCAAGATATTTTTTTACTTTCCTACTTCTTTAGTAGTAAAAAAACTAGCACTTGCAATTATAATAAAAGTTTGCAAATTAAGTACCTATATACCTGACATGGCAAGTGCGCGTGTTTGTTACTTAAGTAAGTACTACTTACAACTAGTTACCAGATAACATTTCATAAAAACAAGTCTTAGGATGCTTAACTACATAAATAGTTGTGTATTATCTGTTTGTCGTTCAGGATTTAGTTAATAGCCTGTCTAGTTGAAAGTGACATAAATGAATGATATTTGTAATGTAAGTATTGCCTACAATTCTCAAGTTACTTAACATTCTTTGAATGAGGTACTAACATTACGTGAATTACCATGTTGAAAATACAACCACGTCACATGATATTTCATATTTCATAGAGGCCTATAGAAACATTCGTGTTCTTCGTTACTTAGAAATACAGAAGAAAATTAAACATTTATTCTTACCTAGCTGTAAAACCCTATTTGCGAAATAAATATAAGAGCACTTTGTAGTTGTAAAGTGTCGGAGAAAATATTTAAATAAATTGATTAAGTTATTATATTAAATTGTACAGAACTCTTTCAATGCTAGTGCTACTTAGGTAAACTTGTACGGTTTGTTTGCAAAGAAAATAAATAATATTTCTACCACTACAAACTAATACGAATGAACTAACAATAGTTGTATGGTTTATCATTTGTATCCCGGATTTAAACTTTTAATAAATAAATATAAGGGGACATCTTACAACAGTATCCGACACTAAACTAAGCAAAGCTTGTGATATGGCTCCCAGAGACTGATATACTACATATACATGTCTTTAAATACTATATAGATAATACCTAAATAACACCCAAACACACACACACATTTTTACACTACATTTGTTTGTATACAGGGTTATATCTAATCAATTAGCATCCTTCTAGGGGCTTATTCTGTACATAAAAACTAAACTTTTGTTCCACGACTTTCGTCAAATCTAAAAAAAAAACAGCTGTTCCATACATTTTATAGCGGGTGAACTATATTTTTCTGTGGATAAACAAATTTTTTTTTGAGTTTTGACAAAAGTCGTAGAACAAAAGTTGTAAAAAAACCCACGCCCCTTTGATCCAGAAGTCAGAGTTACTAACCACTGAGCCACCGAGGCAGTCAAATGAATGTTTACAACGGAAAACAATACATGAACGCCAACCGGACAAACTAGCAGGGTATAGCTATTAATTCCTTTATAAATACAGTTATCGGTATTTAAATAGCGGAATTTGTAGTCAGAATTAACTTAATGATTAGAAAAGAATGATCTTGATTCTGACTAATTGTTGCAAAAACTCTTTGACATAACTGACGTTCTTCGCGATAACTCTCGCCTCTCTTTTATAAACATTAACTCGTTTTTTATTTCAAAGTATTTATCTATAACACACACTGGCAAATGAAAAATTAACTTCATATCTATGCAAACATTTATAATTCTAAAAGGATGGGTAAGTCATGAAACCACGCTACAACGTAAGAAAATCATGCACCATGAAATAAAATTCTTAGTAAGTATTTAGACTTTTAATACGACTTATATGTATTATGAGATATTTTTCTGTTAGATTATAACAAACTCGATTATTTTTGGTCAGTTTTAAGGTTTAGAATTCTTCATTTAGACGTATGTATTTTGTGATATTTGGTATCTTTGAAAGAATATAGTAAACTAATTTTGGTTTCTACGAGTAGCTTAGGTATATCTTAAGTAAGTCAGAGTACTTTTCTCAGCAGGTTTGTTTACTTCGTTTTTTTTATTCGTAAAAGCAGGAAGCTACGTGACATTAATAATGATATATTGGTTATTGCAACGTTTTCGATAACTAATACTAGCATTGTCACTATTTATATACCATATGTTTGTCTACCGGTGTCGGAGCCTTAAGCGGTGACATCTATGGCAAATTTTGAACAACTTTTACTATGAGATCAACTCTGAAAACGTAAAAAAAACTGCTGTTCCATACGATTTTTTAAAAGACTTTCGACAAAAAATATGGAATAGCTGTTTTTTTTTTTGCGTTTTCAGTGTTGATCCTACAGTAAAAGTTATCAAAATTTGCCATATAATTATCTCACCGCTTAAGGCTCCGACACCGGTAGACGAACACATTGTATAGATGGATGATATTAATCAAGAAACTTGATAACGAATCAGTTTTTCTTGTTATTCCTATTAATAAGTTATTTTCTTAGCCATCAAAACATAATATTAATCGTATAGGAAGTTGTATGGTTACAATGCCTACTGACCAAAACTTTTGCATTTCTTACAACAATTATTACTGTAAAGTATACAAGTTATACTCGTGCAGTAACTCAATTAACTTGTAAAAACGTATAAATAGGTGCAGCTAATTCATGTTCTGAGACTTTTTTGTATTTACATAGCTATTATTGAACAGACAGTAATAATGGGTAGGCGCAGAATGAGGACGAATTTCGCGCCTCGCGCCGGATGCGGTTGTCCATAATTGAGGAGTTCAGTCAAGTTAAATTGGGCCTCTTTCATGTGTCCCTTGTCGTTTTACTGTGGTTTCGAACCGCAACTTCTTTGAGACATTTTAAATATGACTTTCACTGAAATTATTTTTGTCATCGTTATTTTACGGATGTATTTACATGTAAGAATTTTGAACAGGTTTATATCTATTTTTTCAGTTTAAAACAATCTTAAATCCTTGAAATGTGTGATAGTTACCCGTCCTACTTTATAGGAAGCTACTTAACCGATAATCGATGTGCCGGGAATGATTCAATTTGAGAATTTATCTTTTTTTCGTCGGTTAAAACACTATGTACAGTTGTTTTTATAAAAGTTGAAGCACTTGTCGTTAAGGTATGACCATATCACTCAGTATTTGTTAAGCTTATCCGAGGGCATCGCAGAGCGACTTTTATTAATGAATTATGTAAATGCGGCCGACCGCCCGCCGACGTCTCTACCAACTTTTATTACTCGCGAAATGTGCCATTAATATTGATCTGTGCTGACTGTTAGATAAAAAAAACCGAATTTCAGGTCATGTCATAAATGTTTAACTTATTTCACGTAATCTACGATACCTTTAGGCGTTAAACTAAAAGTGTATTTGCTACTCATAGTTCGTAAGCCGTATACCTCTCGAGAGTCAATTGTAAGTTTATGATTTTGCATTGATTAAAATTCGTTACATTTTTTTCCTCCCGTTAAATAATTTCATATTCACCTTTACATATTTATCAGAATCAATAAAAGTCAATTTAGTATTGTTTAAAGTAATATAATGCTTTTCCATATTTATTAACAATATTTAATTAAATCCCATGTTTTGGCCCGGGTACTTTAGTAATAAAAACCTGCTGCGTTGACATAGTAGGTACATACTTAATATGATTGTAGGCCGCGGTTTAGCCCGCGTTGACTTACTACCTACTATTTTAATAGGTATTATAATAGCCCGCAAAATGGCCCGCGCTATTTTAGTACATGAAAATAGCTTGATAACTAAGAAGTAAGAATGAATATTAGTGGTAGTAAACCACTAACCTATTCATTAATTGAATCAGCTCGCTAGTGGGTACTATTTTCCTTTTATACGCGGAAGTATGCCTCTATCCTTTCGAGTGAATCCTCTGAATGATTAAAGTTGGCAATAGGAGGTAAATGGTGATCACGTTCGATTGTTATCCATGATGGATGTGGGTCATTACACCTCTCGCTGGGTGGCGCGACGGTTGCTGCGACGTCGCGTCGCTCGCCTTAACGACGAGCTCATAAACGCAGGTGACAGCGACTTATTGTCGAACCCGACGAGAGATCCCGCGCAACCGATACCGAGCCACCATTCAAACACACCTTAATACGATTTATTTATGGCTAGTGCTTAACTCTCGACAGAGGCCCTCAATACACGGCGCTTTATAGCCGTCTGACACTCGCTCAACCACCGAGTTCAACATTTGAACGGTTCGGCACGTATACCTATACGTTTCCTCTCTATGGTAAACATGTCATATTTTTTGTCCAGATTTAGTATTTATTGATGGCTTTCTAAATAATTTTGAGTTTGTTACTAAAACAATATTAGTTCTGCTTGACTTGAAACTAGAAGTCGATTGAGACACGCACTTATGCGATAACGACACATATGTTTAACCCTCTTGTTACTATCGTCCTTTTAAAAGGTCCTCACTTAAAGATAAATCCTGTGATTAATGAATATAATGTAGGTAAACAATGTTTGTTGGTGTCATATTAAACTTGAGATGGGATGATTGGGGCAATACTATGCGGGTAAAATGAGTGCACTTACGTAATATTATTGTTAATTTTAAGAGTAGTTTTTATGCGAGACTTTTTTCATTGGTATTTGAGATAAGCTATTTGTTACTATTAGATTTTTCACTTAATTGCTTGTAGATTATATAAGTTTGGACTATATGTTATGTAATTTCAGTTATTTTGGCCAATTAATTACGGTGTTCTTTATAAAGTCCAGTAGTAAAATCTTAAATTTTTTTTTTGTTTTGGTAGGGATTTTTTGAAAAGGATTCGAATCATTTCTTCATCAAATGATAAATGTGGACTAAGACATACCTATTACATACCTACCATACCTAAGAACACAATTTCCCTAGTTTTCCAGAAGTACCATATTTTTTGTGATATTTTTTCTAGACACACCCAAATAAGTGTATATCTAAATTTCATTACAGTCAGAATCAAAAACTGTATTCAGTAAACAAGTGGGTTGAGTCCGATGGACAAATTGTGATATCAAATGTTGATCTATCAGACAAGCCCTTGTCTTCTTGGTTGGACACAAAATTACAAAATGCCGTTTAGACGGCAAAAAAACTCTAATAAGAAAGACTGCTTCATAAATAAACGAAGGCGAGATGTTATCGGCTCTCGGCGGCAGGAAGCGCTTCAGCCCATTTAGGGGTGCATTAAAATCGAATACATCATATTTGTTTGATTTCCTAGTTCTCGATTCACCCTGTAATTATACAAGTCACCGTCCGTGGCCGGATCTCTAGCAGTTTTTTGTAAAATGTGCATTAATCATCTTTTTTTATTGCGAGCATGTGTTTGGTCTCGTAAAACACTTTCGAAGGATTATAAGCTTTTTGTATTCGTAATGTCTAATTTGGTTTCTGTCGGTTCTTATATGAGGTCATTAGCGCGGTGAGGTCCGTCGAGACTCAACATTTATTGTGAAAGTTCACTTTTATGTCCATGTAATTTGTTGCAATTACAACCAGACATTCAAAAACTTAATATTTTCAGTTTTACATTTTCGAGTAAGTTATAGATATGTCATTAGTATTAAGTACGTAACAATTGAGTCTTTTATGAGGACCTGACGATGTAGACGGAAAGAACGATGGACATGGCAAACGTGATTTTATGGAAAATATAACCAAAAACAGTACTATAGTATAGTATACCTACTATATTATTCTACTGATATAAAAATAATTTAACCATGCACAGACAAAAAAAACAACTAATTATTTTTAGTTGCAAAAAATTGCAAAACTAAAAGAAATTAGCTGATAATAGTGGGAACATTTGACAATAAGCGAACCTTTGTAGCGAACACATACTGCATAGTATGTAGATATTATTATGATGCAGTTACACTTTGCGATGACACGAAGTGTTCTACTCCAGAAAGACTAACGTCCTACTGGAGGATTAATATGAATAAATTACTCAACCCTAAATACTATCTACTTTGTATCCTGAAACAATTTGTTTAGATAATACATTACATTCAGTTTGATTCTAAATTGCTGTACTGAGAATGTATTGAATACCTATAGAACGTGTTATGTTTTGCGCAGACGCATGTTCCCGACGGTGCGCGTGTCGTTCGCGGGGTGCCGCGCGGAGGCGCGCTACGCCGTGCTGCTGGACGTGGTGCCGGTGGACGGCAAGCGGTACCGGTACGCGTACCACCGCTCCTCGTGGCTGGTGGCCGGCAAGGCGGACCCGCCCGCGCCCGCGCGCCTCTACCCGCACCCCGACTCACCCTTCTCCGGCGACCAGCTGCGCAAGCAGGTCGTCTCCTTCGAGAAGGTCAAGCTCACCAACAACGAGATGGACAAGAACGGACAGGTCAGTCTAACTGAGGGTTATAACGTACCACCGCTCCTCGTGGCTGGTGGCCGGCAAGGCGGACCCGCCCGCGCCCGCGCGCCTCTACCCGTACCCCGACTCACCCTTCTCCGGCGACCAGCTGCGCAAGCAGGTCGTCTCCTTCGAGAAGGTCAAGCTCACCAACAACGAGATGGACAAGAACGGACAGGTTAGTCTAACTGAGGGTTATAACGTACCACCGCTCCTCGTGGCTGGTGGCCGGCAAGGCGGACCCGCCCGCGCCCGCGCCCGCGCGCCTCTACCCGCACCCCGACTCGCCCTTCTCCGGCGACCAGCTGCGCAAGCAGGTCGTCTCCTTCGAGAAGGTCAAGCTCACCAACAACGAGATGGACAAGAACAGACAGGTTAGTCTTATACAACCGTCAGCCATCTTTCCACCGCAGCATAAAGTGATCAATAGCAAAATTCGCGTGTTTAGCATTAGGTAGGTAGGTATTGGACTTTGTACCAACTGACAAACGTAAGTGTAAGCGAATTCCATAAAGTCTTTAGACTATAAATATAAAACTGCACTAACTACATAACTTTCCTAATATTTGAAATACCAGATACAGCAAGTTATCTCCTTCCAACATTGTTCAATTTTATATAACTTGACAAAAAATGTAATGTCCATACTTACATTTTGCTTTAAGTTTAAACTGTTTAAACGATTGAGCAACTTGTTAGTCAATTACCCGGTTAGCTAGTTATTCTGTCTTACTTTGAAATTATATTTGCTGTATACGTTTATTCGATTCAGTTCTGCTCTATAGAGCATTCCTAATGTTTTTACCTTGCGGTGCGTGATGTTCCCGGGTAGCCAGTGCGTGCTTGCTGCAAGTCGAAGCGTGCTTATAAATTATCAGACTGTCAACATTTAGTTACATGCTTAGTGCCGTTGTGGTACTTTAACAAAAGACCTGTTTTTGCTGGAAGATATATTCACTCAAATAACATAGATAAACTGTGATGTGAATATAATTTTATTTTGTATCTAAAGTAGGTATGCTCGATTACTTGATACATTCTTTAAGATGAGTTTGCGTCACTTCCTTATGCGTGCGGCAATTTATGGAATTACGGACAAAATTGCCGGTGTAGGCGACACCTCGGGCGTGCAGCGAGAGCATAATGAGTGCGTTGCGGCCAACAAATTAGTCGCACATGTCGCGCCGCGTCAGCCGGCGACGGCTACCAGCGCGCTGCAGGTGCGACCTAGCCGCACCCACTCGACAAGCAAATGTCACTCGCACGTACCTACCGTAAACAGACCTCCGCAAAACCACATAACTCCATACTTTCAGAGCTCTAAGACAAATGGATAGTCTGTTTACTTTTCTAGCACTCCAGTCAAGCTTGATATTATGATTGTCGTGGAAGAACACTGGCTGAGGCTACCCAACATGCAAATTGATTTCAACTTTTTCAGTTGTGTGCTGTTGATTTTACTATTGATATTTTTGCAGCAGGATGTTATCTACGTCACTGGAGAAGGATAATTACAGCGCGTGTATTTTATTGAAACAATGTTGAAATGTAACATAATTATGAACTATGTAGGTAGTCTTTAGTCAAATTAGTAAAATAAGGGCAACGGAACGGAACGGCCGAGGGCGGGGCGCAATGATGGATGGACCCAGCTCTAACCAAAAACACACCTAATTGGCTTTCCCGTAATCCAAAAAGTGACGCATGATGGTTATCATGGTCACGGATAAGGAATAATACGGTGTACGATTTTGATGAATTTTCCTACGAAAATTAAACTGAGTTCTTTTAAAAGTTACAAAGCTTTTAATCAGCAATATATTTTTACAGTCGATGTTGGTAGGTGAGTAGTTAAACTGTTGATAAAGTGGCGGGCACGCAAGTCGGCGGCGGCTGCGTGACGTTCGCGACTTGCGCCTAATTGTACAACAAAAACTCCATGAAACCGACGAATTAATCATCAGCTACTAACTACACGGGTTCGAATATTTATAGACTTAATGCGGTACTTTTATGGAGTCGTATAATTTATCTCAGAAACAGTCAAGTACCTACTCTAGCTACTCAAGGTAATTTTTAATTTGTGGTTAACTATAAGTAGAAAATCTGCAATATTACTGAAAGATTAAATACGAGATATTTACAAGGTACTTAAGTAATAAAAATCAATGCTAGAAAATCAATTTTAGTTCAATTTATTTTACTGGTATTTAAATACTTGTAAAAGAAAGCGTAAAGTACATAATAATCAGTGGCCACAAAGTAAATAGTTAACTGAAGATATACTCTAAATACTTAACTGAAGATATACTCTAAATACTTAACTGAAGATTCTTCTCTCACTTACCTAGCCTTCAAACATTTTCCAATTGCTGTTCTGAAAAATTAAAAAATCATTAAACCTGTAATTTACGACTGGCCTAGTTTAAGCAGCGTTTTTCTAGAAACTCAACTTGTAATTAAGGAAATATGTAAATGAGTGGATACATGCTGGTAGAGCCACAATCGGCCGTCTGCAGCGCTGGCCACGCCGCTGCTTGATGATTAATGGACAACGTTTCAGACGTTTACTTAAATAATAAACGTGAACAAACCTTACGTGGGCTGTTGAAGGTGTAATCTAGTTCCGTGTATTTTGGAAAATGATAAACGAAGTGAAATATTTTTAGAGCAACAAATATTTATAACTAACTGCGCCTACGGTTTCGCTTGATATTCATCAGATAAAGATTTAAGAGCTGAAAATATTTTGATATAAAATAAAAATTATACATAATTTTTCGGACTGTACCTAAGCACAAAGAGCATATTTGGGGTTAAGTTATATATAGGTAGATGAACTCTTGAACATTGAATGACAAAATAATTGTGAAATAAATGCGACTTCTTGTGTGGTATTTAATCAACGTAGTTTGCGACTTAATGACCAAAAAGCTCATTTAAAATCGGATGTCCACAACGAACAATCAGCCCCAACTCACACACCCACTACTTTTTATAATCACAACCATTTATTCCATTTATTACACTGCGAGTTATGTCGTTACAATCGTTATCACCATATTTATTTTCTGCAATATTCCAGTCAAGTAGGCCGAGCAATTATAATGCAGTTAAGATGTGTACACAGTAGAGATATCTCGTTTATGATCCACTTTTTCTCATGTAACGAGGTGATTACCCGTCACGGACATCGACAGTTAGCGCTAAAATGTTTTACGTTTTATCTAGAGACGCCGGTAGGTACAGTAATGGTGGTCGTTAGCCAAAAAGCCGATACCATTAGCGAGGCTGTCACTGCGTTTTACGACCAACATCACCTCTCTACGACATCTATAACGATGCATATACACGATCGAAGGACACGAGCAGCTATGCAATATCATTTTATTCTGTACAATTCTGTACAACAATCCTCATGTAATTTATAGCGGCGTCCAAACCCATTGCATTAAATGTACAACTCGATAAAATTTAATAAAACACTCACCATGCCGCCGCCACTAGCACCCGTCCGTATGTTCCTCTTAATGAACAACAACAAACATCAATAATATAACTCCGACGACCGTTTGCGTTTTTAATTATTGTTGATATTTTCACGTCGTTAACGTATTTTGAAATAAGGTGATTATAAAATAAACACGCTAGACAGGTGAGTGGAGTTGGTAGTGGATATGGGTTTAGGTGTAATATAAATTAATAAGTTATTCGTCGTGGCGCGGGCACCCGCTGCGAGCGCGCGTTCCTTGGTATACCCTTACACCAGTAATTGTCGCGCTCCCCAGCTAACTTTGTTTAGGCAAGGATATTTAACGAAACTATATTTCTCTCACTTTTCTTGCTAAAAAACAAGACGTCGTCGCGTTAAAGGCAAACAGTCGCCTAAGAGCAAAGAAGAGCACACGTCCAAACGCGAATGTCATCTAACTTTGCGGAAAATAATGTTTTTTCTAAGAATGGTAACGAAAAAACGAATAATAATAATAATAAAATGTGAGTTATTGCTATTACGAACCAGCTTGAATATTTAGATTATTTAGCCAGATGTTATTTTACGATTTTTAAGAAGAAAATATACCGTTAATGCGTTTTCAAATATTTGTTTTAAATTGTATTAATAAACTAAGCGGCATGATAATTATATTCATAATTATAATCATCATCATCGCCATCTTACAAATATTTCCAAATTCAAAAAGTGCGCGGCAAAGATGATTCCGGCGCACTTATTTGTTCCAAATTCAAAAAGTGCGCGACAGAGATAATTCCTGCGCACTTATAAATTTCCTTATAGAAAACACCACCTTCGGGCGCACTTAAAGGCGAACCAAGTAGTTATTTTCGAATAGATGTGATGAAAAAGGTATTGTCATGTTCGGCTACAGTATTTCATAAGCAATGGTTGATACTAAGGCAGTAGATTAATTACTCAGTTCGCTTTATTTTATCTGAGATAAAAATTTGCAAAAAACATTAAAATACTTAATATCACTTTATATCTTATAATGTCATCGTCAAAATAAATATATATAATTTAAAACAAAAAAATGTCACTTACGCAACTCAAAATATAATTGCAGGATTGTGTATTTTACAAATATCATTATAAACTATTTTAAATGACACTTAACCTTTAAGTCATAAGTTGCATGTCTACTGTGTCAGTCAGTAAGCCTAAAATAAATAAGTAGAGAGTGAAATTATGTCATCGAAGCCTATTATGTAGGTAAATTTTCCAATAACACCCTTGACATAACAGCGATTATTACTCGTGTCTACCATTGCTTATCGTCATGGCTTGACAAATCTATCAGTAACAATATATCCATCATAAATAACTAACCTGCATTGGACAACATAATCGCCCTCCAGCTACTCCAATCTGATATCGTTTTTATGTGTGATATCAATATCAGTTTGTAGTAATATTTTGTTGACGATACAAACTATCTGTGTGTGTTATTTTGAACTTTAAAACTATCTTCTGACTCTACTAGTGTTTTTTTTATTGTGTTTACAAGCTGTTCCCTAACATGATTAGGGGATTCTACTAGTATTAGAGTTACTACTACCAAACAGTTACGAGTAAATGCAGTGTGTTGCTTTCCAAAGTAAATTAATTTAAATAGATGTACATATAGGTACCTACTTATTACAGTTAACAACTTTAGCTCTGAGAGAAATGCCGAAATTGTAAAATATAATCAGCTGTTTATCATCAAATACATATAGTGTCGAGAGTCGAAGAGCTCATTGTTAGGAACGCTTGATTTTTTCGCGATATAATAAGCCCGTGAGATTATTATCTAAAAATATAAGACACATGCTTTTTCTTTTGTCAATAAAACAAAAATGATGAAGATATAGTTAAAGTTCCGCGTAACGATACTTCTAGGTATGTGAAAAGTATAGCACTTTTCTCGTAGAAGTGACGTCACGATTTCCATTTCCGATCTTTGACAAGGTTTATCTATGTCATTATTTTACTGTTCGATTGACATGCGTTTTGACGTTTTGACTTATTGGTCCAAAAATATTTGACATAAGAATATTTTTTTACCCAGTCATCATGCCTTTTTCGGGCTTAGTCTCATACAGAAAGATGGTCAAAATGATGAGTCTGTGTATTATGTATTTACTTCTGTAAGTCCTTGTTCTTTGCACAACAGCACCAAGTATACTCGTAGTTTAGTTAGTGTTAAAGATGTCAGTGCCTATTTCATAAGACATTTAGTATAAATAATTGCACGTTTAACACAATGCCGGTACCGGTTGGGGATCATGAAACTCAACGGTTGTAGTTTATAGCCTTCAATTACAGTTTCATTGCTTCTGTGTTCACATGCTCAACAAACTTATAATACTCGTACTTGCGATATAATAGGTATGTAACTCGGCCGTATACTTTGTATTGTTTATATTATTTTAGAAAGTAGCACCTAAATTAAACGTCAATTTATCAAAAACAACACGAATGACATTAATAAAAACTATCGTTGAATAAGATACCTAATTTTTATTATTTTTGAGAAAAATGTTATTTTCTTGTAAGTTTTGATGGCATAGGTAAATGTCTCTAAATTTTTAAAATTGTGACACTTTTTTATGTTTTTTAATATTCTTAGCAATTATTTTTCGAGAAAACATGTTAGACTATTTTAATTTATATACCTACCAAAATAATTATGTACATCCAAAGCGAGTACCTTGGTAATTAATTTTTGAGGTCATACCTAGGGTAAATCCCGGATAGATGCCACACTTTTTGAAATAGTCTCACAGCTTCGTAAATAATCACAAGATTCAAAAACTGGTTATGTATTCAGAAAGTACGGTCTTTAGACTACAGTTTAGTATAGAAGGTCAACACTCAAAGCCACGAATAATGGGAACTAAAAAAATTTTGCAGACCTCTAAAATATCACGGATACATGCCCCACCCCGGATAGTCGCTCCACCTGATAAATTAGACCGAAGGATTGATGCCACACTGAGAAATACATTTATAATAAAAGTTAGTGATACGTAAACATGATTTATAAAGTATTTATGATATACTTAAGGTGCGCAGATTAATTTTGAAAATAGCATTTACTATGTATCAAGGTTAAGGATAGACGCTCCAACGAAAACAAAACATTTCACTTATTATTTTTTGTTAATACTCATGTCAAACGAAAGCATAACTTATGCTTTTAGTTTTCCACGCCTTCACTTAGCTTTTTTGTTATAATTTAAGTATATTGACGTATTTGTGTTAGGGCATCTATCCTTTCTACCCTTTAAGATGCCTGTTGTAAAACCATATGTTAAAAGGATAGATAGATGCCCTATTTATAAACTCCAAAAATAAATAAAATTGAATGATCAGAACGACCAAAAACATTTTTTTATGATTACAAGTAGGTACTGAAATGAGACTGTTTAGCATTTTAACTATTAATTTAAATTTGCTCTCAGAGAATTCGTAAAAAAAATCTACTAATGCAGCTTTCAAATTATTTTCACACCATTTTCTTGCACGCGGTATGACTCCCGACTTTTGTTTATACTTTCTGGGAATTAAAACACTAAAATAAATCAATTTTCATGTGAATACTTACCATTTATAAGTAAAGGATAGATGCCTTGGTAGAAGGTTATACGACCTCTAAAGGCATCTATCCCAACTAAAAACGAGGCATCTGTCCGGTTATTGAAGGATAGATGCCTTTTAAAAATACATAAAACTTAAGCAGAATAATATTACAAAATACACATTTAAAACAAATGTTATG
The DNA here is from genome assembly GCA_949316475.1 of Hypomecis punctinalis. Classification (NCBI taxonomy): domain Eukaryota; kingdom Metazoa; phylum Arthropoda; class Insecta; order Lepidoptera; family Geometridae; genus Hypomecis; species Hypomecis punctinalis. Next base: position 7,894,282 of record OX438799.1, on the reverse strand, counting down.
GTTTTACTTTACGATTTATAAAAAATTAAAACAAAATATTGATCACAGAAAAAATAGTCACCTTTTGAAAACAAGTCCTTATAAATGTGAAGGATATTTTCGCGCGTAAAATTTTTTCGTGTCCCATAAAGTCGCACACGGTCGTCGTACGCGCTGCCAAGCGGCTAACCGGTGGGGGGCGGGGTATGGGCAAGGTTTTAACTTGCATTAGAAGTTATAGGTAATTGCGCATATTGGAGTTTTTGAAAACGTGGCGTCTATCCCAGTGCGGCATCTATCCCCTACCCTACTTTCTTAGCCTTTCAGTCTTACCCTACTTTTGATTAGGTATATTAAGCAGTTGCTCCGAATATAACCAGGCTATTTATGTCAATAAAATGGCTGACCTGACATAACCTGAAAATAAGGGGCTGGATCAAAAGCAATAAATTGGTTAAAATAATACCCATTAACAACAATGTCGAAAGTAAGACAGGTAGCTTGCTGACAAAACTTTCAATATTCTCGTAGAAAGCTGGAATAATGTCACATACATTTCTCCTAGGTAATATTTGTTTGCATATCCCGTTGTCAGTGCTGTAGTCTCATAAAAAGCTATTATTGACTACCTTTTAAATTACATTTGTTTGTTTAAAAGTAAGTCGGGTGTGTTTACTGTTTACGAGTGAGTGTGTTGTCAGGGCTTCTTGCTGCGGACGTGTGGCCACTAAACACTCGGTTTTACGCGGGAACATAGCCTCTGTCTCGTTACTTACTATCCCTGGCCTGACGTGTCAATCACTCTCCGTGGTAAAGCTATTGCCGATATGTTGGTTCTGTAGCAAAGAGATAAGCGGGGTATTTCTATAGCGAAATTGTATTATATATTCAGAAAAAAATATGTTTTATATTCAGAAAACTGTGTTCTCATGGACGTGATTCGTTGTCACTTATCACTTTCGAGCAAATATCTATTGAGTAACAATCATGCAAAAAAGTGTCCGAGCCAAAACTCTGCCCAAACTATGCAATGGGCAGACTTTTTAGTTAGATATAAGGCGATTGCAAGTCGACTAAAACGCCACGCGATGCCGAATTGCTCGGTTAGAAGCTCTAATTAGGTGACATAACGTCGAGATTCGAGAAAACGGGTCTCTGTGAATTGTTTAATGTAAATATCTAAGTCGGTATGTATGTCGGCGCTCGGACATATTTTTACTTCTTTCAATTAGGAACTGTGGCTCTGTAGATAATTGCTCGAAGCTTATCACGGTTTAAAATGAGTAACGTCGAATAAACGTTTTGAAAAAAAATGTATTGCATTTATCAGTTGTAAAAATAATCGAACGTACACAGATAAATTTGAATGGCAACTTTATGTTTACCTACTATTTAGAGATTGTACACGTTTGACAGGCAATAACGTTTGATCACAGGCTCGCCTACCTAAGTGATGGTGTCGTTGAAAATGGTAATAGCTAACCTTGGGATGGAAACCAACTGTCAAGTAAGCTGTTGAAATACACCATTAAGCGCTCAAAGATAGATTTCAAGTTGATGGCTCTAGCGATTCTATCGAGCACTTGACTTGGAAGCTCTACCACCGCGCCATGATTATATGCAAATATTCGCGTTGCCACCGTGCGGAGTTGAGCTCATTTCGCAGAGTTATGACTCTTGTGCAGGCCGTGACGCGATACGAATGATACGAGACGCGTATTAATCACAGCCTACAACACGAGTACCTATCACCTACGGGACCCGGCAGGCCATAAGCCGAGCGCGCCGCGTCGCGGGGGGCGTCCACAGCGACATAACATTTCTCACTTCAATTTGTAGTTGTATTTGTTTTTCTGTTGCCAGCGTCTCACTTCATTTCAATCGGAGGTAGTTTTTTAATATTTCCTTTTATATTATTTTCATTCCGAGGTGACATTTATCGTGGCTCCCCGGGTGACGGCGACGCGACGTGCGCTCTCTAGTTAAATGACGATTTACCAGTTATCCGTTCGACTCCCGATGTCAGCCTCTTTACGAGCGAGTATTTTATTTGGAGATATTTTACTGCCACCGATGTTATGATGAACGTTTACGTACTTCTGAGTTATTTTAATGTTCCATATGAATTTGTGAACTTGAATACCGAGACGCTCGGACCAATAAAGATGAAATTGATTAAGGTATAAAGTTTAGGGATTAGTATTTTGGTCGTAATCGTAATAGTTTGATTTGTAGAATATGGCTTTATCCGTGACCTAAGCTTTATGGTTATTGCTCAGTGATTTGAACTTATTTTATAAAAGCACACAGATGAGTTTCCGTTTATATATATTTTTCTAAGGAGTGATGAAACCGTTGTGTGATAAAAGTATTGTCTACTTATTACAGAGAGTACAATACTTCGAAATAGAAATTAATATTGGAGCCTACTCCAATATTAATTTAAATTATTATACATTTATTAAATGTATGCTCCAAATATCTGAAAAACATAAGTATTCAGCTTAAGTTATTCAGATATTAATGCATACTATGTATAGTATATTAATGCATATTATGTATAACTGTATAAAATAGAATTATTAAGAAACAGCAGCATGCAGTAATGACAAAGTAAAATGAATATCAAAATTTTGATATACGTAAGTATCTACTGAGATTGACTGACTGGTTGAACATTAGACGTATATTTTATTTGCAAAATTTGGCTCCTTAGGTAATAAGAAAAAAATCTAGTGATTATTACAATTTACGTAAAAAGAATTCAATCAGCAAGCCTGCTTGTTAGCCTACAAGTATTCATATACCTACAGTGAACTATACCTATTAGTTCGCTGTATATGGATAGACGGTTGAGACCTTAAAAAGAGTTATATGTTACTACCGTTGACGTTATTCGTTAAATTTTAAAACAGCGTTAGATATTAATTATTGTGTACAATAATTTTAATTCAAAATTACCTGAAATAAACTACCAGATTCAACAACAAAAGAAAGCAATCCCAAAAAGTGCTAAAATAACGTTTTGTATTTATGAAGTTTATTATGTCTGTAAAGAAACCTTTCCGTCAGGAGATAATGGATGCAAATGCAAAGAAATCCGCTACTTTAGTGGATCGTATCTCACGCTTACCACCACTGTTGACTTAACCTCGATGACACTAAAGGACAATCGGTGTAAAAAGTTTTATCATTTTTATTTCTGAAGTCTAATTTTGTTTTTTTTTTTTTAAACTGTGCCGTTTTAATGACATTAACCTTAAACTACGGGACTTATTACGCATTTATGCAGGTTTTATTAGGCACTTACTAACCCGGCTCGTGAAGCACATATTTTGCGCGGAAAACACGTTAGTTCCTGTGTTTTTTTCTTCTTATGTTTTGTTGTGTTATTACGGTTTTTTAACGAGATTAGTAGTGCCATAAAATATTTGTTTATTACGTAAAATCATTGTAAATATAATAAAGAATAATAATAATAATTTTTAATATTGTATAAATATTTATTTCATTATTCTTAACTAATGTATGGTTCATGAAAATTGCTAAGTACTCCACTACTTACTCTACCACTACGTCTACTTATTAGTATCTATTTAATTAAAATGTCGGATGTCTTACGTAAAATATGACATTATGGGCTAGAAAAATTAAGTGGTTGCTTGAAATGACGTTTTGAATAATACTTAATTTTCATAATAGCATGCCACTTATTTTAAACATGTTCTATACTGCATAAAAGATAGCTTGATCTCTGCGACAGTGACATTGACATAGAAGATTGACATTTTTAGAGTTGGGATAGTGGTGGAAAAAATCGATTATCAAACAATGTTGTAATGAAATCGAATGAGTAGTTGTAGGTGAGAAATTGGATTTTATTTACTCACTATTATTTAAGATCAAGTATCTATACTTGTAAATAATGTTATGATATTAATCACATAAATTATAATAAAATATAATGTTAAATGTTACGATAGTATTTAGCGACGTTTTTCAATATTATCGATGCTAATGTGCACTATAATTGGGTTTAATTTATATTATATTATATTATATTATATATTATTATAATTTACGATAAAATTAATGATAATTTAAGTTTTCTTTAAAATATCGTTAGTATAATCTGTCGATATTTAAATAAAACTCTATCTAAAACTCTGTGGTCACGATCATTCGTCGCCCATTACTAATCAACATGCCCATAAAGTATGACATTGACAGGTACTGTCTGTACTATTAAGAAATTCAGGACTTCATAGGCGTGATTTTTCTGACAGCTGTCGCAGAGATCAAGTTATATTTTATAAAGTATAAGGACCATCTACTCCATGCTCTACTTGAGGTAAAAGATTTTATTGTTACCTTATTATTTTCTAACAACTCCTTGATACTCACTTCAGATATCTGAATCGAGTTTTGAAAAAATATCTTGAATTTGTAACAAATTATGACTCCTTAGATGTACTATTACCTATAGGTAAATTCGAAAGTGTGTAATTTGCTGATTTGTTTTGTTACTCTTTTACGCAGACGAATCCACTTTGTTTTTTTGCAAGGGAAACAGTGCCAGAAAGTGCCAAACATGAAATGGGTTTTCATCATTCCTCGTGTCTGTTCAAGATATCAATGATTACAATAACAGGGTATAATTGCTGTAAATTTATCAAACGAATTCTGAATAAAATGAAATAAAACGTTGAGTGTGCGACTGTACCCGCCCACGCAGCCATCTCGATTCAATCTGCTGACACCTCGTATTGAATGAACACGTGCTGTTGTTTTAATACAATATCATTAATATCCTGTGCTGTAATACTCGTCACAAATTCAATTTGTAATGAGATAGGCGTATACCGCTTAAAAGTTGCTTTACTTACGACCTAAAAATGAGTATAAGTTCTAAGTGGCTTATCGGGATTTACTCTACATAAGTACCTACTATAATGTAAATATACGTTTAATATGACCACGTTGCAATTTTTTTAATTTTCGTGTTCTGGTAAATAAAATGAAATAAAAAGGATGTTAAAGGAAAGAGGAGTCAAGTAATGAAAACATACGAATATGTTACGAGTAACTCACAAAAAATCAAAGAGCACAAACAAAGGTTCGACATCTTTTAATTTTAATTATCCTTATAAAAATGTTTACTCCTAATGATTTGGTAAGTATTTATTTTAAAAATAAATTAGGTTCATTGACTGTCTAATTACGATCTTAGTTTACCTGCCAAGAACATTAAAAAAAAACATTTTTTAATGCTGTGTTAGTTTTTCACACAAACATATTTCATTTATTTTTACGTTAGTCAATGAACGTGGTTAGGATTTACCTTTTGTGTTGCATTTTGACAAAAGTCAAAGTATTGGAGCCCATATAAGGCCCTATTTGTCAGACGAAGCTCTAACGCTACGCCAAAAATATTAGTACACATAGTAGTTACAGAGCCTTAACAATCCGTTAAGGTGTTGATGTATCAAGTGTAGTTGATATTCAACATACATCTTTTTTTAAACAGCTACAACTGTCAAGCCCAGCTAGCTTTACATAAGACCACGACAATTTTTTTATCGACGTGTGGAAAAGTGACAGATATATACTTCACAATAGCTCTGTCTTGGTTTGACACGTCGATAAAATTATGTCGTGGTGCGTAAAAAAAGATGCGTAAAGATACCTACATTATTATAACAACTTATTATTGTTGTAGTTAATAAAGCCACTTGCCACAAAAAAAGATAAATGTAATACAGATTTTTTTTCTTAGACATTACAGGTATATTTAATGGAAAACGCCGTCGACTTCATTGCTAAATATAGAGCATAATATCTAGAGAAAAGAGCTAACCCGGCAGGCGTCGGAGTCCCAATGCACGGGTTAAAGGTACAAATGTCCCAATTTATCCACCGAAGCGCTAACGCCACGCTAAAAACTCACTGTTAAACTAAGTTTGGGTAATTGTTCAATGGAACCTAAAGATTAATAATGGAACTTAAAGTTTGATTGACTTAAAAGTGTTAGATGTAGATGATGTTCAGCATGGGACCGTAGCCCTGGCATCGGAGCCCGAGTGCGCCAGTTAAAGGTACAAATGGCCTATTTTTTCTTAAATATAAAAATACTAACGCCACGCCAGAAATGTCCACTGTAATGTCCAATGTTAACTATACTTAGCTTGGGAAATTGTTCAATAGAACCTTAGTAAAAAAATAAATAATAAATAAAAAACGTTTATTGTTCTTAAAAATTAACACAAAGCAAGTTGTACACTAGATCCCACACTAGTGCGACCTGTGTCGTGAGATCTAGGCTCTTCCTTGTGGTACCAAAAACAAAATTACCCATATAATATACAAAGAGTACGTTAAGTAAGGTGTTGATGTTCAAATCAAGTGTTAGATATAGTTGATATTCAGCATGTGACAGTAGCCCAGGCATCGAAGCCCGAGTGTGCCGGTTAAAGGTACAAATGGCCCAATTTGTCGGGCGGAGAGGCACGTCGCGCCGCGCCGCGCCGCCGCTGAGGCGAAAATCCGACGTAATCCGACAACTCGCTCGCTAATCGAAATATCGACGCACCGCTTATCGACAGCTCGCCCCGTCGACCTCCACCTACCAGATACTACCTACCTACAAACTGATCCCTCATAAATTGAAACGAATATTTTTCGGTAGGCCTAAGCGTATGAACAACAGCGATTCACCAACAAAATGGAATCGAAATTGAATGGTTGGTGCTCTAATCTTTTTTTTAAATAATTTATTAGTTTTACCTACTTACACATTGAAACATTTTGAAATATTAATAGTTATTGATTAGGTATAGGTATACTTATGCTCACAGATCACAGTGCACTCACTCCTTTCTAATGAATTAATTGTACTGGACTTTCACTGTTTCTAAATATAGGTAAGTAGGTACTTAGTTTTTCTTACACAACACTGATTTTGTGCTATTAAGATGTCTATAATATTTTATAAATCTATGACAAAATGCTAGTAGATCGTTGAAAGAAAATATATTCTTGCCTAAAAACCAATACATAGGTAACAATAAACATTATTTTACTGAAACCATTATCAACTCAAGTCTACGAGTGAGACTGTAATCAGAAACGGAAGGCATCTTTAAACGCTTTAAAATGTTAATATTCCGTTAGCACAAACATGGTACTCGGGCGACGACCCGCTGCCATCTGGCCCCCACCGGCCGCCATGTTCAGCCCCTCCCCATTGCCCTCCCAACGCCCTCCACACCGATTACACGCATCTGCCAAGCCACATGCTGTCTTACCGCAAACATCATAAAGATTAATATTCCGGAGCAGTTGTGGAAAGGGGAGATTGGGTGGGTTGTGCCGGGATCCCTTCGTGTCGTCGCCTACGTACTACGTGACGCCGCGATACCATCGACGTGCCAATAATTATTATAACGCACAAGTATTGGCAGCTCACGATGGAATTTTATGTTCTGTAATGAAGGGGGCTACGGTGCTCTCTCTTCTGCGAATTTTTCTCAAGAGCTATTTCTTTGACCACTTTGACGATTTGACTTTAGCGTGTGAAAGTACTTGTCTGAAAGAGGGTATTTAAGTCTAACACCAAAAGAAATAATTATTTTTACATTTCATTCAAAAAAATAAAATAGATCCTGTTTTATATTGTACTAGCGACCCGCCCCGGCTTCGCACAGGTGTATTATACATATAAACCTTCCTCTTGATTTACTCTATCTATTAAAAAAAACAACATCAAAATCCGTTGCGTAGTTTTAAAGATATAAGCATACATAGGGATAGACAGACAGCGGGAAGCGATTTTGCTTTATACTATGTAGTGATGAACTCTACCATAGAGCACTGAAAGTCAAGCATATCAAATGTTTTACTGTACTACAAATATTTTCCAATTGACCTCTAAAAAAGGAGAGTCTCATTTCAACTGTTTTTTCCCTATTTTCTATCGGGTAGGTATATAGGAATACGGTACCATAGGTACAATTTTCATTAACGGTTCAGTAGCTTAAACCATTAATAAAAAATAAATTAAAGCATTGCTAGACTGGTTGCAAGGTACGATTGTAGGTATCTACCTGTAGTGTCGATTAAATTTTATAAACGTTACTAATTGTCGGATTCTCTATCTTATATTTTAATCTTTCATATTTCTTTTATTCATTGATTCAATTATTGATATCCTAAGTATTTGTTTGTACAAAATTCAGATCTCAGAACCTTAGATTACTACCTATAAAGACTTGATGAGATGAAAATTAATCTTCAGATGGATACGAGGAAACACCCGCTTTACTTTATAAAGTTTATCTATGTGATCTCTAAGTAGGCATTTCTGAGAAAACGCCAATTTCGAGTTTTATATTCTATATCACTGTGATAATTAGAGATAAAATATTATATAAATAATGCTCTTTGAACATAGAAAATGAGCTCGTGAGAGAATATGAAGCGTCGCCGGTGATTCGGCGGGCGTGGGCGATAATTCATTAGGCGCAGGTGTGGAAATTAGAGCCGCGCTAATGACTCCCACCACGCCCAGCAATCTTTCCGATGGCACCTACCTACCACATTCACTCCAACTCTACTATAGCTACTTATCTAGTCGTGTGAAGTGCGACTAAGGCCCTTCGTACACGTAAGCGTAGCGTAGTCGTATCGTAAGCGTATCGTAATACGCGCCTACATGTGCGAAGGGGGTGGAATGCCTCCTACGATACGCTGCAGCACCGTTCCGTGTGCGGACTTGTTTTTAACATGTACGCGCTCATATTGCTCTAGTCCTGCGCGCGTATTACGATACGCTTACGATACGACTACGCTACGCCTACGTGTGCGAAGTGCGTAAATGTGAAACAAAGTACGACGTTATAGGTAGGTACTTAGGGATTAAGTATGTATAATAGTAACTAGAATTAGACTAGCAAGCGTTACTTACTTATATAATCATTATTGAGTTGTCAGATTTGTTTTAAATGATTTTTAGCCAGTTAAATAGTTAATGTTTTGTACCTTTGTATAAAGTACGATTCAACTTCAAATTCAAATTAATGACTTGATTGATGCCCTAATAGTTAAATATGTACCTAAGTAGATACATATTTATGAATTAAGGCTTCCTTACTCCGCTTTCTACTTAATAGAGTTTAAATAATTCTTAAGAACTTCAACATACTATATTGAAGTCATTAGGGTCTCGTATGAAATACATATAAAGATATCTGAGACAGCGTAGGTAGGTATATGATTTCATGACTTATTTAATATATTGACAAAATTGTTGTTACGAGTAGGTAATACTGCAATCATGTTAATTAATATGTAATACATATTCACGTTCTAACAATATTACGATCTTTACACACATGAGAAGTTACGTTAAGATTTGAAGTAGGTACTTAATGACGTGGCGTGCAAGATAAGAAAAACGAGCATCCGAGTTTAACATCCGTGAAAATTTCCACTCAGCACGAGATTAGGTTTTTCAAATGACTTCATCAAAGCTGCAAAGCTGCATTTAATGCTGTAGCAATATTCAAGTCCGTTTTCATTAAAAAGCTGTTATTGAAGTTTAACGTGCTGTGAAGAAAACGCGCTGAAGCGTGATCATAATAAAAGTAAAGCCCCAGACGATAACCGATAACCGTTCTAAGGCTGCGTTTCCACCAAAGATGTGCGAGGGTGCGTAACGAGGGATGTGTTTATTCAGTGTAGCTCTTGTCGATGGAGCAACTCTATTGATTCTTACGATCAACTTACAACTTACTTCCAATCAATCATTCTACTTATTCTCGCAAATCTCTGGTGGAAACGAAGCCTAGGGTTCAGGCTCTACCAAAGCGGAGCAGGGCAGAGATGGTCAGAGAGTTGTATTTTGTGGATTTACAAAAAAATGTCATAACTGTTTATCGAGAAACAAAATACTATGGTGAGTGCAGCGAATCTTTTGTTTTTTTTTCTTTGCTAAGTAAGTACCTATAGCATTTCTGCAATTGGCTAACACACTATAACGATCTGTTCACCTCCGTTTCGCTTCGCTTTAGTAGAGTATAAACCCTAAGATGTGTTTCCATCAGAGATGCACTAGAATGCGTAGTGAAAAATATGTTTGTAAGAACCAATAGAAGTGCTTCATTTATCTAGCTCTACATATTTCTGCTACGCCCTGGTAGAGTCTGGGCCTAAAGTTGGTCGGTGCTTTTGCGTCCACAATTAACACGACTGTGTAATAAAAATAACTTGCGGGGCTATATTAATTAATTTACAGAGTTTAATTATCTCATCAGAGCCGTAAAGTCGGGAACAATTTGCTGGCGCGGCTGGCTTATCGGGTCGTCACATCGCCACCCGCCGCCTCGCTCCCCGGACACGGGGCCCTTCATACTACTAGATAAACTTCATGTTACTGTCTACTAGCAATGGTGACTGGCTTCACTCGTGATTTAGAGACTATAGTTTACTGGGATGAAAAAAACCTAACTAACTGCTTGTCTACATTTTCATTTTGAAGGTAGAGCAACGGTAAAACTATTGTGATATTTTAAAATCAGAACATATTACACATATATAACAAAACTTATACGTATATGTACGTACAAAAACTATAAAAATTCAAATTGGGCGGCGCAGTAAGCCGAGTAGGTACTAGAACGCGTATTCGTATCGCATAGCACTGGGACCTAAAGCAAAATTGAAAACTTTTTTGTATTAGAGATTACATTTTTGGTGACTCATACAAAATAGGTTCTTACAATCTCATCAATGCCTTACTGCCTACTACATATTTTATATCTATTAATTACGTAGACTCAAAAAATAAGTGCCAAATAAAAAAGTATAAAAATGTTGAGACCTAAATAAAAGATACAATTGAAAAAAAAGCTACCCTCCTATTACACGTTTTACAATATACCTACTATATATCGTAGCGTAGACTGAAAAGGCCATCACTCTCCACCAATTAATTACCGACAATGTTACGTCATGAGAAATCACCGACGTCGCCATTGTTAACGTATCTTATTATATCGGGCACAACACATGTTAATTAATTAATTAGTGGCCAAGACAGGAACTTCAAGAATTTGCTTTTATGGCAGGAATTAAACGATACTGCTGTAATTTTGAAATTATTACGTTGATATGACCATTTCATGCATGGTGTGTAATAAAAATCGGTGTTGCTAGTCAGCTGACTAATACTGTGCTTTAAATAATTACAATCCTGTAAAATACATTAGTTACATTGTGATACATTTTGTAAATAGTGATTATGACTTGTAATCACGAAACTAAGATAACGTATACTTTAAGCTTTTTTCACTTGTAGATAGAAGAAATATTGCCGATATGGAATTTTTGCATAAATTAGTTAATGGTTTAATGGACAGTACTCTCTTACTTCATAAAATCAATTTATCTATTCCGCGTCCATCCAACCGTCTCGTGAATAGAAAAACATTCACTTTACCACATGCTCGGACCAACTATGGTCAACATTCATCGTTACATCGTTTGTGCTCTTCTTATAATAGTATTAGCAATAGTATAGATTTGTTTAATGATTCTGTCTCTTCCTTTAAGAGACACTTAATTTCTGCCTTAAATTTAAATTAATTTTTGTTTTTTTTTAGTTTGATTTTTTTGTTAATTTTAGTTTCAGTTATGTATTAGGTAATATACTTTCTTTTATGCATGTTGTGTTCACAACTAGAAGGATACGAGTATATACTTTGTGTAAGTTTATAATTTTAGCATAAGTTTTGTGAACCTTTAATAAAAAAAATAAAAAAAAACGTAAGTCTCTACGGCATGTTCAGCTTTTATTACACATATAATATGTCATAGTATTTTGTTCATACTTTTTCAGTCGCACTAAACAATAGGTACAGAATTATATTTTACTTACTGTTTCTTAAGTATTACAATATCAATCATAAATTATTCAACTTCGATTTCATTTAAAAAACGTCTACTTATTTTTGATGATTTCAAAATACCTATATTTTAAGAAATGTTTTGGTCGCTCTTTGGAATATAAATAATTATAATCATGTTGGAATGAAGACAATTCAATGGACATCTCTACCCTATGAGCAATACTTAGTCCGGAAATCCGGTATACTTTTCCGGCTGGCACACTTATCCCTACCGAGCTATCCCCCCTGGTATATAGTTCTTTCAGTAGGGATAGGTGCACTAACTTTACAAATGGTCAGTGCACTTATCCCTACTGGTAGAACTAAATCTACAAAAAGTGCACTTATACCTACCAGGGGAAATATAATTATTTAGCTTGGTAGTGTACCAGCTGTACTTTTCAAATCAAAACTATGTTCATATAATTACAAGGTATGAAATTTTAGTTTAGATACCACTATATCTTGCAAATAAAAAGGTTTGGTTTTTTATAAGACTTTGTTTTGATGCTGGTCAACACACGTAAGTCACCTAAAGCTTTGTGTCCGCAGATCGTGTTGAATTCCATGCACCGGTACCAGCCTCGCATCCACCTGGTGAAGGTGCGAGAAGGAGGAGGCCCCATCACGGACCTGACGCGAGAGCAGCACCGTACCTTCGTGTTCCCGGAGACGGTGTTCACGGCAGTCACCGCCTACCAGAACCAACTTATCACCAAGCTCAAGATCGATTCCAACCCTTTTGCGAAAGGGTTCAGGGATTCCTCGCGGCTGACAGACTTTGATAGGTAAGGATCGCAGATTTTCTATCATCTAATTCTTTATTATAGAATCCCATGAATTGTACGAATTTATCTGCAGTTTACAGTGTCAACGGTACAAATTAACGGTAGGTGCTACTAAAGTTAAATCATTCTTTCAGAACGCTTATTAATGTTAAGAATTGTCTTTTCTATTGTTTCTCTTAAAAGTGTGAGCTTTCTCATTACTTCTTTGAAAAATTATCTTAGAGCCATTTATAATTTACAGTTCAGCAAGCTTGTTACAAATTCCATGCCAGCAAAAGATAAAATTATACCAAAATTAATTTCATCACTCTTGCAAATAATTCCTTTTTGTTGCTTGTTGATTTGCAGCTTTGCTGATTAATATGTAGGTTGTAAGATAGTTCGTTGTTGGATTTATTTTAATTTCAATCAAATACTTAGATTACACCCTATCATTTTCATCTTCAGAGTTAACAGTTTGTCACAGATATCAACTTACTAGGCAAAACATGGTTGTTAACATAAGTTAGTTTCGTACCACGAAGCCAGTTACTTCTGACTTTAACGATGTACCTAATCTAATTTACTAAAGGTTTTCCCAGTACGTTATAGAGAGATTACATCAGGTGCGTTTAGCAACAAAGTTAAGTTTAAGCATCGGGACATTACGTTCGTTTCATTAGCAGCTAACCTTATACCGTTTAGTAACTCAATAAATTAGACGTTTACTTTGTCATAAACCCACATCGAGCGAGACGAGCGAAGTGACATTTCCGAGCAGTTTTCAAGGAGAACTTGAACATGAGGTGAGAGAGATATTGATGACGAATGCGATCCATATGTCCGGTTATGTTTTCCAAAGTGGTCGAAATCGGCGTGCAGCGGCGCTCGAGGCGATTTTGATAAATTGACAGGTTATTAGCAACAGTTGAAAGGCATTAGGTCGGCTGCCCTGCAATTTGCACGGCGAGCGGCTTCACACGAATAAAAGATTAAAAACGCTCCTTCGCTGATTGTGGCTGATACGTGCCAAAATGCTGATCGAAAACCCAGATATAGGGCTGGGATGTTACCAACTGTAATGTTGGGATAATATATCGATGGATTTTAGTAAGAACAAAAAGCTATCGTCCCGATCTGTTGTTTTTTTTGATATTACTGAAATTTCGCGATTGCTGTGGTTAAACAATTTTACTTATTTGGGTATTCATATTATTATTACGAAAAAAATATTATGTGTATTATCAAACAGTATTTATAAAAAAGATGCTTATGAGAACAAATCATATTTTTGTTTGTATTTATAAAATTAATTTGATGTGATATGTTTGTTTTTATCTATTTACACAAATTCATGAAATATTTTTATCTACTTAGGTATCATAATTATTTCGTTTCCAAGATATGTCAATGCTAGGTACGATGGCTTTACGTACTCATTATCGTAAACTACTTAGAATGAATGAGAAACTTTATATCTGTTAGATATTTTATTGCTGCCAAGTTGAACCTTCCTGTAGTCATTTGTTTTAGCACAAATCGTCGTGGCTTCGTTTATAGGAAGTAAATGGCAGCACTAAAACTAGTGATGTCATGGAACCTATAAAACTATAGTTGTAAAACATTATCCGTTGTAATCTAATACATACTTACCTATACCAAGCTAATAAAATACTTTGTTTTTCATGTAAATAAATTATGAACTGAATAGCTAGCAGTTAGTTGTAAGTTAATTAATGATCTGCATAAAACTGCACCTGTAATCACGTTTAAATACTTGCGTGTACATAAGAATATACCTACTTAATATATGTAAGGACATTAAAACTTCCTTGCACGATATGTAGCTATAAATTATTTTTGATGCATTTCATCAAAAACGAGTTTTTGACTCGGTCTTTGTCTATACTATGACTATAAAAAAGTCAATTTCTTATCCGCAAGTGGTTGTACGCTGTAGAAATACTGTTTCCCATTATTAGATCATCAACATAGTTTTAAAATGATCAGCAATTAAAAATTGGTTTTGAGTGAAAACAATCAAAAGTTAATTGCATAATTTTCACGAAAATGTTATATAAAAATAGGTCTGAAATTTATAATATATTTAAGCTTTTATTTTTGGAACACTTTTATTTTATTTAGAGTAAAAGTGATTTAGTTTCGAGGTAGGTACAATATCCTCGCATGTTGTATCCGAGGTGAGAATTAGCCTACGGCCGTGGCCCTTCCGACGAGCCACGAGGCCACTACTACTTACCTATGAAAAATGTTAGCTTAGGATCAGTTTGACTTTTGTGATACGACTATGAACTCTATGAAAATCGATAGTATATATTTTGAAATCCTTAGTTAAAACAAACTATATAAAGCTGACTTTAGCTATAACTAGGTACTCAACTAGATTCATCAATGGCATTGTTCATATTAACAAGTGCAAAACAATAGTAGATTGTATCATATGGGAGCAAAATAATATTTTTACGGCGAGGGCGCTTTTTTGAATCCAGATCGAAGTGAGTCGAAGGGATCTTAGAGTAGAATCCCGAGTGTAGCGAAGGATTCTTTAGTAGAATCCTGAACGTAGCGAGGGATTCAAAGTACGTCGCCCGAGCCAAAAATATATTTTGCGCCCGAGTGGTAGTAGTAGCACTCTACTTTTCATCACCTCTATGAAAAAATAAAAGGCGACTCATGTTTTATTGTAACATTATTATTTAATATAACGTAGAATAACAACTAAATTGAACGCCGCAATACCCGAAATTAAATGGTACCTAATAATAAAACAAATGAAAACTTATATTTACATTCTTTTCATACATTTTCTTGGCCCTGAACACTAACATTACAAATACTTCCAAATTCAAAAAGTGCGCGGCAAAGATCATTCCGTCGCACTTATTTGTTCCAAATTCAAAAAGTGCGTGGCAAAGATAATTCCGGCGCACTTATAAAGTTCCTTATAGAAAACACCACCTTTGGGCGCACTTAAAGGCGAACCAAGTAGTTTTTTTCGAATAGATGTGATGAAAAATATTTTGACGTCAATCATAGGTGTTATCGAAATATCCTACTTAAAATCATCCCAATCACAGATTTCAAATCGAAAAGTATTATTTATCCGTAAATATAACATGCAATCAAATCAAGTAAGCTATAATAAAACGATGGTCTCTCTTGCTCAAGAAGCGCTGGTCGAATTGGACGCCACGCCAGCCTTAACGATGTCATACGCAGGGCTTTTGTCACCGCCAATATCGCAGCCGTACTCGAACCGAGTGGGTTGGCGCGTGGTGATGGCAAAAGGCCTGACGGCATGACGCTGGTCCCATGGAAGTGTGGACGGCCCTTAGTATGGGACGCAACTTGCGTCGATACTTTGGCACCGTCACATCTTCCTGAGACTCAGAGTAGGGCTGGAGCGGCGGCCAATTCGGCTGAGCAGCACAAGCGGCGCAAATATGCTAACCTCGGGAGTGGTTACATATTTGAGCCATTTGGAGTTGAGACTTTGGGTCCGTGGGGGCCGGGAGCTCATCTTGTTTTCAAAAGTCTTTCTGAGCGTCTGGTGGACGCGACGCGTGACCAAAATGCTGGTGTTTATTTGGCTCAACGTATAAGCATTGCCATTCAGCGTGGCAATGCTGCCAGCATGCTGGGCACGCTGCCAACTGGCAGTGGGCTTGAGCACTTGGATTATCTTTAGACCTTCAAGGGTCTGTGGATGATCCAATTGCTTTCTATGTAGTAGTAGTGTAGTATTGTCATTATAAAGTAGTATTGTATTTCGTTGTAGTTAATAAAGGCACTTATGCCCGTTAAAAAAAAATTTATAGCAGATTTAAGTAAGCTTGCATGACGAATACATTATAGGTCACAATAAACGTTCGTTATTCGAAAGTATTTTAGTGTTCGTGTTAACACGTTCGAGGATGCATGGTTGCGAAAGAGGCGGGGAGCGGCGTGTGGAAACAGCGCACGTCAACGGCGGCCGGCGGCGGCAGCGGCGCGGTAATCACAGGGCAGGCGCTCATTATGCCCTAAACGACAAATTAAAGCGCATTTCTATTATCTGGCCATCGGTGTGATGCACGCACACACCCGCGCCGACCGGTCTCAGCCTCGCCTGAGAAACAAGCTCAAAACACCTCGCGCTCCTCGACTCAGGTGTTTATACGCTTCAGCAACTGAATTGCCTATGCATAAACAATTACCGATACGTTATAAGATGTTATCGAAGCTGGGACCACTCCCACGGAGAGGATAAAATGATAAACGATAAATAGGTAAGGGACATTGGTAGACTGCGAGACGAATAGGTTAGGTAGTAGGTACCGTTCGGAGCTGACCACTACTATAGTTACCTAATTTGCACATTTTTTTTCATCATTAAAATACACAGTTATCACAACAAATCAATGAAGTGCCGTAAAACTACAGTAAGTTTGTCACGGCACTTTGTTTTTTTATTCTCACACATTATTATTATCAGTAACCCTGACTAGCGCTGACAATACGAAAATGTTTCATATTGTCAGCGCTAGTTGTTGCAAGCAAAGTATAATATTTCGTAGTAAGAAATTGAATACGTGAATCTTTACCGTAATATTGCTACTGACATACATCCTTACCAAATAATTATTTTTTGCAATAAATAACATGACCGGCTTCACCCGTGTACAGAATTCGCGAATATTTCGCACGGATCGATGTAGCATTTTTCACATTATTGTTGATTTATCAAAAATGGCTCGGCCGATTTTGATCAAATTTAAATGATAACAATTTCGAAGTATATTCTTTCTAATAAAAAAATAATTATTGAAATTGGACCACTATGAAAAAGTTATGCGTGGTTAAACATAAAAAAAAATATACGCGTCGAATTTAGGAACCTCTTCCTTTACGAAAGTCGGTTGATTAGTCTGTACAGTTCTCATAGTTCTCTCCACAACAAAAGAAGCTTAATGCAGTAGCTCAGAAGCTACAATTATGACGTGTTCATTGCCCAAGTCATGCATCACTCGGGTAGGTGGTAGCATGATCGACGGAATTATTAAGGCTATTGATAATCCGGCGGATTGCGCTTCGGCAGCGGCTACTGATCCGGATTAATTGATACAAGCGGCGTCCGATGATAGTTCACGTGATTGACGGCTAATTCCAGATGCTATCGGCGCAATTACCGCCTTCCTCTGCTCTCCGATCACTCCGACACCTCGCTGCTACTCACTGACGATGTAGTGCCGTTCACTTTACAAAAAATATTTTCCTGTACATTATTTTTGTGTACAAGAAGTATCGTTACAAAATTCTGCTTGAAATATTTGTTGAAAGAAAAAAGTCTGCATATTATTTATTTTGGGTTTAGATTACTCAGTATGCTATGTTTTTGTACACGTATTTTAAGATCTTAAAATTCTCTTCGACTGAATGACTGCAAATAAGTAGATACAAACTTTTCAAAGATTTAAGTATTGTAAACGTAATGTTGGTATGGGTCAAAATATCGTTATTAGGTAGTATCTCGATAAATTGAACGTAAAAGTCTTTAGATATTAAGATGAATGCTTGCTACAAATTACTTCATAATAGGTATGCTACCATATACAGGGTTATCCAGAACTGATGTACCTAAGCCGAAAGGAGGCAAATCAGACTATCATTTTGAAAAACTTTTACTATGGGGCCAACCTGGAATTCGAGAAAAAGAAAAACAAAAAAAATAACGATGGTTTTAATCACTTCCTTTTGGCTTAGTACTGGATAAGTAACTCTGTAGTAAGTACATTAAAAGTAATTTTGTTTATGTTAATTTTAAAACAAAAGCCGATGTTTTAGACTATGAACTATAATAAGTGTCTATAAGTAATAAAATAAGCCAATATGCACCATGTATTCACCATACTCTACTGTTATTTTTTATGATGTGTAACTTTTACTTGTACCTATATTCCCAAGAGGTAGAATTATTTTGATTATGTTTTGCTATCACATGCCTTTTCACACATCAAAATTAGATTGTTTTAAAATAATAACCATAATTTTATGAGCACAATTTTAGTATTCCGATTAAAATTTAAAACTAATAGCTTAGCAGCGCAACCGACGTCGGCTGACAAGGCTGCCGCTACCGTACTTACTTTTAATTTAACTCACGCGTAGGAGTGTCGATATGATCTCAATGCAAAAGGCCGCCTGTCTAACATGTTGATTTGACGATACAACACTTGAAAGCTTTTGTGAGTGCCTACATCCGCATCTTTTGTGCGATTACACTAGATAATTATCGGCTATAAGATCTGTTTTAGCTCTTCTAACTCACACCGTCATAAACGAATATAAATGCTTAAAATCACCGCATAACGGCCTTTCAGCCTTAATGACTTCCTTCGCTGACGTCCGAAATCGTCAGACAATAAGTGTGATGAATTGCCATTGTGTGAGAATCGGGCGGTGAAGTTATTTGCCGTGGCCGAGGCGGCATTTCATCCATTAATTAATAAGATACGCCCCGCGCTCAATCACGGCTGATATTTAGCCAGCGCGAGGAGTTATATTTATGCTCGGACGCACCTCTTAGTTAATTGCGTGCGATTCACTTATGAGCTAGGAATAACTTTAACGACAACAGCGTGTCTGCCGCGGGCGCGGGAAGCGACGCGCCGAACTTACATCACGCGTTCAACATTTACGACTACTTACATTATAGTCAAATGATATCTTACATCTCGAAGTGCATCCACCGGCGGTGGATAGAATTATGCACTAGTAAAGATAAGCCTGCATTTCCGGCATTAAAATATCATAAACAATAAACGCTACAATATATGCTAACGAAAGGAAATCGTATTTCAAAAGTTATCAGATAGAGAGTAACATTAAGCATTCGCAGGCAAATATCGATAAGGGGAGTACGGCGAGATATCGATAAAGGCTCTGGTTCGAGTCGCGTTCCTACGCGGGCGAGACTCGCCGCCGCCCTGTAATTTGCCGGCGGAGAGTGTTGGCTATTACTGCTGATACCGAGATCATAATAAATACGCCATTAACGCCCCCGCAGCACCCGAAACGACATAACCGCTTGACGGAACTTTCTCACTTTAGCCCCAATCTAGAATTAAATTACGTTTACTGACTTGCGGAAATGACTGTGTTTGAGCATATTAACGCGCTGAATTTAACTGTTCCATTTTAATTGAGGTTTTTCTTTTACAAACTAAATTGTCTTTGTTTATTGGTTAATTTTATTCTCAAAATAAAAACCAAATTATTATTTCAGTATTATTTCATCAGATTTATAGGAAAATAATCAATTGCAATGGATGGATGCAAGCCTCTTCCAACCGGTCTTATTGGAGATCCATAGGGGGGGCCTATGTCCAGCAGCGGACTTCTTATGGCTGATGGATGGATGGAATCAATTTCAACATCAACTACTTTCATTCTTTCTTTCTTTCAATCATCATAGCGTGATTGCTGGTGTGAATATTACTCAAATTGTAGAGTTAAATATAGTCTATTATAACATCTCGACAGAATATAATTCCGTATTACAGGGTATCTATTGAATTAGAGGGATGATATAAAAAAGGTGTAGGTTAGCGTGTGTGGGCACTACCTGTTTTAATCCTGTTCCAGAGAGCGCCGGCGCCCGGGGCTCTCCGGTGATAGATTACATTCGACACGCCATCTCGTGGTGTCACGCCGATTTGGAACTCGGCTCTCGCTCGTCACGCTCCGTTAAAACTTCGCATCTCAGATATCTCGCGTTTACTGCTAAATAGGTGTGCGCAATTTATGATGATAGCCTCGCACTGTAAAGGATACGCTGTTATAATTTTATAGTACTTTTACTTCCTCCAATGAGAATAGGTGATATGAATACCGCTGGAACACGTTAGAAGCAAGCCACTTCTATGCCGTGCATTAAAAAATTTATGGGGAAGCTTATGTTTAACATTAGATGTTCTACAACTGACATAACGACGATGGTAGATAGACAAATATTGACCTCTAACCTCTATATTGATTCGAGTATTGCGGCGTTTCGTCCCGCAAGCGGTTCGGCCCGCGGGTCGAATCGCCCAAGACTCTTTACACTCATTCACACTAGATATTTTAATGTACTTAAAAACAAAAGACAAATTAGTGATACAGCTGCAGCCTTATCATTAAAAATGAAACTTTTTAGAAGCAACTATGCAAATGCAGTTTTGATCGTGGAATTGTTTTTTGTGCTGAATATCGCACTTTGCCTCCTATGTCTATCAGCAAAGCGCAAAGCGCCATTACAGCTGTAGAGCAAGGAACACCAACATTTGTATCGAGCAGGCGTGAAAGATTCATTATTGCGCGGTACAAGTGGCAATAGTTCGTAGAGAGGCGAAAATAGCGAGTTAACGGGAAGCGTGCTCGGTGGGAGTCGCGACAGCCTCCTGGAACCGATAAAGGGCAACAGCGCCGCGGCAGTAAACGCGCGCGATCGCCGCGCCTCGTTAACCAGCACCTCTCGTAAACCCGCTTCGCCGAAACAATCCACACCACAACCACGGATCCTAATTATTACACTAAAAAAACCTTAATATTATAATGTTTTTCCTTCAATATAATCTTTTCAGAACAGCTATTACTTTAGTTCTAGAAAATCAAGCCCAAAAGGAACAGTTGCGTAGAACGCATAAAAAGTTTATGGGATTCGCTAACGCCACGTGGCTCGTGGTGGCCGGCGTTCCCCGAACAGCTTTATAGTTTATAGACTACGGACCGCTGAAAACCAACGAACACGCGAACTCACAAAACGCACTTTCACAGAATTTGACGCGTTCGCGCTTACTGCGCGACTTGTTTTGCTTACTTTTGTCGGGTAGGAACTTTCTCGGGCAGTAAAGATTTAATACATTTACTCGTAACATCTCTGTTAAGCTAAGGTTACCTAAGTATGTTTTAATTAACATAGACATGCTTAGAGTTATATTATGGTTGTTTTTTTGACAATAATGGTTTATGACCAAGTTTGATTATTCATCAGTACCTACCTACCTATCAACATCTTAGTCGTATAACGTAAGTTCGATACTGGACATAGATTCTCCTATACATATTACTACATCAAATGAGACCGATCGGAAGCAGTTTAAGTTCAGTGTATCTTAAAAATCGTTGGTTTGCTTTAAAAGCTAGTTTCTTATGCTGCGCTAGCCGCTTCGTGGTCTCCATTCGAAAACTTTATGGTTTTATATTCTATCAGTTCTCAGTGCCCTGTGGGTGCTAATTCCAGCAAATTACCAAGTTAATTACAACTTACA
Source organism: Hypomecis punctinalis (assembly GCA_949316475.1). Classification (NCBI taxonomy): domain Eukaryota; kingdom Metazoa; phylum Arthropoda; class Insecta; order Lepidoptera; family Geometridae; genus Hypomecis; species Hypomecis punctinalis. Next base: position 7,872,283 of record OX438799.1, on the reverse strand, counting down.
ATATATAGGGTGTATATTTTGATAAATTTGATATCATCCAATCATGTTCACAAAATTATTTTCATTGTTAGTACTTATAGGTCCCGGCACGTAAGTTGAACAAAAAAATATCACTCTCTACCTTTCGTTAGCAGAGAAAACAAAAGAGAGGTAGCTATGGTTTAACGTTCAAGTTGTTTGCCGGCTACTATACAGTTACGTAATCTTAATGAAATAAATGTCCATATAAAAGACATCAACGCACACCAATTGACATGAATCGACACGATTAAACATGAGCTTTGTATGGTCGGTCCGCAGAGACCCGATGGAGCTGATGCTGATGGAGCAGCAGCTGCTGCGGTCGCCACTGCGGCTGTACGCAGGCGGTGCGGGCGGCGAGGAGGAAGCGGAGAAGCGCGCGGCGTGGGCGCGCGCGCCGGCCGCGCTGCAGCTGCTGGCGCTGGGCGGGCGAGGCTGGGCGGGCGCTGCCTGGCCGCAGCCGCTAGCTCTGCCGCCCGACCTGTGGCTGCAGAAGCCGCCGCCGCCGCTGCGCTACTGCCCTTACCCGCCGCCCGCGCCGCGCCCCGACCACAATCACTCGCCCACGCACCCGCTCTGAACGCGCCCGGCTGCCACGGAGAAACCGATTTTTCATCCTAACGGGATTGCGATAGATTCATAGTTTGGCAAAAAATAATAAAAAAGATGTAATCTGTGCCTCCTGAGGCAAATTGAGAATTAGTATAAACTCTAACACTTAAACATTTTTTTGTTTGAAAGAAAACTGATAAAGAATGCTTTTAGTCAAGGAAGCTTTGTTGATAATTACTTTATCTTGGAGTTGCATCCCTATCTTTATCTATTTTCTTTTGCCAAACTATTACATACGTCACCAGATTAGGAGATAAAGCTTGTACAGTCGGCGTAAAAATTTATAAGTAAAATCTGCGCTTGAAACCTTGTAGGTATCGGACAGAATTGTTAAAAAAAATGCCACAGGACTAAATAATGGCAAAGTGCACTGTGTGGACTGATATCGAAAAGATTTTCATATTAAAACACTAATTTATTCAGAGATAACTTTAAATAGTACCTATCTATGTGTCGTAGTACCCTACGATAATGATATTTATTCCTAGGTATCTGTATTCGTCTGTAAGGGTTGTCGATAGCTGTAATTTCATGGTTCCTACCCGAAAGTAAAATTATTTCATGTGTAATTTTAAGGTAGAGTCTTATGGATAAAACAATAGTTACCGGCCTTAAACGAATATGGTTTTCGCAAACTTTATGCTTTGACCATGATTCGAATAACTTGATTATTTTTAATCTTTCTAAGCCAAAGAATAAACAATCTCCAACCTGAATTATAATTTCCTGTGCGTTGAAACTGTTTATGTGAAGAAAATAATCTGTTACGGTAAACATTCGCAAAATATGACATTCCAATGTAAGAAAATAATTATTTTAAGGTTTTTTTATAACATGATAAAAATCTCAATCAGAATGATAAGACTTGGTGAAGGTTACACAATAAATACTACAATCATATTGCTATTTAAGATTCGCTCATTTAAAATAACTGACTTTTCCTTCTCAGTAATTATATGTTTAGACTTAATATTCATAGTACCTAACTCTCTTAATTCCAAGCCCAGTGATAGTAAATTACTTTATACATTTAAAATACTTGTAATGTGTGTACATTTTATAAACGTAAAATATTTATATTTCTCTTAAGTTAAATATAAAACTGGATGTAAGTATGTATAGTGGTTGACTAAATTATTTTTGTAGGGTAAGCACTGTACATAGAGGGTCACTTAGATGTTTATATTGATTAAGAGGTATTTTATTGTCAGTAGTAGAAAAATAAATACTTTGCTCACATTGTCTTACTGAATAATTATTGACGGCATAATTGTAACAGCTTTCCTATGCACTACAGTATGTTCGTTATTCATATTACATACTAACAAATTGTTTGGCAAAAAAAAACATAATTAGTATTTGTTTAAGCCAAGTATAGCCAGCGACATATTAAAAACTATTATATTTCATTTTTGGATATCTAAGATGTTTCTTAGAAATCCAAAAATGAAATATAATATCACGAGTTCTTAGTGTTAGACTGAGCCACTTTTATTTCTAGCTGAGAGAGAAAAATGGAAAGACAATGTGATACATGGCTCGTGCTAAGAGCTTGCAGTATGAGAACTCATGGCAGAAAATATGTAAAATGGTACGACCAGTTACTTGTTGCTCGATTTATACCATTAATTATTTTATATGATCCTACGATGACGATGTAGAATATTCTATTGGTATATTATATGCAACTTTAAATTATTGCATAAAATTATATATTAAATATGACATTAAAAAGCGTTTGATCATTTAGAAAAAAGGTTAAAAATACATTTTAGCTCAGATTATACTGCATTGTATAAAATCTTTGCTCATTTAATTAATTAATTTAATTAATTTAATTAAATAATCATTTATTCAAGTATCAAAGACTCAACAATAAAAAAAAAGTTTAAAAATCACATAATCAGTCACATTACATTTAAGATTACTTTGTATCCATTATTATTAAATACTACGGGACTAATCGCGCATTAAAACCCGTGACCACGGTCGATGCAACTCGGCCGAAACGTCGGGTTGATGAGGTATTTATTTATCTCGTAATTTTAGTGTGCGATAAGTCCCGTAGTATATAATAATAATCAAATAGTGTTCAAATCGCGATAGTTTAAAAACAATACTTTGTATCCGTTGTTAGGATCGCGTGTCAATTTATTCACAAATTATAAACACCTTGACGTCATCTGTGCTTTTATAGCCTGTCTCTAAGAACCGCTTTACATGCTAGTTTGTTGTGCGCAGGACATGGGATGTGCCGTTTTGTAGTAATTGCTTGTAAATGTTATGTTGAGTAGCCATATTATACCCTACCTGAGGAATTTCAATTACTTTTTTATAACGTGACATTTTTGTACAAAACTTTTATGGCAGACTTATGCAGAAGTCCCTTTAAGTCGTAGTGACTCAAATTATAAAGCATTATAACTAAATAGGTGATAATTATAGTACCTACTAGTGGCACTAATGGTTGGCTCCGTATAAGTCTAGTTTTCTTAAGTGATGTCCAATCCGTGACGGTGTATATTTGGTATAAACAAATCATGAAACATTACCTAGTTTTTTAAATAATGTATCAACTGACTGCTACCGTGATCAGATGACATGCCAAAATGTAGGTTTTGATTGTTTGATTAGTTTAGCCATGTCGGACTCTGACACTAAAACTTTAGCACCTATAACCATAAGACAATAAGATCATGTTTTTTATATCCCTCCGTCTGTGCAAAATTGGCAAAATTATTATGTGAAATTTTATTTATTATAATGCACTTAAAATGTAAATGCAAACAGTTCTTTGTTTGCATTAAGTATGACGTCAGAGATAAACTGTTAGTTCCACTCAGCACATGCTGTCCTTGTTGTGTTTAGGTATTCTATTAAATCTTTAATTTTAGTCACATACAACTCAAACAAACACATGACACTACCGTATCAAAAGCAATCAAAACTAAATAATAGACAGACAGACAGACAAACTCTTTATTTATAACCACAAAGCTAAATTAAACAATGGCGGTCTTATTACCCATGGCGATTTCTTCCAGACAACCATGAATACACTTTGTATGAGATCTAAATAGAGTCTGTATTATCTAAGAATATTTATTTAGAAAGAAACATTCTACATAAGTTACCAAGTCATAAATTACAAGGTGTTCAATTTTGTTATAAATTGATACCAATAAATATGTATCATAATTATGTATCGTATTTAGTACCTACTCCTTGTTTTTATATTGGCATACTATTGGATATTTTAACCAAACCCATTTTTTGAACTTTCGACAATGCAAAATACAGTATTCAAGTATTTTACGAATGATTAGAAATCAGAACGGCCATCAGCCAAAATATTACACTAATGATATTAATATTGAAAAAATACTACCCATTAAATATACATTTAATATTGTCTGAACTAAAGAACTAAGTAATGAATTAGTGAATCATACCTCAATAACGAATTACGATATAAATTATTGTATCAAATGCCCCTGCCTCCTCCGGTGGCTGCCGGGGTACATTGGGGTGCGTCACAATAATTGTTTATCAAATTACGCGCCCTCCCGACCCTCTCGGCCCTCCCGACTTCTGTAACCACATATCCGGTGGGTTTTGTATGATGTGGCAATAATGTCAATCGTATAAGCAATTTCGCAATGAATCAAACTTAAATTGGCTATAATTTAAGAGTTTGAATTTTGTACATTTGTTTAGAAGTTCTAGCAAACTTGGCTAGTATCATTTAGCTATGTTTGTGACTTTTAACTTAGAGTAGGTGTATGAAGAAAGTTTGTGATTTTGAATGTGAATCAGCTATCTTTTGATTACTTTTAGATTTTTTAAGTACAGTATAAAACACTACTTCATATACATAATATATTATATAACCAAACATACACCCTAGTTTAAGTAAACTACAATGTGAACATGAGTTCTATATGTAATATGCCATATAATTGATATGACAAGTATGAAATGTGATTATGTAAGCAATATTCATTAGACGATCTGTAACTCTCCTTGAAGATGTTTTAACTTAATCGCTGAATGTCATATGTACCTTAGAAACCTGCGTTTTTCATATGCAAATGCACCTTTGATGTCAAATTTTAAAATGATAATATTATGTACTTGTATATTAATTATCTTTAATTGCGTAGGCCCAATCATTAGGGTTCCATCGTAAATTTAATAATAGCAACGTAAAATTGCTCTGTACCGAATGTCTGAAGTGAAAAAAAAAAACAGAAATATTCTAAATTGCTAATATAACTACGATTGCGCCTTCATAATTGGGTCTAATATATTGTTTATTAGCTAATTTATCGCCTTGTTTTAAATTTTATTTATCTGATGAAACTTTTTTGTCATTTTATCTGTTAATACAATGTGAGCACTAAGTGAAAGTAGGAACACATATCAGGGTTACGCCCTACGTGTTAATAAACTAAAAATCAACCAAACGGTGTTTTATTTATTGATCAAATCACTTTGTAGCGATTACTAACAATTTACAAACACAGTAAGATTAACTGCTTATAATATTTTATGTGTAGGTACATAGGTATCAATGAAATTATTTTTATCGTGCTTCACACACTAGGTGTATAGAAACTTTCTTTTTTTGATAAACATTTCAAAAATTGATGCGTTCGCAGGATTTGAACCTGCATCCTCTGGGACTCCGGCTCAGATGCTTTGGCCAATTAAGCTAAAACGCTCTCTGCGAAGGTGCCGAATTAGTGAATGTTTATCATTTTTACCAACTACTACGTTGTTGGAAGCGCCATTTGTGAGAACTGCTTTAAACCAGTTAGTCACATAATGTAAAATTATTAGAACTTCTTACCATTAACGAGTAATGACGCATTGCTTAATCAATGAAATTATTTTTATCGTGCTTCACACACTAGGTGTATAGAAACTTTATTTTTGTGATAAACAATGACGCAGGTTCAAATCCTGCGAACGCGTCAATTTTTGAAATGTTTATCACAAAAAAAAAGTTTTTATATAGGTATCTTTACATAAAATATTATTGAGTTGCGAATCGGCAACTGTTAAGAAATATCGAATTTGTTGCTTAGTTGTGATTAAATTTCATATTACCTATATGGATACTAACCCGCCAAGGAATGAATTTGTCTTACTTATTTTCAAACATGCTAATAATCTTTTTTATCATCCGTGCTTGACTACCAACTCATTTGATGGTAAGGAACGTTGTGGTCGAAGATGAAGCATGCAGACTTAGAAGATACCTATTCACTCTGAATAAAAAGCTTCAGATTAGGTTTATTCCTCAGGAATAGGAGTACGGTTAGTAGTGACGCGACATATTACTTGTCTTGTAGTAAAAAGAAGATGGTAGGAATATTTAATAAGGTCGTTTAGCTTTGAGGTACATTATCCGAAATGAATCCTGTAAGAAATCTCCAGATTTGAAACCCTAAGGCGGCGCTCTAGGCTATGAAGTTATCTTGCATCTATCTTTTCATCACATGTGAGCTGATCACTTCACTGATCTACTGATTTTAGAATCAGAAATTTAGAATATTTCGGTACATATTAAGGCTAATGATATTTAAAATATTGATTCCGCACAGAACCCTTAAATATTTGACTTTTTTCACAGATAGATATAATTATTGTCATGCCTTATTGCTGCTACTGCTGCTCCAAAATAAATACCTATCTATGTAGAATTTCCTTTATTGCTCACATCATAAGTTGAAAACTACAATTAAATAAAATATTCTTAGTAAGCTCCCTGCGAGATTAAATCAGAAATGAGGAGATAACCGTAGAAAATCCAAAAATACCGACATAACCCAGTTGATCGGAAAGTTGAAATGGCAGTGGGCAGGACATATAGCACGAAGGACTGATGACCGATGGAATCGAAAAGTAAAAGAGGATACCACGTACCGGCAAGCGCAGCGTAGGACGTCCGTCTACATGGTGAACGGATGACCTCATTAAGACCGCAGGATCGCGCTGGATGCAAGCTGCAAGCCGACCGATTTAATTGGAGATCTATAGGGGAGGTCTATGTCCAATAGTAGACGTCTTGTGGCTGAAACGACATCGACGACAATATTCTTAGCTATGTATTATAACAATTAACGGTCTTATCGCTGCAAGCAAATTAACTATGTCAGATATAAGTGACTGCAGTAGGTAATCACAGGAAAGAAAGGAAAGTATAAATTATATGCAGAAATAAAATTACACACCAAACAAGTGAAACCAAACTTGATGATGTCTCTACCTCAACTTATACCTTTTACCATTAATTGCAATATTTACTCAAATGTAACGAATGAAATATACAGTTCTTAAACGGAGTTATGAACCGTTACTACAACACGACCAATAAATAATCGTCACACTTCTTTATTAAGTGTCATTAGGGTTTATTAAGCGCGTATATATCGTCGATGATCGGCCTTCCGTCCGTCCGGTAATTGCCGGCGATGAGGCGGCCTACAAATTGAAAGCGGCCGAAGCCCGAGGCGCGTATTGATGGATCTGCTGCCATCGGGAAATTATAGCTGGCCCTTGCGACAGCTTCGCAAATTGTGCGTATAATGCTAGTAAATAATACGCCACCCGCTATAAATTCATGACGTGCTAGGATGTAATGAGTGCGTCTCGTACGTGCAAGACATCACTAGCACTCGAGATCTTACACCTACACTTCACCAATGGCATACAGGTGTCTACGCCTCTACGATAGAGCAAGAATTTTAGTACAGGATATAGAATCGTTCTAACTAATTATAAGTATAGGCTAGGTGTTTTAATGACGTCATGTCACATTAAAATACTCGACGATGTGAGTATTCCCAGGGTGAAATAGCCAGTCCAGCCGATACATAAAATACGCTCACTCGCTCGCAGGGCGTATTCTGCAGACACCGACTGATTGACGCCTTTCATTACCGGTCCTCATTGTTCGCCGCCAAACGAATTGCATATCCTTTCGAAATCACAACACATTTCATAATTATGGACTATTGTGGAGTTGTCGGGGCTAATTCCTCGGGGAGCAGCGCCCGGGGCTCGAGATATATCGACGCCCGTAAACACGAACTGATCCAGTAATGGCTGGCGTTGATTAGTTTTCAAGGGAAACACTAGTTCGAAGAAAGGTCTTGAATTTAATGTCCTGTCAGAAACGGTTTCAATAGCGCATTGTAATGTGAACGATGCTGCCCTAGACGGGCTTTAATATTCCTGAATATATGTGTGAAGTGAGAAGTCGGGCTACATGAAATTACTTTTAAATTCATAATAAGTACCATCTAAAAAAAATCTCTCAAAGAACATACCTAAGTTTATGTAATTATCTTCTAGAGATAATAATGGCGGCAGATTATTTTATTTATTTGATAATTTATCAGATGAAACAGCTCATATTATTATATGCCATCCCGGGACCGTACCCTTCCTTGCCCTGGCTTGCCCTCAGCGAGATCAAGATCTGCCGGCGCTATGTTGGGTCCACATATTTATGTTTTGTAAGTATAACAATAGATAATACGCTAAGCTCACGAACGTGCCTTGCTCATACCAATTAACTTCAATCGCAAAATAATGAGGAAACGAGGATCCAAACAAGCAGAAATCAGGTGAGATAATTCGACGTGTATTGCGAAAGTCCCGGTCGAGCGAGCTCAATCGGGGATCGGGACAGACGTCGCGTCAGCGGCGCCGTGGCCGGAGTCCCGTGGCAAACGTTTTTCTAAGTCCATGTTGCAACGGTGTCCGTCTGTCGGACGCGTCCGGCGTCAGCTGCCAGCTCGGATCGGATAGACAAGTAAATAGAGCTGGGCTAATCGTCGCGTCCAGCGAGGGAAACGACGAATTACTCCGTCACGGGCCGACCAACAATTGCTTTGTATTGGCGATAGACTGAGACTTGATACTCTTGATAGGAAAGCGAATGCTTAAAAAATACGAAATTACGTATCTAAGTTGAAAGCACTGCTTAGATTCTAAAGTTCCGTTGAATAGTTTAGCACATGTGCTGTTGTAGAGTAGGTAATGCTACGGTCAGGACGTTGAGTGACGGGCTAGTTGGTGTAAAATAGCATGATTATCGTGAGCTGGTGCGGAGCAGTGCCGAGAGGAGCCGTCGGTAGGTTGCGACGTGATCGACAGGAGACAGCCTAACCGCCGCCACGTCCGTGCTCATTGATAGCCCTAAGCCCCAGAGCATTAGGCATCGGTACCTATAGAGGCGCCGTTATCCTTTCAACGTGTTACCGCTATATGAATATATAGGTAAATACAAGAGCTAAACCACTAAATCAAACCATTCGTATTAATGCGATACAACCATTTCTTGTAGCCAAAAGGCTGTTTATCAGAATGCGCATTGAAAAGTGTCACAGCGTTAAAAACTGCAACACTGCCTGAACACGGACCTTAGTACCAGGAAGAGTAATTTATTTACTCGTACATAGGACATGCCTAGTGCGGGTGCTAGGATTATGTTTTCAAAGTTCTTCCAGAGAAGTAACAATGTTTTCTTTCACTGAAAAGCCAGTGGTGTGTATATGGGTAGGTAGGTACTTAAATTCTAAATAACTCATTGAACGTAATTGTTTGAGCCTACGCCTTCTTGTAAGGCGAACGTTTTCGCAATAGTCTACTAAGTACAGCCTTTGATGCCAAGAATCTCGTAGGTACTTACTAATCTCGTATTATTGGTAAAACATTTAGAGCTGTTATTGTTATGCCCATTCAAATTAGCGAGAATTTAAGCAAGTTCATTTAGGCCGGATGGCTAGTCTTGGTGTCCGAGATATTCATAAACTAAAAACTTTACTGTAAAAATAAAGACTTTCAAATATGCAATATTTCATACTCAAACGATTAACACCAATAACATAACATTTTGTTACAGTTTAATGGGTGGAAAGAGTTTTCTCCCAGAATGTATATTTTATCAAAAATGTACTGAAAATTTTCTCGTCCTTCTACAGAAAAGGCGAAATCACTAGTCAATTCACGATCCTCTTAAAGACGCTAAAATCAAATGATATTATAAAAAATATGGTATTATAGTAGGGATGTATATTAAATCTATATACTTATGTATAACTAGATACATACCAGTGCCATGTTGAGTTCCAGCAGATTTCTAAACTAGTTACTAAAGACACAATGCTCAGGGCCTCGGACTGTTACAGACAGGCCGACAGACTTGGAACCGTAGTTCGATAATAACGATAATTGCAGGAACGTGGCCATCACGGCCCATTTGCCTGGACGCTACACTGGCACTGGGCTATTGAGGCCCGCATCTCGACCAAGGAGCTCCAAGTTTATGTAACGTCTTGGAGATAATGGCTCACTTTGGACATTTGAACGGCTGCCTGTGTGTAATACTGACATTAGGAAAGGCCTATTTGATTTGCAAGAGAATTATCGATGGAAATTACTTAAGTTAAATCTTACCTATCTGTTCGATCATCCATCCATCAGCCATAGGACGTCCACTACTGGACATAGGCCTCTCCTATGAATCTCCCATAAGACCAGTTGGAAGCGACTTGCATCCAGCACGATCCTGCCGTCTTAATGAGATCATCCGACCATTTTGTGGGTGGACTTTCTACGTTGCGATTGCTAGTACGTCGTCTCCACTCAAGAACTTTTCGATCCCATCGGTCATCAGTCCTCTGCGTTATGTGCCCTGCCCATTGCCACTTCAACCTGCCAATCTGATGGGCTGTCGATAACTTTTGTTCTTCTACGAATCTCTTTATTTCTAATTTGGTCTCGCAGAGAGAGCGATCACAGCATACCTACTCATACTCTAACAAACCTTCTCTAGTTTAAACGTTTTGATTAAAATAAGATGAGTAGTGAAACGAAAAAAGGAAAGTATGTTATTTTCTGTAGTTTAACCTGTTGACACAAACACGAAGGATATTTATGGTCATTGTGATTTATGACACATAAATATTATAATCGATAATGTTTGTAACACAAGAATAACAGAACGAGTCCCGTCTCCCACTTGGCTATTTTTGGCATACACAATTGTAAACATAAACATCTTTATAAAATAACGCTAAATTTTGACATGCACGTTACACCTACATTGTTTATTAAATTAATATACTATTTGCGACACCCTAACGACAGGGTATAATGTGTACTGTGTTACTATTATATAAGTGTAAATAATTGTAACTAGACATATTATAAGGCAATTTTATACCGAAATAAATAAATAAATAATAAAATTAGCCTTTCTAATTTTTTTAATAGGAAATAATATACAAAATCTTTAACGAATCAATCTCAACGGTAGCAATTAAATCAATTATTGTTTCCTTATTCCGTTAACAAAATCCCCTACTTACATTTTAACTTGATTACTTGATTGCGAATCTATCAATACGAGTACCTAAGTAACACATTGCAAATTCAATAAACAAAATACCTTTCACATCGTCCGACGGAACATAAAGTTGCAATTATTATAATGAGAGTCCGCGGCGAAAGTTCTTCAAGGTAGGAATCGATTACTTTGTAGTTTTATTAAAGGAAACCAGCAATAGGCGCGTTTTTATGTGCTGTTCAATGACGGTGTAGTGCAATATAGATACCTACTTCAACTTACTTTTGGTTGCCACAGACAATTTTTATTACTTATTAATTGCAAGGTATGAGGCAACGGTCTGATGGCTTCTGGCTTGATCAAACAATGTTACAGTTGCAACACGATTTCTAGTTTTACTGTAGACTTTGTAGAAGCACTTGAGAAAGAAGTTATGTACCGAAACTTGATATAAAATTGATTGCAATGTAACTAATGTAATGCAATGCTATTAGCTAAAATTGGTATTGCGATTGTATTTTTGTGAACCACTTTTGGTTCCAATGATGATTTAGTGGGTTGACATGATTGTTTAATACGTATAATATGTTCAATACATTAATCTGACAATGAATTTGAACCATTAGTGAAGAAACACAATGTGAGAAAGTTTACCTATCTATAGGCTGACGCAAGTGGAAAATCTATTGTCGAGAGTCATCACAGAGTAGGTACGAGTACTTATTACAATATTTACCGCAATGGGGAACATAACCTATAAAAGAAGTGAGACTAGGGATTCCAGTAGCTTGAGTTGAGAGCTATAATAGATCCAACCGTTTATTTTCTTTTTGACAGCACCAATAGAACGTAACTGCGTCATGTTACGCAAAAGTTCACTTTTAAATGCGAGGTTTTAAAAATATGACAACTGCCTAAGTTTGCTCCTTGATCCCGTATAATAATCATCTTTGACATATTAAGTCCATAAGTGTAGTAGTTTTTTTTTATAAATTACATAAAATAACAAATGTTTTAAAAAAAATACGTTCTATGGATACATACACACGATAGCCATAGAACGTATTTTTTTTTAAAACTTCGCATTTAAAAGTGAATTTTTGCGTAACATGACGCAGTTACGTTCTATTGGTGCTGTCAAAAAGAAAATAAACGGTTGGATCTATTACAGTTTATTGTACTATTTTTGACAACTAACCACATAAAGTTGTAGTATGCTTACAAAAAAAATAGTACTTAGTCGCTAAAAACTATTCCAAGATCAAGATTTAAAATTATTGATAGCTCAAATGCTCATGGCATTGGCTGACCCGCGCTCTGCGCCAGCGCATCAGTTCAGCGAAGATGCTGTAGAGACACGTAGAGCGCCGAGCGAGGTGATCCCTCAGGTGCGCCCTCGGACTCCGCCCCCTTGTTTATTGCTTATTAGCGGCGGCACGTTTGAACTGGCATCCTTTGTTCTCGCCGACAACCCCGCGCACCCCGCCACCCCCGAGAGCGGTCACGAGCGCGGGCGCACCGTGTAAGCTACGCGAATCATAAATTCTTGCTATTTGACGTCAGCCGCCTGGTGATATCGATCTCGGTGCAATGATATCGCATGTAGGAAGGAAGAGCGCCGTAAATTACATGCACTTTTAAAACTGCTCGCTCGTATTTACGCTTTATAGGTTACGACATGAACGCCGGGCAAAATACTTCTTATTAATTTTCAGAAGCCAAACTAAACTAACTTATTTGATGTAATTAACTCGTCTTACTAAATCTTTGACGTTTATTGCGGAAAATTATCCAGTTTTTGTAGCCGCAATATAGTCGCGTGAGATCTCACCTGCTTTCAGTATTACGACTCCAATAAACAACTTTAAATTGTAATTAGCTTGTAGGTACCTTCACGGACAATTATGTGTAATTGTCTTGCGGTTTTCCGTAACTTATTATCAGAATGTAGATTATACATTGTTACATAAAAAAAGTGAAAAAGCAGTAAGCATGTTGTATGGTAAGCAGGCGACGAGCGGCCGGCTGCTGGCGCGATCGCGCGAATTAGCGCGCTTGCTCGCCGCGTGTAGCCACCGCTCATTATGACAATAATTACTAATTTGCCGCTTACTTTACTGCCTTTGCAAAAACACTCTATGAATAATTACGCACTTTACAGCGTTACATCGTATCTTAGGGTATTGCAACACACTGCAGTACTCCATTCGTAGAACATTTCTCTCATCGTTCCATAAAATTAATCTAGGAAGGTAAGTATTACAAGCTTAAAAAAACCGGACAAGTGCGAGTCAGGCTCGCACATCGAGGGTTCCGTACAAACACGTTGTTAAAATAATTAGAAACCTGTTTTAGCATGTGCTAATGAAGTTATTTTATATGATACCTTACATGATACGATTTACTCACTTTGAATTTTGAACCCATATTTTGTGAATTTTGAGACCCTATTTTTTGTGATTTAAATAAAAATGTACAGTTTTCAGATTTATTCCTATATGTGTACTTTGAGACAATGCTTCTCGCCAAATTTCATAGTTCTATGTCAACGGGAAGTACCCTGAAGGTTTTGATTTTTGTGAGTGCGAAATATGCGGTTTTTTACGACATAAACGGCTCTAACTTTTTTAAACGATAACTGAGAAGTTTTTCTTTTATACAACTGCAAAAGACCGTAGATATACGTATACAGTTTAAATTTCAACTCGATATCTTTACGCCTTCCCGAGATAAAGAGTCTTGACATACACACAGACGGACAGACGGACAACAAAGTGATCCTATAAGGGTTCCATTTTTTCCGTTTGCGGTACAGAACCCTAAAAATATCTAAGTAGATAGCGTAAACAGCAAATGCAAACATTTTTAACTATTTAACAAATGCAAACATTTTAACTAAATATGTTTAGCGATATATTAATAAATAAATAATACGCATATAAAGTATGTATAGCAAAATTCGAAAAATTTAAAGTTTGTTGTAAAATTTTTTTTTTCTTTATCTGTATACCTATTCCAAACTTTAGTTATTATATTCTTAGTAAGTATCAGGTTTTCAATTGATAAAGGAAACCTTTTATAGTTGTCTAACCGCGTATCATATTATTATAATGTTAATTTATCTAATTTATATTATTATTGTATCCAAAATGTTTCACTATAATTATACCTAAGTATGCTACTGTAAACAAGAGCGCGCACACTGTATACTTCGGCAATTCTCAACTTCACTTGGGTTACCAAAAAACAGGCCGAGCCGAGTTTGGAACCCACAGTTAAGTCCAAAAACTCTTGTCTGTAATTTCCCTTATAGCACATATCATCCAACAGCTATGTAACAATTTTTGTCAAATAAACATATTTCTATTCTATTCTATTTCTATTTCTATTAAATGTCTTGTAAGAGTTTCGTGCTGTCTTCCAACATACGAGTATTTTAGAAATGTAAACCTTTTTATACGGTCTACTTTCTTTTGTGTTGCGACACACCGTTTCTCATCTCTATCATCCAAAATAAAATCAGCCAAAGCATCATGAAAGTGCTTCAACATCCGTGAGCACAGCATTTTAAACACACATGGCTATCAAAAGATTAGTGTTATTTATGACATTAATTTTTCTTTGAAACGACTGCCGAAGTTCCCCGTAGAGATCGATATCAGCTCTGCTCAATAGTAAACGCATTAGGCACCAACATGTCTGGGCGTGGGTGAGTTCTTCGAATATCTCGGGAATAATTGATCTTGTATCTAACGAGAGAATGACAGAACGATTGGCGGCGGCCGACGATTCTCAGCTATCAACGAAATGACCGCATCACGCAAATTACGGGGGCGATAGCATCGTGCGATAGAACACACGAGTATGGCTACGAGCAAACCTGGGCATCAGAGGCGTCAAATGAGATGTGAGCTAGGTGTCTGATACTAAGAGAGAAAGAATGAAAGTATCTAAAGCAATATTAGTACCTACGAGTATATTATGTATGTTCTGTGTTTAAAAATCAACAAAAGATGATGACAAAATAATGTCGCCCTGCTATAGTAAATACCTTAGCATCTCTTTATATGTCACATTGATTTTGTTGTCTTCGATGCTTATAAGTGAAATAGACACTTCACTGAAAACCTAAACATAATATAAAACGCAGCACTCATAGAGCTCTATGAATGATAAAACTTTATTTTGTTACCTGTTACGCCATAGGTTACGCAAGTTTAAGGTAAGTAGGTATACCTATAGGTACGCACTTTTGTGCTTAGCTAGATATTAAGCTGCGCCAATGAAAATACTCACAGTTCAGACTTAGAAATTAAAACGAGCATTGAAAATTAAAAAAGTGAAACCAAAGACAGAGATAAATGTATAAAATGCGCCTCAGTATGCAAGTGGTATGATCGGGTTGATATCGCAGGCGGGCGGCGCGGCGGTCGCTAATGGTGCGATCGTAGAGTTCTAAAGCGAGACATTATCTATACCTGGCGTGCGAGACACTTATATGATAATATATCTTTGTAATGAAAAATAATAAATTTATAATGAATCTTTACACAACGTAAAATACATTGTAGAATGCTGTGTGTGTGATCGCACATTTAGTGATTTTTTGTGCTTTGTGAACATACTCACAAAGCACAAAAAATCACTAAATATACAATAATTATTATGTATTAAATTCCATTGCTTGCTGCACAAACATCGTGAGCCAAAGCACATAAGTGTAATTGACGAGCTACATAACAATTACAATTTAAACACATTCAATTAAACAAACAAAAAAAAACATTCAAAATAAAAACAATTAGAACAAGTCAATAAATTACTATTGACTTTGTATTAACAAATGTCAAAGTAAAAAAAAACTCAAAATAAAATGTCATAAGTAAAAATGTCATAATGTCAAAATTAAATGTCATATTAAATAATGAAATTGAAAATAAATTAATGTCAATAGCACTACGATTATATGATACTAAACTTTAACTTAAAAAACTGATACAGTAGATGGAACACTTGGGGTTACGCATAACTGTGATTTGCAGCAGTTTCGTGGGACATTAGTTCCCTTCTAAATTGAGTCGACATGTTCCATCTAGCAAGATCTGTGGGTGCGATGGTATCGGCCACGCCCGCGATGCAAGGCGATGCGCCGCGCTGCGATTCGCTGCGATATCGTGGATACTGAAAACAATTTATGGGCTCATATTGTAGAGCCGCTTTAATAACTTCCACTCTGCATTTCTATCGTTCTGATAGCTTCTTTGATAGAGAACAAAACATACCAAACCTTTAGAGTACCTGGAGAGAATAGTACATTGTTCACCGAGAGGAGAAAGTGACCGATTACCGTCGAGGGTGTCGTTTGAAACACACTTTAAAACACCCGAGATCGGGAATCGCACTTTCTCTCGAGTGATACATAGTGCTTTATACTACACCTACGAGGAAAATAAAAAACTAAATCTTTACTATTTTACTTTTCTACGAAAACTGAATCCTCAAACAACACACAAATTGAAAATGGCGCCAAGGGCGTCTGCAATTTTCACATGTTCTTTTTTCAAATTGTTTGACACCATCCAACACACAGCTAGTGGCCAGTGTCATTTTGCGAACTTGGAGATAAAAACTCACTGTAAAAACTTTTTGGCTTTTGATATTTAGGTTACCAGCGCATAGTCTTACCCAAAATTAAAAAAGAAAAACCACGTAAGAAATGGATTTTCATACACTTTTCTCTCCCGCTCAGATGCGTTTTCTCGCCGCATATTTGTTCGATATGCAATGACGTACTTTCTACCGTAAATTTGATAAAGTATCAAGGTACTTTCCGAGCAGGTGTAGTATAAAAAAACATTAATACATACTACTTTAATTGGGCCTCTTCAAAATTTGTAGCAGAAGCTTTTAAGTGCTACGACTAACCCGCAGACCTATTAGATCCATCTTTACTCTATTGAATGTTAATTATGCACATATTAGGTCATACTTAAGTTGAACTCTGTGTGTACCTACTAACAATTTGTCAGGGAAAACATGTGTGTTGAATAGTTCTCTAACAATTCACTAACAATACTAGTTAATCTTATTAGATCCTTATTATATTAGGTAATCAAAACAGGATAGTTTTCGAGAAAGACCCTGTAACAAACACATTCAAAATCTCTACATAGTATAAAACAAAGTCACTTCCCGCTGGCTGTCCCTATGTATGCTTAGCTTAAATCTTTAAAACTACGTAACTGGTCTTAGATAGAATGATTCTAGAGGAAGGTTCATATGTATAGTACACCTGTGCGAAGCGAAGGGTTGCTAGTATTAAATAAAAAAAATATTTCAAAGTCAAATCATTTATTGCAACATATGAAATTTACATGCGGTTCTTAGTTAACATGTTTTGTATAGTGATACATATGACCCTATAAGGGTATGGCAATTTTATTATATGTATTGGAACAATTTATTATTATGTTTTCTAGATTATCGTTAAAAAATTCGTCTAATGTGTAATAGCACTTCGATAAAAGGATTATTTTTAGTTGTTTTATGAAACAGTTTTCTCTTTCGATATCTTTTAGATTATTTGGCAATTTACTGAATATTTTTATAATAGAATTTGGGCTTGAAATTAAACTGTTAACCAGGATAATTAAGTTCGTATTGGCCAGGTGGCAAGCCGTGGTGGTAGAGTTAATCCACCTGAGGGCTTCTGACATGGCTAAAACAACCGGGAACTACAATTAGCGCTCAGTCGTAAATGCTACCCGTGTTCACCCATCCATGACAGACCGTGTCCAATGTTGCTTAAGTTCGGTGATCGGATAGAAGCACCTTTGTATTCGATTCATCAACACGCGTGATCACGCGACGTTGCTTCTCATAAAGTGTGCGATCCACTGACTACTGTACTGTACTGTATACTGTATCAGCCTTTTAATAGTTCGCTGCAGGACGTAGGCCTACCCACGAAGGGTGATTGGGCCATATCGACCACGCCGGCCCAGTGCGGGTTGGTGGATTCACATACGCCATTGAATTTCTTCTACCGTTGTATGCAGGTTGCCTCACGATGTTTTCCTTCACCGAAAAGCCAGTGGTGTTAAATTCCGTACATAAATTCCGAAGAACTCATTGGTACGGGACCGGAATTTGAACCCACCACCTCACGTTTTTTTTTTGTTTTATATAATGATAATGTTTATTTTCCAAACTTAAGGGCTATGTACATCTTTTTACAGATACAGTAGGTATACAAGAAGCAACATTAGTACTTATTCTAAAGATTGTACAATATAGAAATGTGCTGATTGTAAGGCGGGTGTCACTACCACTAGACCACTACGACTTACACCACTGACAACTACTGGTGCTGTAAAAGCTCCTAATAACTCTTTACAGCCTATAGTATCTTGCCTTTCTCATATTCGCCGCGAAAACTGTTTCGCAGCAATTAAGGGCATTGTTATTATTTACGACTTTATTGCATCTAAGTGGAGGTTACGGATAATTACGTTTTGCTTTACTTTTTGATATTTTTTTCTGAGTCATGATGTCGTAACTGAGAACTTATTTACGTACACACCCATTGTGAGTACATTGTACGATACAACAGTACATTAGATCGCAAATAAAAATAAAACAACCGTGCAAATAGAATACATATTAGGTTAGGTATACTTATCAGTAGTTTATTACTTTTATAAAGCTCTAGAAAACATTTAATAGGTACAACTAAAAATCAGCCATCTTGGAGCCGTGGTGGTCTAGTGGTAATGACACCGGCCTTAAAATCGGGAGGTCATAGGATCAAATCCCGGTTCGGTACAAATGAGTTCTTCGGAATTTACGTACGGAATTTCACACCACAGGCTCTTTGGTGAAGGAAAACATCGTGAGGCAATCTGCATACATCCGTAGAAGAAATTCGATGGCGTATGTGAATCCACAAACCCGCACTGGGCCAGCGTGGTGGATATGGCCTAATCACCCTTCATGGGTAGGCCTACGTCCTGCAGTGGACTGTTAAAAAGGCTGGTACAGGTACTAAAAATCAAAAAATCTGTAGGTACTAAAATTTTCTGTTTAAAAAAATTTCTAAATAATTATTAAATAGACTCTTACATTTGTTGTAAGAGTACTTCAAAAATGACTACTATTGAATGAATGAATTTAAATTTTAGTACTAAGCATAATTATACAGTAACAAATTCCGAAAAAGTCATACAAAATAAATTTATAGGTAGATCTTGAATTTTTATACCAACTACTATTATCATCAGCTGTTACTGGACAGAAGCCTTTCCTAAATATATTCAATAGAAACTGGACGTATGCGACTTGTATCTAGCACGATCCTGGGGTTAAAACATTATCATTCATATAACTGTTAATATACATTAAACTGTACTTTTATATGGTTAGTTTACAAGCTTGACTGCTCAGATCCCTCGTTTACCTCCTGCGTTTCAGTGCTCAGTGCAAATTGTGTAAATTGCGGAATCATCGCAATATCATTACCGCGACTCGACAACAATGTTGTTAATCGCATGACGGGCCTTACGAACCGTGGAGGAACGAATTATAACATTCCGCTCGTAAAACTATAAGCCAAGACTAAGTTATTGCTACTGGTCTAGACTCTAGAGCTCTGTATATTAATCAAGCTAGGTTATGTAAGATCGTTTTAGATCTTTGTAGCATTAATGACGTAAGTTGTAATTGTCTTCATTTCTTTGTAGTTTGATTGCCAGCTTTAATCTCTTCATTTGAGTATGTCTTACGTAGCGGTGTTTGTTTTGTGGCCATCTTTCTGTCATATCTTAGATTATTCATTGTAGACCAGGTAGAAAATGAAGCAAGCCAGTTCCTATGGTTTTTTTTACCGACTTCCAAAAAGGAGGAGGTACTATGTTTGTCTGTATTTATTTATTTTTGTAGGTATGTTCAGCTATATTTGTATATTCATCGATATTTTCACCTATTGTAAACCGATTGAATTTTTTTTTGTTTGAAAGAGTTTACTTTCAAGGTGGTCCCATTTAAATTTTACTAAAATCAGCTGAGCCAATTTTGATAAATCAACAAAAATGCACATGGATGTCACATCGGTTCGTGAAAATTATTCGAAAAACTGTACACGGTATTATTATATCTTCTTTGACACGGTGGAGGTCTGTGTTGCTATTTATTACGAATAATAATTATTTTGGAGATCTGTTGAGGATACATGTTTCCAATGGACGTCCTATGGCTGAAAAGAAGGAGACAATTTTAAAATTGCCATTTTAGTATTAAATTTAGTCCAACATTTTTAAGAGTACCTACCGCGTATGTAGGTATATCTACGCATTAACTTATAAAATCTTTCCCGTCGATAGCAAAAATGTTATCTTTTCAAATTTGGTATTTCTTCGTAGTTAAATCATACGCAAAGACTCCTGTATACGACTGATTTTATGATGGTGTTATGTACTTTTGCAGTGTCACAACGAAATTAATGCCTGGTGTTACTAGTTTTATGTCGCATTTATAACCTTTAACGTGGCATGCTTAATTCAAGGAGCGACGAAGGAGAACATTCCACAATAAAATAATGAAAAATACGATAGTTTAATAGACACATCCGGAATAAGACAGTTAAGTCATTCATTACAGTTCGTTTGAAGCGGCGCGTTCTAATAACAGGATACCTTGGGTTGACGGCGTCTTTGGCTTTAATGGTCCATGGACTTTATTAGGGTTATAATTTCACTGGTGCTAACGTTGCAAGACGAATTAAAACAAAACAAGTTTATTATCTCGGATTATTACTTGAAAATGATTTCTTAAGTTATGACGGCTATATGCAAATGTGACTTATACCGTGTTATAACCAACTATTATTGGAACCAACCTCAAAACTACGATAAAATTAGCTGTTTCGTGTATTTTTTGAGGAAAATGATACAAACACTAAATTAAGAATAATCTTTACAAGTACCCTCTTATTAGGTGGAGTAGTTGGCACTCGGCATATATAAAACGGTTTTGCCTTTAACTATGCTTGTTTTAGCTTTGCTTATTATCTTATGCTTTTGTAGAATTAAGGAAACAAAATTAGCGCTCTCTCTCTCTAAATAAAATGAAGTAAGTAGTACAGATAGGTATAAATGATATACAGGGTTATTTCTCATCAATTACCATCATTTTAGGGGCTTATTCTGTTCATCAAAACTAACAACTTTAGTTCTGCGACTTTTGTCAAAACGCATAAAAAATTGGTGTCCCATAGAAAGATATCGTTCACCCGTGACCAAACGTACCTATGGAGTAGCTGTTTTTTTTTGAGTATAGAAAAAAGTCGCAGAACAAAAGTTGTTAGTTTTGATGTACAGAATAAGCCCCTAAAAGGATGATAATTGATTAGAAATAACCCTGTATATAGCATTATAGTAAAGCTGGATAGAAACTTTCTTTCGCTGGAAGGATACTTGATTGTTGTGAGATTGTAGACAGGATACCGTCTTGAATTATGTTATCGATTAGAAACTATAAAGCCTGAAGGGATTTATACATAATAAAGTATAATTCTAAGTCAATCTTAAGTATTCATGGGAAGATGGGTCGATGACATCATTAAATCGCAAATTGAACTTGGACACTATTAATAAAGGTGGCAGGTGAGGCAGTTGGCACAACAAGAACCCAAACATTTTTATTTTTACAAGTTTTTATTTAACTTGTAATTTACCTATGTATGTATGTTCGGGTGGAATCTTGCAAGGTAAATTTGACCAACTTTCCGGTTTTCCATTAAGCTGAAATTGTAGACGTATATGTATATTGCGTGACAATGCAATAATTTGGTACCCTATGATGGATTCGGAAGGTGGCCATAGGAACTCCTGTACTAAACAAGATAGACCCGTCGTGTTTGGGCTCGTTTTACTTGTCTTGGCTGGCACTCTGCTGCTAAATGATATCCAGGATCTCAAAAGCTTGTACTCCAAAAGTTATATTTTAATAATATATTTTTTTAACAAACTGTACTTCTGCGTTTGACTACATACTGCCTGATGTTAATCAGATATTATGCGGTCATGCATATCAGTGCAATGAAGAAGGCCGTCGGATAGTGACGATGCACATTGTAAACTGAATCTTTAATATAATTGTTAACTAAATAGATAGCTGTTTTATAATTTGGTTTAAAATACTTTTTTTCCATGGAGACATTGACACTATGACCAAGCTGTTTTATCGTATCCCAAATATTTCTACTATTTTGTAAATTTTATCTCTATCTAAAACCCAAATTCACACAAGTGAGCGTCATTAGTCCAATCCGTAGTGACTTGTCACATTGTTGATGCGTGCGATAGGATCGCGGGGCGGTGACATCGCACCTTCGCCGAAAGGTATCGCCCATCTCCACAGATTCGGAAACAGTTTGTGTAATCTCGTCTCTACCTGATTAGGAAGCAGGCTATGATTATTTAGACTTAAGTGGAGATATGGTGGAGATAAATACTTAGGTACATGGTCATCAAGTGTTTCGTTTGCATAGATATTTGTATTTTTTTTGGATTCCGTACCCGCACTACATAGGTACTAATAACGGGACCCTATTACTAAGACTCTGTTGTCCGTCCGTCTGTCTGTCTGTCACCAGGCTATATCTCACGAACAGAAATAGCTAAGAGCGTTGAAATTTTCAGAAATGACGTCTGTCGCTATAACAACAAATACTAAACACTGATTTTTTTAGTTGACTATACACACTGCCTGGTGTTAAGCAGATTTGCGGTCTAGGGTGTAGGTAATACGCTTACCCAGAAGATACCTATTTACTCAGGATTTGAAGACACCCACGTTGTACTTTAGCGGGAAGACAGACTCAGGCAAAGCGTTCCACATTCTGGCTGTTCGTATGACGAATGAGGATTCGAAATGCTTGGTTGGAAACGCGCGGAATGTTCACCATAAGGGTGGCGCTTTGGTTCAGTTCAAAATGCAAATACTGGAACTCTGTAGAAAATGAGGCGTTTCGATAATTTAATTTATTTTTATTTTCATTATCACCTTAAGGAACAGTCTGTGAGTCTTCGAGCCTAATACCCTTGTGCAGGTTACCGCCAGCAATCGCGCGCTCGATCAGCGACTTACCTGCCGCCCCCATTGTCAGCTCCCTGAGGAGTTCTCGCCTGTGATCCATCACAACACTAAATCCTCAAGAAGAGCCGAAATCAAAGAGCTTCCTATCTCCGATCTGAAACCCAACATATTTTTTGAGTGATAAATTGGTGCTCCTTTTTCGTTTTTTAAAATTAGTTTAGCTGGTGTCTAGACGCACATGTACAATTGCGATGCTCCTCGTCATTTCATATCAATAATCAAGTCAATATCAATAGGCACGTATACGAGGTGACTCTGAATTCATTAGAGTATTACACTCTACAATTCAAGGACAGGGGTCGGCAAGTAGTTTTAGTTGGGGTCCGGATAATGTCGAAAAAAATTAACGAGGTCCAGAAAAAAAACTTATAATAATTAAATGTTACTTATTTGTGTATTATTTTGTAGTTTGATAGAGTTTTTTATAGTTTGATAATCGAGAGAAACAGCAAATTTGAAGTGTGTATTATAAGTAAATGTAATTATTTTTTTGAAACAGTATCTTGGAGAAAGATCATTTCACATACATACGTATGTCAAGCTAATCATACTGCCCTATTGATAGCTAGTTTCATGAAAATTTCATATTTTTCTACGTATTTTATCTTACAATTTTTTTATTTCACGATCCGAGGTTCGACCCTTCGCGGTCCGCAAACGGACCGTGGCCCGCCTGTCTACTGTTGCTGTAGGAAGTCTAGGATATAGGTGTGCTCGTCATTGTGGCCAACTTTCGCTAGAGGACCAAACCCTAAACAGCTATAAAATAATCTATTCCATACACTATGTTCGTCAAACTTCGAAAAAATTTATGAAGCAGCTGATACTTTCTTTGCGATTTCAGAGTTGGCTCCATAATAGACGTTGGTGATAGTGACGACATAGAGTACCTACTGTTAATGAATTTGCAGTCACCCTGTAGAATATAAAACTCATAGAAATATAAGTAGGTATCTAACTTACTTACATTCCAAAAATATACATATATTACCATTACCATTAAAAACTGAAGAGTAGGGAAGGAGCACTTTTCTTAAACAAATTTTAATTTTGGTCACATTACCATAATTCACACATAAATTGTCCGATAAACAAATGTTAATTCGCATCGAAACATTCAACCGAGTTGCAGAATTCAATACTTGCAAGCCTTCGTAATTTACGAGGCGATTTCGACAGCCCAACGGAAATATTAATGTTGTATTTACGTTGAATTTATCATCACGCTAGCACCCACTTATTCATCGCGAGACTCAATTAACACAATGACATTGGCTTAATTATAAAAGTAATTAGTTTCTTTCCGCAAAGTCGGTTAAGTTTGCATTAATTCATTTCGCACCACGCCCCTAGGACCTTATTGCGAAAAGAAAAAGTTGGCTAACTCGTTTCTTTGAAAACTTTTTACAGGTAGGTTTAAAAATAGAATATTCTGCGTCTTGTTAACCGATGTAAAACAATTGGACTTGTAATTAAAAGTCAAAGGTCATTCATCTTAATAAGTAATCGCGATGCGAATATAATCCAAAAGTAGGTAGGTCAACAAATAAATGTCTACAAGTATTTTATCCTACTAATATTATAAACGCGAAAGTTTGTGAGGATGGATGGATGTATGGATGTTTGTTACTCTTTCACGCAAAAACTACTGAACGGATTGAGATGAAACTTTACAATAATATAGCTTATATATCAGAATAACACATAGCCTATAAATTATAATGATATTGCGTCAAAAATCAAAATATCATGCGGGCGAAGCCGCGGGTAAAAACTAGTCAAACATAAAAAAATAACAATAACGTACTTACTAAGTAATATTTAGCTGCGTGGGTACTTACAATTTATTGATTTATGTATCAAACCAGACTCCGTATGATTTTTTCTTGATAAAATTAATTGAAAAGTTAACACCTATCCTAGCGCAAGCAAATACATTATTTATTTTGCCCGTGAAGTTTGAAATAAAGTAAAAAGTAACAAGTGATAAAATATAGCTTTATTATTCAGGCACGCACCGAGTGCGGATTTCGCGAACATTCCGTAGGATCGAATTTTACGATCCTCCGCTGCGCATGGCTGCTATAACGATCTTACTACACTTTTTGTAGTCACGCTATTACATATTTCACTAAAATATCAATGTTATTTGAGGTTCCTATATAAAATATTATCTATTTTTGACCAACGAAGCGGAGGAGGTACACAATTTGACGCGTTTTTTTTAATGTGTAACTACGCATAACTTTTTACGTAGTAGTCCGATTTCGATTATTCTTTTTTTATTGGTAAGAGTATATTTTGAAATTGGTCCCGTATAAATTTTATCGAAGTCAGCTCAGCCGTTTTTGATAAATCACTACATAGTATAAAACCAAGTCGCTTCCCGCTGTCTGTCCCCATGTAAGCTTATATCTTTAAAACTAGGCAACGTATTTTGATGCAGTTTTTTTAATAGATAAAATGATTCAAGAGGAAGGTTTATATGTAATAATATGTATAATATACCAGTGCGAAGCCGGGGCTGGTCGCTAGTCAACAATAATGTGAAAAATGCAACATCGATTGGTGCGAAATATTCGCGAATTCTGTACACGGTTGAGGTCGGTCATGCCATTTTTTGCAAAAATAATTATACAGATGTTAGATCTATACAAAAATCAATAGCATTACAGGCGATCTATCTGAATAGTTTACTCTATAAATATCATTGTACAAGTCGTTATGAATATAAGGATACCTAATAAAAAATCCCCACGTTATCAATATGAATGAAAATGTATTTCAATCAAACATTCAAAATTAAAAAACAATGTGTTCCAATGTATACAACAATATCAAGATAAATCAACAATAATATACATGGATGTCTAATCGAGTCGTGCAAACTATTCGAATCTCTACCCTAAGTCGGCGGTGGAAAAAAAAAAGTCGGAGTTGCCATTTTTTGGGAAAAATAATTATCTCTAAATCTCATTCTCAATCATCTAAATCGGTTATGTGGTTTTAACAATCACAAATCTAAACGTTGAATACCACATCGATTCGATTAAACAACTAAAACAACAATTTAAAGTCTTTCTGAGCGTCTGGTGGACGCGACGCGTGACCAAAATGCTGGTATTTATTTGGCTCAACGTATAAGCATTGCCACTCAGCGTGGCAATGCTGCCAGCATGCTGGGCACGGTGCCAACTGGCAGTGGGCTTGAGTATTTAGATTATCTTTAGACCTTCAAGGGTCTATGGATGATCTAATTGCTTGTCATGTAGTAGTTTATGTAGTTTTAGATTATGTCTTGTAGGTATTTAGTGGTAGTTAATTTGATAAAAAAAAATCGAATTTTATTCGAATTTTGTACATAGATTGTAACGATTGAAGCCGGATGTGCCATTTATTGGCAAAAAATAACTAAAATTATTTGTTATTACCTACATTTGACTTATTATCTTCATCAGGCGTTTTAGCAATTATTTTCAGTGCTAGCTAAGGTCATTCTACTGAATCAACGCGGAAATATTAAAAAAAAGCACAATCCCAACATAAAACAGTATCCGTGCACATTCCATGGGATCAAATTTTACGACTGTCTAGCTCACACTTCAACGACCACGTACGGTAGAATGTCTTACACGATATGTACCTACAATAATATGTACATAAAATAGGTACTTGTACTAGTTTATAAACTATAGTAGTCCGCCCCGGACTTGGACCTCACGCTATTCCTATTTTATATCATAAATACCTATTAGGATTTTAAACAAATGTAACAATATATAAATGAAAAATAGCGATTTATTTTAAACAAATGTTAAAAGACATAGATAACATTCCGTGAAATGTTTAAAATAGTCATCTGCAACTTCCGCAGAAAGGGGCGCCGTTTTGCCTCTTTTTACCACGGCCCTCGTATCTTCGCAACCACAGAACAGAAGATGCTTACATTCGAACTTAAAAATTCTTTAAATAATTATAAACTACGTTCATGCTAAATTTCATGGAGATCGGTTGAGCGGTACTTGAGTTATCGTCTAACAAATACACATACAAACATACATCCAAGTGCCGGCTCATCCCAGTAGACTCTGAGACCTCACTTACGCTCGGTCAATCATACGGGTGATAGTTTAAACACTCGTCGGTAATACTCTAGCTAGGATGTAATTGTAATAAGTTAATACAATAAATTATCTTATAGTAAATAGACTAATCAATTTTAATTATGCTGCTAAATTCAATATAACTCTAGTCCTTGTAAAATTTTATCAAATTCAAACATAAGAGATCTTTAATTGAGTTGTCAAGAGGGGAACTCTACTGGCGCAGATGGTAAAACCATTTGGTTTCCGTTCAACTGTTCAAATGATTTTGTACAACATAATCGACAAATTGAAATTGTTTTATTTAATAAAGAATTTTATGGTTACATTTATCAAAAAAAAGTTGTAAATAACTATTGATGTCATCTTTTAGAGTGGAAAACGATTGGTTGTATACCTAATACATAACATAGCACCTTCGCTCGTAGGCCAGAGTAGAACCTTTAAAAATAATAAAGATTGAAAAAAAAATAATAGTAGGATGAAACTCATTAGAAAAGGAGGGGAATATTATAAAAATAAAAGGAAAAATAATTTACGGGCGATCTGAGGTCGGGAAGGGGATGAGGGGGGGTTTTAAGGGGGAAAAAACGGTTTTTCTCGATTTCCGGCAAAACTAAAAGTCCTATCGAAAAAAGTCAAATAGCAAAGTTGTAGGTAGTAAAAAGATCTAAACCTTTTTTATTGACACTTTTTTCACATAACCTCAAAATTTATGTGAAAAATCCAAAAAACCGAGTTTTTGGTTTTTTATTTTTATCTTTTACAATAATATTTTTTTTTTAACAAAATTTGGTGAAAACTTGTGAATATAAATATGAAACATGATGCGTAGGAAGGTAAATACTATCTCTATCAATCAACTCCAACATAAAAATCGTAATATTTTCTTTAAAAAATAGTATGCTTAACGTAACATAACCTAAAGATTGAAATTAAATGATATTTTAGTACAAGATAGAAAAATAATAATCTCCTTAATTTTAGACAAACAAATTTAGTTAATCCCATGAAAAAAAAATATTTCAAAATACATAAAAAATATATTAAAAATCTATAAAAAATATATAAAATATATATCGTAAATATATTTTTAATAACAATCTTTTGGCTAATTTCTATATATATTTTATACATTTTTAATAGATTTATAATATATTTTTAGTACATTTTGACATTTATTTCTTTAATATTTATTTTCGATTTTTTGCATTTTCTGAGAAGATTTACTATAGTAACATATATATTTTTTTCACCATCGGAAAGTAGAGATTTCAACAAACAGAAAACATACCAACTTTTTGAAAAAAGCTGATATTTTGACGGTTGAATTTTCGATTGAAAATTAGGGTGTTTTTTCGATATTCATTCAAAATAAGGTGAAAAAAATTAATATTTTTAATCAAATAAATTACAGCGTATTTGGGACATAAAAAGGTAAGTTTTCACCAAATTTTGTTAAAAAAAAAATATTATTGTAAAAGATAAAAATAAAAAAACAAAAACTCGGTTTTTTGGATTTTTCACATAAATTTTGAGGTTATGTGAAAAAAGTGTCAATAAAAAAGGTTTAGATCTTTTTATTACCTACAACTTTGTTATTTGACTTTTTTCGATAGGACTTTTAGTTTTGCCGGAAATCGAGAAAAACCGTTTTTTCCCCTTAAAACCCCCCCCCCCTCAACCCCTTCCCGAACTCAGATCGCCCGTAAATTATTTTTCCTTTTATTTTTATAATATTCCCCTCCTTTTCTAATGGGTTTCATCCTACTATTATTTTTTTTGGTTGCATAAATTATCGAGACTGGTGTACTCTACAAATGCGTGTTTTGTAAATTTTATTGAACTATTATATGAGTGTTTTATCTTTTGTATAAAAATAATTACTAAAGTAACAACTTTTACCTAACTGGAACACATTAAGTAATATATTAACATAAAATCCAGGCAAACACAGTAATTAAACACCAAGTAAATGATCGTAATAAAATAGACGTTTTAAAGATTTCACTGAGTATAAAAATCATGAAAATGTATTTCATAAGTGCAAGAAAATCAAAGTCGATAAAAGCAGAAAGAACGCAAATTGCAGTTAACAAACTTCGACTTATTAAGAAATCACTTTACATTACAGGATTAATCATCTCTACAACCAATCAAATTTCCATTCAAACCAACTAAATACAGGGTATAATTTAGTTTGATCAAAATCAAGATTAAGAGAACTACTCACTCAAATCAGAGGGTGCCCTGATTGGGGTATCATAAGCTAGTGAGTGTACTTTGAAAGAGACAGCGGGTCTGATACACTTATTACTCTAACGTCAGGGGTCAGATGCGTCTGTATTAAGGCCGATTCACACATATCAGTGAAGACACATTTCCGGCACAGTACGGGACCGTACCGTTACAGTGAAAAATATTCTTTCATACATCCTCTATGAACGTTTCTCCATTTGTCAGTGATTAGTATTAGTGCTGACACCGGTAATCACGGACACTAACAAGTGGTCAAGCGTTCCTATAGAATGTATAAAAGAATATTGTTCAATGTGATGGTACGGTTCGCGATGCCGGTATTGTGACGTAACTGTGTCGGTGGCTCGACTGATATGTGTGAATCGGCCTTTAGTGAGCGGAGGAGTAGATGTGTGTGTTAATATGCGTGTGTGTGTGTGTGTGTGTGTGTGTGTGTGGGAGGGTAAATCACCACAGAACAAGTTTACAAGTGTAATTGTCGTGGCGGGTGTCGGTAATTGATTTATTCCGCGTCTCCGTGCCTCCGTTGCGGTGCGGATGCTATTGTACTCTGATTGCTTATTGGGAGAAAGTGCCGAATTGCGTTCGATTATTATTTTGACACAATTATTGTATTTTTCGGATTTAATTTGTGTTTTAAATTAAATGAACACAACATGATAATTAATGATAAAGAAGATATTAATATCTTATTATATCTTTACATTAATGTAGAATAGGAAAGAAATTAAGTAAACTTTGTGAAATGCACCATTTGATAAAATTAAATGTTGAATATCACTGGCGTCGTTTAAATAAAAAAATAATCTACTAAACAGAACAGAGCTGGATAGGGTATAGAAAAAAATGCAATCTTAAGCAGAGGAGAAGTTTATTTTATTCTACGTTAAGCAAACATGGCATTTCTCTAATATTTTTTCGGTTGACAACGCTAAACAACGCTTTGCCCAGCTCCACCCATCTCCATTATAGTGGAGTCTAGGACTAGAAAGAATATCAAACATAATAAACAAGCACCACTAACTATAGCATCCCCTATCGAATCAGTAATAAAACCAGCATCACATTCACCAAACGTTACATTTGCTGATTCAAGTGATACCACTCACATTACAAGTGTAGGCAATATCCCGACTTCGATATAAGCTGCTATAAATATTTAATAGACATTTTCCCACAATGGGGTGGCCATTCGCACCCGTTAACCCTCAGGAGGGCAGTATACGTACTGATCGAAATGACATAAACTTGCCACGGGAGCTTACTGCGAATTGATCGTAAACCACAATTATTGCTAACTTTCAATATCATTGAGTAATTTATGCTATGGGTACGTATACCATAAAAATGTTACAATATTTTCAGCCCAAAAAAATCAATGTAATACCGTATTAAAATGTACGTAATTCCTAAACGTGAAATAAATGATAGCCTCAGACGAAATAAAAAAATACTTAGCACGTTTCAAATTCGAATTTAATTTAATCTCCGTAATTTGTTAATAGCTTTTTCCACGGAATTAGCATTTACCCTACACTAGAAATGTTAAATAAACAATCTACTTTTAGAAAGTAACTACCTAGGTACAATAAGTAAAAATATTTATTTATCTCGATGCCCTCACCGATAATAGGATACGCCGTAAAGGTTTCACAATTCAAAAAGTGACACAAAGCGCCCACTTGGCAGTTTGTGTTTTGACTACTTGTCAATATTACGCGGACAAGTTAGTAGCCTCCATTACCCATAGATATAATAAATAAAAGTAGATACGGTATTTGGTAAATCGTCATGTAAGACTAAGGTCCTTCCCCAAGTACTGTACGAGTAATTTAAAGCTTTTCCACCATATTGCGGATATGCCAAAGTGACTTTTGATCAATAGTAGAAATATAGTCAATGTTGTGTGGTGTTAACAAGTGAAAAGCCCCAGTTGTGTCACAGGAAATGATATTGCCCGTGACACTACTGGAAACAGAGTAATGTCATGGGAAATGTAATTTTACCAGTTTTTACTACCAGTAGTGACACGGAAAGTAAAATTACCCTTCGCTCTACTAGTTGAGCCAAGCAGTAGAGCCACGGGGGATAAACGGTCACTTATGTCAAAGAAGATATAATAATACTCTTTCTTATGTTAACTTAATTTGACTGCCTCGGTGGCTCAGTGGTTAGTGACCCTAACTTCTGGATCAAAGAGGAGTGGGTTCGATCCCTACCCAGGGCAAATATTTATGTGATGAACGTAAGTGTTTGCTCTGTGTCTCGGTGTTATTTAGTTACTATCTATATAATTACGTATTTAAAAATAAGTATATGTAGTATATCAGTTTCTGGAAGCCATATCACAAGCTTTGCTTAGTTTGGGGTCAGAGGCCGTGTGTAAGATGTCCCAAGATATTTATTTATTTAATTTGTTGTTTATTTAAACAGACCTTCAAATTAACCTGTGGACAATTCCTCTCTCTTTCTTTATTCTATGCTATTAACGCGTCACTTGTCAATAAAACACAAAACAATTTTAACTTGTCAATTTATCTATTTCAAGTCCCGCCTATTGGTTGTTAATTGCCTCCTACGCAAGTATCGGGGTCAGTAGCTGTCTCGTCAAGGAATATTTGGATATTTGCATGTAGAAGGATGTCTAGTTTCGGAGATAGCGTATCAAATGACAGGCTTGATTGTTTGGTTTTACGAAATGTCAAAGGTACCTATTTCGTATAGATAGATACATACATATTATCACAATCTTGGATTACTACGAGTATTATCCACCCACGTATCTGTCAAGTGTTACAGCTGTCTTTATTTTATGTCTTTAGTTTGTTATAGATCAAATAAAAGTAGCTAGATTTGCACAATGCACTTTATTTTATAAATAACTACATTTTGATATGTTTACTCTCACTCTCAACTGAAAGAGTGTCAGATGTCAGAATTTATTTATAGAATTAATAGTTACTTCAGTTACTGCCACAACTCCACCTGTAAACACAGGAAAAGAATCATCAAGAGTGGAAAAATTGCAGCAATTGCCCTAAAAGAAGAAATCCAAACTAGATTTCATTATTTTTGTCCGAAAATTTTGCTTTACTAAACGTAACATTTGTTCAACTACATGTTCGTAAAACACAAAATGCGAATAGCCCCAGTTAGACACATAATATTATAGGTATCCCTCAATAGGTATCCCTAGTTCATTGAGGAACGTGTGCGGCTCCCACAGTTCTTAACAACACGTGTAACTTTCCCATTAGACAATACCATTCACGCCTCCAACTATCAATACTCAAACTTTGATACTGAAACAGCTCAGAAATTTCGTTTCCAGAGGAAAAACCGACTCTACCGCTTCCCGACAAGGTGTAACTTAGTTTGCGGAGATCGTTATTTTCAATTTTCCTCCAATCGAATTTGGCTGTAACATCAATCGAGTTCCCACATTTTCCGGGCGCACTTACACAATATCAATCAGGTTTTATTGGTGTTGTTGGGTGTGGGAGGGGCGGGGGGAGCGGGGGCGCGACTATTTGTATCAATAACCTGTCAATGGGCTCGCGGCCCGCGGGACCTCGCCCTGCCCTGCTCGCGGTACCTATGACCGCAGATTTGATTAGAAATGCATTACAATATTCGTGCGAATATTGCAACCGCACCACTTGGTGTGAATGATGCTGGGATCATGCTAAATTATCCTTTTTAGTTTGATGGCAGACACGTTTTTGCCGTACTTAATACAAAGACGAGGTTTTCATTTGAAGATAAGGTTCACAGATTATCAAACTAGAATTTGATTAGTGTAGTCAGTTAGCAAAGCCTGAGGAGGCGTTCTACATTTAAAATAAGTTTATACAAATACATAATACCAATGTGATTTCGAACTGGTTGCGTTGAATTTTAATTTAGTAGTGTATTGACAAATATAATGTTTCAATCCAGCTGCGTACCTAAATCGCTACTTCTGGTCAATATGCAATCAGTCATTAATTCAGTCAACATATCGCACCTACCTAAATAGAACAACGAATTGTCACTGGTTCTGGATTTTACGTAACTGATATTTTCGTACGGCAGTTATGTTAGACAAGTGTGAAGTTATTTAATGCTTCATAATTATGTACTTACTCTGTTTTAAGTTGCGATTCAATTTAATACGAAGTAGGTAAATATTCATATTTGTTTATTCGAAAACAAACTGATATAATCCCAGCGAAATATGAGAATGGTTTGCAAAATTACGTTGACATTCCGCTGTACAAAAACATCACGAAAAAGGTTCCATTTACAAAGTTCCCCCGTAACACTACATTATCTGCTATCAGTGGCGGTCGACAAAGTAAAATTGGGGACACCTTATTTCCTCGGCTGGTTTGCAAAACACGTTCGCGCTTCCACCTATCCCCACATCTCAACGCTTATAGATACTATCTGTTACACCTATTAAGGACCCCCACATAAAGCGAGATTTTGAATTTTGCAGTTCTATTGCGATTTTAGCGAGGTAGAAGTTAGGTGTGGCGAGGATTGGAGCAGCGATGTACTCGGTGCGAATTTGTAGAGTCGCATTGGAAGGTGTCGTTTGGGAAGGTGTAATACAGGATCAGGTGGGCGCCTTCTTCACGCCGCCGCCGCCGATAACACGCTAATGCCCTCAACTTTGCACCGCAAGGGAGGTCAGGGGGAGGAGGGAGCCACCGGAGGACGGGGGCCATTCGTAAAGGAAAAATGGGAAAAGTCAGATCATTCGCGTTATTGAACGCGAATAACTTTATCGACGTGCAGTATGCGCTGGGAGCTCACATAAACGACAGATTTTTAGTCTGATTCTCAAATTGCTTTGGGAGAAAATATTTATGGCAGAAACAAATATTCAACTTTGTAGATAAACGGTATTGCAATTTCTCAGCTATCCTTAGTAAGTACATAAGTAAACTTGACTCGTTGATCAACATATAGACAGTCAATTTATTGGTAGTTTGTGTTTATTGACCGTTACAATTACATTAAATCCAAAAGGGGTGCAATGAAATAAAGGGCTCATAAATATGAATTGTGAATTACGTTGTGCCATTACACGTTGTCAATATCGACGAGCCTACGCGTGAGCGACGCGCTCCGGTGACCATGTCGCCATAAATAAAATCGCTCGATACCATTAGCGGAACGTTCAGATAATGTTTCCACCTTAGCGAAGACCTCTATTACCTCTCTATGCATTGTTTCAGCGTAGAGTATGTGCAAAAAGAGAACCGTCGTGGTGTTACGGTGAACTGACAATAAGATTTTAATCAGCAGCCAAGGTACCGACTATATTTGGATAGGTACTTGGTAGACGCGAGTACTGATGTAAACCGAATTGGTATCTACCAAGTATCAAACACTTTTAGTTGTACTAGCCTCAGAAGAATGACAAGTAATGAAACCTTGCTAAATTGTACTCAAATAAAAACTACGTTATACAGCTGTCTTATTCATATCTGGTTATACAGTATACGCAAAAGTGAGTGGAACAAAAAAAACGCATTGTCTGTCGCCATACGAATCACAAATTGGAATGTCAAAATGGTTAAAATTTGGTTCCACTTTATCTTTTGTGATATGATCATATCACAAAAGATTCCAAGAAGAAGAAAAGTTCCAGCAGAAGGTTCAAATCTCTGATCATTTTACCTTCCTACTTTTTACCTTTTTGAATTTGGACAGCTGAGATAGCTCAATGCTAGTTTGTGAAACCCTTCAAAATTAGGTAGGTACGTAAGTTCGGGTGTATGTGCATCTTTTTCTAACACCGTTTAAATTTCATATTTATAAAGTGGGACAAAGTGATGTATACAGGGTTATTTCTAATCAATTAGCATCCTTCTAGGGGCTTATTCTGTACATCAAAACTAACAACTTTTGTTCTACGACTTTCGTTAAAACTCAAAAAAAATTTTTGTTGTTCCATAGAAAAATATAGTTTACCCGCGACAAAATGTATGGAACAGCTGATTTTTTTTTTGAGTTTTGACGAAAGTCGTAGAACAAAAGTTGTTAGTTTTGATGTACAGAAGAAGCCCCTAGAAGGATGCTAATTGATTAGAAATAACCCTGTATATCTCTTGTTATTTTAGTATGGTTTCTATTACTTTAGTCCTTTATCTGCGGTACTAGCAATGACAGAGCAGTGTTTTCAACGTAATGAAATTAGTGAAATGGTACACGGGCGACCTCACCTACGACGCTTCTCTTTTTGCACAAACTCTACGCACATTCGAGTTAATATTTCATAAAGCACGTTCGTCGTGTTCTGCGTAAACGTCGGACCCACGATTTGTTCCGGTAGCGACTGCCAAGGTAAAGTACATAATATTTGCGGTAATAAACGTGAATTTATTACGCTGTTACGTTTGCAGTTTTACCGAAATGTGGAGTTGTGTGGGCTCAACGTTAGCACCGGCTGCTTCTCCCTATCTTCTCCCGTCCCTTTTGTATGTGAAGTCCTGCCCTGCTGAACGCGACCATATAACGCGTTAGGTACCAGTAGGTGTACCTCCGTACGTGTGCTTTATGTCGATATCATTCGTCATGCCCACCCAACAGAAAGGGCTTATTATAAGTACCTACTTGCCAATTTCACAGCGTTGTGTCTGAACGGCAATAAAATATTTGTATATCACATATATCACCCAAAAGTAATAATAAGCATACTTCTAGGTGATATGGATATCTCGCTACATTTACTTAGATTTTGTGACCCTAACGGAATCGTTGTCCCACGCTTTCTTTAACAGAAGTTAATGTAAAGAGAATTTACCCAGTAAAGGAAATTCCTATGAGATGTGACATTGAAGCAGAGTAAGATTGTGTTATAGATAGATTGAGGAAAACAAAACACAGGAAAAAACAGATAACAACAAGAAAGATTATATAACTAAAAACTACCCTATGCTTTATTTTCGTCACCAGCCGGCCCATCTCAGTTGTTGCAATTATATAGTGACAATAGATTACTGTCATCTTGTTAATAAGTGCAGATGTTCACGATCAGAAGAAACAAAGGACCTGATTTAAAAAGCCTACTGTTATAAGTCTTATTTCATAAAATATTTCTGTTAGGACAGCAACATCAGATTTTGAAGAAAAAAATCGAATTTCTTGTGCAAAACATTTCTTGAAAGACAAAAACATCGTGAACATTTGAATGCAGTTGTGATTAAAAAGATTTCGACAGTTTCATGAAAATCTTAGCATAATTCAGCATCACTGACAAACCAATTAACCTAGGTACCGACTTCTTTTGCGTCTACAATGGACCGATGTCGATGTGCAGAAGACTATAAGGGTTTTCGATACAAGAGCTGGATTTCTGCAACTATATCATTTTATGCGTATGTTTACCTACTGCTCGAGGGAAGCACATTTGTCAAATACCAAAAATAAGTTACCTACAGATAAAAGTAAGAAGGTATTCGGTAAGTGAATTCGTATAGGTAGGCCTTGGCTAATTAACCCTTGAGTCAGAGTTTTTAAGCCACTTGAAGACCTCTGACATAACTAAACGGTCAAAGTACCTACAATTGAACGTGACATCCGAACCACGTCAGCGCTTAGATGTAAATACCACCGTCGACCACCCATCGAAATTAAATGATCAAGTACATCAACGAGCAATTCCTGAAATCAAGGCGAGTATGAAAATTCTTTCACATCTTTCCCTACCTGCTTGCTGCCTTCATGTAGGCAATATTTTGGTACTTATGTAAATTCTAGTATTGAAGGCCTGTAAGTTTAGGCAACAGGCTCGAGTGTAGACATTCGGGGCACGTCCGCGAGTCGGGCTGGCATTAAAAGGGGATTATGAGCCGAGTGGCCACCGACGGCATTACGTGCCGCGCCCGCGCCCGCGCCGCCCAGATAAAACACAATAACGCCTTGTTTTGGACAAACAGATCTTAAGGGAGGCCGATGACGTACGGTGTATGGAAATTTGGGTGGCGGCTTTTTGTGTGCTAAGTAAATTCGTATGGGCCGAGCCCTGGTGTCAGAGTTATTAAGCCGCCTGAAGGCTTTTGACACGGCTAAACCGTTAAAATAACCAGGACCCACAATTTATTATCATCCGATTCACGGCAGCACTCTGTTGTGAATGCCTTCCGCGGTCACCCATCTGAAGACTGACTGTGCCGAACGTTAAGTACTTAACTATTATCTGCAGAACATACTATAGAAAGGTGATACGGCCATTTTCACTCTAATTGCGGATCGTTGAATACACCAATTAAGTACCTTTTAGGACATACACATTATGTCGCTTGTCTCACGATATATACCTAAACAAAAAGCCCGATTACAGAGGCGCCAGCGTAAATTAAATAGCAACGTAAATAGCGTTCTCTCTATCAAATGCCTAAAGTGAAAAAGAAACAGAACTAAGCTATTTAGCTAATATAGTTACGCTGGCGCCTCTGTAATCGGGCTTAAACTATATTTTATCATAATTAGTTTTTTTTCTAAAGTCTGACATGTATAGGAAGCATACGGGTACTTCTTCGAAATTTCATTCTTTGACTGATTCATCTGGCCAAAATTTTATTTCATTTTCAGCTCTGTCGCACATGTTCATATGTAAAAAAGGTAACTAAAGAACATATATTTCAATGAGGGACTTGTTTTTATTAAGTAGTTTTTAAGATATCTACGTTCAAATATTTTGTGCCCAGATGAATCAGAATTGATTACAGATGAATCAGAACAGAACTGAAAATGAAAAACTATGTAATTTGGCTGTGTAATAGGGAAATCTAATCATATTTTACATACGTACATAAAATTTTAACACTATAGCACGAAAAAAAGTTGACGAATGAACAATATTTCTTGTATTACATTTTAGAAATCTAAAAATTGTAATACTTAATTATAATTCTTATATTAGGTACCTGGGTAAACGAAAACATTTTAAATTACATAAATGAACTATTACTAATATTTGTTACTGATAAATAGGTACATGAAAGTTAATAATTAAGAAAAATGAAACAATGTTTGAAAATATTATCAAAGATTTTCTTATACAAAAAGCATACTATAGTGTAAAAGATTTTATGTGTGACAAAAATTCATTGCGTAACCTGACATGTGACAGTATTTGTAAATGAAAATGTATTCATTCTGTTAGTTTTATTGTTTTATGTTAATTTATATTTCAATGTTTACTTTTGACATTCATAAGTGCACACTTATTGTACCTATGTGAGAATAAATGAACTGAACTGAACTAATAGTAAGTATAGTAATTGGTACATTATATTATTCTCTCTGTTTATTTTTTTCCATGTACAATTCACGAATCCTGTTTATTATACATATAATGAAAAAAATAAGATTAAAGTAAGAAACATGAGATCAACTTCAATTAAATGGAATTTTTGACAGTAATCTTCCTTGGTAACTATCACAGAAACATAATTTTTCTTAGTATTGTTAACTATAAATAATGAAGTCACATTTAGGTACTACAAGAAATAAATCTTCAGCTTTTTACAAGGGCCCGAGCTACTTTCAATGTCATCTTTAAAACCTTTTTCTTGTTGACGAGATCTTGATTTTTAAATGGAAGATTGAGTAATCATACCTTCTCCAGCAGTGTGAGACTCTTTTGTAAGTTTATTTTACTGAAGCTTTTTAAACACAAAAATGCCCTCATCGTTTGAATCTGAACAATCATCCACGTTTTTCTGAAGAAGGGTCGATAAGACATCTCTGGTGAATTTTGGAGTAATAATTTTTTTCATGGATTGACGAAGTTTCTATCCAAAAACTGTAGTCATCAAGGTCTTGTTGGGCTATATAAGCTATATTCAAAGCTTTTCCAGTATGAATTTTATGATTTATATGGCGTTTTGACCATATGAATCAGGCCAGATGAATCAGGATTTTGCCGTAATACATGCATAACTCATCATACATACTGAATTCAGTATTGTCATTTTTCTACTTGAATCTATAACCCAAAAGCATTACACGAAATACAGATTGAAGTTGTAAAACCATAAAATAAATTTTATAAAACAGGCATTGTAATCATAATGCCACCTGAACTAAGCACAGATGAATCAGACATTTATCTTTGTAACTCCGGTATCCAAGTGAACCAGCCGTATATCCACCTTCTGGCTCGTCTGTTGCACGACTGGCTTCCCCCTGCGCGAGACGTCAGGCTCTCATCATCATCACCCGACCAAGCACGGTCAAGCGCAGCATACGCCACATTAATCAGTATTATATGCCGGACACTTCTTATTAGCCTATTTATAAACATACTAAGGTAGTTATAACTAATACACATTTTTTTTGTAAAAGTGCAATTCATTTCCTTTTGATATAATTATAATTTATAATGATTTACCAAAGGGAAAATGCGATATCGACCATTTTCTTTCGAAAAATGGCAAGCGGACGCGGTATATGAATCAGGAGAACAAACTTCAAATATTTTTAATTTATACTTGGACTGCAATGATTTACAAAATATCACTTGTCCCAGGTAGAGTTAAAGGTAAACTGTATATAAAAAAAATTACACACTGTTTTGTTTGTTGGTTTCAGAAAAAAACCCATAGACGTCCAAAATTTTGTCTTCGAAGAAGTACCCATACTTATTGTAAGTAACTTTTAAGAATTATGTATGTCAAAATAATTATAAATAGTTTAACCAAAATGAAGTAGAGATCGTTCCTGTTCCGCTAAAACCGCCCCTAGCATCAATCTTAATTTAATAATCCCAAGAACATTGCCACCGCCACTAAACTCAAATGAAATATTAAGTCACACGTTAAATTCAATCAAAGCTTATCGAAACGGCGCGTCATCCCACCATCCACGATTGGAAACAGTTTTACAAGCAATAAATTGGTGCGGGCCGTGTCAGTGATACAACATTTATTAGCTACAATCCAGATTAGATTAGTTGCATCCCTGGGCGCAGGACGGAGGGATAGAAGCCCCCGGGAGGTGGAATTTGTCCGGGTAATGTGGCCACGCGCCGAGCTAATTCGATGTACTCCGTGGACCCTTCCTCTATGTGACTCGCATCCACTGCTTCATTTTAATTGAATAGTTGGCGTGGGGCGCCCTTGTTTTCGTGCAGATAACTTTATAGCCGCTTTGCATAATGGCCGGCCGTGTCGCTCTAATTTGTTACAATTTCGCAATCTGTCACAGTGCGAGATTCAGATCATATTTATGCGATGAAAAGGAAAACTTTGCAAAACATTTTGGATTTAGGAAATAGACTTTCGAAGAACGTTTTTTGTGTTTGTGTTGTATTTTCATTTATGTTTATTTTTTCATCTAGGTACATACCTATGTATTGTAGGTTTGGTTATTGTAGGTTAAATATAAAAAAAAAATTAAAAGTTTTCAGGCTCCAACAAAAGTAAAAAACAGAGTTTAAATAGAGTACTTACCAACCTATTTAGATAACGTATCTAGCAAAAGTGTAGTATGTTTAAAAGGAAGCAAATAAGAAGTAGTTTGCACCAGTATCCTTTACGTGCCTACTTGCGTTTACGTACCTACCTAAAGAATTCGTTCAAAGCTTTCTCAGTTTATTCTTCTTACAGTACTCACACCGCCATCTAGCGAACAGATAGAAAACAAAAAACAGGTTGTATCAGCCAGTAGCGGGCGGAAAACGGACACAACGGAAGTGACGAGTACATAAATATATAAGCCGAGTAGCGAAAGAAGTGTTTTTATTTTAATTTTCACGTAAGGTAACGGTAAGACAGGTACGTACGCAGTAAGAAGGCATAATTATCCGTACTGTTTCATAATTCATTTGATAGTTATTGATCCTACCTATCAATATGGACTCATCCATGCATACATTTTACCTATTTATGAGCTTTGTTGTGCAAATTTTTACTGAAGTTGGCAGGTACAATACTTAGCACAATCGTGAAGAGATCTTAACTTAACCCTTATTGAGCTTCCCAGAACTGTAGTACAAGTTCAAAACTCTGTTTACGTTAGAAGCTCTTTATTC
Organism: Hypomecis punctinalis; assembly: GCA_949316475.1. Lineage (NCBI taxonomy): Eukaryota > Metazoa > Arthropoda > Insecta > Lepidoptera > Geometridae > Hypomecis > Hypomecis punctinalis. The sequence goes on along the minus strand of OX438799.1, from coordinate 7,830,741 downwards.
TGGGATACCATTTTGTACTGCACTAGTCCACTGTTGAACATAAGCCTAAAACTATAAAGGGCAATTGGGCCATATCCACCTCGGTGGCCCAGTGCTGGTTGGTAGATTCAATTATCCACATTTTCTCACGATGAGTTCTTTACCAAAAAGCCAGTGATGTGCAAATCCGTGAATAAACAAATAACTCATTAGGTAATACGACGGGACCGGTGCTTAACTCCACGGCTCCACGATTATAAGGCGTGCATTTTCCCTCGAGGCCACCACGGCCTGAGATTGAAATATACTGAGACTGACACTAAGTAAGTTGGTATAGGCCTGGTGGCTAGCCTTAGTGTCAAAGTTCTTAAGCCGCCTGAAGACCTCTGACACGGCTAAGCGTGTAAAGAAATGTTACTTACAATTTAACGCGTCTCTGAGCCACAGTTGCGCTTAGTTGTAAACACCACCTTCCGAAGACTAACCGTGCCGAACGTTGCTTCACGTCGGTTATTGCTGACAAACGCCCAGTCAAACTAAGCTATGAGCGCTCCTACGATACTACGAGTAAGATACAGCCGGTATAACATACGCACCACGACATAATTTTACTGACGTGTCAAAACAAGTCAGTTTTAGTGAAGTGAAGGTATTATATTTATAACGCTTTCATACGTCTACGAAAATTATGTCGTGGAGCGTATGCTAGGCTAGGAGGACTTCCCTCTGCGGCCAGTTTTCCTTCTCCCAGCAACTTTTCCCATTATAATCGCAAGAGCTTTAAGGTAATAGGGTAGGTAAATGAAGAAACGAGATTTTTATGTTAACAAACATTTAATTTTGTATTCTTTAGCAATATATTATTTGTAATAATTATTATAATTTAACTACTAAGAAACTATAAACATAGAGCTATTGTATCTGCAAATCAGAATGTTGGAATCATCTGTGAAAGTAGACAGCTAATATTGTCTAAGCTAGAAATTATTACAGCTAGCCTTAACTATAAACACCTAACTTACTTATCTAGAACAATTTCATTAATTTGTTGTAAAGTATTGCACATTTTCACTTTTACTGTTTTTACAAATCAATTCGTTTTTTACAGTTCCTGATGTTTGTAATAAAACTGCAACATTATAGTTTTAATTGCTATATCTAGATTTTTTATACACATAATTTGGAACGTTGCGTTTCTATGATAATGTATTTTAATTTGTGAAACTTTAGTCTACCGAAAATTGCAATGAAATGCCAACTTCAATACAATATTCCTACCGGTCTAAACTACAACATGGGCTTAGAGAAAATCATCACTACAAGACAAAACTATTAGGAACATATCATAACAATAATTACACAATTAAGACTAAATTAAATATTAATTTACAATATATTACATCTCCGAGGTATTCGACGAACATGTCGTCTAAGAATTTTCAATATTAGCATAATTGGATTGTTTCTGTCGTCTAGAGCGCACTCGTCACGTTATGTTGGGACGATAGCCCAGCTCTTTGATTATTTCGAAGGGGATTACCAACTACCAAAAATTTGATGTTTAGCTTAGAAAAGTATATATTATGTATAATATAGGTGTCTATCGGTGAAATATAATTTTAAATTTTACCAGTAAATTACAAGTATAAATTGAAGTTGTATTTGTTTTCCTGAGTACTATAGTACTCAGGCAGTATTTAAGTGTAGGAAATTGAACAATTAGTTTAGTATGAATGGTAGGATACTCTTGCCAATCCGAGTCGTCGCTGTTTTGTCCAATGTACTTAATTTAGTAAGCTATTAGGTACTACATGTAGGATCTCAGCAAAGGTTTGAAAATAATAGATGACTAAATCCCTCTAAATAATCAAAGGTCTAACTAGACGGGCTGTCTGAACCTCTTTTTTGTACAAATGGTACAGAGAATATCGTGTGTCGCAAATGAGGAGAGATGTGCGGTGACACTAGGTGGGGCTGTGCGGCGCGTGCGGCGGCAGCGGGTGCGGGTGCGGCAGCGCGTGCGGCGAGGCGGCGCGCAGCGAGTCGGGCGAGGAGCCAGGCGACGCGCGCCGCGCCGGGTACGGCGAGAACCGGTGGTGCTGCAGCGCGGCCGGAGGCAGGGCGCCCGCCGCGCCCGCGCCCGCGCCGCCGTACACCGGCCGCGGCAGCTGCAGCCCCGAGCCCGACGCGAGGTGGTGCTGCGCCAGCAGCTGCGGCGCCAGGCACGCCCACTGCCCCCACAGCGCCGCCGCCGGCACCCCGTACAGAGGATACGCCGCGCGCAGGAACAGCTGCGACCGCGCCGCCAGAATCGCCTTTTCCTCCAGCGTCAAGTTATTATTGTGCTGATCCAGCTCGAACGGCCGCAGTGGCGAGCGCAGATACTGCTGCTCCGCCAGCATCGACTCCATCGTCTCCCTGAAACGATTACAATCCTTATATAGACGCTCTATCGCAAAACATTAAATAAACGCATAATGAAGAGGTATCTACCTATGACTGATGGCGCCGAAGCGCCCTTCGTCGGGGAAGAAGGGTGTTCTTTCGTGCTCCCCCGTGACATAGAATCTCGACAAAACAAAGAAATTTCAAAATAAAAATGTGTTAGCGACGTAAAGCGAATCGACCGTCAGAATGGTGCGGAGCAGATCTTGGAAACTGTGAGAGTTGAGGGCGTGAGCAAATTATAAATTACACGGACGGAAACGTCCGTAATTAAAGACACTGAATTGACTAAGAAGCAATAATAAAGATGGAGACATAATTGCGGATACGAAGGTAGAAATCAATCGGCATTGGAAAATCAATGGGGCCGTATTTGTTTTTTAATCGTGATGGACAAAAATCCTATGTTATGTAAGTTATGTTCCGGTACCAATTCGTTTTTTGCATGCAATGAAGAAAGTGAAGATATAGAAATAAGGTGTATTGCCAACATTGTTATGATAGTTACCTCTCGAATTCAGTGAGACGCGAAGAGTCGCGGAAACCCTTTGCGAATGGATTACTGTCGATTTTCAGCTTCGTGATCTGAAACAATACATATCGTGATATCTTTTGAAAATACAATCGGACGAACATGACACTAAAACCTTATTTCTAACATGTTATAAGTAAACATTTCCTAGAAATGCCTATCTATTACAGCACTGTGCTTTTTTGGAAGCATTTTAAGAGGAAACGATTAGCATAATATAACATTATGTTTGTGTTCCTACTAGGCGAGTTAACGTTTATTGTTATGCAGTTTAAATGGTTTTATTCGGAGTATTAACATCGTGTCTCAGTACGAACAGGCCGGAGCGAGGTCGTGCTGCCTCGCGCTCCCGCTGAGCTCTGCATACACAACTAATAAGGTTAACTTATTGTCGACACACCGCATTGGTTTATCTCTTAAATGGCCACTATGGAGTATTACACTGCATTGTGCAGCTTAAATGTGACACGCAGGTATTGTACGCTTATTGAGCTCGGTAAATGGTACGCAAAACGTTGAAAATTCCAGGTATAGTCCTTGTTTCACATTTGTCATAATTCCATTACACATGACTTTTATATGAAAAAGTCTATTTGAAACATTTATTATGTGAAAATTAATAGTCCTACCTTTTAGGTGTTTTTAATAGGTGCTTAAAAACAAACAAGCATTACTTTTAAACATTTTTCAATCTGCATGTATCATCCTGACAATTTTAAGGAGATATCTTGAAAGATATACCTACTTGAAATGGATTAATTGACAAAACGCATTCAAGGAAACCGTTTTAAGGAGTCGTTGTACTCATAAAGTAAATGTTTGATTTAGGGGAAGGTCGAGGTGTTAAAAAATGTGTTTGGCAGAGCGGAGGCTCAGTCGATGAAAAATCGCCCCCTCACTGAGTGGCGCTCCCGCTGCGGTTCGCACAATTTGTGAATAATATTTACGATAAAACCCGTCTCGGAACCGGCCTCCATTAAATAGCGTCCGTTCTCCTAATATCCGAGCGGATTAAACCAATATCGGAATTAATTTTAGCGCTCTCTTGGCATTTTTATGACGAGGAGGTGAGAAAAATAAAGTATTTTTTAATGGTTTGCAATAAACAAGTCATCGGTTCGACCGCACCGATGTCAATCTTTCGGCGTGTCTACTCGCGACGGTAATTACCTGCCGATTGAGGCGCGCGTACTCTCCGCGCTCACCTGACCTGTCTAGACGGTCTGCATTGCTCATACCTACCTGCTTGCTCCTTCCTACGCACAACTTCATCAAATTACAATCAACACAAAACAGTTAATTGCAAAAAATATTTCAGTGGACTCCTGGCAATAAAATCTTCTAATTTTATCAAATCACAATCTGCAGAAATATTTTTCTACCGATAAAAAGAAACATTCTTTCCGAGAATTCAGTTGTTAACTATGAGACAGAAAATGAAACATTTTTATACATTCTTCATAACTATCCGGCGTTCCACTCCTGTAACAATTAAATTCTTCAATTGTACCAAAGATTTATACATTTATTTGATGTATTCTTGAGAAACGCGTTAATCTGCACTATTTCTTGATAAATGTCTAACAGTTCTATGTCACGGATCAAAGACATCAATAAAAACTACAAAATATTGAGCTAACTGTGACAAGTTTTCGGTATTGCGGTGAATAATTTCTCGGGTAACGTTTCATTTAAGAATAACGATTTTAAAAATAGTAACCAAACTAGACAAAGAACATGTTGTTACCACTCGTGATTCATTAACATCTTATTATCTCATTTAAAACTGTAAAAGATTGAAATAAAATAAAAGTCAGTTAGTCAAATAAAAGTCAGAGACGTAAAATATTTGGACTTTTTTGATTGATATTTGCTACGCAAAAGATCAATTCATTCAAACTTTTGTTTATAATTTAGACACTTCAGGATATAAGCAAAATTGTTCTTGCTGTTAAAACACGATTAATGAAAATTTTCTCGATAATTTTTCTCGCCTAAAAAGGTCTCCATAAACATATTTTTCGTTAATTCTCCTGATATGATGATTGATTGTCATGATTTACCTAGTTGGTGCAGTTGAATATGTACCTACTTAATATTTACCTGGCACATCGAGGTTTAACATATAAGCTGTGCTAATATGAAAAAGGTTATAAACGATATGTTCGGAGGATTCAGTTCAGCCGAGGGTCAAGAGGGGCACGATCCGGCACTCCGCTTGCTTCCACACCCACCTACCGAGCACCATTGACTACAATGGGCCAGCTCATGGCCGGCCTCACTCGCGCCGGGTAATGACTGCGCCTACAATGCGAGTAGTAGCTGACAATATTGACGGATTATACATAATGTATACGCTGTCGCTTTCGACCCGCCCCGTTATTGTTGTCCTAACATAATCCCATGTTGACTACTAAACCTAACTGGAACTATAAACCCCATTCTAGCAGACAATGGGAATCCAATTAACCTAAACCACTTAAAACATCTCGTGACCGAGAAAGAACACCAAAATAATGAACGAGACGGCTTCTTGCCTCTGACGTTTATTAGATTTAGTACAAACATAAGAACGAGGCGTGTCAAAACAACCTAATTTAAGTATCAACAAACGTTCGCCTTGGGCGGCTGCGCGCGCGCTCACTGACAACATTAAAGGAGCCATAATGACATTACTCCCGGCTGGGAAACAAAAAAAACACCACAAAACGGCGTCAAAGATGCATCGCAACGCGATCCCAAATATGCTAGAATCACGGAGATAGCAAGAAGCGAGGCTTTAAAACTACCTATATATGTGAAAGATCTTTAAGTACAAAATCAGTATATTATAATCAGTGAAAAAAGTGATGTGATGACAATTCATAATTCATTTGTGATTTTAAATCATTTACATCAAAACCGTTCTAGCACCAATTTAATAAAACAAAAAACCTTATCCACTAAAAATGATCCAATCATTAAAAATAAGATGTAACTTCGAAACAAAAAGTGGAACATAATTAGAACTACATCTGAAGAAGACGAGATCGTGTGTCGTGTAAATGAACACGCAAGTGACGCTCGACGAGCGGGACACGACAGGGACATCGAAGGGAATAAATAAATGTCACGTTAGCGCGCCGCTCCTGCGCACGCATTGATTGATGCACTGCGCGACGAACGACGCCAGATAGATCTACTGATATAATTAGTGGTCTCCCGTTACTTATGTCTGACATCTGTCAAAACTTTTCGCTCTAAAAACAATCTAAAATACCCTGCAAATCTGCCGCAAATGTTACATCTTTGTCTTTTGTCAAAAATACATTCTAAAAATCTTATTTCGATATCACAGAAATTATATGAGATCATTTTCTCAGTATTGAATTCTTAAATTATTAGTTAGTTATTTTTTTTCTTTATTATCAACAGGACTTTAACTTTGCACTCACGATTTTTAGGGTTTCAGATGCTTTCAGCCAATGACAATCTAGAATATATCTAAGGTGGCTGAACAATTGCATTTTTAATGTCAGCTAGATATCTAATTTTTTGAAGAAAATAAGTAAAGCAAGTCCAATACAAATATTTTTGCTGTGCATACCTATTTCAACAAAATTTATTAACAGTTTTAAATCAATGCCAACCACTGAATTGCACTGTATATAATCGTAGAGACAAGCATTCACAATCATCGAATAACATGACGTGTCGAAAATGCAAACTTCATCGTAAGTTGTTTAACGATTAGTTGCAGCGATTTCACAACCGGCAGCCTGCAGCAGACGCTCGCACAGACTTCACTGAATGACCTACAGCTGCGAGCTGTAATAGCGTTTTCCAGAAAACCGATGCTTTATTGTCAATAATTCGTAAACGCCGCGGAATAATGAACACTGCATGTGGCATCGACAAGTATAACCGGCCTCAAGTGTGATAATATTCCCAGAACTACTGTGCGGTACGAGCAAATTGTCCATCTGTAAACTTGTTTAGTGCTTATTTGTACTTAACAATGTGTATATCCGTTTGCGGACTTTTGAATCGGATAGAAAAAATTTGATCTGGCTAGTTCGAAATACGTTTATCTCATTACACTTCAGATCAACACATACAGAAAATGCATTATTAGTTTAGTTTGATTTTGATTTTGTTTTAATTTCTACCTATTTGTTTAATCTTAATACGCCCAGAAATATTTTCCGAAATAATAACTATCACAGTGTCGCAACTGGATATGATATTAGTAGAGATAAACAATACTGGGGTAACTATAAATTCATTTAGCAGTGCTGATATTGTATATAATTTTAGTAAAATAAAATCTGATACAAATTTTATTCAACGACCATCAACATTTAAAGGCCGTCATCTTCATCCAATATTTCTATGAGCTGGAGCTGTTCTCTGATGGTTCCAATTGACAAAATGAAAGATATCGTGTGGAGATTGTACAAGTCTTCGGCCATTTCTGTAATTACTTTCAAGAGCACTCTGCACATCCACATCCCGGCCGTTAATTGATGCGCTTCTCCGCTTACAGCTTCTTTTACCTCTCATTTCGTGGAGTACTTGATAGAGTCAGTTATTAGATGAGTGTTCCGTCTCCAAAGCGTCTCTAGTGAGTCGGGAGAGCAAGTCTTGAACAGTGCCAACGGTCAGTATGAGATCCACTTTGCACTCGTGTCCCTGATTCCTGCTGTACGCCCTCAGTATTAACGAGTAAGCGATTTGCCACATTTCCAATTTTATAAAATACGCCCCATAAATGTTTGTTTTGATCAGTGTTTGAAAAGTTCACTGATGACAAATTGCTTTCAACGTCAAATAAATTAAAAAGTTTTTAAAAGATGTCAATATTTCATGCAAGAATGCTTCTCAATACAGATCAAGTATAATTAAATCATTCATTTAATTTATTAATTAGGTTTAGTAAACTTAGAAGAGTAACGAAAAAAAAAAGTTTTACCATGAATGAAATTTGAAGCTGCTATGAAATGTATGAAGTTATATAGTAATTTGAAATATCCGAATAAAAAATAATGCTTCCGTAAAAATTAATAAAATTTCCTTGGATTAATGATTGGTCTCGCTCAAAAAACTTAGATTTCAGGAAGATGCTAATCTTTTTGACTTAGAAATTCTGAATTAAGTTGAACTATTACGATCGCAGTACAACAGGTGACTAATCTAGTTTTTTCCAGTTCTGTGGTGACTTACTTTATTGTATCATTACTCATATGTAACGATAAAAAAATAACACACTAATAAATAGTCTACTAAAGATATTCTTCTTTCTTTTTTCTTTTGTGCGTGTGATGCCACCTACATATCAGTTAGTTACGTTATTTTACGAACTAGATGTAAAACCAATCACTAAAAACATATTTCGGGTATTGTCACAGGAGACGATGGCTAGTAGGTACCGCGTTCAGTTTTTGTATGGAAGCTGGTGCGCAGACGCAATAAATTCAGGCAGGCCGCACACGACGGCGCTGCGTGACGTCACACTTGTGTGATCGATGGCGATATACTCTACGTCGAACTAACACCACGAGAGGAAGCGAGATGCAAATCTAATAAATAATCTCATCTTAAATTATTTTAAATCCACTATTAAGTAAGTACATTGACTCCTTGTGTTTTTGACTTATGTGTAGTTTCGTGTTATCGAGTCGTGTTTTATTGAGTAACGAGCTGCTTACATAGACATTGATGTTTTTACGTTCTAATTTGTTATGAAATATTTATTGGCGTCAATTTTATTACTTACCTACTATTTAACTTTTGAGGAGATAAGTAGTTTATACATTGATGTTTAGATACATTATTTCGAGTCTAGTCTAAAAATTACTAAGTGTAAGCTATAAAAATCTAATCATGTGAAATGTGAAATGTGAAAAATATTCAGAAATCATTAAAATTTTAGTCGTTTGTACGCCGAAAACTGTGAAAATGTGTCTTATTTTTTTGTGAGAGTAAGACCAATCGACGCAGTTTTTTTTCTGATTTCAGTGATATCTTTCTTAATATATATAAATCTCGTGTCACAATGTTTGTCCTCAATGAACTCCTAAACCACTTAACCGATTATAATAAAATTCGCACACCATGTGCAGTTCGATCCAACTTGAGAGATAGGATAGTTTAAATCTCAAATTATAGTCGCAATTTTAATTTATTTAGCCACAGCAACGCGTGGCCGGGCAGCTAGTACTCGTATATAACTCAATTTTGCCCATAATGTCGCTAGGTAATTTTTGCCTTTCAAGTGTCGATATGTATTCCATCAATACAAATAATTACATACTTATCTACATTCTGTACTTATCGGAATACTATAAATATTTATCGCGTGGAAAAGAAAGTAAAGCACAAACAAAAATTACTGAACCGGAATCAATTTATCCAAATATTTTCAATGACAAAATGATCACGTCCCAACGAGCTACAAGTCAACAAACAAACAAAAACGCATTGAAAAGAATGAATCGATTATGAAAGGAGAAAAAGAAGAGCCGGAGAGGAGCGCGGGAGGAACAACTCGTGACACCTGACCGCAGCCATTTTGGCCCGTGAAATATGTTTATTTGTCGTGGTTGCCCTTTGTTATTGAAATTGTGTTTGCCTTTACTCCTTCATTATATTGTTCGATTATACTGGAACTCGTTTGTGGACGCGCGATGTGAGAATAGCTTCGGAGATTTTAGAATATCGATTGTTGATACTGAGAAATGAGATATAAATTTCAATTAAGCGTCTATTGAGAGTGTTTGCATCTACATGCGGCTGATCGGGCGCAGTTATTTTCGTGATTATCTCCTCGAATCGGATACGGCGTGACTAACTCGAATACTGACACGATTTCCGATTTCTCTAATCGTTTTATTTCAACGATCCGTATTGTAATGTCAAACGGTAGTGTTTGACTAAGTAGGTAAGTTTAGTGTACCCACAGGTACCTTTACCTTTGGTGCTTCGTTGGTTTATAACTTGTTTGAGAAGAAAAAATATCTAAGTTGGTTAGACACTTGTATCAGCGAAGGACAAATATCATTATTTGAACCTAATTGTGTTTTTTTTTTTAATTAAAATTTACTAACCACAGGCTCCAGGGTCTGTGCCCTTTGTCAACTAAGATTTACAATTATTGTATTATAGTTACTGTACAATGAGTAGATACTAGAAATATTAGCCTAAGTCAGTCAATGCACTGCATGAATGCCACGAGCAGACCGGCGACCCGCAAGCAGCACCCGATCACGAGTGTGACACATGTGCCAGCCATCGCTCTCCTTGACCATATTTGAGGAAGGAGAACGACCCGACACATGATGCCGCCGCAAGAAGGAGCCTTCGATGGCGAGCATGAATGCTTGGGGCATGCACACAATGTTTATTTCTTATAAATTCGAATACACCTTTTTCACGTCCTATGCCAATTTAGTTGCCTTCTCCCGGCCCAAAGCCTCCATCACCGCCTCGCTCCGATCTCTAACAGCCATCTGCAGGTTGTACTCCTTGATGGTTTCCGATGACACAGACGATGCGCGCCGCACGAATTGACTGATGGCATCATTTTCGATGTCGTCGGCGTAATAGATGAAGGTCCCGGTGTGCCGCGATAGTGCAACGACTGCGTGTGAGACGCTCTCGTGTAGTTTCATTTTCGGCTTTGTTTTTATAATTGTGGGTTTGAAATATGTAGTTGAAGTTTGCCATTCTTATGTGCATTATACCGAAATCAAACCGACAATATATCTAAAAGATGATATGTGTACTTACTTAGCTCGAAATAAGCTGGAAGTTAATATCTAATGCTCACAATATACACAAGACTTACTCTAACTATCATTCACAGAAATCAGGACCAAAGTGATTTATCATATGGTTGGTAATTTAGTAACAAACAATGGATTGAGTCTCCAAACGTAAAAAAGCTCCCATTCAATTGACACTGTCAGGTTGCTATCTTCGAGTTTTTGCTCTAAGGATGTCTGGGCGCAATCCATCATAACAAATTCACAAGTCATCGACTTACAAAAACGTTTTGTGTGCATTGAAGATTCGTAACGCTAACAAACATTGTCACCTCCTGCGAGACGAATTCCAGACAATGGACTCTATAGAGAGCAAGCGCCGGGACAATGGTGGTGGGTGTAAAAATGTTAAATATTGAAGCAGGTCGCAGAGGCCTGCGCTTTCCCGGGAAACCACCCCGCAGCGCGCGCGGCGACGCTGCGTCTCACACCGATACACAAAAAACACAATCCACGTTTTTTGTAACTTTTATCTCGACTCGTATCAACGTTACAGAGTGATAAAGCACCAATAATGATGTTTCATTTCGATCGATTTATTTAACGAATGTCGCGGACGCATAAAAATTCAGTGACACTTTTTTTCTCTGCCACAGAATGAAAATGAATTTGGTTTCTTATCTCGTTTATTTAGTTTAGAATTATTGACGTTTTTTGGTATGATCATGAGTGGTATTTTTTATTCTTTTTAAAAGCTTAAGTTATGCGGGCACGGACATAATATCGAGATCGGCGGTGCGAGGCGCGCAGGTGCAAACATGCTAAGTGTGTTCTTATTGTTGTAAGGGATTGGGTTATCAGTGACACTATCTGAGCTGTTCGACAAATGTTTTAGCTGTCAGAGCGGTGACGTCAGCCGAATCGAGCAAGAGTTGCGTGCCGCGGCCGCCCGCGCCGGTGGACGCGAGATCGTACTCAAGATATCTTGCTTTTACAATAACAAGAACTCTACCTACCTGTAGCTTTGAATCATTTAAACTTATGAAATGCATATTTTCTTTTTCTAAGAACCGGGTTGGCCATGTCATGTTATAACACTTTTAAGTGTACCTAATTATTGAAATTAGCAATATTTCATCGGCAATGTTTCCTGAAGAAAATACTTTTAATCACATCTATTCGAAAAGGACTACTTGGTTCGCCTTCAAGTGCGCCCAAAGGTGGTGTTTTCTTAATGGAACTTTATAAGTGCGCCGGAATTATCTTTGCCGCGCACTTTTTGAATTAGAACAAATAAGTGCGACGGAATGATCTTTGCCGCGCACTTTTTGAATTTGGAAGTATTTGTAATGTTAGTGTTCAGCGCCAAGAAAATGAATGAAAACAATGTAAATATATGTTTTCATTTGTTTTATTATTATATACCATTTAATTTCAATTTAATTACCATTTAATTTAGTTGTTTCTCTACGTGTTATTAAATAATAATATTACAATTAAATATGAGGCGCCTTTTATTTTCTCATAGAGGTGATGAAAAATAGAGTGTACCACTCGAGAGCAAAATATATTTTTGGGTCGGGCGACGTACTTTGAACTACTCTACTACTCTAGGATCCCTCACTTCGCTCTAGATTCAAAAAAGCGCCCTCGCCGCAAAAATATTATTTTGTTCCCATATGATACAATCTACTATTGGCATCGGAATAATTGAGTATTATATTTTATAAAAAATATAATCAGCAGATATTATAATTATATATAATACCTGCCTACCTGCACCATCTGTAATACCCGAATCTCTTCATACCGTGATATTAAAAAAATAAAAAGTAGATGTCTGTACTATACAAAGTTTACAGAATATTTACAAGTGATCATTTTAATGTGTGATAAACACTATAGCAATACTAGTGTCGGGTTGCTAAATGGTCTAAAAATATTATTATAAACATGATAACTGCAGTATTAGGTACTAGCAAATATGTACCTAATTGGCGAGCGGTGTCACCGGACTAGTTGGGAGCCATTAATCCAGCATCGCGTTAGAATCAATACAAATCAATAATGCGCGGCTCAGGGGAGCAGTTTAGATCAGATTGTAGAGGCAGGCACATGAATCCTGTGCCTGTGAAATCTCGAGTGTATTTTATTAATGTACTATTAATTTTCTATCCTATTTTGTACATTCTTGTTGTGAAAACATTAAGTAAACCTTATAGTGCGAAAAGGTAGTCATTTTTTGGATTTCTTGCAGTATAACTCGCTGCCTAGGTAATATAACCGTTATTTGGTTCAAGGCAAATTTTGGCCTATATTAATACAATTGTGATATATCAAGGTGTTATCAACGTTTACATTTGCCAAATTAGCCAAATTTTTGAAAAGCCGCTTTAGCGTAATATTATGCATTTATCAACAGTATTTTTTTTAAAACTAACACTTAGTATTTACTTACATGCAGAGAAAATTGATATTCTATTATTCATGTCTCACTACCGCAACTCTAAAAATAATAGACATCTGAAGCTACGAAGATCATGGGCGGTAGCGTAAAGCTTAAACAGAACATAATGTTGCCACTAAACTGTAACTTGAAGCGGTTAATTAACGAACGAATGAAGATTTATGTGCCGCGTTGTCGATATAAAGTAACTCGCTTCCTTTATGAAGCTCAAAACGTCCTAATTATTTTACTACGCACGGAAGAAACAAAACGAGAAGTATGGAGACGCCCAAACGCTTTTGTGACAGAGAATTAATTGCGCGTGGCGACACATGGAGCGAGCGCCGAGCGACGGCCATCCGCGATTTGTTAAGGAGATATGTTACGAGGACGATGCCGATACACTCTTCTATTCCAAGTGTATATTATAGAAAAAATTGTAAACATGCACAGGAAAAAAATATATTTATAAGCTTTACGAGCATAGGTACTTTCTAGTAACTGATCAATCAAAATTCTATAACGAGTAGTCATGAAAATCATTACATAGTACATACAAAACAAAGTCGCTTCTCTGTCTGTCTGTCCTTATATACATAGGGACAGACAGATAGAGATATTGGCAGATCTAACGAACAATACAAATAAAAAAGTTGGCTTTAGTCAGTATTACTTCTCGCAAGACAATTTGATACGACCAGCTAGGTATATTTTTCTTCTTTAATTTCTGATCTATTGTAAATATCTACTTGTAAATTTATTTGGAAGCTAAAAAAATATTAAAAAATCTTAAAAACTCTGAACAAGTCCTACTTTTCAGCTTATCGTCTCAATGTCTTCGCTATGACGAGCCCAAATTAGCACGTTTTGCTTGTAGCGAGCCCTGGTAGGAAGTGGTGCGTGATTGTTGTTGAAGATTGTTTCAACAACCGCGGCTGACTCACGACCGCTCCGCGGCTATGCGATCCAAATTGGCACGTTACCGATTCGGAGAATGTTTAGAGAAAATGTTGACAGAACCTAGCATTTCGCAACGGTTCCCGGAACAAGGAACGTAAAGTACTGGCAGTGGGCACAATAGATGGAGATGTGACAATGGTGGACAGATCGAGTCGGACATTGGCTTCGCGTATATTTAGCCCGGGTGAAAACTTTAATCGTCATGTCGCGCGCGCATCAGCCGCGCCGGCCGTCCGTCGTCGCGCCGCGCGTCTCCCGCGTGTGGCCGCCCGATACACAAAAATTATGTGCCACCTCCCTTTGTTCAGAGTGGACATACCTTTCAGCGGGATGCAATTAGTGCTACTGAAATAGCCATCGTCGATACGATACTCGGACGACAACGCTATGCCATTTGAAACGTTCGGCTCTGTGATCTATTTTAGATATCAAATGATAGAAACAAGAAGAATAGCGATTCCGAAGAGGCGACAAAGTACACGCCGTAATAAAGACGCGTGCCAGATATGTCGGATACTCACGAGCTGGTTCTGGTACGCTGTCACCGCCGTGAAGACACATTCGGGGAAGATGAAAGTCTTGAACTCTTCCTGCTCGAGATCGGTGATGGGCGCGTTTATTGCGCCCTCTCGCCGCAGCACCAAGTGGATGCGGGGCTGGTACTTGTGCATCGAGTTTAGCACCAACTGTCACCGACAAATGAGAAAATATGGTCAATACATTGTTGAATCTTATAGCTTAGGAATTATTTCATTCGCACATCTAGAAGTTTATGGACCTATCTTGATAGAGCGTAAATTTTCGATACTTACATATTGTTGTAGATATATGATAATGATATATTGTTGCCTATATACCTGCCTATATATCTTCTCAAGAATAAAATAATATTTAGCTACATATTCAGTTATATTATAATATTGACCTGTCCGTTCTTGTCCATCTCGTTGTTGGTGAGCTTGATTTTCTCGAAGGAGACGACCTGCTTGCACAGCTGGTCGCTAGAGAAGGGCGAGTCGGGGTGTGGGTAGAGGCGCGCGGGCGCGGGCGGGTCCGCCTTGCCGGCCACCAGCTACGAGGAGCGGTTGTACGTTATAACCCTCAGTTAGACTGACCTGTCCGTTCTTGTCCATCTCGTTGTTGGTGAGCTTGACCTTCTCGAAAGAGACGACCTGCTTGCGCAGCTGGTCGCCGGAGAAGGGCGAGTCGGGGTGCGGGTAGAGGCGCGCGGGCGCGGGCGGGTCCGCCTTGCCGGCCACCAGCCACGAGGAGCGGTAGTACGTTATAACCCTCAGTTAGACTGACCTGTCCGTTCTTGTCCATCTCGTTGTTGGTGAGCTTGACCTTCTCGAAGGAGACGACCTGCTTGCGCAGCTGGTCGCCGGAGAAGGGCGAGTCGGGGTGCGGGTAGAGGCGCGCGGGCGCGGGCGGGTCCGCCTTGCCGGCCACCAGCCACGAGGAGCGGTTGTACGTTATAACCCTCAGTTAGACTGACCTGTCCGTTCTTGTCCATCTCGTTGTTGGTGAGCTTGACCTTCTCGAAGGAGACGACCTGCTTGCGCAGCTGGTCGCCGGAGAAGGGCGAGTCGGGGTGCGGGTAGAGGCGCGCGGGCGCGGGCGGGTCCGCCTTGCCGGCCACCAGCCACGAGGAGCGGTGGTACGTTATAACCCTCAGTTAGACTGACCTGTCCGTTCTTGTCCATCTCGTTGTTGGTGAGCTTGACCTTCTCGAAGGAGACGACCTGCTTGCGCAGCTGGTCGCCGGAGAAGGGCGAGTCGGGGTGCGGGTACAGGCGCGCGGGCGCGGGCGGGTCCGCCTTGCCGGCCACCAGCCACGAGGAGCGGTGGTAAGCGTACCGGTACCGCTTGCCGTCCACCGGCACCACGTCCAGCAGCACGGCGTAGCGCGCCTCCGCGCGGCATCCCGCGAACGACACGCGCACCGTTGGGAACATGCGTCTGCACAATAAGGAACGACTTAATTTGAAACCTGCTAAATTTTTCTGTGATATTTATTTTTGTAGATACGATATAAGAATCTTGATGCATGATAAGTTCGTATGATGAAAGGAAATATTGTAAAGAAACTATATATCTAAAGGATCACCTTTCATATCGTGCCTACACACTTCTACACGATTTTACCCTCCGACAAGAATACACAAATACATTAATATACATTCATATATATATAAGTATAATAACAGTATAAGTACATATTATTGCTATAGCTCATTATATTATTCATTTGCATTATCTATATAAGTACGTTTTATGCACACATGTAATTTTATTCATAGTTCGCAATTATTATTAGACTCAGCCTGGGATCATTGTTTTATTGACTACAATATTAAATATCTTGCCTACCCTCAATGTAAATTTAATATTTTATTTTTTGCTGTTTTCTACACTTATATTAAGTTATTTACGAAACTTATACCTACTGTTAATTTAGACTACACGTAACCATTAACTTCATTCAATATTAATACGGAAGGCACTAAATCCCACGACACAGGAATTCTCCTAGTGTGGGATTTAGGGTTCACCCACAAGTATGTACAGTCCACGGACACAATGTATGTTACATAATAACAATTAGTTATAAGTATACTATAAAAACTGTATTACTGTACCTATTTCTGTACATAGCCATAAGAAAAGTCAAATAAATAAATTTATTAAATTTATTATATATCAATATTATAAATATTGATATGTGAAAGGCTTATCTATAATATATCAATATTACAGATATTTTGTGTGTAAAAATCTAAATGTATGATTAATGATCAAATCAAAATCAGCAAAAATTATGTTGTTACTTTTACATAGACACTATGTAATTGTATCGTATAGTTATACTTTTGAAGAAGTTTCTTTGTACGAAAAAGTAATCCAATTGTAAAGTTAAATAACTTTACAAATCGTATGCATACATGTGCATATTTTTATCGACTTCCTTATTCCATTGTTGTGTTAAAGCGTATATTTTCACATTAACGCAATTATTCGACAATTACTTGGTCGAACTAAAATAATAGCTCTCCGAAACCGGCACAAATCTGCCGTTCCTCATTAAAACTGAGTTTACCGTGTCGCTAATTATCGCAATTAAAAAACACAAATAGGATTACATATTTTTGAAATACAGATTCTATTTGAAATCGAAGATTGCGGGATTACTTATATCTATTTAAATGAAGTGCCTATCCCAACACGACTTACACTGAAGTTTGTGCTCCCCTCTATCTCCCCACCATCGTCAGCATTGATAGATAGAGTAAAAAGAATAACATTCCGGATGGTAAAAACCACTAAAGCTGAAAGTCGAGTTTCTTTTCAAGGAGATGTAAGGCAACGAAGAGCGTCACAGCAAATTGTTTCATGCAACTTTGAGCCTAAACTGTCGCCCCCTTCCCCTCCTTAACGGAGACATTCTTTAATGTCTCCCGTTGGAGAAAGATGAATGGGTACACATTTTTGTAAAGGTGTATGTTTTTGTTCACTGAGTGAAATTGCTTGCGGCTGGGCGACATAATAGCTCACATTACTATCGAGTACGTAGCTGCGGTTTCCTGTAGGCATTCTTAATAATTTAAGTATGAAAAGGATGCCTTGTCAGTTTCGAATTCCGTGAAATTATTTACAAGGCCCACTCACAAGACGTAAGAGAAATTTACAAAAAATATCTGACAGAAAACGATCAACGATAATAAACTCGTTGTGAGCAGAAAGGAGTGTCACAAAAACTGGTGTCGGTAGCGAGCGCGTGAAACACTATCTCCTAATCGACACAAAATGGTAGTCATTGAGGCGGCGAGAACGGAAACAACAAATCTTTACTGTAAGCTGAGCCGCGACTGCGTCTATCGGCCTCTCACTTTTTTTTCTAATCGCCCGAAGCACCGGCAGCGTTGCCCGGAGAAGCCGGAGATGACGTTTGACAATTCGCCATCGAAGCTTGCGCAAGGTGGAAACGGAATGCGGCTTCTGACCCGCGAACCATCATACCCAACATTTATTCAATATGATTGACGACCACCCAAGAAGCGAGATTGTGAAGACGTATTACGATTTACAATACGAGTTTGATTGGATCGTTTTCTACTAGAAATTTAACGGCCGATTGCGCATAAATTAATGCTGGAGTGTCTTAACAATGGCAAGGTAACGCGGACACGCGTACATGCGCGCGATCTAATGATATTACAAGATCGAAAGCGGACAGAAATAAGAATAACATTAATAAGATTTATGTGCGTTTAGCCGTGGTCGCGCGCGTCGATTTGTGAGACGCTTCTTATAGCATCCCCGAAGGTGCATGAGCTCTGGCTAGCGGAGCGCAGGCAATTGC
Source organism: Hypomecis punctinalis (assembly GCA_949316475.1). NCBI lineage: Eukaryota > Metazoa > Arthropoda > Insecta > Lepidoptera > Geometridae > Hypomecis > Hypomecis punctinalis. The sequence goes on along the minus strand of OX438799.1, from coordinate 7,812,277 downwards.
GCGCGTGCGTTAATGGCGACACTCGACGCACGGCGCGATATATTACCGCAATGATATATGACCGTCGGCGTCGTCCATCATCCTACCACCCAAAAGTTAGCGGAAAACAGCCCAAGAGCAAAAGAACAGCGAGCCGTGCGCATGAGTCGCTTTAATGAGCAGATACCGAAGACAGAAATAAGGGCCGCGCGTTTACTGCGCCTCTATATTGTTATGACATTGTTAAAATGCTTATCCACGGCTGAAATTTAGACATTAACCATAAATTAATGCTAGTAAATCATGACATTTGTATGCTAAGGAATGCATACTACGAGATGTATTTACTTAGATCCGGTTTTGTAGATATTTCCCAGTTACGTGAGTGAAATTAAACTCAAGATGAATTTATGTTTTAGTGTTATAGAAATATGCAAATCTTAACGTAGTGTGACATTTATGTACTTATATTTGTTAAGCGTGTGCATGAAAATGCATGAGTTAAATCGATATATATCGCGTGAAGTAGTAGGTACAGTACAGTACCTACCAGCTTTTTAATAGACGTATGCAGGACGTAGGCCTACTCACGAAGGTTGATGGGGTCATATCCAACTCGCTGGCCCTGTGTGGGTTGGTGGATTCACATACGCCATCAAGTTTATTCTACGGACGTATGCAAGTTATCTCATGATCTTTTCCTTCACCTAAAAGCCAGTGATGTAAAATTCCGCACATAAATTCCAAAGAATTCATTGGTACGGGGACCGGGATTTGAACCCACGAAATGTAAGGCGGGTGTTATTACCACTAGATCACTGCTGCTTAGTACCGTGAAGTAGAATAGGCAAATAATAAAATTAGCAGGATTGTGAGTGAAGCAAGCGCGGAGTGGCGGCGGCGGCGGCGCGGGCGTGCGGACATGTTGTCTTAATTAGAAAGCCGCGGCGCGAGGTGCGAACTCGTCAATCATTGTTCTCCTCGACGTCTCATTTGATGAATCTACACACGCTCTATTAAAACTTTGTCGACTATACATCCTCCAGTTAATTCTTTTACATTTCGAGCTATTCTTACAAAATTATCTCATAATTTTGCTTGGAGGAAGGAAGGAACCTATTAGTTTCATTAATTCACCGTACAATTATGATTGTTTCGACAAGATACAGATCTTGTCGAAACAATCATAGCAAATTATTACGTCCTTATTCGGCTATTAATTTTTGCTGAATTGCTTTTTAGCATGATATTCTGGGTAAGTTAAAGCTGCAATTACCGTTCGCCAAAGAGCTGTTTAATTTATTGGCTTCTATTGACTATCCAGTTTTTGAGGTATGAGGCAGTTATTAGATAGGTAAGGCTTTAATTTAATTAGATATTTATAGCAGTTTAATCAAAATATAGATAGATCCCTAGGCTAATAAAGAAGGGTGTGATTATGCAATAGCTATGCACGCCATTAGCGCAGTGTTATCACGTCGTGATTAGGGCCCGTCGCGCAGCCAATCCGCGCACGGCCTGTCTAATTATACAGTAAAGCGCTTTATTAATAGCAATTACACCCTGCCGCCATATTGCCAACGCGATTTAATTAACTCGATTCGTTGATTAGAGACAGATGGCGCGAGATTGCGAATTCCGTCGGCCGCTCATTAGCGCACTTCTGATGGTGGCGCGTCATTTGATAGCCACTGATTACGCATTGATGTCTATGAAGTCGTAAGTTTCGTCTCTAAATTACAGCTTGTAATATTTACGGTTACTTTTATTTACCTATATAATCTTTCGAGTATATTTACGTGTTATTATTATGTACTACGGGACTAACCGCGCATTAAGATTACGAGATAGGTAAATAAATACCTCATCATCCCGAAGTTTGGACAGAGCTGATCGTGGTCACGGGTAGACTGATATTGAGGTATTTATTTATCTCATAATTTTAGTGTGTGATTAGTCCCGTAATACATAATAATAGTTCAAATCGTGAAAGTTTAAAAACAACATTATCTTTACGTGATTAGAAATAAAAATCACTTAGATAAGTATTGAAGTGATTAATTTCCGCATAGCGAAATGATTTATTACATGATGTTTTATGTACATTAATTAATAAACGCTTTTAAGAACTGCTGCGGGCGGCGTTGTTGCATAAACCCGTCCGACGGCTTCCACCGCCTATTATGGCGAATTATCGTTAATAGTGAGGCTTGCAGAGCTATAAGTGATTTCTGGAGCATTATCTTGTGACAACAATCCGTGTCAGTGCCTTGGTGGCCTATGAATATTTCATATCGGATAATGAGACCATTTAGATACCTGTAATACTTATATTGAACGTGCAAGGAATACTATAAGGAAGTTGCTAATAACTGCTACCAAATAAGTGGGTGAAATATATTTTATGAACTTTCAACAACTACCTACCAATTTATGGTGGAGAAAAAATATGACTGATAACGGAGCGCAAAGAAAAACCTTTTATTAAATTTATTTATTAGTATACAGGGTTATTTCTAATCAATTAGCATTCTTTGAGGGACCTATTCTGTACACAAAAACTAACAAATTTTGTTCTACGACTTGCGTTAATACTAAAACAAAAAATCTGCTGTCCATACATTTTGTCGCGGGTGAACTAATTTATTTCTATGGAACAACAAAATTATTTTTGAGTTTTGACGAAAGTCGTAGAACAAAAGTTGTTAGTTTTGATGTACTGAATAAGCCCCTAGAAGGATGCTAATTGATTAGAAATAACCCTGTATAGCTGCATTCAACAAATAATCTTGTGCCTACATCTTTTAGTATGTACCTAAATAGTTTGGGAAAATGTGTATGATAATTATTTTTTGCCAAAAAATAGCCCGACCGACTTCAACCGTGTACAGAATTAGCGATTATTTCACACGGATCGATGTAGCATTTTTTACATTATTGTTGATTTATCAAAAATGGCTCAGCCGATTACGATAAAAATTAAATAAGACCAATTCCAAAGCATATTCTTTCTAATACAAAAAGAGTTATCAAAATCGGACTTCTACGTAAAAATTCATGCGTGGTTAAAAAATTTAAAAATATTCGCGTCGAATTGAGTACCTCCTCAGTTTCGTCGGTCAAAAAGTAGATTACCATGTTCAATACTTATATGATTTTTTCCGTAGTCTAAAATACACATATATTATAAGAATTATTTCATGTTATGAACTTGTCACATAATACATTTTTACTACTTTAAATAATTCTCAACCTTTACTGAAATATTAACATTAATCATTAATACGAAACTTAAAATGACTGCTATTTAGATATCAAAATCATGACTTAATCTTCTGATTTACATTGAGAAAAAGAACGCGTAAATCAGGTTCCATCTCAATGTCTCGTCACGGCAGTCATGTTTTGACGGATGGCCAGATCCCGGGTGTCGCGCGACACGTCGGCGTGACGTGACGATCCTGACACGGTCACGACTCGTCGCCTGCTCCATCCGATGCGTTTGAAACTCTACCTCTACCAGTATTTATGATACCAGTCAGTCATTTTGCAAATGACCTGTGTATTCAATACGTGACAATTATTTTTTTATGATAAAATTAACTATTGAGTTAATTATCGGATGACTAACCCTAGTGTCAGAGTTTTTAAGCCATATAAAGGGATAATAATTAATTGTCAGTATTGCCAATTTATCTGATTTTTTCATGATATGATTTTACATAATTATCTACCTAATTGTTTTGTATCGACGTAAGACGACTACGGTATAAGCCTCTCTTCTAGATCTTTCAGTACGACCAGTGTAGGGCAAATAATTAATGGTGCAAATATCACAATATTCTCACCAAAATAATATAATAATAAGGCCAAAGGCGCCATCGTATTTATATTAGCTAATTAAAATATTTCTGTTTCTTTTTCACTTTAGGCATTCGATAGAGAGAACACTTTTTACATTGCTGTTAAATTTACGATGGCGCCTTCATAATTGGGCCTAATATGTGGTAAAGACGTTTTAGTACTTACTAGATCTAGCTCTACGTAATTCACATAAACAGGTTTAGAGTTAGAGATTTAAACCCAAAAAAATCTCAACCCAGAAAATATTTTTATGAAAGTTGGTTAAATAATAGAGTAGGTAGGTAATGATAACACATATTTTAAATTATACGTCTGAAACGTTTCTGTCGTTATCTGATTAGGTGTGTGTAATAAATGAATTATTAAAAATTTATGGACTCAATTATGTTATGATTAATTTTAGTCACGATCAAACGATTGTCTCTAAAATCTTTTAAAATCTAAGGAATCGTTAATCCTAGGGCAACGTCATTACAGAAAGGGCGTATGATGGCCGCTGACGCGTCTCTGACGCGATGACTAATGATGCTTCAGCTTGCGCCGCCGATCAACAATATAAAGAACAGATTGAGATATCATTGTTTCAATACGTTACTCGTCTTACTAATTAATTAATCTGTCACGAGCGGCATTGACTACTGGGTTTCTGATAAGTCAATTTGGCAAAACTAGTTCAGCGCAGTGATGGATCTTTTCAGAAAGATCTATTTCAAAATATGACATTACAGCTATATGGAGATGCATTCCTTAAACACGAGACAGCGTAAGAGATTAATGTGCGTTAGAGGCACCTAATGAGCAGTGGGGCGTGGCTGGGCGTCGGCTAAGGCACAGCGAGTGAAATATCGCTCTTCCTGGGAGGTCCGGGTTCGAGAGCGCGTCAAATTTTCGACACTAGCACGATTTTGTCATGCCTATTGATTAATATCTCCGTGAGGGCTAGACGCCGCGAGATCCGAGATAACCGGCCCGGGGCTGTCGGCCGGCGCGCTCGCGGCTACCACTCGCTCGTGTTTCGCCACAAAAACAACTAAGCTGTTATCAGTTTTAGCTCGATAGATTATTCGAGCTAATAACCGGGTACTTGGCTAAAATGACAGTGTTGATGACGATAATTACACATAATACGAATGACTAATATTATAAATGTTGAAATGCAAGACTTTAATTCGATTTTATAAAGTTTTGCTTCTCTCCACCGGTTATATCCACCGAACCTCACTGGGCCAACATATGGTAGGCTTATGTTCAATATTAGATTATTAACGAAAGCTAATACAACACATTTGCACGCTTTAAATTTAATCCGAGAATCTAGATGTAGCTCTTGATCCAAAAATAAATTAACGACACACTTTTAAACACGCTTTTATTAGTTTCACCTGTATGTTTGCTTATACGCTTGCTTGTTTGATTCGTCAATCAACGCCTTTGAGCTCGATTTTGACATACTTGGAGAGATCAGATTTTCTTTTAACTTTGCGCACCTATCAAAGACCGATGAAAATACATTTATAAAAAAAATGAGAAATTGATGAATCCTAAGCGTTTTTTTTGTTGTTTTTTTTTCAACTATATGTACTATTTATACCATACTTGATGAAGATATACTTAACTAGGGTTATTCCTAATCAAATAGTATCATTTTAGGGGCTTATTCTTACATCAAAACTAACAACTTTTGTTATGCTACTTTTGTCAAAACTCAAAAAGAAAAATGTTGTTCCGTGGAAAAATATCGTTTATCCGCGACAAAATGTCGTCGCTTTGGTGGTGAACAGAGGTCACCCCAATTTTTTACTTAAATTAGTTACAAAGATAATTACCAATTATTATATTTAAACGGGTGATTCAATAAGGATATTTTCCTTATACGACTCAATTTTTATCAAAATCGGACCAATGGTTTAGAAGATATTATAAAAAATATATTTTGTAATTGTCCCTTGTCCCTTAATTGCTCATTATCTCAAAACTTGAATTTTGTGGGTCTTCACCACCAAAGCGACGATGTATGGAACAGCTGATTTTTTTTTGAGGTTTGATGTACAGAATAAGGCCCTAAGAGGATGCTAATTGATTAGGAAATAGGAATAATCCTGTATATCTAACTACTTGTGCTGAAATAAACAAAAAATCCTCTCCCTCATCTTAGCCAGTCGGGTAATTATAAGGTGGCCGCTTGTGGCAAAGGAACGACGAGCGAAGCAAATAAAACATTTTGTACAATGCAGTACGCAGCCATTAGCTCACAGCAGATGTTGCGTGTAAGTATTTATTAGTGGCGACGTAATTTGTGAATTTAAACAAATATTACTTATGCGTACAATTTTAATTGCGGTAGAGGTAATGACACACTAGAGCGCCTATTATGTTAATTTACTGCTGCGCTTGCTGCACAGGAAATGTGCCCATTTGAGCAAAGTTTTCAAATTCAAGTAGGTATTGAATTACTTATGTGTATAAGTACGAGTATGCTTAGATTCTAGAAAAAGGAGAGTAACTATTTTTTTTCAATTATACACTTACTACTAACTAATTATGTTACTATAGATTACTGATGATTGTCATGTATAAATTGGTAAAAAAAAGTTATTAATTCAGATAGCATAGCCACAGAAGTATTTTTTTATTCGCTATAAGTTTGCGTGATATCGCCGGTATTCTGCGTAGTGCGTACCTCTGCGATGAAAACCATCTTTGCTGTCATCAATACATTTAAATTACAAAGAGGAAATGAACAGCAATTACCATAACGAGTGTATCTAAGTATGTTTACATGCCTACTTACATTTAGGGTAAAAACATTTAAAGTTCGTTCTCAATTGTCTTTGCGTAGACGATCGCGTAGCACGCAAGCTACATACTCGCGTCGTGCCGAAATATTTTGTAATATTTACAGACACAATTTGTGCAGACATCTGTGACTCTCTTTTACATTATATTGTGCAAAATAAAATGTCGCTTGTTAACATGTGTTTTTTTAATAATAATTGAAGGTGTAGGTACACTCAAGATGTCATGAAAACATAATCGTTATTGTCATTGAGATATTATTTTTAGAGATGGTAATCCAAATATATTATCTTTGTCGGATTATTTTTAGTGCTTAGTAAATTGGCGCTTTTCAATATTTTCTTAGTAATTGCAGAGCACTAAATTAGTTTAAAGTTTCTGAACATATGAGACGTGACATACGACACTTAAGGTCTGCAATGTGCAGAGATTTACAGTAATATTTGTATACATATCATTATGAACAAGTTTTACAATGGGACCAACCCTGATATTACGAGAAAAATCAGCAGGAACAATTTGTGTCGACAAAATTTACCATCACTTTTAATAAAAATAATTGTTTCTTTTTTTCGAAACGCACCAGAATTATGATTTAATTTGAAACAAGAAATTAAAAAAAATAACTTAAGTGACGGACGATGTCCAATAGCTCATAAGTGCTTGAATTGTTTCTTGAACTTCTGTTTATCATCATATCAGCTGTAGTATATCTACTATTGGACGTACTTCTACAGGTAAGAGAGATTGGAAGCGGTTGCACCCAGCGCGATCCTGAAGTCTCAAGGAGATCGTCAGTTCAGTGCATTCTTCCAAAGCCAGGTCCTCATAAACGAATGTCTATGTGATTAGCTATATAATTTGGTAGGCGACAGACAGCGGAGGCGGGCCGGGGCGCGGGCGCGCCAGCCGTCGCGAAATTCCGACACCTCGTTTTGTTTCTATTGTTCGCGCGGCTCGGTTCGCTAATGGTGTCACATTGCAAAGCAAACGTCAGAACACAACCGCGATCTTCTTATTTTCCGATCATTTGAGCTTCGTCTGAATTTTTGTACATTCATTTGGTCTATTTTTGGAGGATAAGAACTTTAGTTTATGTTATTAGTAAGTACCTATGTGGTTTAGATTTTAAAATTGCTTTAGTATGTAATACATAATACAAAAACGATTTTTATATGTAAAAATCACGTAAAAAATACTACAAAGAGATCTCAATCTATAAAGATACGGATAGAGCAAAAACAAAGTGATCCTACTTGTAAGAAATCCGATTTTTGCCCCTTTTGCGGTACGAAACCCTCAGATTACGAAAAGCAAAAATATATCTAGGTACGTATAAAATACTAAACATAATAGTAATCAACATCATCTTTCTTTAGCGTGTAGAAAAAGAAACCGATACCATAAATACCTACTACGGTAACATTGTTTCATTTAGTGCGAAGTTTTGACCGAAATAGACTTTAGCGTGAAGCTCCCTCGTTGCAATTACCAAATGTATCAAATACCAAACCAAATATATGGTGATTAGATATGTAGTGAGCGTTATATTGGTTCCTACTTAAGCCTCGTCTAGTCTCTACGTACCTAAACTTTCGACTGCAAATGCCATAATAACGTACATCCTGCCTAAGCAATAATTATATTGCCTTTCAAATACTTATTTAAGCAGTTAACAAATAAAAATATACTTATTGATAATTAAGAAAAAAGTATTAGGTATATGCGGGAATTTAAGTACAGCTGCTGAAAATTTTCCATTGTTTTGAAAATAGGGATAAAGATATTCGGTCACGCATTGGTTTCTTTAAAACAGTTTACGTTTTTTACGCAAATTTTGAAGTGTTTATCACAAAAATAACTCTTTGAGATAAACCTAGTGTGGGATGCACTATAAAATTAAAATAATTTAACAAATCTAAGTCATTAAAAGGGTGGACTCGTTATAGTCAGTGAAAGATACTCTAAGTACAAGTACAGACGAAAATCTGTGTGTTGTCTACAAATGGTCAAGAGATTAAGCTCATCGGTAACCAATAAACATAAACTTTCCAGACAGAAATAAAATGAGGAACAAAAGTGTAGAAAAAATGATCAGCAGACACAAAACACACCCATTTATTTATCAACAAATTACAGAAAAGCGTGCAAGAGGCAGCACACAGAGATGATATTTATAGCTCGACATGAAGCTCCCTGGAATTATTCCTTGCAAATCCGTCGCTAATTCCCGCAAAGCCCACAATTTGGAGTCACGTTCATATGCCGCGGCTTCTACGCCATTCCTGTGCCGTGAATAAAGGTGTGCGCACACAGGCGCACCTGCCTCTCACTAACTAAACGCGGCGCAAAGTTTCGCAAGTCGACGCTGAAATTTGGAAGTTTGGCGACAATATTGCGAAAACTGTCGCCTTGTACCTTGCACCACCCTCGCCTTGTCTACCCTTCTGAATTTCATTACACGTATATTACTGTCGGTGTATTACCAACCTAATTTTATTATCATTTTTTTCCAAAGATGTTTAAGCTATTTGGAAATTCTGAAAGTATCTTACAGTTCACTGATAACTCAGAAAGGCGATATCTAATGTTATAGCATTTGTACAGTGATTATAAAAAACAGCTATGATCATGCTACTCTTTAGACCGCATATTTGCTTAACATCTGGCAATGTGATTAAAATCAAACCTATGTAGGCACTAAGCATGCTATACAGCTTCGATCAAGAATACATGTGTATCTGTGTATGAAGCTATACAGGGTTATTGGTAATCAGTTAGCATCCTTTTAGAGGCTTATTCTATACATCAAAACTAACAACTTTAGTTCTGCGACTTTTGTCAAAACTCAAAAACAAAAAACAGCTGTTTCATAGGTAGGTACATTTTATCGAGCGTGAACGATATTTTTCTATGGAACAGCATTTTTTTGAGATTTGATAAAAGTTATTGAACAAAAGTTGTTAGTTTTGAAGTACAGAGTAACCCCAAAAAGGAAGTTAACTGATTACCAATAACCCTGTATAAAAATATCTTCACCTCATTTTAAACGCTTTTATATTCGTGTCTCTAAAATATATTGGAATAAAAAAATGTGTCACTAATTATTTGTTCCTACTTTTTTTTTAAATAATGGTTTAAAATGGTCGTGTTAAATTTCATAAACATATAATAATTGAAATTATATGTAGCACCCTGAATTGTAAGACGACGAAATATTCTATATTGTTTTTAAACTTTCGCGATTTGAACACATTATTATTATATATTACAATTCGGTCGATGCAACTCGGCCGAAAAGTCGGGACGAGGAGGTATTTATTTATCTCATAATTTTAGTGCGAAATATTCTAGTTTCAAATTCAGTCAAATCATAATTAAATTATCATCACCTAGACAATAATACTTACGTAATACGCCAGTTAAATTAATTGATAGATTGCTCACGGTCATGTTTGGGACAATAATTATAATGCTCTATTGACCAATAGTTTTACATGCTCAATATCCTACATACTTCTACTTGAACTTGAATTTCATGAGACGAAATAGCATACCTATCTCTAATCTAGATATAACTAAAAGCTACAACACAATAAAAGATGGAAGACGAGTAAAATAAGAAACCTAAACACCTACATATATCAGTACTCACAAGAGAGCTTTTGGTATATAGATGGGTAGAACATTTAGCTGTATAGCTACGAATGTCAACGTCTGGCCGGGACGTGCCCTATGTCTGCGGCTGCTAATGTCGTCAGTTCTAGGGGCCGGGAGGGGGTGGGGGTGGGGGTGAGGGCTCACGTACTGACTGTTAAAACGCTACATGTCAACGGGGGCGGCCCGCCCCGTCTCAGAGTTTGTAATCGCTACGATGAAGCCACGTTGATAATGTCGTGACCTACATGATATCTGCTGAGGCAAACTAAACTTGAGCATTGTGGTATGGCGATGTTTCGTTACTGTATGGTTAGACATAGGTATATCCTGCTCTATGAGTACACCAAATATGTTCCATTTATTAAAATTAGCAGTTGAATATTTTATTATTGCAAATTACAGCGTACGAACTGAACAAATGACGATCTGAAGCCGCAGGATCTTCTTAAGTACTATTATTCAAACCGTTCTTATTAGAAATATTTATGTGTAGGATGCATATATTTTTGCTCAGTAGTAGATATATTACGACAGATGTAAAGGTGGAACTGTACAGAATCCGAACATTTATTCTCAAACAATTATCCTTAAACTGGCACTAAGCATGGGTAAAACAACTGGTAAAAATTTTTTTGGACTTCTTGTCATTTATGGCCTTAAGCAGTGGTACATAATTAGTATCATCGGATAGAATCTATTTTAGATCGAGCACACGGTAGGTCTGTCCGTCAATCATCAGCTTTTCCCGGTGCAACCAGATCAAAGACAATCTCGACGATTTCTAAAACATGTAGGTGGTCGTTTTAAAATGGTACCTTTCCCATGCTGCGTCTTTATTTCTTAGCACACGAGTAGCATAATAATATTACAACCAGGCTAACGTACAATTTTCTTATAAGTCAGTCGTTAAAGAAAACTGCAGTTGTAGTATTAGAGGCAGTTAAAGACGAAGAAACCCTGACATTAGTAATGACAGCATTCATTTTATTAGCAGGCTTTTAGCGTATGTAAAGTGCGTGGTTGAGTACGAGCATGTATCACATAATATCACAGCGCGGGTGTGCGAGCTCCTCATAAGCATATAGGGGGAAGGCACCGGATGTCAACAGCAGGGAGGAGGGCTGGAGTAGCTACATAAACATTTTCCGCGTACTTACTTCCATAAATTAGTTCCCGCGAAGGCGCGTTATAAATACCCGCGAAACGGCGCGCCACTCGCTCATTACCTACTAATAGTTTTACTTATCGACTTCCGCCATACTTCTCAAACAATCGTCTCGTTCCGTCTCCTAGCGCTCCATTATCGACATGTGTATACTATCTCACCCCTTTCACAAATGAGATCGATCGATATATCGGTAAACGGTATGTGGTACAAACAGTCATCAAAATAATAAGCACCTTCCCGCGTGTCAGACAACAGGCGACGCGTCTCGGCGAAAATTCCAAATTACACCTCACGAAGTTTCCCAGACGTTTGGCCCAATATAAAAAAGTCGTTCGAAAATCACCTATCATTACGGGAGGCGTCAGCTTAACGCGCACACAAAGGGTGCTGGCATAGGAAGAAAACGACGAAAATTAAAAGTTTCCCCAAACAAAACAACAGCTGTCATATTAAACCTTCAAAATAAAGATTACAAATGAAATATTCACGGTGAAAGCGGGGCTCAGCCCGTGGTTATGTAAATAAGTGGCTACGAAAATGTACATAATTAGTTTACACGTTTTCTCGTCACCCCGCACCCTGCGCGGCATATTGCCGGGGGTGCGGCGGGCGAGGGGGGGAGATTAGCTCGTGATACACTCGCTAAGGGCATATTTACACGAATCACATACACTATTATATGACTACATGTGTTTTGTTTCACATAACCTAGTTAAACGGTAAAGGGCGAGTCGTTGAATTAATAATGGACAGGCACTGACTGAGAACCTACAATTAGGCTGCTATTATATTTTCAACTCTTTATTTCTTTTCATAAAGTACGCAACAGAAAAATTGTAAGCCACTTTAGTTCTTAGAAAATATGCTTATCTGTATTTATAAAATATAATAAAGACTGATCGAATCGAGTGTACATAGTGCTCTAATCTAATGAAAGACATAAACGAGCGTCTCGAGTGACAGCTAATCCCGTAATAAGACAGAAAGCAAAGTGAATTCACAATGTGACGCGGTTCAAGGAGCGGCGGGCGCCGCGGTCGCTGGCAAGGCGCTTCCCCTTAATTCTTTAGTCGTTTTCAGCTCCGTCAAATATCGCGTTTCCTCGTTTGCATACATTTTCACTGGCTCCCCGCCCCGAGCGGCCGACGCCGTCTTTCACGAATAAAATTAGTGTCGGCAGCGTGACACCGACTGAATTTAAGCTTAATAAGATATTTATATAGAAATTTCCGATTCAGCGGCAAAGTTCAAAATTTGACTCCGACGCCGCAAAGAGTTCGGTGGCGTTTTCAATTTAAACTTGGAACAAGTTAAATAATGTGCGAGCTCCGGCCAACTCGATTCATTTAAGGTTTTAGTGAAATTAGCTTTTGAATTCGAATGACACCGAAATATCCACGGTATCAGACGGTGAAGTTTAAGCTGTATTACGGTTTCATTAATTCAGCATTTTAAAGTGAAATAATGCTAACAAGATTATTGCTAAAGTTAATAAAACTTTGCTTGTCCCGTAATTAAGAAATACTACGCCCACCTAATCTGTGGTAAATAAGTAATTAGATAAATTAATTAAGTTAAAATCCTTTTCAAAGCAGTGTAAACTTTCAAAATCTACTTAAAGTTGAGTATTTAGTTGGCCAAATTGACTATTTTCAAAATATTAATCTCTTAACTATAAACTAATAATTCAGGGGTTGCCTTAGGAATAATTTCTAGGACTTTGACGTTTTGGCTTCTCATAATAGATAAGTACCTACACGCTTTTAGTTTAGGCACAGTAATTATAAATTTAATATAAAATTAGTGTTATTTTCATTGTAATTTTCTCTAATGATACATAACTACCTATATCCCTAGTTTCCTTTAAATCACACTACTATACATTAATGTTACTTTCATAATATTGGCACTTTTAATATAAAAAACTAGTTTGTTTCTTAGACAGACAGACAAAACTCTTTATTTATAACCAGAAAAATAAACACTATTTACACATATACGACAAAAAATATGATTGTAAAGTGGCGGCCTTATCTACCATGGCGATTTCTTCCAGGCAACCTTGCACGAATATGAACTGACAAGAACAAAAAATAGTGGCCTTAAATAGATATTAACAAAGAAGACACCTGTAAATAATAAACTAAACATACTTAATTCAATTTAAGTTTTAAAGTGCTTAGGAGTGGGGAACAAATCCTAATGCAATACGTGTACTCTACAATACTCTACATGTATCAACATACGAAGCTAAAAATTGTACCTAGCTAATAGTATCAGCAACCGCCACCTATGTAGGAGGCATCAATAAATTTCCGTAACACGGTAAGAGGAGGGTAGCAAGGCGAGTGAGTGGCAATGGTCGCCGGGGCGCGTGTGCATTTCGCGCGTTGCCGTTACAACCGTACCTCGCGGTCTAATGTGGACCATAAATCAGAGGTAACACGCCACCCCGCGCCTCGCACCACCTCACCACCGATAAAATTTCAAATTGTTTTTCGCCCCCGGCGCGGCCGCCCTCCGCTCTTAAACGCCGCTTCAAGTTGCACTTGTGAATCGCACTTTTTACTGTTCACCAAATTGGCGTCGCGAATAGCTTTTCGAGTTCGCTCACTCGATCCGTTTTATGGTTATTCGGAATTTTTAGATCAAATTTTTTGTATGCAAACTATCGGCACGGGTGGGGACGCTGGCAGTGGTAAATGCGAGCCAATTAGAAGATTAAGCGTTGACAATTACTGCGCCGGATCGCGATCGTATATCAACAATTATCGCGAGAGTGCGACAAATGGTGAACTCGCCTCGTGTTCGTGTAACGTGGTGCACGGTCGGTGCATTACACCACCTACCTACAATGGCAGACGTATGGCCGTAGGTATTCACTATAAATGGGTTGAACGTCGCTGAAGTTAAATATTTTGTTGAATTTACGCGATCAACTGACAAACAAAAATAATCCAATCAATAGCTTTTTAATACTGCCAAAAAAAACAGAGTAATGCTTTTAGGTTTCATTTAGATAGCTTCAAAATTATGTGCTAGTTTTTCTTTGTCCGAATTTTTTTTTACGTATAGTTTTGCGTTTGACTACATACTGCCTGATGTTGAGCAGATATGCGAAATGCCGAAATGGCGCACGCCATGTTTTAATTATCAAGAAAATACATAAGGAAAGGGCTTTCACAGGTATATGTTATAAACATGCATAATTATTTATTGTTCACGCCATGTATTCTTATGCACATACCTATAATGTATATGTTATACATCCTACTAATACTATAAATCTGAAAAGTTTGTTGGTTTGTTCCTCTTTCACGCAGCAATGGATCAACGGATTGACTTGATTTTTGGTATGGATATAGTTCAAAGGCCGGAAAGTGACTTAAGCTACTTTTTATCTCGAAAAAATAAAAGGTTCCTGTGGGATAACACATAAGTGAGATTACCACGCGGGCGGAGCCGCGGGCAAAACCTAGTACAATAATATTTTTGCTATTTAGTAAAAAAATATGAGAAATCAACTACATACTTTATCGTGATCAATTTGCGTATAAAAACGTAAGTAAACGTATGTACTATGTAGGTATCTAAAATCTCGTCTCGTACAGCGGTTTATTTGTTTTTTTATACAACAATATACTAAGTATAGGCCGAATCATACAAGTCGGCGGATATGAAGTTAGCTACAAGTTGCGCAATATCCAATCCTGACTGAAGCTCACATAAAACTGCGCGTTGATTGGCTATTGCGCAGCTTGTAGCTAACTTCACATCCGCCGACTTGTGTGATTCAGCCGATACTCTAATGCCGAATCAACGAAATGATTAAGCAATGCCAGCACATAACACTGATAAGTACTTCAATAAGACATATGGACGCCCAATGATAGAGGTGCCGTAATAAAAATGTCAATCTGTTTGACATCGCATGGGTACATGCTTTTAATAGGCCAGAGGGAAAACTAAAACAAGCTGATTTATGGTCAGTAGGTGGCAGTGAGGAGTAAATCAAACCGCCGTCGAGTGCCAAGAGTCGCCGATTGAAGCGTTGGCAGCACTTGGCAGCAGGTCTCTAAGACGTCTCTACCCTCTACCACTCGAAGACAGATTATAATTAAGACCAACGTGATAATTCTAATGTTGTAATATCATAAATTCACTATGCGTGTCAGGTATGGACGGAGAAATATTTTAATGTAACTTCTAGCAGCAGCGCTAGATTTACCTATTACTTATTAAGCTTTACATTTTGGAAGGGAGCGACACTTATTATCTTCCATTAAAATAAAATAGAATTTGTTTTTAATGGGCTAACTTCATTACTAATTTCGTTTGAATTCTTCAAAGCGGTGACAACTTCTTCAAGAGGTGGACACCGTCAAAGAAGATTTAATAATTACAAGTACACACTGTATTACAGAGCAGGATAAAATAACGCCTCAAAATAAAGTGTTTATAATACAGTAGTTCGACAATTCAATTCAATTTCAAAGTCTTTAGTTAACGTAAAAAGTTACAAGAAAAAGTACAAACACTAGTGTACATTATATCTTAGCCGTCAATGTTACGAATAGTTTAACGAGCGCGTAGAGTCTCATATCAAACTTAATAAACATGTTTGTTAATTTTAGTTTAGTATTGGCTTAAGATTAAAAACACGTACACTTTAGAGGAAGAAATACGTATTATGTAGGTATATACTTAGAAAGCGAAAAGAACAACCTGAAAGTCGAGGGTAGATCTTGAACGTTAACAGAACAGGAAAAATAGCGCCTCAAGAAGTGTAATACAGTAGTTTGACAGCGCTACCGATAATTTCATACTCATTTAACAAAAATAAAATTATCCAACAATGACCAATAACACCAATACGTGCCTAGCCAAAATAGATACTAGATAATTTCGCCTATATCAACGTTCAAAGAACCACAGAACATAGCAGCCACTAATTTGACAAACTTTATCAATGTCACAGCGAATATAAACAACGGCATCAGATGGACTCCGCCATTATAGCTGTCGTACACAAAAGCCGACAAACATCAAAATATTTGCAGAGCGAATGAAAAATGGCTCCCGACGAATGGAACTGAAAGAGCCGTAGTGCACACAAAGAGACAGGTTTTAAAGTGAAACTATTTAAATATTTAGCTGTTAATCTATTCTGGTTAGCAAGTTATGGCCAGCAAGAACTACTTAATTAACTAAGCTAGTACATACGAGTAGGTATATGATTTGTATGATGAAATAAATAAAGGCAAGTACAATAACTTCAGTTAGCATTACAACACTTGGAATAAATGCGAATGTAGTATTAGTTTCAAAACATATCAGGAATGCTTTTAGTGATAAGACTATCGGATAATTGTTAGTTCACCTTATTTTTTAGACAGTTACAAACCATACGAATAAAATATTGATGATGAATTAAAGACATCGAGTAGGTAAGTATTACTTATATTGGTTGGTTTTTCTTTGTTGAAAGTATTGTTTAACGTAAGTTGAAAATACAATTGTATGTTGTTGTTGTTGTTGTTGTTGTTGTGTATAGTTTGCAATTGATTCCGAAAACTTTCATAATCTTGTATTTGATGTCATAGCCTTGTAAAATGTACTCTCGATAGTTCTTGTTTTTACGTGTGTAATATGAGTTGATTGAGAACTGCTCGCGCGCGCAGTGACTCGCGGTAGTGACGTCACCGCTGGTTCCAACATAATATCGGTGCTGGTTGTATATAACCAGCAATAATGCTGAGTTGGGATCAGTTTCGTGGCAAAGCATTGGGTATCATGCTTCGTTTGTGAATTGTTCTGTCTTTAGTTGTTTTCGTGTTTTGTTTCTGTGTATCCAATTGTTTTGTCCCGAATAAAATATTCTGTATTTCTGTATATTTAATCTATGAAAATTTTGAAGCTTAAACTAGTTAAAAAAAAAAGCTTTTGAAGCGGCCAACACCATAATATTATTTGCTCATCAATCTTTTATGGTTGTTTGTCCAATTAATAGCGGACAGTGACAGACTGTAAAGTTAATGAACAAGATTTTGCTAGCCAAAACTTATCAAAAGGAGGGATTAAACTCTGATTTAGCTACACGTACGTATTATAATCTGCCGGCCTATTGTGAATTTGATAATGTACTGCTGAAGATCGGCCTACCCACTAAGGGTGCGATATCTGCTGACCACTCAAACTGTACCCTATTTTAAAATGGTTTTACCGCGTTCGCTTCGCCGCGATTAGCGCACTACGGACAGAATATTTACATTATTCTATTACGCCTGTTATGATAATCTTCCGGGGGAGAATGCAGGCGACGCAGCTAATGTGCGCAGATTTAATATCGCTTTATTTTTCTCTTGTCTTCATTTATTACGCGGTACAATTTAAATCAGCGGGTTTACAGGATTAGCGCGGCTTTTGGGATAGGATTGTATTTATTTTTTATGGCTGGAGTTAATTTATTTTGTTTTGCACTTTTGTTTTTGCTTTCAACGCCTGGCGATTTTTAAGTTTTTGGAAATGCTTGAAATAATAAATTTAATATTATTTTTAAATTAGCTATTTAGATACTTACCAAAGATCATTAATAATTCCTATAGTTTGTAATGAGGAGAGTTATCTATCGTAAATACTTTACTGTACCAAAAATATGAGCTGATCAACTTTTTTTTTGTAGATCTACAAGCTCAGAGATACATCTCTAGGAGTAGACTCAATTGTCAGTAAATACTAATTATTATATTAGCTTTGACCTACGCCTTTTTCTAACATCATAATTAAAACTCTTGATATTAAAGTCTCTTAGCGTTCTTAAGAACTCACTACAAAAGATACTAGGGCCTTTTTTGGTTGAAGGCTCAGCAACTATCATCCATCGTCCACAAAATCGAGCGATCATTCAGTCAGTCATAAGTTATCTTAAGTAAATGTTGCAAATTGGAAAACTGAAACTTAAATAATAACGCTAACATTATAAAAACCGCGCTATTCGTGAGTATTTCAAAAATTCATAACTAAGTAGTAAATAAGAACTTTTTCATTTTTCTTTCAGGAAAAGTTCAACAAACCTAGTACTTATTCTTTTAGAGGTTAAATAGCATAAAGTAAAGTCAATAACAGAGACGAAAACAGACGTAAAGCAGCACCTGATTCGACACGAGTGCCGCTGCAAATTGTGATATTACCCGACAACTCGGCTGAATCTCTGCGGGGCAATTCAATTACAGTGAAAGATCCCTCATAAGCGAATCGTTTTTCCGAGTCATTAATTTTTTCGAACGACACGGGAGTCGGCGTGATATGGCGGGGTGGGTCCAGGCGGCTATCTCGCGAGATAATGCTGATTTATGCGGGCGAGCGCCGGTCGCGATTTGTCGCGCATCCTCGCGCGAATGTCGCGCGATCGCTGTTCGCATCGCCGCGCGCGTCGGTTTGTTTAGCCGCTGCCGCTGACGCCGCCGTTCATTTGTGACGGTTAGTTGGCGAGATTTATGCTAATCGACGAGGCCGACTCGGATAAGCTCGCGTGACGGCGTGTGGCAAATTGTCTCCCATTGCGACTTCCCAAAGCTCTTTGTAGCAGTTGCTATCGCGCTTTATTTTACATGACCAACACGCATTGATAACATGAACTAGACATAGAACATTATACAATGTGTTTGTCTACCGGTGCCGGAGCCTAAAACGTAAAAAAAAACAGTTTTTCCATACTTTTTGTCAAAAGTCTATAAAAAATCGTATGGAACAGCAGTTTTTTTTACGTTTTCAGAGTTGGTCCCATAGTAAAACTTGTTCAAAATTTGTCATAGATGTCACCGCTTCAGGCTCTGACACCGGTAGACAAAACACATTGTATAGGGTGTCGTAAGAAAAGTACCTACTCACAGCTGTATAAACTCATCATTCTGAAAAACTTTTGCTACCTATGAAATCCATCCCGAAATCGCTAAAAATCAGCTGGTCCATACATTTCATTAAGAGTCAATATTTTTTATAAGGATCAGTTAATTTATTCTTCGCAACGTTGGGGTTATTCCCATAGCAAAAGTTGTTCCATATGTATATCCCCAAATCCCAGAATTTTGTAAAGCAACATCTTGTACCTACTTATGTAGTATAACTGTCAGCAGTTATACTACATAAGTAGGTACAAGATGTTGCTTCCAAGAGGGATTCCTTAATTTTGTAGTATTAGTTGAACTCTCGCACTATTTTTAATAATTAGAACTGAAACGCAATAAAATCAGGTTTGTATAATTTATGATCCGTAGTAGAAAACAGAATGTCCAAAGCGTCGTTAACTCGAGAACATTATAAAGAATATATAAGTGAGGTATTAATACTGCTTTATAGTCCGTGAAAGAACCCTCACTGTTGAGTACGATATGGCCGGTCCTTGTTCACAATACCTACTTGTATAAAGACGACGTTATTATTAAATAAATAATTTAAACTATAATTACAGGAGTTTTTCCAACTAACAGGAGCATATAAATATAAACTATCTTCATTGTGAGTATTGGGGCCTTGTTATTTGAAACTTAAGTATTTATCAACAAAGTGCATTTTAGAATGTTATTCTCATGAGGATCTGTTATCAAAAGATTGAGGTTTGTGAATTTGTTACGATCGGTTAAATGTCGCGTTGATTTACGTTGCTTTCGATAAGCTTCAACGCTACACTAAGAACAATCAAAACTGCGTTGTTAACAGTATTTCTTTGATTACTGCAGGCTCGTCACGCACTAGGAGTTGCGATCAGTTCTACTGGGTAAATCTTACTACACATTCATCAGCGTTGCTACAAAAAAAATGTGGTAGTCACCCACAGCTCTTACAGTCGGTCAGCTATAGTTGGTTGAATGTTTCTTTTTGATTGTATAACCTATTGAAAAATGGTACTTAATCATGTTTAACTCTAGACGTAAATTGCCTATTATTCATTTTATTTTAATATATCTAGTGCAATTTCTGAGCTATACAAAAAGTAATAAAATGACGAATTCACAGTAATAAAAAAAAACGAAACACTAAATTCAAATCAATTTCTTAGTAATTGATATTTCCTGTGATACGTCAAATAAACACAAATGACCTAACGCGAGATTGCTAAACCGAAAAAAACATCGACTACCATTTTTTGATTTTTCTTCGATGTGTGAAAATTCGATCAAAATCGATTGTAAAGTCGGTGTAAACTTTAGTGTCGCGCGACTTGTGGCCGCGCGTCGTCGGTGGGCGATTGCCCATTGTTCGGCAGCGCGGCGCGACGGACACGCCTCGCGCCGCCGCGCACTGTGCCACCTACCTTATCGCCGCTGAAACGCACCGTCGATATAGCCTTGATCTCGTTAAACCAACAATCGCTATTCGATTGCCTACCTACCGCGATGATTTTAATTTCTGCTTAACGATTTGATGAATGGCAATGGATATACATGCCTTGTTTCAGCGGTTGGGCGAAGTTTAAAGGTAAAGAGCTGGGACTGAGACCTTTGACTATTTTAAACGAATTAATTAAACAACTTTGAAGTTCTACAATTGATGACCTAATGATGACGACGACAATACCTGTCTATACTGTCTGTACCGGTTTTCAATAGTCTACCCTACCTAGCCTACCCTGAAAGGGCGATTATAAACGCGAAACAGCAAATATTTGTAATAATTAAGGCTGTCCTTACCATCAGCCTATAAAGTTTGGTAAAGCCTTAGTGTGCAAGTTTTTAGGTTTTTCGGAAACCGGGCATCTATTAAAGCTAACTCATAGAATAAATACAGATAATACAGATAAAATTGGTCAACAAACGAAGTGAGAGAGGTCTTCATTTTAAGTAGACGATTTTGCTTTCGTCTGTCCAGATGTTGATTTTCCTCTACAGTTTGATTTTTTTCAATGAATCTCAACAAAACTTGGTACACCAACCACATATTTGTACTCTTGATTATCTGTCCATCTAAAGGTAGCCTGGAAGAAATCGCTTAAGGCGAGAAGGCCGCCGTTGTACCACCTAATTTTAAGCGAATTTATACTTTGTTATTTAAGCTGTTTTTCTGGTGTACAATAAAGTTATATTGTATTGTACACAAATTACTTGTTACAAGATTTTTAATTTTATACAAAAAAGGGAAAATTGCTGTCGAGCTATTTATCAGCTGATTTCAATAATACATGGCATGATTGTTTAATATTTAAATTCTAATATGATTTGTGAGTATACATACATATACCAAATCAGTCAAGAGCGAGTCGAGATAGCTTTATGAAGATTCAGTTAAAAAGATATGACGCGAAGACTACTGTTCGGAGAACTACTAGTATAGATAGCGCGGATAAATATAATAATAAAGTTTAACCTAGATATTCTCTTCCAATAAAATTATCCCAATTTTCATATTATTATATCAATATCTTACTCACCTCCCAGTTTTCGTGATGATCATCTCCGTGCCAAGTTCGTTGAACTTGTCCCATAGTTCTTTCGTCTCTAAATGGCACTGTATGTGCCTCATTTCTTCGCTGGACCACCGCTCGGCGAGCTGTGGGTTCCGCGGGGGAGGGGAGAGGGCGCGGGAGCCGCACGCTCCGCTCGCCGATCCCGCTTCTGAAGTCGACGAGACGTCCACGGGGGAATCCCGCTCAAACTCCGCGAGGGGAGGCGATGGAGACCCTGATGCCGAAGCAGTGGCGTCCACGAATTTTTCTGTGAAATAATAACGATGACTTAAAAATCATAGCTCACTAGCAGTCGTCAAACAACGGCAACAAAGGCAACGTCTGGGACTTATTGTTAGGGTTTACCTACACCTAAAGGCTAACGTAGCTTGGATGACATATGTAATTCTACAAATAAATAAATAAATACACACAACATACTCCTAAGAGGTTAAAAACAAAAGAAAATACAAATTGTTGGTAATCTCTCCTCTGACATCTTGTTCTAAAATAGTAGATACCTACTTAGGTAAATAATAAAATGGCAATTCGTGCCAAGCTAAATGGGTAGCGCTAAAAATCTCGTAATAAAGCTGGCTTAAGCTTTATTACGATGCAATTTTATTTCTTATTCTATTTCGTGTAAAATAGGCAAGCCAAAAAAATTATCCTGAAGTATCCACTACTAACAGGGACGTTTTATCTCAAATCCTCCAAGACTACTAAAGAATTAAAAATACTGGTCACATGTTTATAAAGAAATATTCTCCTTCAAAAAGGTACCTATATAAATATCAACATAAGTACTTAATTAACAGTTATGCTAAAGCGTGCTCAAAATGTAAATATTTTAGCACCCACATTTCAGAACCTATATGTACCAATGTAAAATAAACTTAATTAATTCTTCTGTTGCAAATATAACAGTAATTTACATTGGTGCCAAAAGTTTAGTTGATTGCTTTAGTGGGTGTTAAGAAAATCCCGCCTGTAGTATGTCACATTTATTTAAAGGTATATAAAAATAACAAGATAATTAAAATGTAAATGGAGCAGTAAACTATATATTTTAAATAATACAGGTCAAGAATAAAGTTTAATGTTTTATGTAGGTAGGTTGATGTATGCTGCTGTTGTACTCCTGGTAAAACGTTTAATAACACTTTTAGTTCGGGTTCCGTAGTAAAAAGAAACTCTTATAAGATCGTTTTCTCCGTCCTCATATTATCGTCTTATAACTCCCATACTTATTAATCTATTTATTCATATTACATATCTATTTACTACTTTTGGACTGAATTCTAAGTATCACCTTAGGCAATTGAAAAAACAACTGTAAAATTAGCAACATTTTACAGTAACAGATATTGTAAACTTAGTATGAAATAATGTAAACTTAGTATTTCATACTAATTTCTTCGAATTTAGTATTTCATACTAAGTTTACATAATTACATTAATACTAAGTTTTTATTCGCATAGGGCATGATGATGAACAATCATCATCATTATCATCAGCCTTCTTTATCCCACTGCTGGGTATAGGCCACTCTCTTATAGTCTTATAGGCCATCTGCCTCGGTCCTTTGCCAATCGAACAATATGAAAAATAATTAACTTTCGCCAAAACTAGTCAACTGACTTCAATCATTGCAATTTCAGTACAAAAAAATTTCGAATAGTTCACTTCACTAGTTTGACCGATGAACCGGAGGAGGTACTCTATTCGACACGTATTTTTTTTTGTATAACCACGCACAACTTTTTTCATAGTTGTCCGATTACAATAATTCTTTTTTTATTGGAAACTTCGAATTTAGTTTCATTTAAATTTTATCGGAATCGGCTGAGCCATTTTCGATAAATCAACAATATTGTGAAAAATGCAACATCGATCTGTGCGAAATATTCGCGAATTCTGTACTACATGAGTGAAGTTGTTCATGCTATTTTTTGCAAAAAATAATCTTGTTAGATAATTATTAACTAGCTTTGCCCAAGATTTCATCCCAGTCTTTTTATTTATGCTTTCCCATAGGAACTTTGTATTTTATTTTTTCGGGATAAAAAGTAGCCTCTGTTACTTTCCAACCTTTGAACTATTATTGGGATGGCCCAAAAATCAAGTTTATGCGTAGATCTGTTGCTGCGTGAAAGAGTAACAAACCAACAAACACACTTTCGGATGTATACCAAGTAATGATTTACCAAATACCAACTAACCGATTTCAATGAAATTTATATGAGACCAGCTTTGGGGTAAGTATACTGGTTCCAATAAAATAAAATTACTAACAAAATCGGACTGCTTTGTAAAAGATATTAGTGATCATACATAAAAATAAATAACCGGACAAGTGCGAGTCAGGCTCGCACATCGAGAGTTCCGTACAAACACATTGTAAAATAATTAAAGCCTGTTTTAGCATGTGCTAATGAAGTTGTTTTATATGATACCTTAAATGATACGATTTACACACTCTGAATTTTGAACCCATATTTTGTGAATTTTGAGGCCCTATTTTTTTATGATTTAAATAAAAATGTACAGTTTTCAGATTTATTCCTATATATGTACTCTGAGACAATGCTTCTGGCGAAATTTCACAGTTATTTATCAACGGGAAGTACCCTGTAGGTTTTGATTTTTGTGAGTATCGAAATATGCGGTTTTTTACGACATAAACGGCTCTAACATTTTTAAACGATAACTGAGAAGTTTTTCTTTTACACAACTGCAAGAAACCATAGATATACGTATACAGTTAGAAGAGTATAAATTTCAACTCGATATCTTGACGCGTTCCTGACATAAAGAGTCTTGACATACACACAGACGGACAGAAGGACAGACGGACATACGATCAGACGGACAGACGGACAACAAAGTGATCCTATAAGGGTTCCGTTTTTTCCTTTTGAGGTACGGAACCCTAAAAATACTATCGACTTGATAATTTACTCCGTTTCGTCGGTAAAAAATGCAGCTTCTTGGTTAGGTAGGTACTTTTAGTCGATTCTGAGTTGTAATTTTGTATTCCCGTACAAAATTGCAATTGATTGATTTTCAGTTTTCTAATTCCGGGTTGGCCCCATAGTAAGTTGTTCATAATAAAGTTCTTAATCACTCCATTTCGGCTAAGTATAACCTATGTGAATAACTTTGTATTTTTGTATAGTCTAACACAAAATCCATGCACATGGAAGCTATTTTTTACAAGTTTTTTTTAATTTAACTTGCAATGTACGAGTATGTATGTAAGTTCGGGTGGAATCTTGCAAGTTAAACTTGACCAACTTCCCGGTTATCGATTAAGCTGAAATTTTGCACGCATGTGTATATTGCGTGACAAAGCCATATTTTGGTACCCTGGAGCTGATCTGATGATGGAGTCGGAAGGTGACCATAGGAACTCCTGTACTAAACAAGATAGACCCGTCGTGTTTGGGCTCGTCGTGTTTTACTTATCTTGGCTAACACTCTGCTGCTATGTGATATCCGGGATCTCAAAGTCTTGTATTTAAAAAGTCATATTTTTATGATAATTAATGTCCTTTAGCTTATCGGTATAGAATACACTATATTTTGTAGATATAGCTAAAGGACAAAAAGTTTGACAGCCACGTAAAATAGATATTTTACATGAAGCTTATATTGCGTTTTGAAACACTTACATATATCCCTTCATAAAATCCTTTGTTAACTGGATGTAATGACTTTAAAAGCAGATTTTATTATTCCCGCCAAAGCCTACATTTTTCTTTTTCTTCTTTTATATTTTGGCGTCGCATGGTTTATGCATTTGTCAGTGTATATATAAGTTATTCTCAGACCAAATAAAAAAATCAAGACAGAATGTTAAGAAACAAATACGTGAAGCCAGCAAAACTACGCCTCGCCGTGTACAGACACAATCACACACGCAAACATGTACAACGAAACTACGCCTTGGCTCGTCAGTCGAACTACGACTACGAGTATGGCGGCGCAACATCGACGCGCTCAACACATAAAAAAACTGGCTTCACTTGTCTGTTCGCGACGTTCTGTCTTGATTATTTTATAATGGTCTGAGATTAAATTTTATCAAAATAGTCACAGTCGTAGTCACGTCATAGTCCAAAAAAGTCGCGATCGAGTCCAAGCATATTTAGTCCAAGTCATACCTCAGTAAAGCAGTGGAGACTTTACTAGAGATGCGTTTAGTCTATAGAGTTTTGGTAACAACACGGAACTACACGATACACTATGATACACCACATTGTTTCACTTGCCTACACTCATGCACGTAATTCAGCTCATAATCAACGAAATACCGCAATTATTCACCATTATTATCACTGATAGAAACACAAGTTTTATAAAATAATACAATGCGGCGACATGATTTTTCCGCGTTCGAACCAAAAGTCGTTCGTTTCTACATTTTTCATCTATATTATTTATTTAAGAAAATACCAATATGTGCGTGCGTTTTACTTCAATCTTGTTTCTTGAAATCAATACGTACTCGTCTGTAAACAGGGTTATTTCTAATCAATCAACATCCTCTTAGGGGCTTATTCTGTACATGAAAACTAGCAACTTTTGTTCTCCGACTTTTGTCTAAACTGAAAAAAAAAACATGTTCCATAGAAAAATGTCCTTTAAAAAAAATCATGTTTCATAGAAAAATATCGTTCACTCGCGATAAAATGTATTGGATCAGCTGATTTTTTTTTTAGTTTTGACAAAAGTCGCGGAACAAAAGTTGTTAGTTTTGATGTTCAAAATAAGCCCCTAAAAGAATGGTAATTGATTAGAAATATCCCTGTACCCATATGGTAAAAAATATATTAGCTTTGATTCATTAACATAAAAAAAAATTACAAACTTATGTTATGAAGTTATTGAAACAAAACGTTCGATACTTTAAATAAAACCTGTATGCTTAGAATGCAGGTTCGTATTATTATGAGTTGGTAAACAGGTTTTACTAAAATAGACTAATCAATCAAAATTATTAGGAAAAATTCATGAAAAATTAAACAAAGCTTTAATTATCACTTTCAATGTTAGACCTTAGACGTTCCCCGTAATTGAAATACTTGAGAGGACTGCGAATCGACCACTGTTTTCGCGTTTTCTGTAGAACATCGAGAGAATTTTAGGTACGTTTTTGATATTCTGGGAGAAAACTCTTTTCACCGCATAAATTGTAACGAAACGTTATGTTTTTAGTGTCAGTCGCTTCAGTGAAAAATATTTCTCGCTTATACATCTTATATATTTTTTTTTCAGAAAAGATTTTAGTTTCTTATTTCAGCCAAGTATTTTGCGAATAAATATGGCTTTTTAGGGGCTTATAATTTTAAAGTCATTTAAAACTGTAAAAAGTAAGACGTTTAACTCTAGCAATTGAAGTGATGATTACATGAAAAAAAAAATCACTTTAATGGTTTAATATTTAGAGGTAGATTAGCTTATTTTTTTTGTACGCGGTTCACAATCATAACATTTTTTAGAATAATCAGCCGGCCTTATTGTCTTCTTTTTGATACATACTCGTATTATCTGTAATGTAATTCGCGATTTGTACTATTTTGGAACTAGTTGTATGAATAATTATGCGTTCTTTCACCAACGATTAGATCTAGACTGCAAAAAATGCTGACATAGCGGAAGCTTAATGCACAACTTAGGACAACCTACAGCTGATTCGAAGATGATGTTCCATATTCTGAACAAAATATTTTATTTTTAGTCTGCATGCAACTAAGTACCTACCTACGCCGAAATAATTATAGAATCTCACTCAAATTTTAATTTTCACTTCAGTTTAGTTTACTTACTTGAATTTTAAATTTGCCTCGAGTCTGAAGTAGATATAACCAATTAGACATATAATGTAACTTTTTATTAAAAAAATATTTAAACCAATTTTGAGTACGTACCTAAGTAAAAAATAAAAAAATACTGACAGAAAACACTTAACGACTGGTGCTTTTGAAACAAAATCTGGGATTGAAACAACTATAGGCTATTTTTGTACAAAAAAGTAGTTTTTGCCATTGACATTAATAAATTACCATAAGACCGCGTATGCAGGATACGCAGGATATATATAGAGTATTGGTAGAGTACGTAGCAATTTTCTTTTTTGTATCTTTTTTTTTGTTTGGCTCTGCTCTATCAGTTTATTTGCCACTCTAGGTACAAAATAATTTGAATTAGATGTTTTGAGCGCTAATAATGAATAATTTAAATATTGCAGTGATAAATTAGGATTTTTTTTTTTCAATCGTTACTAGGTACATGTTAAAGTTTAAAACTTCTTAGGTATTTATATAAACCTCATGATTTATTTAGACATAATCTTGCTTCATATGTTATTCATTATTTTCGAAAAATACATTTATTTCAACTGATTACCTACATAAAAAAATTCTTTAGATTATTGACGTTTATATTTTATAGTATATTCATAGTGTGATAAGAATGAACATTTTGTTAAATATGGTAAGTAAAATATTATTGAGCTTATTTTATTAATAAAAAGGTTTGTTGAGTCAATTGATATTTTTCTAACATATTTTATTTTTCAAATATTCAATCAATTTCAAATAAAATGTTCCTATGATATGCAATAAGTAAAATCTGTTTTTAAAATCTGTAGATTTATATAGGTATTATTTATATTCATGACATTGAAATTTGGTAATTTAAATATAATAATTAGAAGATACATCTCATATGTATGTATATAATATTTAATTTAATAATATTTCACGTTGTTTTTTTACTATTTATCACTATAATTATTAAATGGCGTCTAATAAAATTTTATTTTTTAGTCAGTAATTTATTCTTCTAATTCTAATTTCGACTAACAGATTTTTACTTTTTTAAATTGTTTTTAAATTAAAGTTTTTAGTTTTTCTATATTTATGTTGTCAATAGTAATAGAGAATCTTTGGTATTTAAAAAAAAAATTATAGTTATCATAATATCAACAATTATTTAGTTTAAATTGTTGTTACAGTGTAGGTAACATTAGATAACAAAATAACATTAAATTAGTCAATTTTGTAGCCTCCACTGCTTTCTATATTTTAATAAGTGTAAAGCAGTGGAGGCTACAATTTGGTTAATGCTTTATTTAAAAAACAAATCTAATATATTTTCATACCAAGTCAATGATTTATTGAAAAACATTCAGTAGGTACTCACAATCATAGACCGTACAATATTTATACCTTGGTTTATTTAAGTAGGTACTTCAGTACTTAATGTACAAAAGAATACAAGACAACTACCGTCTTACCACAAAAGTTTTACGCACACTTTAGACAATGTTTAACAGTACAAATTACGCGGTTAGACAAAGTTTAAAGCGTATTTAAATCTTTTGTGGTAAGGCGGCTAAATTCTGTTTTAGTATATGTTAAGTTTGGTTATAAGTACTAAAATATTAAAAATAATTATTAAGCCTTATCGTATTGTTACGTTCATGTTTTTATTGAACTTATTTATTATATATTTTATTTATTAAATGTTTTAAGGTATTTCTCGTTTTATTTAACTGATATGTTTTTATTAGGCGACTCAAATATTTTAATCATTTGTTTTTGATTTACATAGGTAGGTATGTCATTCATTTATCTTAATTCTATCTATTGTTTTGTTTAATATTATTCCAATTAGGTACATTTCGCTCACGTTCAGTACAAGTTTGATTTACTATCTTATGGAATCTAATGGATCCCGTGTTATTTTCAAATACTTTGATTATTATTTATCTGGACCGTTTTCTTTGATATTGATGTTTATTTATATTTGTCCATCTAGACAAATGCATAATCAAAGTTCAAGTGGTTGATTTATTTAATAAATAATTAAGAAAATAATTGTTCCCCTTAAATCTTATTAATGATAAAAGTATACGTACGAGTATGTATATTCTTCCCTTTTTATTTTTAGTGATTGCGGTACAATCAAAAACTGTAAGACATTTTGTTTTAAGGTCATCATTGATAGTGATAACCTTAAAATACTCGTAGCAGAGCATGTCCTATGTCTGATGTGAGCATAAGCCGTAGGAAGTCTACGATTGCATATGCGTCTGGTATAGGTTTTAGGATTTACTTTCAGCTGTATGCGAAAATAATACAAATAGTCGGTACATATAACATACCTAACTCATGCAGTATTTGTCGTCTTTGACAGACAATTTCTACATATATGTATTGTAGACTGGATTTTCTACCACTGGTATCGGCACAGATCAGAGGGTATCGGCTATAGATAGGTATAGTCCAATGTCAAACTAGAGTGTTTATTTACTTTTAAAGCTTACGTGTAATGATAAATGGGCTAGTAAGTTGATACCAAGTTTAGACTTACCTAAAGGAGTAAGCGTGTCTTCTCTGGGGTCTCTATGCCTCCGCCTCTCACGGCGCTCCTGGCGGTCGCGGGCCATGATAGCGGCGATGGAGAAGTCTGTGGCGCAGGGCCGCGCGGAGCACTCCTCCTCCATGGCGGAGCCCTGCCGCTCCCGGCCTTCGCCCTGCAGCAGCATCAAGTTGAGCGCCTCCGAGTGCCCGGAGCCCCCGCGGCCGCCCGACCACGCGCCGTCACCGTCTGAACATCCCATCGATGACGTGGGACATATTCTTCGCACCTTCAAAATTAATCAGCTTTCTGCTGACCGAAAACACTTGTTGAATCTTCGGTCTCTACCTAGTTTAGAATACAAAGTTTGCCGAGATCAAAAACAATCACAGTCGGGTTATTCGGAACACAAACGCCTATCGTATGAAGGAGTCGTTCGGTGGTAATCGAGGGGTTGTCACAGTTGGCAAGTTTCGGAGTTGTATAAACTTTTTACGCGGTCGCTGCGTGCGGGCGTGCGCGAGCGGACCGGTGCGGCGCGGCGCTGGGGACTCGACTGAGGCGGCGGAGCCGGCTCGCAGGGAGGGGCCTGCATCGCCGCCCTACGCCACCGCGCACACACGACCACTTTTTTATTACTTCTTTCTTTATTAAGTCCGTCCCGCTCGCGCCGGCTTCTCCGCGCGCGCCGTCCCTCTCCGCGAGAGTTTTTCTCGGTGCGATAACTATTGAAATTCGCTAAACGGCTCACCGCGGCGCGGAAAAGGCTCTCTCGTTAAACGGTGTTCCGATACTATCGAGGTATTTATTCGCGGCCGGCGACTGCCGTCATTTATGCACTGTGAGACTATCGTCATTGAGATGCCATTATAGTCATTTTATAAGTTTTTAACTAGGTATTTGAATTCTGGTACGATTAGTAACGATAGATAATTAATCACGATCTTTAAACGGTGTGATGAAAAATGTATACCTACACTATTTAATTAATCCATGTCTGCAACTTCAATATAAATGTATGTAACATAATATTATATAACCTAACTACGGACCTCTAAATGTAGAAATTTTCTTTAGATTTGTTTAGTTATTAGTTTGAAAACAAGCAATATTTTTGACAAAGTAATATCAATTTTGGTTTATTCCTTTATTGATTTTTGTTTTATAAAAGGAGAATTAAAAAAAGAATACGTGAACAACTTTTTTTTTATGACATTGTCCGAAAACTTTAATGATGAATGAAAAAAAACATTTTCTGATTTTACAATATACAATACTTCATACTTACACATTTAGTTATCCTATACCTACCTATTATACTAGAGGAAAAACTGACTTATAATTATAGGCTAGTTTTTCTCATCACCACAACTATAGAAAAATAGAAAACTAAGCCATATAAGTACAAGCTTTTCCACTTCTCTTCTGTTAAAAAAATAAAACATTTCACACATTACTATTTACTTTAATTCATAATAAATCTGCTATGAAAGTAAATAAAGTGGTGGATTTTTTTAGAAAAAACAATGTACCTTGTACCTACCTACACCAAAAAACGAACAAATGCTAATAAATATAATACTTATACGGAACTAAAAATCTTCAAACTTTTTACCAAACCTAAAATACATATAGCTTGCAGGCTTTTTGTATTATTTTCGTATCGTCGACGCAACCAGATGCTTGTTATAAGTCTGAAGCTCAAATTTTCGAAATATCAGATAATCGCATACCATAAAATCCCATTCGCACTAGCATAGATTACTGTTATGGACTAGGGCGTATACGTCCTAGCGAGCTATGGGTTCAAAAATAGCGCCCCTGTGTGTTTGTCTACAGTTTTGTAGTTTGTAATATATAACCGATCGAGTTTGTAAATTCCAACAACAGATTTGATTTTATAGTAGGTATTGTACAGTCATATTTACCAATATTTTTATCTGAGGCTCCTAAAAATAATTCTAAAGAAGTATCAAATATGTACAGTTTCTTTTTAGGGAGGAAATTCATTATATCAAATATTATAATACTTAAATCCTCTATTCATTTGTCATATTTGATTTGCATGAATATTTTTCATATTTTTCTGTCATTTTCACTGAGTGTGAAAAGTAAACCTACAAAAAATATTCTGTTTCATTTGACAGTTTTTGGACAGCCCTAACGTTGCCTTTTTATTAGTTGTGTTTAGAATTTTAAATCATTATTGTAAAAAGAAAATAAGTAAAAACACTTCTTAGATTTCCATTGAGTTTTTTTTAAATTAAGTGTCTTAAACTTCTTTTCATCCACGGTTTCTTGTGTAGGTAAAATATTAAGAAAGAAGATTAATATTTAATATGGTTGGATATTTTGTACAAGTTTTTTCTGGAATATAAAGTAACAGTCGATCTTTAAGTTAAACCAAATAAACCCTTGAAAGTATACAGCAGACGTACAAACCACATAAGTCAACTTAGTACTATAGAGTCTAATTTTCATTCATGTAAGAAATGAAAATTTCAGCCCTTTTTACTACTTGTCTAAGTTAAAGTAAAAGCATCAAGCAACCATTGAGCAATATTAAGTTATTGGTTATAAGTCGGCTGAAGTACATACTAATAGGCATGATGACTATGTGAAAAAAAATCATTGTTGTTAGATTATCAAAAAATTTTGGATACGTATTTTTTATTTTGTCAATGAAACAAAAAATGGCATAGATGTACCTTGCCAAAGTTCTAAGATATTTAAGATTTTTCCTCTAAGATTTTTTTATTAATGTAAACTATCTGAAGGACTAATTATATTTTTTTAGTCATTATGTCTATTGAGAAGACAATGACTGCTGTAACACAGCTCATGTAAAAGCAGCAGGCAGCAGGGTTTTCTACATAATTTTGTTACATGTGCTGTACTGTAACAGCTTTTTAATGGTCCACTGGTGGACGTAGGCCTACCTACGAAGAGTGATTGGAGTATTGGCCCATATCTAGGTACTAAGCTAGCCCAGTGTAGGTTTGTGGATTCACATGCGCCATCGGATTTCTTCTACTGACTTATGCAGGTGTCTTACCTTTCTTACCATGTTTTCATTCGCCGAAAAGCCAGTATGGTGTGAAATTCCAGACATAAACTCCAAAGAACTCATTTGTATAGGACCTGGATTTTAGGCCAAGACCTCGCAATAGGCATGATGACTAAAAAATATTATGATAAGACCGTCAGATAGGTTTAAAATATATAAAACACGTATTTTTTTCTTTTGACAAATAAACAAAAAATCCTGCAGGTTCAAATCCTGCGAACGCGTCAATTTTTGTAATGTTTATCATAAAAAAAAGAAAGTTTTTAAATAAACAAAAATTGACGAAGATTACTATAAGCCCGTTAAAGTTCCGCGTGACGTCACGAGTGCACTACAGACTACGTCGCACTAGTGACGTGAATTTTTGACTACTTTGGGAGTAGTTTGACAAGATTTATAATTGTGATTTGTTATTTGATTGACAAAAGAAAAAATAAATACATGTCCAATATTTTTTAATAATCTAACTAACGGACACTAACTAACTATCATAATGTTTTTTTTTACTCAATCACCATGCATATTGTAAGGCGCTACCACTAAACCACCATGCTTACCTAGATACATTACATGTATCATTTTATATACAATTTTATTTGTATTTACGTACTATGTAGTTACTTACCGATACATGGAAACAAACTGAGTGCTAAATGGGACTGAGCAACATTTATGGCGCTAGATCCAACTTGCGGAAAATTAAACTCCGCTCGCCTCCAATCCTGAAATTACAATAATTTATAAAGGCAACGAGTCAAACTAACCATGTCGCCTTGCTGTAAACCTTATCGACGATAAGCCGGTAATGGCCGCACAAATAGCCTTTTCCATCGGTTTGTGACGAATCATATTAATTATTTTGTATTATTGTAAATTTCTTCATTTGCCGGGAACACATTCACGATTTGTGTTCAAGGTGATCGTGTCGCTGATAACATGGTAGGCGATATGGCCACTATGTTGTTTAACTATATGCTAAATACTTACTATTAATGAATAGATATTGTGAAAAAATATGTGTTTCAAATTATATTTTCAGTAAAATTAGGTACTTGAGTAAGTACCTAATTTTACGTAAAAAATAATTAGTAATTAAAAAAGTAATTTATATGTAAAAAATACCAAGATTTAAAGAAAATAATGCAAACATAAACATGATTATTTCTATTAATGCACAAATATTAATCACAAGAAAATATTTAGTGCCTGGAAATTTTGAAAATTTCTAGTAGGCACAAAATAAGGGAATGTTAGTAATTGCAATAAAATTAAACTAGCCGTCTGAAATTCGTCTGTCCTCTTGACGCATGCGCCCTCTAGAAAAATAAAGAAATATTTCAGAGCACTAAAAAAGAGTACGGCAAATGAATAAAATCTAAATGAAAAAATATTATTTAAATTATCGTGATATTGAAAACTTACTAAAATAATAGATATTAAAGTTTAAATGTTTTATTCAGCACCTAAAATATAAATTGGTACAGTCCGTTCACAGTTATTTTACCTCTGACTTTTATAGCTATAAGTAAAAAGTATTTTCGCTGTCTCTGTCTAGGCATTACACACCATCACAAGTTAGAGTGCAACAAATGTCAGAGGTAAAATAACTGGGAACGAACTGTAGGTAATAATTTCAGTCAGTTTAGTCAAATTGCTTATTTAAAAAATATACCAATTGAGAAAAATTTCATTTGCCTACCTACTCAAATAGATAAATAGATTTTAATTAACCTATCGATTCATTAATTTCATAAAAATATATTTTTGTCTCGATCTATTTTTATATCAGATTTTTTTTAAAATAAAAAATCTCATTCATTTAGTTAATTAGATTGGTACTCTGGAAAAAATAGGACCACCAAAACGAAGTTCCATTGTTTTTATCAATATGATGGAAATTTAATTTGACTATATATACAGGTATCCAATTATATATACGTACCTACTTACTAACCATTGACAAATAACTCATGTAGGTATGTATAGTCATTTTTAAATAATTAATTCCTTTTATAAATCATCAAAATCGAGTCGTCACTGCAACACAAGTTACCTACAAAAATGGAACCGCAAAATTAGCATAAAACGAAAACTTAGCTTTTAATTTGTCACAAACCTCTTCCACTGCACTTTTTGTCAAAATCAACGGGCAGTTGTGATTAAAATTTAAAAGTGGAAGCAAGTCGTGTGAACGCACTCGCTGCGACGACGGAGGGGGACGCCGCCCATAGTAGGCGGGACCTGAAACTATTAACTAAACTCAACCTTATCTTGGAGTACAATAAAGTTGAATTTATAATACGTTTTTGGGTGCATTTAATGCAAGTCGGTGGGTAAGGTAATTCCTGCTAAGTAGCGTCCGAGTACTTGGAGTTTGCATACAAACTTCCAGTGGTAGAGCTGAATTTAAATAGGGCCTACTTAAAGAATTTAAGGGGTGAAATAATTTTGAACAAGTTTTCAGATGACAGTGGTTCACTGTACCTAATATGTTTTTTTTAATAAATCTATTTTTATTACGATGAAATATAAAAAATATATGAATAGATTACTTTTGTACATCTACATACCTAGAGTAGATGCCGAACAAAAGTTAGATCATATATATCCTAAATAAAAGTATTTTTTGCGATTAGTTTTTTTTTATTTTAACATTAGTTTAAACAGTGACTGAGATTCTCGTTTTTTCCAAAATATAGGCTGTATTGCTGATTTTGGGAGATACAAATAAATAAACATACAAAAATTGCTCATTAGTTTTTCTTACCTAATAGTTCTCACTTTTGATCAGATATTTATAGATGGCGTTTTCAGCATCATTTCTTAAAGGCATTAGGTAACATAATTTTTTTTACTCCGGAATACCCATTTTCTAAAGTTAAAAGAGGTTGGTGCAGGCTAAAACCAAGATTAACAAAAACATTATTTCTAAACTACTTATTAAATCTAAACTACGATTATTTAAATAAAATAAGTTTGTGGAAAATAGTAGATAAACAAATAAAACGTAGTAGTACCTACCTAAGTAGGTATGTAGGGATCCAATCGTCTCTCCTTGTGTTCAAAATCCTTTCGCTTTGGCTATAAAATTTTAGCACCAGCGTTATTGAAACATCTAAATCTCGTGCAACGTTGGTAGATGTTCCAATACTTGCGGCAATATGCGGTGTTCCTATTGCATATTATTGGCTAGAATACGTGCATGCCATATTGCCAATATTTCATACTTTAATCGGAATTTATGAAATATTCTTCTGTAGGTATACTTATTAACTCTATAATATTTAATACCTATTTTCTACTCCATGCAATAATTAAGTTAGTACCTACTTATTGTTGTAGTATGTACTTTGCTTTTGATGGAACATAATATTATTATGTGCCATTTTCTTATGTATTCATTCAATTTTGTATAAGAAATAGAAAATTTAAAATACTCTTTGATCTGAGCAGTACCTGACACAATTTTTAATATTTAGTTTTAAAACTAAAATTACAAGAAAAACAACTGTTGAAAATGGCTCTCTACCGAAACAAGTGAACTGTAATAAGTATGCAAGGATTTTATCTAAAAGCTTTTTACTGTGTTCAAAATCCTTTCATATTGTCTATAAAAATTTTGCATTATTTAAACATCTACTACTAAGTAAATCTCATGCTACGTTGGTAGATATCCCAATATGAGTGCAAGGGGTAGGTAATACGAGTATGTGGTGTTCCTGTTGCATACTGTTGGCCAGAATACTTGCATGCCATATTGCCAATAATTCATAGGGATCAATTCATTAATTGGAATTTATGAAATTTTCTACTATATTAACTCTACAATATTGAATACCTTCCTATTTTCTACTTGATACTATAATTAAGTATGTATAAGTGACTTTCGATGGAACATAATATCATCACTTTTATTCTATTTCTTAGATATGTATTCATTCAATTTTGTAATATAAGAAATAGAAAATTTGAAATTCCGTTTGATCTGAGCAGGACCTGATGCAATATTAAAACACACAATAATTATTATTTAGTAGGTACTTAGTTTCTAAACTAAGATTACTTAAAGAAAAAACTGTAGGAAATGGCTCTACCCCTACCTAAATAAATAAAATGTAATAATTGTACAGGGTTTCTATATATCTATTTTTTTTATGTGTTAAAAATCCTTTCACTTTGCCTTTATAATTTTACCATAATTTAAATATCTACCTACTACTAAGTAAATCTCATGCTATGTTGATAGATGCCCTAAATACTTGGAGCAATAGCGGTGGTCCTATTTCATATAATTGACTAGAATACGTGCATGCCATATTGCTAATAAAATTCGTACGGATAAATTCTTTAATCGGTTTTTTTTTTTTTTTTTTTTTTTTTAATTAAAATTTACTAACCACAGACTCCAGGGTCTGTGCCCTTTGTCAACTAAGATTTACAATTATTTTATTATAGTGACTGTACAAAGAGTAGGTACTAGAAATATTAGCCTAAGTCAGTCAATGCACTGCGTGAATGCCACGAGCAGACCGGCGACCCGCAAGCAGCACCCGATCACGAGTGTGACACATGTGCCAGCCATCGCTCTCCTCGACCATATTTGAGGGAGGAGAACGACCCGACACATGATGCCGCCGCAAGAAGGAGCCTTCGATGGCGAGCATGAATGCTTGGGGCATGCACGCAATGCTTATTTCTTAAAATTCGAATACACCTTTTTCACGTCCTATGCCAATTTAGTTGCCTTCTCCCGGCCCAAAGCCTCCATCACCGCCTCGTTCCGATCTCTGACAGCCATCTGCAGGTTGTACTCCTTGATGGTCTCCGATGACACAGACGATGCGCGCCGCACGAATCGACTGATGGCATCATTTTCGATGTCGTCGGCGTAATAGATGAAGGTCCCGGTGTGCCGCGATAGTGCAACGACTGCGTGTGAGACGCTCTCGTGTAGTTTCATTTTCGGCTTTGTTTTTATAACGATTACCGACTCGTACGTTAGTCCCTGAGCTTCGTGAATGGTAAGGGTGCGTGATCCTGAGCCTCCCCCATAACCTTGACTTATGAGGGTCTCCTTTTCTTCCTGTGTATGCACTAAGAAAAGGGTGTTAGGGAGGGTTTTGGATATTTGAGCCCCCTTGAACCTTTTCTGCTCAAGAGACCTAATACGAGGGGCTGAGGAATATATACCTGAGTATATTTCCCTCAACGCATACGCGACATCCATTGGGTTTCTGTGTGTGCAGAGTAACTCCTGGGTGATATTTGTAACTAGTGTTGGACGATGGTACCTCATTTCGAAGAGATTTTCTCTGTCGATATAAGGCAACTGATTGACGTCTCCAATGAGGACAAGTTCGCTAGCACCAGACAGCCGGGCAGCCATTATTATGGCTCCAAAATGGTTCATTAGAGCTTCGTCCACCAAAAGACGACTGAAGCTCTCTTTTCCGAAACCATTGACGAGAGATGAAGCCATGGTTCGCACTCTGGATTTTACCAGTTTTCCTATTCGGTGCGATAACTTCTCCCTCAGATCTTTTGCTGCCTCTGTTGTTGTAGTGATGATAGCGTCCCTATTCACGTCAAAGTGTCTAATCACCCATGTTGTCTTGCCACATCCTGGTACCCCGTTGACCCATTGTATCTTTGGTACCGCCCAGTTTCCCCAGCCTGCCTCGACGTCTGAGCTCCGTTCGATGGTTTTAGCCATCTCAAGGATTCTATCGTCTAGCATTATCTTGGTGCACTTGGCGGTGACTACAATTGGGTCGTTCGATGGTATCGCGTATTTCTGTCTTCCTATTCGCTCCGTCTCTCTCTCATCCAGCTCCACAAAACCACTTCCTGCGCTGTAAGCTGCCATATATCGTCCTTTCATGGTCCCTCTGATGACTTGGGAAGTGACGTTATTGTATATGGCTGCTTCTGCCTCCTCGAGTCTCGATTTTAGTAGACTCTCACTTACCGGACCACCCAGCCTAAAGAACTCGAGGATGTTGTCACAGTTCTTAAGATTGACATTTTTCGTCGCTCTCAATAAGGCTAGATATTCGGCAAAGGCATTTCTCGCGTGGTCCCGTGGCGCTGAGGCCAAGATATAACGGGGCGCATCGACCTGTCCCATGTCGGCTCTCGTTCGGGTTGCCTGAGGTGGTGAAACTA
Source organism: Hypomecis punctinalis (assembly GCA_949316475.1). NCBI lineage: Eukaryota > Metazoa > Arthropoda > Insecta > Lepidoptera > Geometridae > Hypomecis > Hypomecis punctinalis. The sequence goes on along the minus strand of OX438799.1, from coordinate 7,772,766 downwards.
CTCTCGAGGTCACCGCTGTCTGTGGAGGCGGTGTTTGAGACATGGAACGGAATAAGCTCTGCATTGCGACACTGAAGAGACCCGATAAGGCACCATCGTTGCTGCTTGGACGGAAAACGGGTCTATCAGATGCTGCTATTAACTCTGCTCTTTCAGAACCAGATTGAATGGCCGAGTTCGGAATGGGGCGGCCCCAACTGTCTGTTGCATTATCAGGATCGTTACTTGGAGGCTTCAGAAAACTCAGGTTTTCTCCTCTATCCTCATACACGATAACCTCATGGTATTCCGAGGCTTTAATGCAACCCAGCCGGTCCGCAGCTTCCGCCTTCGACCGCTCAACCACCATCGCATCTACGCTTATCACCCGGGGAGTGCTGTCCATTTTCATGCTGAGATGTTCGAGCAATGAACTGGCCTGCACGAAAGGTGACTGGGCGCCCCACTCGACTAGTGCAATCGTTTCGTTTTGTTAATCGGAATTTATGAATCTTTCTATCATATATACTGAGTATAGAATATCTATACGATGGAGATGAATCTACTATAATTATCTTTGTATCCGTTACCCCATCAATATGGAATGTAAGAAAAAATGCCAAGTTGATATTGTACCCGTGCACTCATGACCAATATCACTGTAGGTACTAGAGATAGTAGATATCTATATTTTTGGAATTTTAACACAAAATACTAGTACCTATAAAGAGTATTAATATTTTTATTTTTAATAGTCCTGTGGCTAAATACGCATCGTTAATGTTCCAAGCCTTAAAAATCATCAATTATATTTTATCATCACCACATTGTAATGAAAACTGTTCCTTTAGACAATGAGTATTTACATTGTCCTTAAAAAAATCTGGATGATTACCATAGGTTTACTCAGAATGCCTTTTGGCTGTACTTACTTCTTAGTATGCGACAGTAGGCAAAGTAAATAATGTAACTTATGTTTAAATAACTTTTGTCTCCCTTCAATTTCGGTAAATAAAATAGAAGCAATACCTATACAATAGCAATATTAGGTCTTTTAAAAACAAGGTAAAACTCCGTGACCGCTAGCCCGGTGAAGTACCGATCCATCTTCCTTGCGAAGCTCTTTTTGCCTTGTGGCACCCACGGGATTCACGCTCTGTGCTGAGTAAGAACAGGGAAACTGACAATTCTGTTGTACTACAGTCAACTGCATTTACGGCTGAAAATTTAGTAGAGGTAAAAAATAAGGCTCCATACTTATCTATTATATATTTTAGATATCTAGGTGTTTATTTATTTCAACAAGACATTATAATTTTATTTATTATATTTATCATATTACTTGAGAGTAGATATAGGTACCTATGCTATATTTTATTTGGTCTGCTATTTATAAAATCATTGTTTTATTGGAACAAATAAACATTTATGTGGGATTTAAATATATTATTTCATGCAACGTGTTTAAGCATACTTCTGTTGTACATGCAGTATGTCTCTCGATGAACATGTTTGTAAAAGTAGACAAATTCCCAATACAAGATGTTGCTATGCAAAGCACTACAAGTAGACAAAATGTATGGGGCATCTGATTTATTTCGCAATTTTGCAGTTGGTCCTTACTTGGGTCAAGTTTCTGGGCTTTGTAAAACAACACTTATTATACATTTTTAAGGGCTTGATCAGCTCGATGATTTGAATGATTCACTTTGCAAAGTAATTGGAGGTTAGAGTAAAGGAATAAAATAGGAAACTACAGGATTACAGCTGTTTTCTAATTTTATAGTCTCGTCACTTACTCAGATGATTCATTTGAGCTAGGGCCTTTAGTAATTGGGTAATTTTACTCGACACGATTATCATCGTCACTTTGGTGGCAAATGTTATAATATTATTTATATACCTAATACAATACCAAAATATGTAGTTTCACGTTTCTTTTGAAATTTTTCTACGAGCTTTTTTTATTTATTTCATGTAATCAACAGCGTTACATAATTTATAAACACAACTACAGTTACTAAAAATAAGGCCAAAACAACTTACTCGTGTTATCAAGCGCCAAAGCATTGTTTCACAAAAAATGTTAAAATAAGCAAAAAATAAAAGAGATAAGTAAAGCAAAAATATATTGAGCTAAAGACCATTACCTTGTACAGTATTGAATTATTTGCTTTATTTGTTTTGGAAAATGACTTTTAATAACAATGTCCGTTTGAAGGAATTTCATACTTTCAAATCTTATTATCTTTTGACATTGCTTGTAAAATATGGCGGTGTGATGGCAGCCTTGAACAAAAATCAAAATAGAAAATATGAAATTCCATGATAATTAAGTATTAAATACCGTTGCTTTTTTGTGAATTGGAATACCATATTTTAACGCTTTTTGGGCTACCGTGCAAAGTTTGTGCCAACTTTGCAAGATCTTCTTTGCCACTAAAGTGACGACGAGAATCCGTGACAAGGAGACCAACTAGGATAAAATAAAATACAGCATACTTAAGCTAAAGCTAACGGTTAAAAGCAATTTTGTCAAAGGACGTCAAGCACAAGGGTCTGTGTATGAAACATCTGATCCACACACAAATCCTTGAAGGTTTAAATAGATAAAATCCAAAAGCTGAAGCTTTCTGCCAGTCAGCAGCATGTTCAGCATGCTGGCAGCTTTACTACACTGAATAGCAATGCTTACACGTTGAGCCAAATACCTAATAGGCTAAATAGGTACACCAGCGTTTTGATCACGGTCACGTCCTCGAGACGCTTAGAAAAACACTGAAAACAAGATAAACTCCCGATCCCTACGGACTCATTTTATCAATACCAAACGATTTTATGAACTTGTAGTTTAACATCATTTGATTTATCTGCTTTTATTAGGCTTATGATTCTCTCATAGCCAATTAATAGGTACCTTGTTTCAATGTAGGCCAGTGACTCCGCCTGGTGTTGGGCAACTGCCGCGTGACGTGCCAAGGTGCTAGCCGCGCGACACGACAGCGACAAAACTTCGTACCCAACCTACTTCGACGTCACGTGAATACGTTGGCAAGGTCCGAACTTAATTTACATCTGCTCCTTAGCTCTCTTGATATAGTCTTGACACCCACATAACTGACTAATATCTGCTGAAAATTAAATTTAATTTTTGTTTGATCACTGCAAGCAATTGAGGGTAGGTAGGAATATTTACCCCACCTGCTTGATATTTGGCTACCGTCGATGGACGGAAACTTCACTCAGAGTGTCACGTTGCGTATTGGTGTGACTTGTCATCGTCCGAGGGGTTCAAAATAACTCCGTGCCCGCTTAACAACTGCTACCTAGGAAACGCACCGGTAACTAGACCAGTATTCCACTGCAGAAATCGCGACTGATGCTGAAGTCTGGAGGCGGTCATGGATGGAAAATTAGTGGAATTTTCCTTTAACTGTAGCTTGCAGGGACAACATATCTGTTTTCTATCCTTCCTGGACGCACCTCATAATTATTCTGTTATAATTATTCTAGTTCGAAATAGTTAAATGCTTAGAATAATAAGGCTCAGAACGTGAGTAGGCCCAAACGGATTGAAGCAATTTCAATTCGGCCTTATAAGGCTGAATACGTTTCGCGGCACGTCAGTAGTCACGCTTAAGTTCTACGGCGAGCAGCTCGCAAAATTTTATTTTATTATGACTTACTGTACAGTAAAAGGGTGTCATAACGCGTCTCATAATAAAAATAAGGATAAGAAAATCACATTTCACACGTAAGTTCTATTCGACAATTTATGATTTTAGCTAAAACATTCGTCAAAACAGAAAAATATTTCGTAAACAAATCAGACGCCATTACAATACAAATGTTGCCAGCTATGAACAAAATATTTACCCCGAGCGAGTGCCCCTTTTGGGATATTTTTGGAGACAATATTATTACGTCGCGCGCAACATGACATTGTATTAGGCGCAATATAGCATAACTTGTTAAGTGGTCAAATATAAATCATTTACTACATATAATTGTATTGATTTATAGATTTCCTTCGAATCCCATTGCTGCTGCTCGATGGATAGATAAAATACTACTTAATCGAAGATAAGAATGTTGGAAGCCAACTAAATACACGATAATATGTTCCGAGTATTTCGATGACAAAGAAAAGTACCTACTACCAGAAATGAAAAAATGCGGATTTCAATAAAATTTTCGATTTACATTCTCAAATTTTATTATATTCAATTTACATAATTGACCCCATTACAGTATAATGTATATCTATATAGATTCAAATTTAAACTAATATCAAAATTGGAACAGTTTACCAATTTCCCCGCTTTTTTGGGGAAATATCTATTCAGTTGTAATATTATTCAGCAGTCTGTGTGCGTGTCAGCAAATGTAATTACGTGACGCTTACGCACACATTCATACCAATGTTGCTTCAGTATTGAGAGGAACAATGAATGAAAGTATCGTTCTGAGCCTTATTATTCTAAGGTTAAATGTAACTATTTCGAAATATAATATTTTTGAAAATTCTTTACTGTTAATATGTACACCTACTGAATTAGTAATAAGTATTAGTCTAATATGCTAAGCACTGATTGTATTCACATGTACGTATATCTTGCATAAATAAATAAACTAAACTAAACTTATACAGTTAATTTATTACATTGTACACCATATTTGTAAATAGTATTTCTTTCCTAACTCGTTACCTCAGACAAAATAAAAAAATCAAGACAGAATGTTGTAAACAAACTAGTAAGGCCGGCAAAACTATGCCTCGCCGTGTACAGACACAACACACACATGTACACTTACAAAGAAACTATGTATGCCTTGGCTCGTCAGTCGAACTATAGCCGTAGTATTATTATGTCTTCTTTGATATGGCGGCGCAACACCGACGCACTCACACATGTATAAAAAACCGACCTCACTTGTCTGTTCACGATGTTCCGTCTTGATTTTTTTATTTGGTCTGAGCTCGTTACCTTGTTTCACTCTAGGACAGTATTTCCGTCGCCTGGTGTCGGGCGACCGCCGCGCGACGTGGCAAGCTGCTAGCCGCGCGACACGACAGCGACAAAACGTCGCACCCAACCTGCCTCGACGTCACATGAATAAATTAGGAAGGTCCGAACTTAATTAATGTGGTACGTACACATATTACTACTCTTATAGTGATTAAGAGCTTTCCCGTAAGTGTAAGTAGATTTGGGACGATAATGACCTGTTTATTGGTAGAAATGAGAAGTGGAAAGTATCTTGGCTACTTAGCTATGATTTTTTTAAAGAATATAACGTAATGGAAACTCAACACTTTAGCAAATTCGACTTTTCTGGTTTGAAGATATTTTAGTACCTCCTAGTAGGTAACCTGTGCAAAAGCAAACTTAAAAACAATCTGTTTCTTCCTACCCTAGCTGAGTGGGAATAAGCAAAAAAGTTTTCAATTATCACAGTACATTTTGACAAAAATTGATGAAGATATACCTAGCCAGTTAAAGTTCCGCGTGACGTCACAAGTGCCATACAAATGTATGACTTCTGTGAGAGAAGTGACGTCACGACCCCCACTCCCAAACTTTGGCAAGGTTTATCTTTGTCATTTGTTGTTTGATTGCCGAAAAAAAATACCTGTCCAATAATTTTTGATCACCTAACTCACGGGCTAATTTTAATAATGATTTTTTACCCAGTCATCATGACTATAGTGACACCCGCCATTCGATCGTGAGGTCGTGGGATCAAAACTCGATCCCGTACCGGAGTTTTTTGGAAGTCATGTAAGGAATTTCACACCACCGGCGTTTCGGTGAAGAAAAACTTCATTTTCAACCTTTTTTTAGTCCAGCCTTTTTAAAGCTGGAAACATACTATCGGACGCGGCTTACGGACGCGACTGACAGCCGCGACTGATAGGTATCTAGACTATGAAAGTACACTGAGCCGTGCACACTAACGGACTAAGTCGCGGACGTCACCTTCGTACGACCTTGAGCGTTCGGACGTCCGAGAGCGAACTGGCACACCGGATGTCTTAAGACTGTGCACATTGCTAAGTCGCGGCTGTCAGTCGCGTCCGTCAGCCGAGTCTGATAGTATGTTTCCGGCTTCATAGTCCACTGCAGGACGTAAGGGTCGTTAGGTTATATCCACCACGCTGGTCCAGAGCGGGTTTTTGAATCGAATTTCCTCTATACATATACGCACGTATGCAGCATAGATGTTGTATGTGAATTCAACAACATGCACTGGGCCAGCGTGGTGGATATGGCTTAACGACCCTTCGTGTGTGGGCCTACGTCCTGCAGTGGACTATTAAAAGGCTGGTACATACAGAGGTGGACTAGCACATTGGGCCGCCATAGGCCAGTTAGTTCAGCCGCCCCCTTTTTTTTCTCCCTTCTAGGATTCTCTCAAGGGGGAAAGGGAAGGATGTTATCAAGGAATTTTCGATGGTTACTAAGAAAACCAGAAGCAAGGATTGAATAAACATATTGCGCGAGTGCAGCCAGCGGCCATAATCTTTTTTTACGTTTTGACGAGTCCTACGTTTTAATCCGACTGTCTAAAAAGAGGAGTAAGGATTTTGGTAAAAATATAATTATGTAGATGATCGTAGAAACATATAGATAAGTAGTATCAGGTATGTGTATACCTCATCCTACACAGATTTAGCTGCTGCACTAATTTTGATAAGAGTGACGGAGAAAGTACCTAACTTCCGTGAAGTTCAAACATTTCACAAATGTTCAATAACAACAAATCTTAGAAATGTTGGAATTTGAAATCAACTCGCACTGATTTATTCGAATTAAGTTTATTTAGTAAATATTTTTGAACATTTTTATTCTAGTAAAAAATAGAATAGTTGGTAATAAAAGTTCAGATAATGATGAGAGTAAGATAGAAAATATTAATTTAATTTGATTCGTACCCATACTTATTTACCATAATTGTGAGTTATAGGTATTAACCCAACGACAGTTTCAAAGAAACTGTCAATATGTCAAAGTATAAAGCTCATAATACACTCATAACTTGAGGTACAAAAGAAACACAATTTTGTGCGAAGTTCATTGTTATTGATAACCGGGCGGCGGGCATATCGTAAAACATCCTAAAACAATAAGTTGTGAACTTGGGGAATTGCACAATGCAACTCCCAAAAAGGATATTTTTTGTATTAAAACTATTTCCGTACATGTGCATTGTACATTTGTTGACCAGAATAATGTTTGGTCTACCGGGACGTAAACCCTCTCGTTTCTCTGTGTAGAAGATAGGATTGTTCATTACCTCCCGCTGATTGGGACGGTTGAACCGATAGCACTTTTTGGCATATTTTTGTAGGATCATTGTAGGTACAGTACGTGTAGGAGAAAACAAATATTTAAATACTGTTGTAATTTGTGAGAGCTGCGTTAGATGTGAGGTATTAGGATCTCGTAAGTAGGTACTGGCCGCCCCTAAAACCTAGCCGCTCTAGGCCTGGGCCTAGTCGGCCTTAAGGCAAATCCGGCTCTGGGTACATAACAACAACCCCTCTGTACTTCTACAGTACCTATAGGTCTAAGTAGTTATCGCGTAGCGTGACAATACCGGGTTCGAGCGGACAGCGTGCTCTCACGGGACTCGCTAAATCGTATTGGTTTCTCTGCCACTTTGTTTAGTTGCTCCCTTTCTTTTATGGCCAAGCGAGGTTCCGTACAGATAGCTAACTTGGAACTTCGATTTATTTTTCCTTGTTTCGTTTGTAGACCGACATTGGTAATTATGTTTACCACAGATTTAGAGAGCCGAGTTCACCAACGCTTGTTTAAGTTAAACGTGTTGTTAGCTCATGTATTTTCAACACACTTGCTCATAAAGTGGCTCTAATTTTACCGCAATTAGACACATAACAACACCTGTAATGAAACTGTGACTTTTTCTTTGCTATTATTCACAAGTGAGTTATAGAGTTTTTTTATTTTACTGGTTGAGTTGCTTTGTTCTTAAAAAATGTTTCGATACAGAAAAGATCGTGTTCAATAGTAGGTACAAATAAATTAATGTACCTATGAAACCTCATTATTTTAGTTTATAGCCGATTGGCATTGTGCGCGCATAGGAAAACTGATTAATTTTTCCCGCCATTTCGAAACATTTTTCACAACTCGTTTTTGTTGAAAATATTTTTTTAGTATTATTATATTCTCATGTGTGTTGAAAAACGTCGAATGCTACAAGTGTGTATTGATGATTACCGTCCTCAGCTCTCTTAAGACCTCATGATGAGATGGCGCCTCAGCGGTAATCACCAACATTACACACTTATACCATAATGTATTATTAAACAACGGTTATTGCTTGGTAAACAGCAAAATTTTTTTAACAAGTCGATTAAAATTTAACCTTCGGTCAATAAATTAAACATCAATAGGTGAACTCGGGTCTAAGACCCGAGTTTAACCGTTGTTTAAATACAGTAATCATACAATTATCTTAAACAAGCGTTGGTGAACTCGGGTCTTACTGGTACCTTACTCCTATCCTCATATCTACTTTTAAACATCAAAATGTCACTTTTAGGGTTCCGTACCCAAAAGGTAAAAACGAAACCCTATTACTTAGACTCTGCTGTCCGTCAGTCTGTCACCAGGCTGTATCTCATGAATGAAATAGCTAGAGAGTTGAGATTTAGTAATATGGTGTATTTCTGTTGCCGCCATAATATCAAATACTAAAAACAGAACAAAATAAATATTTAATGAGGGCTCCCATACAACAAACGTGACTTTTTGTACGATACGAAACCCTTCATGCGCGAGTCAGCTCATACTTGGCCGATTTTATTTACGAAATGAATGAATGAATGAACCCCAAAATCACGAAAAGAAAAATGAGCTGTTCGAAACAAAAAGTTCATAGACTTATCGATGAAATATAATATGGAACAGCGACGCGATTTCGGGGTAAGTCTAACAAACGTGATAAAACTTCAATAATTAAGTAGTTCAACGAATAAGGAAGTAACTTTTCATTTATTCAACCGACTTCAAAAAGATTAAAGATTAAAGACTATTCGACTGTATATTTTTTTTATTATGTTTGTGTGATAAGCCACATACTATCGGACGCGGCTTACGGACGCGACTGACAGCCACGACTTAGCAATGTGCACAGTCTTAAGACATCCGGTGTGCCAGATCGCTCTCAGACGTCCGAACAAACAAAAAGGCTCAAACAAAAAGACATTTTCAAAAAGGTTCTATTTAAATTTTGTTGAAATCGGTTGAGTCGATTTAAATAATTAACAAAAGTTTAAAAATGTCATACATCGATTCGAGCAAACTGTTCGAATTTGACTACTATTAAATATGCTAAATACTAGTATTGTATAATAGTATTGTGGTTCCCGGTTCTGTCTCTGACACCGGACATTAGGCCCGATTACAGAGGCACCAGCGTTAATTTAATAGCAACGTAAAAAGCGTTCTCTTATCGAATGACTAACGTAAAAAAGAAACATAACTAAGCTATTTAGCTATTATAATTACGATAGTGCCTCTGTAATCGGGCTTATTATTAATCTTATTAGGTATATTATCTTCTTTGACCGGAGCTAGCCTTACGGCCTATACGAACTTACTTATTACTCTACCGCAGTTATACAAACACCGGAATACTATTTATTTGTAAATGTAAATTATGTAATATTTTGTTGGGAGAAATTATTGATACAAATCTATATATCACCAATAATATAATTCATAACAATAATTTGTATAAGTGGAACTGTTTAATATCAGTAGAAACAAAACAAAGCACCCAAATAAACAACATTCCCATTTTTAGCCACGAAAAGTTAGAAATGATAAATAAGAATGATATAAAGCTGCCTCCACATAGTCATAATGTGCAAACGCCAAGCTCTCCGCGTTTTGGCTGACACTGTTCCAAGTGGAAGGACAGGGTGTGCCCTCACTGCTAGCGAGTAAACTGTTATAAAATGTTTACATATAACATGCTGGGCATGACGATATCCAAAAGCACATTGGTAATACTTGGATGAGACTGGCGTAAGATAGGTCAAATAAAGTGGATGGAGGTGTATGCCCTGGTAGATCTGCAGTGGACTGAACTTAGCTATATATCAATGATGATGATAGTAACGACGATGACACGCTGCCTACTGGCAGAAGACTTGAGCATTTGGAATTTCGTTAGACCTTCAAAGGTCTGTATCCAAATACTTTTAAGTAGTAGTAGCTTATATAAGTATGACGTTTTATTGTTCAATATTTTGTTGTTGTTAGTAAAAAACCACAACTAGAAAAAAACAATCCATTTTACTTATAAAGGAACTCACACGTCACGATTTCACGTCGATTTTATTTTTCTTTTCTTTAAAAAAATATTTGCTTGGAATGTTTGTAGATAGTTTATTTATTCATGGATCAAATATACCAAAGATTCATAGTCACAATCAAAATGAAATTTTGAATTGTATTCATCCAAGTTCGAGCGTCATTCCATACGTTGAGATAAATGGTTTCCATATCGACACTGAAACCATCGACTTGGCATTTTTTCTGTACTAAAACCTTATATTATAGAGCAAAACCCAGCGATGGCCAGACCTTACTCATTCTAGAAATGCTAAAATGATCGCACATGTGACATCGACCAGGAAATATGGAGTTGGGATCGTGGTTACTTTGGCAGTCAGCAAATAGTGAAGGTATCAAAAAAATCAGTTGCTTCATAAATATTACTGCCAATGAACTTTTTATATAAACTACTAGAGAGAATTAGTTACTAGAGACCTGAAAAGTAGAGAGAATTTTGCTGTTGGTCCTATAGTGGTTCATAATAATAAATCTATACACCTATTTATATCCTTGCAATTTGCAAAACTACAATTTGTATACTTACTACAAAACTGCCAATTATAATTGGCTGTGAATGATATTGCTAGACCCCATTAACACTAAGCAAAATAAATCATACGCCAATCTTTCTTTACCTAAAAAAACAAAGACATGTTGGATTCGTACAGCCAGGGAATGGAACATTTTGCCAACTTTCCTAATTACTGAGATATCTATCTAAAGAATTTCAATGTCAGAATGAACCTATTTTAAGTCTGCGTGCTTCATCTTTGACCACAATTTTGTTGGCCGTCAGGCGAGTTGGATATCAAGCGCGGATTTATTAACGCTAAATAAAAATAAAGTGTTACTATCCGCTCGCAGTAGAGCCACACAGGGAGGCAGCGAGGCACAGCGATGCGCGAGCTTGCTTTATCTGCGCTGGCTTTGCGCGAAACAATATATTTATTGGACAGTGGCGCGGCGCGACCCGATCCACCCTCAGATGATCTATTCGCTGCTCTTACGTTGCCACTGCACAGGACCATCGCACACTGAAGGAAAACCAACATTGGCCATTCTAAGCTGGCGATGCAATCAAAAAGTTATAAGAAATCAGAAATTTAAGATTCATTCGACATTAGACACATTCATCATTCGCATAACAGAGATGAAACTATGAAAAGAGAAATTAAGGATGTTTATTTTAACTGTTAAAGTACTTTCCACTTTTACATATTTTAAAACTTACTTACTAATTAATATTTTCGTGTGAGCTTATCGCTGTGATTATTTGGAGCATTTTTATAAAGACTTTAATTTGCATGGTAATCAAAATATTAAGAAAGTCATGAAATGTAGTCATCAGTATATTCATTTTTTATCAAAGGTTATAAAAGATTACTAATTCTATAATTGCGTTGAAGTCATTTAAGTGACGTCTATCGATTTTAGTGCAAAAGACATAAACGCAACTCTATTTAAACAAAATGTTGATGGTAAAAAATGTCAAGAGTTGTTTTAAAGTGTGCAGTGCGGTGGAAGTAGATTTTTCAAGGAAGTCACAGTTTGCGAGTGTCCAGCCGCCATGCCAGCGCCGGGCGTCGGGTGGCGGCCGGCGCACCGGGTGTCGCGCTCGTATTTTACGATACACCAACCCTGTTTCCAAGATTAAGCGAAACTAAACTGCTAGCATCCACTACTCGCTGACCTATCCGTTATTTATTGCCTCCCGAGCAACTCTTATTTTCCATACAAGAAAAACATCTGAAATCGTATTAGGAACGAATAAACCGCAGGGACGTCTCGATCGCGGTTCTATTTGTTCGGGAACGGTCTCCGGAGAGCGAACAAGATGGATCGCGGTGTCAACACGAATTTGCATCCGTTGTTTGTCTCCGAGCGTCGGCGGAAAAAACACCGCAATCTCATTGGGTTCGGTGCACCGGCAGTAGCGGCGCCCGCATCACTTATTCGCCGTGCGGCCGGCTAACACGATTATCTGTCGTTTGGAACGAGACGCTCTTTTTTCCCGTTCCCTTGTTTTCCAGCTTCGCGTCTGCTCCCTGTTTTTCTGAATAGGAAATGGGATACGTCAGACGAAAAATTGACAAAAATATGGCCGATGGAAAATAGTGGGCTTTGCGATAGTATCTGTCGGATCCCGCGTTCGCTGTATAGAAAATTTTATTAGCAAGATCGTTTTCTTGTTTGTCATGTTTTATGTTACACTGATTGCTTTTGTCGTACGTAATACAATTTTGTTTGTTTTTTTTCTTTTTAGTTGAATAATCCAGTTCGCATTTATAAACAACTCACTATCTAGGCTTGAACCTTTGGATTAGGTATCATTAAACCTATTAGGGTGTGTGGATGTTCCAATTGCTTTTTGTGTATTAGTAGTTTAAATAGGTATGTAGTTTTAGCTGAAGTATGCAGGTAGTGTGGTATTTTGTTGTAGCTAACAATGACACTTGCCCTATAAAAACTCATTGTCTCTATTCAAATGAAAGTATATAAATTATATTTATTTATTATCTATATCAGTTTCGTCTTCTCATTAGCGCCGGCATCGGCCGTGGCGAAGTTACAAAAACTGATTCGAACAAAAACTTACCCACGAGTTGACAGACGGGATTTCAAACATTTCAGCAATGCACCGTTTCTGTGAAACAAGATGCATATTTTGATTTATGGCTTTAGTAAGGCGTTACAAATTGTTATCCACAAGTTTATGTTGTCCTAATTTATTAGCGTTTTTTTGAACATCGAACGACGTGGGTGATACTGCCACCGGATGAGTTTGATGATGCGTATACACGCCTCTAAATGTGACTGATATAACAAAAAGGCAATAATCATTCGATAGCGTTACGGAGCGATGTTTAGCCATAAATTGCGGAGACCTGAGATGTGATTGCGCCATGAATTACACAGCGAGCCACACGCAACTGGTCATAAAGATCTCTCTAATGTCTTCATACGGCACTCTCAACATGAACGCTCCGGAATAGAATCACCAAAGTAATAATTTCCCCGCGGAGAGTAGCTCACACGGTCTAGCCAAACCGCTGATTACGGCTTGATTACACCCTACAAAAACTTTCATAACCCGGAACTTCAATTGCCATTAGTGGACAAAAAAACAATTATTGACGCCTCATGATAGCAATTAACACCCGTCTGTTATTATATCCAAATCTTTACTTTCGGTAGACCAGCGATCATGTTTAATGAGCGGCTTTGAGAAAGCTAGAGAAGGTAACATTATTTGGATCCATATGTGGGAAATTAGACCTTGAATCGTGACGTATAAGATTGATTCAGGTTTCGTAGGCAGCAGTAGTAGAAATGCATCGCATAGACGTGTGAAGCTGACGCCTCTTGCGGGCGGCGCAGACCACCCGCGCTCGACCACCGGCCGCCGAAGGGCGTGTGCGCAGCTCACATGGAACGACACTCGTAGTTCTGATCATAACTGAAATTATGTCCGCGTTTGCAAAAAATGTAATGCTTTTGATAAGGGTCTATAGACAATGTAATGAGATTTTCACTTTCGAGTTATCGTGATCTGTAGATACATGTAGGATCATTAAGATACGTCAGCGAGTTTGACCTAGAAGTGGTAGAGGTATCGTCATGAGGTCGCGTCGTGGGCTCCAGTGTGGTCCGGAGATCTTGCCGCTGTCGGCGCGGCTCGCGGCACGCGCGCTATGCGCCGGCGCACGCGGCCTCCTCACCGCTTTATAAATGACCAGAGCACGGCATTAGGCGGATCGCATATATCATTTATGTAAATTGTGACGAAGACATATCTAGCTCGGCCTCGCGCTGCCTTCACTCCACACGACGTACATTCCGACTGTTGGTTATTCCTTTGAAATAAATCCACAAATGAATAGTTAGTGGTCATTATGGATAGTTATGCTTGTCACGATAAGAAAAACTTGCGGTTTGAATGATTGCAATATTTGTTTCAGCAAGGATTGCGTAACTTTGATGTTGATATGTATTACGAGTTTGCTTTTAAAGTAAGTTCACTATTTTTTTTATGAAAATAGGTTTGCGTATGGTGATGGAAACTTGATTTTGGCTGATGTCAATCAAAGACGTAAATTGAGAGATAAATCAAATTTTTGTTAAAGATATTTGTTTAATATCAAGTTTAAAAAAAAACCTACACCTAGTAGTACTTCACTAGAATATTCAGGTTTGAAATTTCTATACTGTGTAGTACTGTGTGTAAGTTATTTTTAACTTTTCATTACCCAAAATGGCCAATTTTAAAGGCGTCATTGTAATGTTAATAGCAACTTAAATACAGATTTTTTTTCACTATACCTATGCATTTGAATTTGAGCCAGCTAAGTATGTATAGTTAATACCATCTATAAGGCTTATTTAGGGTAATTTATGACCCCTTTTTTAAAAATAAGTCACAGCGCTTTTAATTTTATCACACGACTTTATTGCGGATTCACAACACAGCATGATTCGACAGGTGAGTATTTTTCATTCTTAAGTGCATTTAAAGATGAGGTAATTTTGTGCTAGCTTTTAAATTTAATTTACATTGCGGATGTATTGAGTATATGCCACCCCATAGAGCAAGACAGCGGGCACAATGGCGAACCACCCTAGTTGCAGTGTTAGCCTGTGTTGTGACAACTGTTACTTCGTGAGGGTAGAATAACAGTTGTAATGATCGATTGGCAAAGGTGACGTCCACAAGTGGTATATTATTCAGAGAAAAATCGAACCAAGATGATATATACATCATTTGAAAGCTTGTTTTATGGGCTTTTCAAAAATATTTAATTAAGATTTTTCCATCCCTCCATTTTTTTTTAAATGTGAAAAGTAAATTTTATGAAAAATAACTAAACAGCTATTTATTTTTAGTAGTTTAACAATAATAAAGTGCTTCTATCGTTATTTTACTTCAACTCGTAGCTGATAATTCCACATCCATCTCTTAATTTGCTAAAATTAAAAATTATAACCTACCAGTGTGACCAGTTAAAAGGTACAATGTGACAAAAAAACACTTAAAAAGTGTGTCTAATTGGTAAAATTGCTTTTATTTAGCAATTGGGGGGGTTACTTAATCAGGGTTGATAGAGATAAACTACCCATTGAACCAAATATATTTATTTATCTTAATAAATTCAAAATTAATTTTAAAAAAAACGGAGGGCTCTTTTATATTTTTAACTGATGTAATAGACTCACAAAAATATGAAGTTTCTCGAAATGTAACGAGTGTTGTGGATCGAATTTTTGATTATTATTATACCAGCCTCCATACATTTTGTGGACATGTCCTTTGAAAATCAGATTAACTCGATTTTAATAGCACACTCCAAATTTACTAAATATTTTCTTAGAAACTATCTAGCAGTGCTCTATGTACAATTAATCGACTTAGCAATTTTTTGTTTGTGAAATGCTATTGAAGTTATATGTAGTAAGTTAAGTGAGCTGGGTCTACGGTATATGCCTACTGTAAGATACTTAGAACTGCTGGCTAATGAGATCATCAGATTCAGAAATATAGAATATAAATGCCAACAGGGCTTACTTGGATAACATCAGGAGGTCCTTTAGGAAAAGATGTTTCACGACGCTCATGATCAACAGTGCCACTGTGGAAATTCAGAAAGGAGAAGTCTATTAGAACTGGTTATCCAACAGTGCGGTATATTCGACAATACAGTGCAATGCAGCTAAGAGGATGATGACGAAAAACATCTACATTTGGTGTCCCGTTCTGAGTAGCACCTGGTCGCGTCATACGCCGCTCGTTAGCTCCCACCGCGCCATTCATCAGAGGTCCTCGCTCGCAACTCACTCGCGACACTATTAAGACGTTTTCAGTCGAGCCCCATTCACCCAGTGAATTATTGTGGGCGTCTACTAGTAAACTAAACGTTGGTTACCCACAATGAAAGCTACATTTGCGGTTACTCGCGGTGTGGCCCGTACAATGACTCTTGAAAAATTACTCACCTTTTGAGTTCAAGGACTTTATTATACGAGTGGCTGTTTACTGTAGCTATTATACGTGAGTTTTTGCTTCTCGGAATGATTTATTCAGTTATTTATAGGGAACATTCAATTACAATCAATCAAGAAATGTTAGCTTGTCAAAGCTGGTACTAAAAGGTGTTCGGAGAAGATATCTCATGGGTGATTTTAATAGTTAAATTTCCTACGTCATATCATTTGAATGTAATTTTCAACATATATTGTGGTTGGTAGGCACTTACATACTTGCAGCTACTGCTTCATTTTCTAAATTACAGCTACAAACGAACCGTCACACTGTTATTTCATACTGGAGTGGCACTACATAATATGTATTTAGAAATAGCTTAGCACGTTTTCTGAAAATATATAATATAAAAAAAACATTAAAGAAAATATTCTACATTGTTTGATATTTTTACATTTAAGGACGTTTAAATATCAAAATATTATCAAGTTTTTAGTCATATTTATAACTTTAACCTGAGTAGATACTACCTATACAAGATTTGTCATCTATTATTCGTAGTCACTATCATTACTATCACTACATAGTATAAAACAAAGTCGTTTCCCGCTGTCTGTCCCCATGTATGCTTGTATCTTTAAAACTACGCAACGGATATTGATGCGGTTTTTTGAAATAGATAGAGTGATCCAAGGGAAAGGTTTATATGTATAATACACCTGTGCGAAGCCGGGGCGTGTCGCTAGCTTTATGATAAAATACAAATTTACGATAAAATTTTACATTAAACATTTCTAAAACTAAACAATCTTAACTTCGATCACTTTCTTAACATGAAAGCTAATCCCATTCAAGCAAAGTTAACTTCCGCAAAAAATCTGAGCCCCGCACGTGGTCACCGATGTAGGTCCATGTTTGGACACTTCTGCGCCCCCTGCCGGTCGCAAAACTACATTTTTTACACCCACATCTCGGTTTGTCAACTGGCACATTAGCCAAGGTGTTTTCAATCAGGGTGGTCTAATTTTTTGCCCCTGCCTGTTAATTGCTGACAATTGTGATCACCAACAGTTCGGGTGAAGAGAGATGTTTCCTCGACCAGATGTGTTAATAATGTCGACTGAAATGCTTTTTTCAATCTCAGTTTAATGATTTCTTTACACCTTTTCATTTTTTATTTTTGTATCACCTTACTTCATAAGAATCCATCGACTTGGCATTTTTTCTTACATTCTATATTGATGTAACAGTCAAACTACCTAACGGCTGTTACTCACCGGGAGCTTCTGTAGTATTGTAACAATGCATGATTTTATTTTTGTACATTACAATACTGCACAGCTAAATTTTCTACATAAGGTGTTGATATGATGTTGTACCTGCTCAAACTGAACGCTACAAACGTGAGTTAAATAAAAAAAATAGATCTACTGTGTGTAAGCGTGTAAGCATTTTAATCTATAAGATTATGATTAGATAACAGTATAATCAAACAATAGGTACAACAATTTCGAAAACTATATAATTCCAACAGTAATGCTACAAATGGTGAGCAAAGGTATTGCAACAAACTTTGTCAAGAATGGGCCAATAGGCATTATGACTAAAAATATATAATTACTCCTTCAGATACAACATCATTTTTTTTTATTTAACCTGTACTGTCCCACTGCTGGGCAAAGGTCTCCCCCAATTCCTTCCATTCCTTTCTGTTCTGTGCTACCTGCATCCAATCCTTTTTAAACCTCTCAATTTCGTCGCGCCATCGTGTTGGAGGACGGCCTCGGGGTCGACTGGACAGAGGAACCCACTCCGTTGAGACCTTTGCCCTTCTATCTGGGTGCATACGACTAACGTGTCCCGCCCACTCCCATTTGAGCTTTGCAGTTTTTAGTCCAACGTCGCTTACGCCTGTCATGGAACGCAGTGTGGAGTTTCGGACGCGATCTACTCTTTTAATACCAAGTATACTGCGTTCCATTGCTCTTTGGCAAACCTGAAGGCGAGACTTTTGAACTTTAGTGAACGACCACGTTTGTGCACCGTAAATCAAACAAAAAATTATGAAGATATAGCCCCTCAAAGTTCTGCGTGATGTCACAAGTGCCATACAAATGTATAGACTTCTGTAAGAGAAGTGACGTCACGACCCCCACTCTCAAACTTGACAAGGTTTATATTTGTCATTTGTTGTTTGATTGGCAAAAGAAAAAATACGCGTCCGATATTTTTTGATAATCTAACTCACTGGCGCGTACTTCGCTCAAAGCCTGAGCCTTGCGATTCAGCGAGGTAACGCGGCCAGTGTTCTGGGGACCTTCCCACACGCTGCTGGTCTGGACGGCGTGTTTGTTTTGTAAATATGTATTTTTATGTATATATTATTTCTTTATAATTTAATTGTACATAATTTGGTTTAATTTGTAAACTGTGATTAAGTAATTGTAAATAAATAGATCATATTCAGGTTGTTGTCACTCACGGACTAATTATACCTAATAATGACTTTATTACCCAGCCATAATGCCTATTGTATTACATGTACCTACTAGGCTACGAGTTTTCCCAGTCAGTAGTGTGGACGAAAAATTTAACATTGTAGTACAACAATATTTACTACAACAATATTTAATTACATTATACTTTAATAAGATTTTTACAAATTATTTATATTAAACATACGTTAAACATATTTATTTCCAAATAACACATGTGCAGAACATTCTTATAATAGTACTTATAATTTTAACAAAACATTGTAGGTACGTTAAATTTTTCGATCACAGGAAAATCCCCGAAATAGGAATCTAGAATTTTATACTTTTTCTTATCAATAAATTCACCTCACAATGTTAAAACTGAATTGTTACATAGCAAGCAGAAGCTTTCGGTGAGTGTCCGCCTTAATGATTTTTGTCAACACACCATTCATTAATCTTATCAATCAACTACTAAAACCTAGTTCACTCAATTTTTTTTCTCATTCATAGCAACAGTCCTTCTGAAGTTTTTTTTTTACTCATTCATAGTAGCAGTCGTACAAAAAGCTCGCTCCATTAAATCGGTAGCACAAAGCACTCTTGAAGATAACCGAGCCACATGCAGTTTTTCTCCGTCTATTTCTGGTGCATGGTGCATCAAGGGTGATGGGCTCGGCGCCTGCGCAAGAGATTAACCATTCTTTCTTGCCGCTACTAATATGAACATCAAGTAGCCTGTGCCATCGGCGTCTTTTAAAAGCAGGCGCCAGTCATTTGATATCTATCTACCGCTAGTACGAGCACCTACTTGAGAGCTCTACAAAGATTTTTTTGAGTTATGAAGACGCAATAGATTTAACAGGTGCCTTTTAACCCCTAGCGCAAAAAGAGAAGTGTTTTAAGTTTAAAGCGTGTGTATTGTGTACCAAAACCATGTAATATTTGTGTAGCAAAACCATACTCAAAAAAATGAGATCAAAAAATTCTCTTTTTAACCGACTTCCAAAAAAGTGGAGGTTCTATATTCGTCTGTAGGTATTTTTTGTGTATGCTCATCGATATTTTCGCCAATTGTAAACCGAATCAAAAAATGTTTAGTTCGAATGGTGTTGGTGTCCCATTTAAAGGAGATGTCCACAAAATGTATGGAGGCTGGTATAATAATAATCAAAAATTCGAACCACAACACTCGTTACATTTCGAGAAAGTTCATATTTTCCTGAGTCTATTACAACTGTTAAAAGCAAAAAAGAGCCCTCCGATATTTTTAAAATTAATTTTGAATTTATTAGTATAAATAAATATATTTGGCTCAATACACGGAAAAAAAGGATGTCTTAAATTAAGACAATATCCCCTTGGTCAAGACAAATATAGACTCATATATGGGGAAAACAATATATTCTTTGATTAAGTAAAATATTTTCTCAGTTTTATCGTCTTCGAATAAGACTTTCGTTTTTGAATCAAGAAATTCTGATGTCTTATTTTAAGACATTCTGCTGGTCAAGACAAATGTAGTCTCATATATGGGGAAAACAATATGTTCTTGAATTTTATTAAGAATTTATATTTTCTTACACGGATAATAAATTTGTCTTATTTTAAGACATCCTGCTGGTCAAGACAAATGTAGTCTCATATATGGGGAAAACAATATATTCTTGAATTTTATTAAGAATTTATGTTTCCTTACACGGAGAATAACGATGTCTTATTTTAAGACATCCTCCTAGTCAAGACAAATGTAGTCTCATATATGGGGAAAACAATATATTCTTGAATTTTATTAAGAATTTATGTTTTCTTACACGGAGAATAACGATGTCTTATTTTAAGACATCCTCCTAGTCAAGACAAGTGTAGTCTCATATATGGGGAAAACAATATATTCTTGAATTTTACACAAGTAAATCTAAGACTCGTTCGAAGAATGTTTTTTTCTTACATATAGAATAAAATAGTCTTTAAATATTAAATAAAGTTTTGAAGTAAGCGGATATTATTCTTAGCTGAAAATATATGTGTTTTGAGGTAAGACTAGAATGTTTTATAACGAGACAACATAGTCTTAGGCTAAGTCCTTACAATTCTTAGCTGAAGAGATATTTGTGTCGAAGTGAGACTATAATGTTTCATACAAAGAAAACATAGTCTTTAACAAAGTCTCTACTATTCTTAGCTGAAGAGATATTTGTTTTGAAGCAAAATTCGAATGTTTCATACTAAGACTGCGTAATCTTGGGTAAAGATCCTACTATGCTTAACTAAAGAGATATTTGTATCAAAACAAGACTCAAATATTTCATACTAAGACAAAATAAACTGGACCGAAGACTCTACTATTCTTAGCTGAAGAGATATTTGTTTTGATTCGAGACTCGAAAGTTTCATGCTAAAACTAAATAATCTTGAATAAAAACCATACTATTCTTAGCTGAAGAGATATTTGTTTTGAAGCGAAATTCGAATGTTTCATACTAAGACTGCGTAATCTTAGGTAAAGATCCTACTATGCTTAACTAAAGAGATATTTGTATCAAAACAAGACTCAAATATTTCATACTAAGACAAAATAAACTGGACCGAAGACTCTACTATTCTTAGCTGAAGAGATATTTGTTTTGATGCGAGACTCGAGTGTTTCATGCTAAAACTAAATAATCTTGAATAAAGACCATACTAGTCTTAGCTGAAGAGATATTTGTTTAGATGCGAGACTCGAGTGTTTCATGCTAAAACTAAATAATCTTGAATAAAGACCATACTATTCTTAGCTGAAGAGATATTTGTATTGAGGCGAGACTCGAGTATTTCATGCTAAAACTAAATAATCTTGAACTAAGACCATACTATTCTTAGCTGAAGAGATATTTGTTTCGAGGCGAGACTCGAGTGTTTCATGCTAAAACTAAATAATCTTGAACAAAGACCATACTATTCTTAGCTGAAGAGATATTTGTTTTGATGCGAGACTCGAGTGTTTCATGCTAAAACTAAATAATCTTGAATAAAGACCATACTATTCTTAGCTGAAGAGATATTTGTTACGAGGCAAGACTCAAGTGTTTCATGCTAAAAAAAATAATCTTGAACAAAGACCATACCATTCTTAGCTGAAGAGATAAATGTTTGGATGCGAGACTGCGAGTTTCTTAGCTGAAGAGTTGTTTCTAGTCAAAACTCTTAAGCTAAAAATAGTATAGGCTTTTCATAAGATTATGTTGTCTTAGTAAGACGTACAAGACAACTAAATCTTAAGTAAGGCATATAACTTTTTTAGTTTGAGATTTATTCGATTGAATCCAATTTTCAGCTAAGAAACAGACAGAGTCACGCATAAAACCATTCATCTCTTCGGAAAATAATAGTAGTCTTTGCCTAAGAATATTATTTTAGTATGAAACATTCGAGTCTCGCCCCGAAATAAATATATCTTCAGGTAAGAATAGTACGGTCGTTTAAGATTATTTTGTCTTTTAAACATTTGAGTCTCGCCCCGAAATAAATAGCTCTTCAGGTAAGAATAGTACGGTCGTTTAAAATTATTTTGTCTTTTACATAAGATTATGTTATGTTGTCTTAGTAAACGGTCTAAGACAACAATCTTAAAGAAAGCTTGTAATTTTCTTAGATGAAGAATTATTTTGAATCAAAACAACTCTTCAGCTGAGAAAGATAAGAGTCTTGCATCAAAACATTTATCTCTTCGGCAAAGAATAGTAGGGACTTTATCTGTGATTATTTTAGTCGTAGTTTTACATTAATTTAGGTAAAGTCTCTAGTATTGTTACCTGAAGAGAAAAACGTATGTTAGTATTTTAAAGTATATTTTATTCTTAAATCAAATATTATTACTATTTTACACAACACAAATACACAATTTTACACAATTTAAACAATGTTGTTTCTTAATTTTAATTATTACAATTATGCTTTAAAATGGTTTAGGTGAGGAATCTCCAATTCACATAATTCTCAAGTAGTCCGGTAATGTTGTTTTTAAACTTTCGCGAACGGAACACATTATTATTACGAAACCTAGCATCCTCATTTTCAATCGAAAATTCTCACGCTCAAAACGTCAAAATATCAGCTTTTTCAAAAAGTTGGTATGAAAAAAAATATATAACTTACTATATTATAGTAAATCTTCTCAGAATAAGCAAAAAATCGAAAAAACTAAATTGCGGATTTTTTATTTTCTTGGGCTATTTATTAAAATTTTCACTTTAATTACTCGAAAAACGTAAGATTACATGTTACATTAATAAACAAAAAATTGCAAATCAAAATATTCTACTATAATTAACAAATAAAAAAGTTAATAATATTAATAAGTCTTCTACAATAGCTGGAGAAAGTTGTAGAATCTGCTTTAAATTATATGCGTAGATGCCTATTTATAACTATTTTAAGATAACTTATATACCTAAATGACCTGGCGGTCCCGTTTTAACCCTTTGGGTACGGAACCCTAAAAAAAGTATTTTTTCTATACACAGGGTACTGTACTGTACTGTACCAGCCTTTTTAATAGTCCACTGCAGGACGTAAGCCTACCCACGAAGGGTGATTGGGCCATATCCACCACGCTGGCCCAGTGCGGGTTGGATACACACACAGGATGATCGGTAGTTAATGGTAACAACCTCTTAAGGGCGAGTTTAGTACATTCAAAAGAATATATTTTACTATGGGACCAACCGAAGCCAAATTCGCGAAAAAGTTAGCAGTTCTATAGAAAAAGTCCATTGACAAAATCAAGAGAATGTAATGTATGGGACAGCCGATTTTTATTTCGCGGAATCTGGATTGGTTGGTCCCATAGTAAAAGTTGTTCATTTTGATGTACTAAACTTGCCTTTGAGAGGTTCGACGTAACTAACCGGAAACCATTTATATAAAATACCTACTTACATGATTTTTTTTTATGAAATTTCCAATTTAAATTATTTTCCAATTTTGAATATTGGATATTGGTCAATGGTCATTCCTCGCCTAAACCTTTGAAATCACTAAAATATAATTATATTTTGAAATCACTACGATTTAAATTAGTCATAAGCATCAAAACCGGATAGTAGGCCCAATTACAGAGGCGCCATCCTAGCTAAAGGCTGGCGCCTTTGTAATTGGGCCTAGTATACCAATAAGAATAAATCCCAATTTTTATAAATTATTCAGCCGTTGTTCGTAAAATATTTACTCGTAGATGCCTTTACCTACTTGGTTTTATGTCGTAGTAATTTCTTATTATATTTCTTTAATTACTAAGCACTAAATTCGCAAAAATCCTATAAAGTAGTATACACTTAGGACACAGAGGAGAGATTTACAGAAGAATACAAGAGGATAGAAGTATCTTCTTAAAATACCTTTTGTTTGCAACAACTAATAGGTAGTTTATTTCTATCAACCCTGATTAAGTAACCTTCAAATAGTTAAATAAAAGCATTTTTACCTATTAGACACACTTTTTAAGTGTTTTTTTGTCACATTGTACCTACTAACTGGTCACACTGGTAGGTTATAATTTTTAATTTTAGCAAATTAAGATATGAATGTGGAAGAATCAGCTACGAATGCAAGTAAAATAACGATAGGAACACTTTATTATTTCTAAACTAGAAAAAATAATAAGCTGTATTGTTATTTTTCATACAATTTATTCTTCGCATTTAAAAAAAAATGGAGGGGTGAAAAAATCTAAATTTAATATTTTTAGGAAGCCCATAAAACAAGCTTTCAAATGATGTATATATCATCTTGGTTAGATTTTTTTCTGAATAATATACCACTTGTGGACGTCACCTTTCATCGCAATCGGCTGAGTTGTTCTTGAAAAATTAATAATAATGTAAACATTCCATAATCAATTCGAGCGAACTATTCGAATTTTTTACACGATCGACGAAGTTAGTTTTGCCAATTTTTTGCGAAAAATAATATTATTAACTCTAGGTATTAGCAATTGTTTAAAAAAATAATAAATGCTATCACACAAAGTCTTCAAAAGGCTAGATTAACAAAGGATAACACACAGAAATCGATATTATCGGAACGCACCTTAACACTTATGAAAAGAAGACAAGAGCTACAAAGATCCACAAACAAAACTAGATCAATGAAAAACGAATTATCTGCACTCTACAAATTAATTAGCAAACTTATAAAGCAAGACTACACAAGGTATAAATATAATACCATCGAGGATCACTTACTACAAGCGGGGAGCTCAAATAAAGCTAAAAAAGAGCTACAAGCGTATAAAACTTGGATCGATGGACTGACTAGAGAGAATAAAACATTGAAAAACCGCGACGACGTTATAGAAATAGCGACTGATTTTTACAGAAACCTTTACAGCACCAAGGAGCCTAAAAGCGTAGATCATGTCAGCACGAGTACAAGAGATCATTATGAGGAAATAAATAAAGCACAATTTGACGAGGAAGAAGTTGCAAGAGAGATTAAAAAGTTAAAATCAGATAAATGCCCAGGTTCTGACAATATAACAAACGAGGCAATAAAATTAGCCTGCAATCAACTGACTCTACCTTTGACTTTATTGTTCAATCGCATATTTATTGGAAACTACCGAAACACCCTCCCAGTGGTCAGAGTCAAACATAATATTGATATACAAGAAAGGTGACCCACACGATATAAGCAACTACAGGCCAATAAGCTTATTACCTTGCTTGTACAAATTATTTTCGTCACTTATAAGTCAAAGAATAAGCGTTCCACTGGAAGAAGAACAACCCATAGAACAGGCAGGTTTCAGAAAAGGATTCTCGACTGTGGATCACATTTACGCATTAGAGCTGGTCATAGAAAAATATCAAGAGCGACAGAGGAAGCTCTACATTGCCTTTATAGACTATAAAAAGCATTCGACACTGTATCACATACAAGCATCTGGGAATCTCTGAAAGAGCACGGAGTGGAAGATGTATACATACAGATAATTAAAAACATTTATTACAAAAACTCAGGTAGAGTCAAATTGGATAAAATTGGCCCAAACTTTCCCATAAGCAGAGGCGACAGGGAGATACAATAAGTCCAAAAATATTTATAGCTATATTGGAATCAATAATAAGGAAGTTAGACTGGAAACAACATGGATTAAATATTAATGGAAAGTATCTTAACCACCTCCGTTTTGCTGATGATTTGGTGCTGTTGGCAGAATCAGGAAAACAGCTACAAGTTATGATAAACTCTCTAAACGAAGCTAGCAAAAAAGCCGGTTTAGAAATGAACCTGTCAAAAACAATGGTAATGACAAACAGCACAGAAACCAAAATATTAGTAGACGACGAAGTACTTGCTTATACCGACAAATACATCTACCTAGGAAAACAAATAAGCTTTGACAGAAAAAACAACGAACTTGAAGTGGAACGAAGAATACAAAACACTTGGAATAAGTACTGGAGTATGAAGGAGGTATTTAAAAGCGGCATGGCAGTTGAGATAAAAACCAAATTGATGAATTCGTGTCTCCTGCCAAGCTTAACTTATGCCTGTCAAACCTGGAAGTACACTAAAAAAGTAAAAAATAAAATTACTAGCTGTCAACGCGGCTTAGAGCGAAGTATGTTAAATATCAGAAAAATACAAAAAATTAGACATACCAAAATAAGGAAGATATCCAAAGCCACTGACGCTCTCAACTATGCCCAGAAACAAAAATGGAAATGGGCGGGGCATGTAGCACGTTTGCAAGACGGGAGATGGACAAGAATAATTACATCGTGGAAAGGACCAAACGGCAAACGCTGTAGAGGAAGACCTTGTGCGAGATGGCAAGACGATATTATCAAGACAGCGGGCAACGATTGGCTACAAGTGGCTAAAGATAGAGACAAATGGGCTTCGTTGGAGGAGGCCTTTACCCACAAGGGGTTCTTGCAAAATATTTAATTAAAAACTGCAATAGCGTAACTAATATACATAATACTTACAGATACCTAAATTAGTTAAGAAAACTTAATACTTAGACTAAGAAATTATGAACTTAAATTGGATAGATAATTATTTATATTATTTATTATTATATTAGGTAATAACATAATCAAATAAAATTAAACAAAAAACATTGTATCACGCTTAGATACTCAAAACATAGAATAATTACTAGAATTTAGTAGACTTAAAATTAGATACATAAAAAACAAGAATTAAATACTAGGTAGCGTATAATAAATTTAGATATTAGAAAATAACTAGTGATAATTTAGTATGTAATTATAAAGTTGTAGCGTTCTGTATCATTGCAAGAAATAAAAGGCTATTTTATTTTATTTTATTTATTTATTTTATTATTAGCAATTGTTTAAATATTTAATTTAGTTGCAACTGGTCATAAATAGGTGGTTGAGACACAAAATGTCGTGTTCTTTTTTTAACTCTAAATTTTGTAATTAAATTGCATTAAATAATATTATGCTCATTATATAGAGTTGCGAATTACTTAAAGATAATAAGATTTCTACATACAACGACAAACAATATCTACTACCAACTTTTATTTAAGTAGGTAACCAAAAACGCATGACGAAATTTCAATCAAAAAAAATGCTCATGTGGATGCGATATTACAATCGATCCCTATGTTATTGCAATTGAATCGATAGTTTTACTCAATATACACCGGGAGCATCAATCGTGATGAATTATAGAAGATGGAGGAATATTGGATGCAGCTCGATTATGTTTGAACGCAATTTAAGCACCTGTTAGTTCTTTGTTCTCTCCGCTCTCGGGTAACATCAGCAAAACAAATGAGAATCAAGAACCACATTATATTAAATATACAACATATGAATAGCTAAAAAGGGTCAGTCTGATCATCTACATCATCATCATGTCGTTTAAACGACCTACTACATAATTATACACAAAATAATCACAAAAATCGGCCGAGTCGTTTGTGATTAGTGACTGTAACTATTTGGTAGTTTTTAGGGTTCTATACCCAAAGAGTAAAAACGGGACCCTATTACTAAGACTCCGCTGTCTGTCTGTCCGTCTACGCGTCTGTCTCTTTCTGTTACCAGGCTGCCTCATGAACCATTATTGTATTTCTGTTAAATTTTACAACAAATAATTAAAACAGAAGGAATAAAAAATTTAATGGGTGCTCCCATTCAACAAACCTGATTATTTGCCGTTTTCCACTTGATGTTAATAATGGTCACAGGTAGTCGCTTGAAAACAGAAAATTCACTAGATTTTTTTTTTTTTTTTTTTTAATTATTTTTTTTTTAAATATAATGACAATACTACACTACTACTACATAGAAAGCAATTGGATCATCCACAGACCCTTGAAGGTCTAAAGATAATCCAAGTGCTCAAGCCCACTGCCAGTTGGCAGCGTGCCCAGCATGCTGGCAGCATTGCCACGCTGAATGGCAATGCTTATACGTTGAGCCAAATAAACACCAGCATTTTGGTCACGCGTCGCGTCCACCGGACGCTCAGAAAGACTTTTGAAAACAAGATGAGCTCCCGGCCCCCACGGACCCAAAGTCTCAACTCCCAACTCCTAGAAAAATTAATAATTAACTCTCGTACTAGGTAGATTATTATTTCTTCGTAGAGATATTTATTTCCAATCTTTATATTGTGTCGTTATCAATACGTTCCAACAGACAATATGATCCTCATCAGATCAAATTGATATTTTCTCAATGATTCTCACAAACACTGAAATAAACACTTACCGCCTTACCACAAAAGACTTAAACACGCTTTAAACGCTGTTTAAACGATCAATTTGTACTGCTAAATACTGTCTAAAGCGTACGTGCAACTTTTGTGGTAAGACGGTTACACGCACCGACAGTGCTGCGTGTATATCTGGGCCTTTGCCGAGCAATTAGATCCATACAATAGAATAGGTATCTGAAGTTCTAAATATAACGCAAAATATGAATTGCATCCTGTTCTTGCAGACGCTACAAGACCGAATGAGTGTTGAATTGGAGCCCGTTTTTGCAAATTTGGCCGAGGTTCGATCGGTATCGCCTATTACCGCGCGTATCATAAACCGAAACGATATCATTTTATTACCGAGACATTCGCATGCATGATGGAACCAAGAACTTTTTTACAGAGAATAAAAGAAGACTGCTGATGCAGCTGACTCAGTTTTTGGATGGGTGACCAGACGTAGCCCTTTCGATTCTGCTACTTTTTGCTTCCTTCGATTGAATCCTTCCTTTAATGAATTAGTTTTAAGATGAAACATTTCGCTTAAATAATGCACAAAATCACAAATTCAAATAAAATTTCAATTAGTATGTAGGAACTGTTTTGTATGTGACCTTAAGATACTTTGATAGTAAGTAAGTCGTTGCAGAAAATTGAAAAATCGCCAAATGCAAGTCGGACTCGCGCAAAGGGTTCCGTACCGTGTTATTCCTCGCAAAAAACTCCTAAGAAATCACGTTTGTTGTTTGGGAGCCCCCTATATATTATATGTATTTTATTTTGTTTTTAGTATTTGTTGTTATAGCGACAACAGAAATACATCATCTAGCTATCACGTTTCATGAGATACAGCCTGGGGCCTGATTCTCTATCGACAAAACGTAACGTAACGCGGTAAGTATTTATACTATTTCAGTGAATTTCGTTTGGAAAAATGTTTGATGAATGTAAAATTACGTTAAAATGAATTATAAACCGACTTTAAGTTATGTAACTTCAAAAATAAATATTTTTCACACGGATTTCTCAAAAACAAAGAGCACGTTTGAGCGCGTTACGCGCTTGTTTTCATACAGAATCACCCACCTGGTGACAGACAGACAGACAGACATCGGAGTCTTAGTAATAGGGTCCCGTTGTTACCCTTTGGGTACGTACGGAAGCCTAAAAACGAAGTACCTACCTATTAGAATGCCAAAATACCACAAAAAATAAATTTATTTACTTATTTACATTCATATCCAGTATAATGCATTGTTGTAACTTAAAGTTCTTAACAAACTAGAGTTCGTACTAATGTAGTGACATTGATTCCGTTTAGATGTCGCAATTTAAGGTCGCTTTAGCTCTGCTAGATATTAATTATTTATTATTATCTAGGAGCTCTTCTAGAAGTAATGTTACCTTCTTTCTACATGAATGAAAGAAGATGCAGAGCTTATGCATAAAGCGGTCCCCGCGGCAATGGGAGCTAATTACCTTCCTTTAGTGGACGGTGTTGATGATGCACGGTTCTTGCTCAGAGCAGCGGCGGCGGTAGTCGCCTTGTAGCCGGTAAACGGTGCGGCTAAACGATTGGCCATGACATTCGCGACTACAAGCCAAGTCTAAAGTCTTAGCCAGCTTTTTTCAAAAGTATCCATACTTTTTTTGGGAAATAGTGATTTATAAAAATTAAAATCATTGTGGATTGGTAGCCGCTACTGGCGTGCGAGAAAAACACCACCAATATAATTAGGTATGCTACGTCACATCAGTTCTACAGCAAGGTACAGGCCGAATAATATATCTTGGCGGAACATCAAAAGACAGTTACTAAATAATGTTAAATAAGTTCCTCTC
This sequence comes from Hypomecis punctinalis, assembly GCA_949316475.1. Lineage (NCBI taxonomy): Eukaryota > Metazoa > Arthropoda > Insecta > Lepidoptera > Geometridae > Hypomecis > Hypomecis punctinalis. The sequence goes on along the minus strand of OX438799.1, from coordinate 7,742,386 downwards.
ATTTATCCTTAGATATTTTTTTTTGTTTTATTACGTATTACGTATTTGACTGCCTCGGTGGCTCAGTGGTTAGTGACCTTAACTTCTGGATCAAAGAGGTGTGGGTTCGATCCCCGTCAGGGCAAATATTTGTGTGATGAACATAAATGTTTGCTCTAATCTTGTGTCTGGGTGTTATTTAGTTACTATCTATATAAGTATGTATTTAAAAATAAGTCTGTGTAGTATATCAGTCTCTGGCAGCCATATCACAAGCTTTGCTTAGTTTGGGGTCAGAGGCCGTGTGTAAGTTGGCCCAAAATATTTATTATTTATTTTATTTATTATTGATATTCAACCATAGACAGAGAAGGCTTTTTCTCTATTGTCACAGTCTAGGTATTTTTGTTGGAGAAACCGCCAGTGCTGCCCGCGCGCAGAATACACGATCGTATCGTAAAACGCGAGGTGGAAGTGAGGAAGACTCAAACGGGTGGGGGTAACAAGTGACCGATGAGTGAAGTATTATATTATTATCATCTTTGCTCTGGTACAAAAAACAATACAAACACCGTCTGCTGTTCGGTATATGACCTAAGACAATCCGTACCGTACGAGTACGATGCAATGTAAATGATAAATAAATAATTAGCTAGGTATGCACTGCACTACACTACACTATCAGACATACTCGTACTGTCATCAAACTTTTTTATCGCGGATAAGTCCGAGTTGACCTCCTACTTGTCTGATGCTGATGTAAACTGCTTTAGGTACCTATACGCCATTTTTCGTGCATAGTTTCAAAGTACTAGTTTCATATCGCTTGTTCTAGAGCCGTACCGTAACTTTGCTAAATATATTGCTTACGAGAAGGCTGAGAGCCGCGTCGCTTATACGATATGACACCGATGTCACATAAATAAAATTGATTGTATTAACCGCTCTTAGCGACCATTACGGGGACGCTAACACGATGAAAGCTCTAGGCGACCATACATAAATATTATTACACTCATTATCCCCTTTTCAGAGTCAAAATTTTGGTAAAAATTTAAGCACAGGAGCACGGTAGCATAAATTAATATTTTGTTATGGCATTTGGAATTCATCTCAAACCTTTGATGTTCAAATTAGTGGCTAATGCTCAATATTTCACAAATGAGACGCGCCAAAAATGTAAATGACTACTATTAACTTACCCACGCCTCGAGAGGTCGAATACAGCGTAAAACGTCCTTAGATATTGTTATATTAGTACCATAAAATCAATTAGTATGTAAAACATAACTTTTTTTTGTATTGCCGTAGTCTGGTTAAAATTATAAAAATAGTTGGCCTAGTATTGTTGGAAAATCAAAGGAAATGGAACTGGGCGTGAATAATAATTTAGTGGAAGAACGGTTAGCATCGTGCAGCGGCTAATGGTCATTCGCGCTTATTGATTGAAGCTGCAGGCTAGCAGTAAAACGCGCCGGTGGTCGTAAACTGGCACTCGAGCCGTCGCTACTGGCGCCCGCGCATCGATCAAAGGGCCTAGCCGACAAAGACGCCGCCGCCCGCCCTCTTCCCGCCCTGTCAACGCGGTCACGGCCTATACTTAATGTTCGCCCACGGCTAAAATTACGAGCGATGAATGTTATCGACAATTGAATATTAATAATGCGTATTTCCATAATATTAATACGAAAACAAGATAATTATGCGAAATCACGCGGATCGGGGACGGCGAACCATAAAATACGCAGTAAGTGCGCCGAAGTAGTCCTAATCCCGCTGGAACGAGCCCAAAAACTGCGGGCGTCTCAAGATGAAGTCGCCGTTTTAATTGGCCGCATTAGGGCTGAGCCCCTTATTAATAGGTTGATTACTTGCGGGCCGCCGGCGGCTGCGACGCGCCGGACGACGCACGCCCCGGATCTGCGACTGCCGACTCTACTTATGCAACGAGGCTAAGAAAATCTCTGTGACTGCAGTCCCCGGTACACGACCCAACAGCAAAGCCGCGGTAAATAGTAAAAAGCCAGCTTTCTTGGAACGGAGATTATCTCCGAGCTGAAATAATGGAACTGAAATGTGCGAGTCCAAATCGAGACATGTAAATACTTCCGAGATAATTCCGCAGAAGAGGTATGGTAATGCGAACGTTGCGAATGAATCAGAATCACTTTGCGCTGTACTTCAGCGCTGGAAGTTAATAGCCTGGAGTTGAAAATATCAATATTGTCCGGAAATACCCGCGGTATCTGCGCTGCAATAAATCTGCGAGGTGTCGGCCGCTATCGGCCGCGCACTCTCCGCCTGATGGTTTGTATCATTTGCAAAGCAGCTAAGAAACTACTTTAGCCGCCAATAACAACAACATGGATCCACATTTTCTGCTATGCTCATCTGAAATATTCTCGTAGTTTGCGATTATAAATAACAATTTATATATTAACTTTCAAGTTAGTTCCTACGTCCGTCTAATCATCATCTCTAAACGGATTTGTTTATGGATCACATACATTTCTAAGCGTACAGCGCATCTATTACTAAACAATTTAAAATAAGTAGATAGGTACCTACTGTGTCTGTTTGTCTTCGTAAGTGTATTCCTTTGAAGAGTGTTTTATTACTACGCAGTATTTAAGAAACTGCATCAATCAAATTATCGATATCGGTCCAGCGGCAGTTCCGGTAGCGCGTGTGTTTGACTCAGCGAGGTAAGTGCTGGCCGCAATTAAGATTGGGCCGATGAAGACACATGCTGAAGTGTTTTCTAATTACGTACGCCATCAATCCCGGACGGGCGAGCGCACCAGAACACCGCCAATCAAGTAATTGCATCGCGTGCATCAGCTTTTCGGCCCTCGATAATAATAGGCATTTTATTGCCCGTAATGGAGTCTCTAGGGCCGCCCGGTTAATGCTTGGCGTTTGGTACCGACAGCGCTGCTTTTAATTTGGATTAATTTATGCAAGGAAGAAACTCGTAACGGACTCTGGTCGATCATTGTTTTCGTAATCAATTAGGGCATCGATTGTTCGACTGTTGATATTGCACGTTAATGGAAATTCGATACCGTTGAGTGCTGACTATCACGTTGATTGGTTGTAGCGGCACGCAACGTCATAAAGACTCGATATGTGTACAATATGAGTATTAGTAGATACACGAGGGGCGTTCGGTGCTATTAGTCATCTTCTAATCCGAGGTATTTCTCCGCGTCAGCTAGTTTCTTTGACGTGGCATAACGAAACAGATTTCAATTTGTGGCGCGGTATGCCGTCAGTGGATGACCCGCATAAAGGAGGTGATGCTAATCGGACAGGTGAGCTGACGTGGGCCGCATACCGACCGGCGAGGACGGACCGAACAAACCTCGTGTTGTGATCGATCGATGTTTTTACTTCTCGCCTTTTTAACTAGTTTCCATATTTAGAATACTTTTGGCCAACAGAATATGATGAATCGTCAGCTCAAACGAATTCACTCGCCTCATTTTTATCTGATAACAGTTGCGTAACTTCAGAACTGTGATCGTAGATAGCATCGCTCTATATTTCTTTTAAAAAATAAACAATGCAAACTGAACTCATAAATCAACATTCATTAGAGGTCGCTGAGGTAAGCTCGGTAACCTATTGCGAAGTTACACTTAAGACAAATATCAACCGAGATCACAATCGTGTCTGTGATATTATACAGAACGTAAAATCGGTTTGTTGGCAATTACGGATGTTAAACGGGTATCTATATCGAATGGACGAGAAGCTCGCTCAAGTTCAACAAACGAGAATCAATTGTTATAGAGCAGATCACCTATCACCGTGCAACGCGTTCGTAAATCATGATCAGCCGATGATCGGGCGTGATGCGACGTCAGATTAGAGCGCTCCTAGCTTTTTGTTTGTAATTTGTGTCCGCCGCCGGGATGGCTGGATGACTTGCGCGCGGGCCCGCGGCAGCAGCGCTGAAAGAAACCTCTCACGCTGGCATTCGGTTAGTTAGCTCACTCTGTAATTTATCAGTTGTCTTTACATCGTTGACCCGTAGAGCATGTTAGGAATTCCGCCGTGACTTTTATTTGTAGTATGTTTTGAAAGGTTCCGTAACAAACATCCTCGGGGATAAGTTGGGGATTGCCGAGGTCGGTGCCGAAGCCGCAATTACTGGCGGCTTTGCGTCCGGAGCGAGACCGCTTCCGACTTGAACTACTAATCGCGAGGGTCATGAGGACACCCCTAATCTACGCTCAAATGATACGTGACTTCGTTTAATTATGTGCAGTAGGTTGGTCCGCATTTGTTCATCGTTAAAATAATTTATTTGAAATAGGCTATTTGACAACATTGAAAATATACTATTGATTGTGGTAATCCTTAAAGATAATAGCCTGAAAAAGACATATTACACTTTATTTAAACTAAAATATGTCTACCTTTTGCAAATCGCTCGAAATAAAATACGATATTTTATCTGTGACGTAAACGCTCTAAGATAGACGGCAACTCTGGTGACGTCACGTGCTGGTAAACAAGAATTTCTCGATTGACTGTGGTTTGTGTAATTTGTGTTTTGTGATTTCGGAGTAATATTATTGGATCTGTAAGTTACTTTTAAAGTATTTTTTGTAAATTTTTAGATGTGAACTAGCGTATTAACTAGTAATAACTAACGTTATTTACTAGTGTGTGACGTCAAAGACCAGCGCCATTACAAAATGTCGTTTTTGGTGGGATCTTGAATATCTATTCTTTACCACTGATTTTTTGTTAATACAGTAGTTCTCTCGGAAATATAAATGTAGTGTTCTTATTATGAACTAACAAATAATTTAAAACGATTTCCAAAAACTAGTCAAATAGCCTATTGGTATTTTGGTATAAAATAGCAAAGCAAGCATATTATATTACATCTATGTATACAAATACTGGCCAGCATTTGTATACGGAGATATAATATAATATAATATTGAAGTCAATGATACACACATTAATGTGTCGCCAAAAATGTCATTGATTTTTTTTGTATTTTCAAATCCATGCTAAACAGGATAATAGTATCAATATCCAAGCGACAACAAAAGTCGGCTCAATCAAACGCTATGCAACAAAAACCACTGCATAATCGGCTAAAGGCGGTAATCCGTCACAAGCGGTGAGACAAGCATACAATGTGACAATAGACGCTATATGGATCATAGCACAGGCCACCACAATGATCATCATGATTGTTGTTGCTATTTACTGTTTGAATACGTATTCAACAGGAATTATCATATATTTTACCATGCACGGAGATATTAGCGAGGTAGCATGATATCTAACTCGAGGTCCACGAGGCGTGTGTTTTAAGCCTAAGATTTCCGAATCACAATACTTTATTAGTTACCGCATCTCTGAAAATTAATTGTATTCTCAAAAATAAGCTGAGTCTGCCAAGCTGCATTTAGCTGATGTAGTTGGTTGTGTCATAATACCTTTTCATGATAAGAAGATATATACAGTATTATTTCTAATCAATTAGCATCCTATTAGGGGCTTATATTGTAGGTACATCAAAACTAACAACTTTTGTTCAGCGACTTTTGTCAAAACTAAAAAAAAAACAGCTGTGTTTTGTCGCGGGTCAACGATATTTTTCTACGGAACCTCATTAGTTTTGACCAAAGTAGCAGAATAAATGATGTTAGTTTTGATGTACAGAATAAGCCCCTAAAAGGATGCTCATAGATTAGGAATAACCCTGTATGAGGCCAATATTGATTGTTCTTATTTTTCAGTTAATACTGAGCCGATTTTTTCATTTAAGTTGGTTCCAAAATTTTGCCTTCCTCCTCTGCGTCATAGTTAATCAAACGAAAATCAAATTTGAAAGAACCTATCTCCAAATTATGATCAATCCTAGCAACATCACTGCAACTCTTGTTCAACTTTTTCTGTCAGCCGTCAGTTCAATTTATCGAGAGTCTATCAAATCCGTACTTCCACCTGCCACTGTCTGTCGATGGTCTTCCGTATAACAAGAGAAATGTTATAAAAACCGGTGGTTTTCTTTGAGATAAATATCGATCTGGCAGCGTAACACGAAGTTGTTTTAAGCTGGGTGCCTACTAACTAATGGACTGTTACTTTAACTGCAAACTGTGACACAATATTGATAACAGGATCAGATTGTACAACAATGTGTGCCAAAACGAATCCCGTGATTCTAGCACCAACTAAATTTCAGGAAGCTAGTGAGGTGATAATTTCCCAAACAACTACCTAATGGCTAATTATGCGGCTTCGCGTGCCAAATGACATAAATAAATATAATTGGTTTATTCCTGAGAATTTTGTTTAGCGTATAGTTAATCTTCTTCTTCTTCGTCGTGTCGATGATCCTCAACATCATATGATTTTCTTCCAGTACTCAGCTACACGTCCCGCCGTGGGTAGCCTGGTAGAGGTCTCGCAATGTGCACGCATTCGGACACTGAGGGCATGAAAGAAGGTGCTGCATTGTCTGCGCAGGCGCTCCGCAGTTGCACTGCACGGCTGCAGTGTCCGAGTAGCCCCTCTTGGCCATGTTGGTCCTGCACCCGCCCACTTGTGTCCGCAGTCGGTTCAGGGACTTCCATGTAGGCCACGGGAGAGTTAATTAAACATATTTATGGTAAAGAAAATATAATTCTTAATAACGTAGTACGTTATGCATTAGAACCATAAACTGCTTGCAGCCTTCTCTATAGCGTCTCTTCCAGCATTTTCAGGGAATTTTCTCAGAGTGAAAATTCCATAAATTGTAGGAAACGCACTGGTAACAAAACCACACCTCTGGTGCTGCAGCTGTCAGCCTGTTTGCTACTTTATTTCATAAAAATGATTAGCTATTTCACTACATTTTGTACCTACTTGACATGATAACGTCTTAAAAATCGATGAACACCAGCTGCACGCACGAAAAAGGGTCACGTTCCTCCTGAGCCGAGCGTGCAAGCGAGAGCGCGTAACAAGCGATGGAGAGACACGATCGACCTAACTAAATGTTCGGCCTGTTTCAGTTGTTGATTCAACAGTGTTTTCTTATGACGTTATCACGTAAAATTATTGTCTGTAGGTAGAGATATCCAATTTTTTGGCGCAAACGGATTAAGCCGATATATATACTGTCTGTCAGTCACCAGTCACCACATTAACAGTTACCATGAGAGTTACAGCCTGTCAGTGAATACGCAGCTTTACTGAATGAACACTGTCCCAAGGAGTTGCAATCTGGATGCAACGCAGACTCTTCAAACACCCATCGTTCATGTTTCTTGACAGTTCGATCTGTGTGGCCGAAGCTCAAGAAGTGACAGACCCGATACAGTACAAGTTGACTTTACAAACTGTAAGTTTATTTCGATTTCATTTTGTATCGTATTGATAAACTGAGTCGTGAAAACAATGACAACTTTTACTTTTTTTATATATTTATTTCAATAAAATTTGTATTCTATATTGACCAGCTTATTTTGTTCTTTTGTATGTTTGAATAATGTTGAAAATATGGTGCTCTTATTCAAATACTTTATTAATAATTTGTACCTTCGTAGTGTTTAATATTAACAGTGTTTTTTTGAAGAAAAAACTTCTTAAACGGCGTTGTGTTCTTTTTGGGATCGGTAAAAAAATGTTAAACTTTCATCAGGACTAGACCGTCGGCGCAGCGTAGAGAGGAAATAATATCCCTCTCTCTTTGTACCGCGCGGCGAAAATGTATGCAGTACGCACTTCTGTCCGCACTCCCGGAGTCCAACCCGTTGCTTTTTTTTAAAAGCTGATGTTTAATAAATCGCAAAGTATAGTAAAAACAAAAGCATAAAAATGAGTACGCGGTTTGCTTCCCCATGCTGTATGGGCTGTAGAGAAAAACTTTTTCATACTAAACAAATACTTTAAAGCGAGGAATGTTGGCACAGAAACTCTAAAACACTAACAACTACAATCTTTTTTATCCATTCAGTTGCACACAATTTTATTTTAGTATACAATACTGCACTAAAATCACGCAAAACTGATTTCTTTTGGGCAGAGCTGTCGGGCATGTTTCCATTTTCTGTCAGATTTTGGACACGGTTAATTCTATTGTTGAAAGTAACTGTCACTCAAATGTCAGCGAAAAGTCAAAATATCAAAAAGTATGTAAAAAAATCTTATTTAATTTCCCATGACATTGGGACTTTTTCTTTTTACGGTAACATCGGAATTGGATGAAATTTTACTCGCAAGAATAGTCTCTTAGAATAGACATGTACAATAGACGGTATGTGCCATTATTATAGTGAACTACCTAGATAGGTACTTAGTATTGAAAATTGCCAGTAAAGTATCGTCAGTAAAATCATTTGAAGATAAGATCTTTATGTATTCTCCACACACATGAACCTGAGAAAATATGGACACTCTTTATTTGGGCAGTTTAAAAATGTTTTTGATACTTTCACATTTTATTCAATCGGCTCGATCCACAATCTCATCAACCAACTGTTTATTAAATCCAACCAAAATTCATTTATGGAATATCTCCGTAAATTATAGTGTAAGTATTATAGAAAGCTTCTGTCTAAACAACACAACAAAAGAATAGAAAATACAATTCGGGTGTTGTTTTGTGTGCGGTAGAGCCATCTGTTCAGCGCACGCTCCAGGACATTCAAGAGCATTCGAGATTGCTTCTGTTCCTTACATTTTTGTGATACTGGTGATAAGGCAGAGAGAGATGGAGATGATTTCGAATGGTCAGGAGCACCTTCCTGACGTACGTGTAGAGCTTGAGCGCTCGGCGGTCGCTGGCGGGCGGCATTCGGCAAATTATAGACAAATCTGACAAAGGTATTATTTTTTCAACGCGCTCGGGTGAGAAATGCGTGATTGGGGGCCGGCGCGAGATTACAGGCCGCGGACGACACGCCACCGGCACAGACCTCTCTCACTCACTTAAAATCATTATTTAGCTATAATAAAGTGTTAGAATAATTATTATTGCCGCCACCCATAAAGATAGAAATATGCAGTTATGAACATAAAATAGCTTTTGTGGGCAATTTGTGACCCTTAGGCGGTTTTATGAGAGCGCTAAGATTTAATGACGAGTTTTAAACCGACGCTATTAGGTATCTTGAGTGCCTACTTCCATATTGCAAGTACGTTTTAAATACTGTCTACAGATTTACAGCCAAAGGTCGTTTGCTGATCAATACCGAACACGTTCTGATACAGATCCTATTAACTTTTTTAGCTTCTGCTCGGACGAGTGTTTAAGCCAAGTTACCCACTCGATCCCAATTTAGGACGATGTCGGCGATAATAAAGTCCATAATAAAAGTGGAATAGGTAGACGCCAATTTTGACACGTCGAATATTGCGTTAACTGTCATTAGCAATTTTATGCAAAATATCCTAATTTGGATCACAGGTTTAAAATGGGTAAATTAGGGTGGAAATTATAGGGCTCGAGCGCCGAAGAAACGTTTATGATGGTTGCCACGGGCCGCGCCGTCTGTGAGCCGCGCCGCTGCTCCGCGCCCGGCTTATCAACAGTTCGCCGCGCGTTTGAAAATAAACGATCACACATTTATTATTACACTTCAAAATTGTTAACACAAGAACTGGTACATATTTCAAAAAATTTAAATAGTCATAAACCCAAAACGAAATAGAAAAGAATATTAGATTAGGTAGCGCAGTCAAAACTTCACAAATTATTGTTTTTCTATCTGAGAACCGCAGGAATTTGTTAATAAATTAATATGTGTGTTTGCGCCGCGGAGAGCGGCGGCAGAGAGCTGATTACAAGGCGGCCGGTAATATGCCGACGCGTCCCACCCTATACTCAACTTAATGCTCTCGCAATTTCACTCGAAATAATGAACGTAATAAAAAAAGGTTTCGGCAGTTTTGCCAGATGTAGGTAGGTACGTGTTTTGGAAAGTTGGAACCCTGAAGTCTAAGATCAAAGAACTGAGAATAACTTTAAGTGCTTGAAGTAGCCGGTATTTATTTAAGTGTAAAAATAACGTGAAAATTGAAAGTGATATTCACCCATATTACTTATCTGCCATTATTATTGTAGTCAGTTTTGATAAGAAAACCACATACACATACATAACCAAATAAATGAAAAGTTAATTTATTTGGGTCTGTCTTCCCGTTAAAGTAAAACGTGGGTGTCTTCAAATCCCGAGTAAATAGGTATCTTCTAGGTAAGCGTGCTACACCCTAGACCGCACATCTGCTTAACATAGCAGTGTGTAGTCAAACGCGAAGCTATTCGAAATAAAATATATATATATATATATAGTTGAAACCTAAAATATATATATATATATATATATTTACATCACAATACTGATGTTACGTCCTTTCATTGCGCATTATTGTAACGTCCACTACTTTGAGATAACTTTTATAAACTATGATAGCGAATATTGGTCTATTAAATAATTTAAAAAAACACGTGCGACTTATTTTCTTAAATATTTACGATATGTTGATATACAAATATACGTATATTGCCAGACGGAGGGAAACCAATACGAACTCCTATCCATATTATCACTCATCAGAACTCTTATGATATACATGATTTTTTTATTCATGCTACTGCTTATTACAACTCCTTTGTAGAATGCGACGTTGCCATTCTTATTAGCTACCTATTATATCATGATCGATGCATCACGAACTCGCGGTTGTGGAAATAATCCCTAAGACTGTACACTTCGCGGTTCTAAAAGTACTTGGCATTCAAAATGCCTCGAATGCCTAAAACCTCGAAGTAGGGGGCCACTTCGGGGTCATAGATTACCCAGCCGTGCTATAGGTATTATAGACGGTTTGTAAGAAGTAATTTTACTATTAGTTATGCGAACGGTAAACCTTGTTAGTACAAGCATATTTGCAACTTTGTTAGTCCGAAGCTAAAATTTCTCCGCCTTATATCTCGACCATTTGACCAATATTTGTTATTCTTCAAAATAATGTTTTCTTTTTCTACCCCCCATTTAAAAATTTTTCAGAGACACTTCGCTCGCTCAGTCAAAAATTATTGATATAAATGAAACAAATATTGGGATCAAATTAAACGTTTATTAAACTGACATCTTTTATTAATTCTTCATTCAATGAGGGGTAGATATTTATAATTATGTGATAAAAAAATAGGAAACGTAATTATGACAGGTTGAAAACAGGTGTTTCATAATACGGACGCCAGATTACCTAGAAATATTCACGCTAACTATCATTTGACGTCCATATACCATATATTATAATTTGACATAGGTAGTTATTTAAAACTAAACTCTAGTTTCATTTAATGTCATATATTACAATAACCTTGCGTCCGTATTATGAAAACAGGTGTAACTGTGTTTTCATAATACGGACGCCAGATTACCCAGAAATATTCATGCTAACTATCATTTGACGTCCATATCTTTGATATCAAACAGGTATCGAAGATATGGACGTCAAACAATACTAAGTGTTAATATTTTAGGATAATCTGGCGACCGCATAAGGGCAAATGCCCAACGGATGTAATGAATACATGAATACTTCCATTCCAAATCCTTGTTTAAGCACATTGGTTATAAAATTTTACTTAAAACGTTAAATACAATTGAACATCAGCGTGAAAAGTTTTTTCTTAATATACAGATGCCAAATAACGCACGTTATACATATTTTTAGTAATATAGCGTCCAATTTCAACAAAGTTTAAAACAAACGAAACTTAACAATCAATAGCCTCTCACGAAAAGAACATAAGTTTGTAGTTAGTAATGTTGTACATATTAGGTACAATAGTAGCATTCGTCTGCAGGATAGTGATCATAAATACCAAACACCAAACAGTTAGAGCACCAAAACTCAGCACGATCAAGTAATAAAATTATATTTTCGGGAATATTCATGTCAGCAACTATATGCCACGGTCTAATATTGTAGACATCAACAACCCATTTGCAATTCATACAGTAAAACCTTATATTGAAACTAGCTTAAAACCCGCAGCTTCGCCCGCGTTGTCTTAGTACGTAGGTATGTGCTTAAAATGAAAATAGCCCGCGGTTTGACCTACGTTGTCTTTGTACTTGATTATTATAATATCTAATAGTCCGCGGTTTGGCCCGCGTTGTCTTGTACTTGCTTAAAATTATAATAGCCTGCCATTTGGCATACGTTGTCGTATTACTTGCAAGGATAATGCCCACGGTTTGGCCTGAATTGTCTCAGTATTTGCCTAAAATGATAAAAAAGGTCACGGTTTAGCCTGCGTATTCTTAGTATTTGCTTAAGATGGTAATTTACAGCACGCAGTTTGGCCCACGTTGTCTTAGTACTTGTTTAAAATTATAAAAAAAATTGCTGTTTGTAATTGCTTGTTGCAAAGATAATGCCTACAATTTAGCCTTTGTTTCAGAATTTGCCTAAAATGATAATAGCCCACGGATTGGCTTGCATTGTCTCAGTATTTGCTTATTTAATTTACTTGTATCTAAAGTTTATTATGGAGTGCGTGTATTTTTGATGATAAATTGCTGAATATTTGAGATTAATTCAATAATAGTAATTGAAATTGTTTATTTCCAAAAATTATTATTTAAGTAGTAATAATTATTATAATAGTATCTATGTAGGAATTTCACAATACCTATTGGCTTTTCATAGATGAAAAACATTGCGGCTACCTGTATAGGTACGTCGGTAGAGAAAAATCAATGTCGTACAGTGCGACACAAAAGAGATGAAATGAATTATTCGGGAACTAAATTATCACTTTTGCTGGAACCACAACCTGAGCTGTCAGTCATTGTTTACATCCTAGCATTTTTCACGTTTTGTGTTATTTTGTGGATTGTGAACAGGAAAACAGTATTATTATGCAAAAAATAATGCAAAATATGCTAACAAAACGATGGTGGCGACCTCATTTATTTTCAAGTGTTTTATGTCGCACTGTATGTAGATTCAGCAACCTGCGCTCGGCCAGCTTGATGGACATGGCGCAATTACCTTTTCGGGTAGGCCTAAGTTCAGTAGTGAACTATTAATTAAGGCCGGTACAGCTATTCGACATGTTTCATTGAGTCGTTATAAATTAAATTTCTATTATTCTAAACTCATTTTTCCCCAGAAATATGAGACAATCTTCCTTAAAACCGTTTACCCAGTCAAAAGTGATCGAGACACCTTTTAGGACTTTCAGACGTTGTCTGACCCCAGGCAGATGTAAAAATGACACAAAAGTAGAAACACATGGTGTATATTATCTAGTTGACAGGTATGTTCTAGGATGCTATTATACTCATCATTTCACTAACTTCTACTATGGTACCAACACCGAAATCATGTCAATAAAATCAGCTGTTTAACACAAAATGTTCATCGACCCGCGACACAATGTACGGAATAGGTAGGTAATTTTCGCTTTTCAGGGTTGATCCCATAGTTAGGCTCTCAAAATAAAAAAAAAATCGTAAGCTATTGGGGACCCATTTAGCCCCATTTAAGGATTAATCATTATATTAATTCTATTCTAGAAAATTCACTACATTCTAAAAAAAAGTGTATTCAAGTTATTTGTACGCTTATTCAGGGTTATGATTGATCTAGCGGACAAGGAATCCGGGACTTTTCCCAGGACGTCAATAGTAATTTATTAGTTAAAATGGTGGTATTTTGAAACAAAATTACATTGATTTTAGGACAGTTTTTTTTAAGAAATTGATATCCCGAAGGACCCACTCTAATTTTCCGAGATAGCAGTACCCTATGTGGTAATTTGTGTTATTTTCTGGCTTCGTACCAAATTTCGTTAGAATTAATTTACTCGTTTTAAATTAATCAGTTGGCTATCCCTACGAAATCCTGTAGATTTTCCGGGATAATAATAGTTCCAGTATGAAACTATGAAACATGTTGGGTGCTTCCTACATACCCGTTTTCATCCGTAACCTGTAATCGATGTTTTTTTACCAAATTTGGGACGTATCTGACCCCTAAGGAATTTTTTTGAGGAAAATTCGGAAATTCGGAAATAAACATATTTTAGTCTCAAAAGCATCTATACAAAGTTTTATGTCCATCGATTCAGGGAATAAAAAAATACATGCAAACAAAAAGTACCCCGTACCCCGTAAAAGATTTTTTTTTTTTAATTTTCATCCTTTGCCCTTCATTATGTCGTACGATGTACTTATATTCCAAATTTCAAGTTTATATCTTCAGCGGTTTGGGCTGTAGCCTAAACTGATTACTTTTGGCCATCCCTAAAAAATCAAACCCCATAGATTTTCCTGGATGTTATTAGTTCCCGTATTGAAACATACTGTGTGCTTACTTCATACCAGATTTCAATTATAACTGTTCAGCTGGATGGATGTAATTGACGGTTTTTTCACCAACTTTGGGACCTTATTTGACCCCTTAGATATAATTCGGAAAAACAGGAACAATCGTAACTTTTATTTTGATTGAAAAGCATTTATACGAAATTTCAAGTCAATCGGTACAGGGAATAAAAAGTTACATACAAAAGAAAAGGGCCCGCTTTACCCCGTTAGAGATCGATTTTTCAAAATTTTCTTCCTTAGTGCTCCATTACGTTGTTCAATGTACCTATGGTCCAAATTTTAAGTTTATATGTTAAGCGGTTTGAGCTGTAGGCTGTCTGTCAGTCAGTCACTCAGGGAAGCCTTTTATATAATAGATGAGTTTCTATCCAAGGCTATGTTAGGTTATTGGCCAGAATATGATACAAAATTAACAGAGTATGCTCACTTAACAAATACAATATCCTTGTCATATAATTCTTTTTTTCAATCATTTCACAATTGTACAGTATTTTTCAACGGTCAATTTCTTTTTGAAGATGTAACTACACGCCCAAAATACAAACAGATGTTGCAAATTTGCATTTTGAGTAGTAAAACATTTCAAGCAATATTTCGATCTTGATTAGAAAATGCCGACCGATAAGCATAGCATAGGAAAGTCACCCAAAGACCAGCAGAGAGGATGAGATCGTGCCTAAAAATACGATATTTGCAAACTGCTACAAACTAATGACTCTTTTGTAAATCAATAGGTTATCAGTCTTAAATAGAGACCACTAGCTCGAAAACATAGCGTAAGATGTTCACTTTCAGTGTAGAAAAATAATAATAATGCAAGAATACGTAGACCGATGCGATGTTCGCATCTGGTCCTACTGCGCGTTGTTCTGTTTATTGGACTTACTTCACCAAAGGATCTTTTAAAACAAAGATGACGACGATGAAAATGATGATAATAATTAGTTTTAAGTGTCTTCTGTACATTTAACTATGTTTAAATGAACCTGCAATCTCAGGAGATCATCAATTGTTAATTTTGCATAGCGAATGTATTTTAGTAGATATTTTGAAAAATATGGGTTTAGATAAAACCAACTAAAAACCTTTTGGATCGTATAATTATACAATAAAACAATAAATAGTAATAAAAACATTAAAGTAATCTGTGTAAAACATTGAAAATTAAAAATAATGCTATGTTCATTTGACTTACGTAGTTTGTGACCCCGGTCTCAGGCATCGGATAGACGCCTAAAGTTCAACTTCCACTTTTCCATTATTATTGCAAGTTTGCCCAGTGATGAGAATTGTAAAATTAGGTAGCTACTCGAAATTCCAGCTCAGATTGTTCAAGAATTAAAAAGTTATTCGACTTTTTCTGTCCACCCGGTCTCTGAGACATATAGGTCACAAACGGCGGGTTAATTATTTTGAGTGTACTTCATAATATCTCTGATGAATTTTGAAAAACTCGAAAGTTAAAACTGTGTAACTGTGTAACTTTTGAGTTGAAACATTTAGAATGATCGCATGAATTGGTTCAAAAATGGCAAATTTTATTCATTTCAGTTTTGTTTCTAAAATACCTATTAAATGACAATTCATATATATAATACCTATGCTAAATGATAATAAAACATCTGTTTTTATGACGTCATTGATCATTTGAAATGGGATAAATGACTTGATTAAAAAAATAGTGTACTTGAAAAACCCGGTGCGTGACACCGGGGTCACAAACGATGCAAGTCAAATTGACGTCACAAACGGCGGGTTAAATAAATTCGTGCGATACGAGATCACTAACGACGCGGCGCCCGTATTCTACGACGCGACGTGACATAGCGAAATGCTATGATTTTTCTAAAACATTAATAATGCGCACGGAACGGCAACGTCGCATCTCCAAAGTTTGTGCGGAAGTCAAACACGGCTATAAATGAAAGTATCCACAAATTGACAACAGCACCATTCGTTTAGTAACGAAAATCAACGGAACTACGTAAATACGCAGTCTAGACAGATTGGAAGAAAAATTACGTCCAATCGATTTTTCATATCTTGACATTTCTAGTATCAGTGTGTCATTTCGAAAGCAATGCGCGCAGTCTCCTATTTGACGTCCGTATACGGACGTCGTAAACAGGTGGACGCCACATTAGATGCAAAAATTGCCATAGTGGACGTCCAATAAGTTACAGGATATATATATATATATATATATATATATATATATAGATTTTAGGTTTCAACAGTCAATAGGGGAATAATTTCTTAAGTCTTAATCTTAGCCAGGTGCTAAGATAAAGAAATGCCCATATAACCATACATCGACCTGCTTGATGTGTCCGTCAATGGCGAATCTGGGTAGTTCATGTCAGGAACGCGCACACGCGGTCTCGCAAATCCAAATTTGTTCATAAAAAAACCGGATAAGTGCGAGCCAGGCTCGCACACCGAGGATTCCGTACAAATCCAGAAAATTTTACGAAATTGGGAAGTAAGTTGTTAAAATCTTTAAGTATACTATTAATCATCGACCAAAAAAGATTTTTTATTTTTTTCACTTTTCTCGTCATACCTATATCGAAAATTTCACATTGTTAAAATAATTAAAAACCTGTTTAGCATGTGCTAATGAACCTCTTTTATATGATACCTTACACGATACGATTTACTCACTTTGAATTTCGAACCCATATTTTGTGAATATAGGCCCTATTTTTTATGATTTTAATAAAAATGTGCAGTTTTCAGATTTATTTCTATACGTATACTCTGAGACAATGCTTTTCGCTAAATTTCATAGTTCTATGTCAACGGGAAGTACCCTGTAGGTTTTGATTTTTGTGAGTGTCGAAATATGCAATTTTTTAAGACATAAACGGCTCTAACTTTTTTATACGATAACTGAGAAGTTTTTATTTTACACAACTGCAAGAGATCATAGATATACGTACATAGTTTAAATTTCAACTCGATACCTTAAGGCGTTCTCGAGATAAAGAGTCTTGACATACGGACAGACGAACAACAAGGTGATCCTATAAGGGTTCCGTTTTCCTTTTGAGGTACGGAACCCTAAAACTAAGCAAAAAGACCGTAAGGCAATAGAGACCGCAAACCGACAAAAGCAGTGTTAAGACCTCAACAGCGCTACAAAAGCTAGCTAGACGTTTCCAATTTCCAACCCGTATCTCGTAAATCAAAAATAACCCAATTGTTTTAGATACCATATTTTACGTAAGATATGTGACAACAAAACTTAATTATCGTAATACGAGCAGTAGTAAGGTATAACAACAAGGCATGTCCTAGTTGGCCGGCGGGCGTTCAGGCCAGATAGCGTCCCCCGGGACCCCATCAGATAGCGCTGGAATATGACGACAGTTCGCGGCCCGCCCGCGACTCCCGCCAGATAAACACCAACATATTAGCAATATATTCCGTGTGCACATGACCTTATACCTAGCCGGTGCGAGTACCGTTTTGCTCTACTGGAAATTAGATAAACCTGAATTGTGTCTCATTTATGGTTAGAGTTTATGTTTCATGTATTAAACAATGCATATCTTCGTCATCATCATGCCAGCTGTAGAACATCCAACAGTAGATTTCCAATAAATAATAAGTAGCCTGGAATAATTCCTGCAGAGAATAGCTTTGCATCCAACGCGCTCTGCGTTCTTGATCAGATGATCAAATCGTCTGTCCTCCTTGTTTAAGGATTTCCTACTTAGGCTAGGACTTTTTTTTCTAAGTAGTTTCTTGACATGATAAAATCAAACTTTAATTATTAGATTTTAGTATAGAAAGAGCCAATCACAATAGAGTTAATACATTATTAATATGTTGTTATAGCAACCTGTTACCTTATCCTGTTACATCATCATAATAGCTCTCTGTATGCTGAGTGTGAGTTTTGTCGTAAGCATGACGCGCTCTTCGGCGAGCGCGTAAGCATGTAATTTGTATGAAGAAATGTACAGCGCCACTAGCGGCGCGTTTTTGAAACACAACAAGTTCATACAAATTACATGCATACGCGCTCGCCGAAGAGCGCGAAAAACTCACACTCAGCATACTGGTACTTGTTTCGTGTTAGTACTTTAAAACATTTTGCAATGTTGTTTTGATACACAAAAATTACAAGGTAAGACACACATCAAATGCGAATGTAGTAAATTATATATTATAGCTGTCCAAGGTAAAATTGACCAATGAATTTTATGGTTATCAAATAAGGTAAATTTTTTGACCAACTTCCAAAAAGGAGGAGGTTCTATGTTCGTCTGTAAGTATTTTTTTTGTTCATCGATAATTTCGCTAATTGTGAACCGAATCGAAAAATAATTATTTATTTCAAAAGGGTATACTTTCGAGGTTATAATAATTCCCATTTAAATTTTGCAGAAATCGGCTGGACCGTTTTTAAAAAATCAACTATAATGTAAACAATACCTACGAGCGAAATATTCGTATTTTGTACATGATGGAAGGCGGTTTTACTATTTTATGTAAAAAATAATTGTAGTAGATAAGAAAAATACTTACTCTTAAAATGTGTGAAATCATAATATCAATTGAAACGAGATTTAAGTTTGGATTAATTGAGAAAACATTTCATCTAATTTTCCAAAACTTTACGACTCACAGTTTTGATCAAAGTTAAAAGTACTACTTAACTTGATAATATCAATAAATACAGTCAACCAATTTAGCCTTCACACAGAACTGTGCTTCTAAAAAGAAAAGATCTTTAATTGAAAGAAATCCCAGATAAGCTGGAAAAAATCTACACCGATTTGCGAAAACCAAATCCTTATAGCGCAATAAATTTTATTTCACAAAATGCGGAAATAATCTGTTGATTCTGCGAAATCAAAACTAGAGTATGTCCGTGTGGGGTGGCCGGCGGTAGGGGGGGTATAGGAGGAAGGGAGGGGGCAGATAGCAGCCCGGCTCCGATCTGATACCGGCTAATACGACGACAATTCGCAGCCGAGGCCCGAAATAAAACAAAACTCCATACGACGCGTAGGTGGAGGTGGGACGACTTCTATGTTGTTTTTTCCAAGTACTGGAAACAAGAGAAATTCAATCAGTTCTGTCAAGCAACTCAAACGATGAGGTTTTCCGTCATGTGTGAACGCTTAAGTGAAATGTCGTTCTAAATATCCCTCAATTTGCATGAATCGCCAAATGCAATCCATAATTATGATCTTGAACGTCTCTTTACTTATACCATTGCCAAATGAAGATCTGATGAACATTCAAAAAAATGTATGATCTTATGAACATGACAATGACAGCTTAGAACTTGCCAAACTCTTGAGGCAACATCCAAAAAGTCTTATTGGAAAAATGTAAAGGAACATAATTTCAAGCAGTGGTATCTTATGGCTGACTTGATGATAATTATGATGACTTGTTACCATCAGATATCACTCACATAGTCTGAATTTCCTCGACAAGGAAAACATGATGACCCAAACCTTTTACCAGATTAGCTGATAACGAACACATAGGTAGCTCCACATTAAAATGATTACCTGCTAACGTTAAAAACTCAAAAGTCAATTTACAAAACTTCCCGATATTACACAAAGCGACAACATCAAACAATAATTTCGGAAAAAGCAATTATCATTATACAGATAAGCGAGGGTCGGAGGCGATCGCATTAACATCATAAAAGGGGCGAAGTTTGTCTACGAGCCCCCGGGACACCCGTCGCCGACGAGACAGTTACATATTACGCAATAAAGAGCTGTTCTCGCGAAAGGAAGTGTGAAAATGAACAACATCAAGGGGTTATCTTGAATTACTCACTAAAAACTTATTGCCGGAGCCGTGCGAGGGGGAGAGGGGGTGTGCGGGTCGGGGCGGGGGTGGATTTGCCGCGAACAGATAAGGGCGCGCTATTGGGATCGCGCCGTTCTCATCCAATTATACGGTCGAGCGAGCGCGCGGCGGGCGAGAGCGAGCGCAGATAAAAAGCGGAGCAACTCGCTGTCTCCGCGGGGATTGTCGCTCGGCTAACGTTTTCACCTTCGACCCGTCCTTTGTATCCACCGACGCAATTTGTATCTCGACACGGTGACAGCTCCGCCTGTGCCGCCGCGCCGCCAGCAACCCTCATCTGGAAGACGTCAGGCACATGAGACCGGCTCAAATTGCTTTTCTATTATTCGCGTCTAACTTATTTCCATTCCAACAACCTTTTTGCAATCACATTTCGATTATTTATGATCAAGACTTACAAATGTTATGGTGGTATGCTTCTGATAAATCGATAGCTCCCCAAAAACATTCGCCATTTTCATGAAAAATCGAGGTAAAAGTAAGAGTTTCTCTTCACAAGAGAAAGCAATCTAAGTAGACGTGTTAAGGGAATTGCCGACCGCGGCGCCGCCGGTGAGGCCGTGGGCTCTTGATTCAATTAGGGCTGATGCCGCGAGACCGAAGCCCGTGCCGACCGTAAGTGCCCCCTTCACCCCCTCAAAGTCGAGCAAACTTGCTCAAGCTAAGGTGACTAAACTTCAACAAATCTCTTTCGACTTGGACTGGCTTCTCTTATGAATCTCAAATTTTTCATACAGCTTAGGTGCCAGTGAACCGTTTCACGGGCACCCCGTAACCATAATTCCCGTCTTAGGCTTAGTACCGTAACCTAATAAATAACAGTGACATTTGTTTTCGGTACTAAGCCCCACCCTCTGTCACAAGCAGAACCCAATCCGACAGCGCGCCGCCGCCGTATGTAAATAGTTTACCGAAAGTCGCCGCTCGTCCATCACGCGTTGTCACATAAATTATGCCGCGGCGAATCCGCGGTCGAATCATTGTTTGACTTTTATCTTATTACGTACATCTCCCGATTTTGTTCGCGTCATATTTCTTCTGACTTATCGGCTTTTATCTATCGTTTTGTGGAGAGTCGCGCTATCGATCACCCGATCCTTGCCGCCCGACAAATGTCTCCGAATGTTTTGAGTGGATTAGCCGAACTGTCGGTGTGGACCGTCGCAGAGGTGACTAATGTCTCTTCGGGCTTATTTGGAGCGCGTATCGAGTTATTGTTGCTTATCTGATGATGCTCTTGTGGGCCGGCATACCTTGCGGCATTTCCGAGACGATCGGAGACTCCTGTTGCGCTCTCTCTGCTTCCTCACCGGTCACTCCACCTTGATAAATGGTCACTCTTTCCAAACGTCTAAGAATTATTATTTCTCATTGATTGTAGTAATAAATTAAGTCACGCACTTGACTTGCAAGGAATGTCGATTTAATATGTAAATATCCATAGCCCGGCTCGATCACGACTTGCACTTCTTCATATCAGAGACAGGCAAACTTATCAAGGCTTCGCGATCGGTATAATGTTACAAATGATCAAACCGAGGTGCTGTATGCGATGACGTCATTTAATCCTTCGACCTGAGGCGAGGGCCACAAGAAAGGGTTTCGGAGGCAAACAGTAGTCGCAGCGCAAGCTTCGGGTCCTATCTGGAGATCTGGTGTCCTCTGTCACGCGACACCTCGGTGGCATTCACCGGATCCGCGTTAAATTAATGAAATCATCCATCCATAAAGACCCGAACGCCTCTGCCTTCTTATGAATGAAATTCCAACCTGTACGGTTTTCGAATCCTTTTTTATGGTCACCATAAATTAAACGACCAATTTCCAGCGAGTGTCACAGCACGGATAAAGGAATCATTTTTATAATATCCTCAGCGCTTAACAAGGGTACAAATAATGCCCACGCGTATTCACGCAGCCATAAGTCGGGATCGGAGAGCTGCCCACTGACTGCTAAACTGTTAATATAAATAATGAACTGCGTTATGGGCTTGTGTGGTAGGTAGCAGTTCGTTGACTAACGATCCCTTTGTACTCAGAGTCGTAACTTGGTGTCAGCTTCCCGGCTGTTTGTTGTCTGCCAACTAACTTTGTTGGTGTTGGTATTTTTACAAATCAATTTGACTCATGCGTGTAAATAAAACCTCAATATTCAATTTCTGTAGCCCATTTTAGGTGTTTACATTCATCGCATTGCTAATTTATGCGAAGGTTCTTTAACCTCTTGTAGCTGGCTCTTTAACACACTCTCTTTATGCCGTTTATTCCATCGAAAGTGTTTTACTTAAATTTATATTCCTTGACATACCTGTTGTTGTGTAATTGTGCTGTTATTTTTAATAAAGTCCATGAATCCGCTAATAAAGATTTTGATGCATTGTTCATGCTGTACAAGATTTAAATAAATCTGAAGCTGGATCTGCAAATAAAAAGTACATGATTTCAATGTCATAAACCTTTCTTTTGAACAGTACCTATCATGGACATGAATACAATTTTTATTTTTTTTAATAAGGACCACGCTAAGGTTGTCCTCAAGTTTTCTTCTTTCAACCTAACTATCTAACCAAAATACATTCTACATATTTATTTATTTCATTTCCTCACCATACTTACAGCAACGCCAAAGCGCATGACAAGTCTTGGGTATTTTACAATTTTCATTTAGTACAGAGATAATATATATGTCAAAACAATCTAAATAAATGTCAACTGATCAAAATAAATGTCAAAATAATTAAAATAAATGTCAAAATAATTTCAATAAAATGTCACAAAGAATAATAAGGCAAAAATGGACACAAACGAACAAAAACGGTCAAATGTCAGTAACGTTAATACAATAATAACTAATTAAAACTTAAATAATGCATACAAATTCTTACCATGAGTTATATTTTATGTCAAAGATGTCTAGATCAGAGTGGTGAGCAAGAAAGCCATTAATCAGAGAGTTATGTTCTGGATATGTTCTGGTTGCAGCGTCATGCTATCAGAACAAGACCTGCCGGGCTAGGATGCGCGTAATATTACGTAATATTTCGATCGACTTGTCAGAACGAGACAGAGTTATGGCGAAGCATATCTATCGTGGCTTTCCGTGGTCACATGCTTTACCTACTGATTTCCTGCAGATTCAGCTGAACATCGCACAAATAACCTTACATTCCAAACTTGTATACATAATGTTTAATTGGTTATTTTTAGCATAATTTCGAAGTCTATTGTGCAACTGGGCAATTGTTCAAGCGTCATCATCCACTTTATCTCGGCTCCCGCAGCATCCATTCGCGGTGTAACACGATATGTGCAGGAACTCGTGTCCTGCCAGGGGGTCGCCCACGAACCCAGCTCTACTATGAAATACTCAATGACAAAGATTTTTTTTGCTTGATTAGAATAAGACTGTTATTAGGACAAAGTTTGCTTTCTTACTAAAACATTTTCATCTAAAATATTGCCAGAGTAAAACCATAGGGTTTCGCAGTGTCAAAAAGTATCTGATCATAAGATTAGCTCTACATAAGTAGAGCCAAGCGTCTAACTAAACCTAACTGCCATAACTCTGCCTATGCTAAGCCTACAGAAAGCCAAACTCTACTCAACCTTTTAAAAATACATGTCTTGACTGTTTTGTTACTACAAGAACTTTGTATAACAGAAAAGTAATAAACAGTAAAAACATTTTCACGTGACAATCATGAAAACTATTAGCGTGCATTTTAATCTTATTTAGGGTTCCGTACCTAAAACAGAAATAACGGAACCCTTATAGGATCACTTTGTTGTCCGTCTGTCCGTCTATGTGTATGTCAAGACACTTTATTTCGGGAACGCGTAAATATATCAAGTTGAATATTAACATAATATAGGGATAAATCTGAAAACTGTACATTTTTATTTAAATCACAAAAAATAGGGCCTCAATATGGGTTCTAAATTCAAAGTGAGTAAATCGTATCATGTAAGGTATCATACAAAAGAACTTCACTAGCACATGCTAAAACAGGTTTTTAATTATTTTATCAATGTGTAATTTTCGATGCATGGCGAGAAAAGTGAAAAAAAAAACTTTTTTGTCGATGGTTATAGTATAGAGATTTTAACAACTTACTTCCCAATTTTGTGAAATTTTCTAGATTTGTACGGAACCCTCGATGTGCGAGCCTGTCTCACTTGTCCGCTTTTTTTTTACAATGTTTCAGATACACAACTACTTTAAAAAAATACATGCATAATCTTTCGCGTGTTTTTAATAGATATAGAAACTTTAACATCACTACAATTTCACAGTAGCAAAATACAGGACACAAAACTGGCCCAGCACTAATTTATAGCCGCAGCAGTCAACTGGTTGACTTATGACATCTGCTGCGCTGCTGCCCTTTTGTGGACGCCACTAATACGATAAGCATTGTGTGTAACAGCCATCATATTTGTACTAAATATTCACTATAAACTCGTGAGATGTGTTTGTATGAAGGTAGAGCTATTTTTTGTCAATCTTCAATTAATATATTGTTCTCGTTAGTGACATACTGCTATACTGCTTACAGTTACAGACTTGTGTCTGGACTTGTTACTCGTATTATAAAGAACTTACCAACACTATTCGTGTAGTAAATAGCAATAAAGTATCAATATTTAAAACTACCTAACTAGGGATTAGATGCTAACTGTTATTTAAGAGTATCTATAGTGTAGTAGTAAATACTTGAAAAGTGTACATAAATAAATAAATAAAAATTGGGGGACATCATAAACACGGTCTTTGAACCCAAACTAAGCAAAGCTATATAAATATAGCTATATAAAAATATGGCTGTCGGAGACTGATATACTCGTACTTACTACATATATGTATTTTTAAATACATACTTATACATATCTAAATAACACCCAGACACAAAACAAATACCAATGTTCATCACATAAAATGCTTGCCCTGGGTGGGGATCGAACCCTTTGATCCAGAAGTCAGGTTAACTAACCACTGAGCCACAGAGGCAGTCAATTGAGATGATAGATAAATTCACGTATGTAGATAACACCCTATATTCCAAAATTATATTTAAACCTGTGACTCGCAGTATTAAAGCCCTAATAAATAAAGTTAAATAAGTTTTTAGATACCTACATTATGTACCTATATTCCTGTAATGTAACGACTATTAAGATTCTGTCTCTGATATCGTTGTTTTTCAGGGTTCCGTACCTCAAACGGAAAAAAACGGAACCCATATAGGATCACTTTGTTGTCCGTCTGTCGGTCTGTCCGTCTGTGTATATGTCAAGGCTCTTATCTCGGGAACGAGTAAAGGTATCGAGTTGAAATTTAAAATATATACTTATATCTATGATATGGTCTCTTGCAATTGTGTAAAAGAAAAACTTCTCAGTTATCGTTTAAAAAAGTTACAGCCGTTTATGTCGTAAAAAACCGGACACGTGCGAGTCAGGCTCGCACATCGAGGGTTCCGTACAAACACGTTGTTAAAATAATTAAAAACCTGTTTTAGCATATGCTAATGAAGTTCTTTTACATGATACCATTTACTCACTTTGAATTTTGAACCCATATTTTGTGAATTTTGGGGCCCTATTTTTTGTGACTTAATTAAATATGTACAGTTTTCAGATTTATTCCTATATGTGTACTCTGAGACAATGCTTTTCGCCAAATTACATAGTTCTATGTCAATGGGAACTACCCTGTAGGTTTTGATTTTTGTGAGTGCAAAATATGCGGTTTTTTACGACATAAACGGGTCTAACTTTTTTAAACGATAACTGAGAAATTTTTCTTTTACACAACTGCAAGAGATCATAGATATACATATACAGTTTAAATTTCAACTCGATGTCTTTACGCGTTCCCGAGATAAAGAGTCTTGACATACACACAGACGGACAGACAGACAACAAAGTGATCCTGTAAGGGTTCCGTTTTTTGCTTTTGAGGTACGGAACCCTAAAAACCGCATATTTCGACACTCACAAAAATCAAAACCTACAGGGTACTTACCGTTGACATAGAACTATGAAATTTGACTAGAAGCATTGTCTCAGAGTATACATATAGGAATAAATCTGAAAACTATACATTTTTATTTAAATCACAAAAAAATAGGGCCTCAAAACTCACAAAATATGGGTGAGTAAATCCTATCATGTAAGGTAGGTATCATGTAAAAGAACTTCATTAGCACATGCTAAAACAGGTTTTTAATTATTTTGACAGTGTGCAATTTTCGATGTATGACGAGAAAAGTAAAAAAAAAAACTTTTTTGTCGATGTATAGGTTAGGTTAAGTTAGGAAGTATAGAGATATTAACAACTTACTTCCCAATTTTGTAAAATTTTCTGGATTTGTACGGAACCCTCGATGTGCGAGCCTGACTCGCACTTGTCCGGTTTTTTTTACTCTGATTACACTGGTCTGGTACAATTAGTATAACATCATGCCACACCCTATCAAATGGGGTATACATGTATATAATTAGAATTATAATTAGTCCTTAGCTTTACGTACTATTTGTGTTTCTATAAGATAAGATAAGATATGATAACGTTTATTTTGCTCAAAAAGTTACAGGTTTTGGAGTTAGTAAATCTTGATGATGCTTAAAGTAATGTTAGTAGGTAGGTACTTAGATTAAATTTACAAACTTCCAGAGTGGAACCCTAAATCTCACACTAGGGTGGTCCTATGTACATGTGTTTTGCATAAATAAATAACTAAAAGTAAGTAGGTACCTACAATAGCTTGGAAATCTATAGAAGGACGCACTGGCACAATTAAATCGTATGTATTTTAAAACTACTTAAAAATTCTAATAACATTAATAAATAATTATTTACCATATATTAGCGCATTATTTTTACTACTCAGTATCATACTAGTCATTTTACTGAAAGCTTTATTTTGATTAATTTACTCTTCTATCGTATTAAGACTAATTTTCTTGTATTTGACACTTTGCAATCCAAAATAATTTAGTTCCTAAGAGATTAGGAATGCTTCTAAGAGACACATCTAGAGACATACATAGACGCCTGAAATATCACCACTTTTTTAAACAGTCAGCTAAGATGTACTTTTTATTACCAAAATTTGTAAGAGTGAGGTGAGGTGGCCATCACTCGATGCCTCATTGTGTACCCGAGCGATGCTAGATAGTGCTCCCAACGACACTATAAAGTGTCCGTATAAATGATTAAGTGTTAAGTTACGATGTTTGCAGGCGCGCGCGCAGCGTGGCACCTACCTCCATTCACTGTCCAGCGTATAATATTACCTTAACGCCGAAAATATCAAATCGACAGGAAGATGTTATCGCTACGGAATGTTATAAAATTGAATATTCTTAACATTTACCAGTTTGTGGTGGACAGCGCGTTACCCCCGTGGCGCTGCTCTTCCGGCCGCTCTGCTCGTCTTCATAGTGCTGCCAGCTCTGTTTTGGTATTAGGCGCTTGATTTATATAAAATAGTGTTAAATTATTCTATATAGGCTGAATCATACAAGTAGACGCATGTGAAGTTAGTACAAGCTGCGTAATATCCAATCCTGACTGAAGCTCACGTATAGCTGCGCATTAAGACGAGGCATCGGGCCGAGAAACACGAAAACGAGTTCTTGTGAATGCGCGATGTGAAAATATGAATGATATTGATTCAAATTTAAAAAATATCATAGATAAGGAAAAATCGTGAAAAATTTAATGAACTGGACAAAATTTTTAAAAGTGACCGGCTTTATTGAAAAAAAACTTACAAATTCTCGCCAAAAAAAGTTATCAGCGACAACACCCCATTATTTTTTACGAATAAAATATCCTGATCACTTTTCTATTTAACAGATCAAGAAGTTGTTTTTTAATGTGTATATTAAGAGTAATTAATTAAAAACTGACTGCCGCCCGCCGCTCTGGCGCGATCCTGCCGAGCGCGACCGCGTAATATTTGTCCGAGTGAAGAGACACGGTACTCGATTTTTGAGAAACAATAGTTCGTCAATGCGTCACCTTAATTGGGTTTCGCGCAGCTTGTACCTAACTTCAAATCCGCCGACTTGTATGATTCGGCCTATAACTTTGCGTATAGCACATTTTGCAAGCAAACAACCGTAGAAATCAGCCTAGATTCGTGCGTGCAAACCAAAGTGCGTGATATTTTGTTCTAACAAATATCTAATATAGATAACATAGAAATCGCAATTCTAGCTTAAACTCATTTATATACGCCAACTTAGTATTTTGTCTATATGAGGCTAAGTAAGTGTTTGCACCTAACTAGGTACTTACAAAGAAAAATAACAGCACTGCATCTCAAAAAAAAATATCTACAATAAACTCTAAGAATGCTTAACTGGCAATACTGAGGCCGTGCGCTGGGTGTCATCTCCACTCCACCATCAACTACCATAAGATTTTTATGACACATTTTATTATGAATAGAGACGTTATTTAATATCGCTGTTAACGTCTCTACATTTGAATGATACTTTTTACTACTTTTTCTGCTCGACGCGTTGTGCCCATGTTATTGAGTTTATTAGAACCAGATGCTATAAATAATTTATTTATTATCACTTATAATTCACTTACCTATAAAATCAATAAAAAGGGAAACAAATGGACTAAATTGGATTAAATTGAAAATTTAAATTTGTGAATAAATTCTTATTAGTAAAAGACTTCTTGTTTAGGAAGTACCTTATAAATTAAATTTAATTTTATCGATATACTTAAATTATTTACCTGTGGGCTTAACTTACAATGGAAATACTTCGTAAGATAGATTTAAAGTGAGAATTTTAGTTAGTATTCTTTATCATACTTAGTGTTTCATGCGCTTCTAGAAAGCACAATGTAGAGAGAAATCATGCATAGGTATATTTATGAATAAGGTACTCGTAGATATATTTTTGAATTTTGAATTGAACATTGCGTCAATAAAATGATAATGTAGTTACGATACGTTTTTAGGTATAAAGTATGTCTTTGAAATCATATTCTTCAGCCTACAATACCAATATCATTTATTTTTAAGGTTCCGTACCTCAAAAGAAAAAAACGAAACCCTTATAGGATCACTTTGTTGTCCGTCTGTCCGTATGTCAAGACCTTTTATCTCAAGAACGCGTAAAGATATCGAGTTGAAATTTAAACCATATACGTATATCTATGATCTCTTACAGTTGTAAAAAAATCAAACTTCTCAATCACCATAGAAAAAAGTTAGAGGCCTAGGTTAGGTTAGTATGTCGTAAAAACCGCATATTTTGACACTCAAGGAAATCATAACCTACAGGGTACTTTCAGTTGACCTAGAACTATGAAATTTGGAAGAAGCATTGTCTTTGCGTACACATTTAGGAATAAATCTGAAAATTGTACATGTTTAATTGAATCACAAAAAATAGGGTTTAAATACAAAAAATATAGGGCCTAAAATTCAAAGTGAGTAAATCGTATCATGTGGGGTATCATATGAAAGAGTTTTATTAGCGCATGCTAAAACAGGATTACCTACAATGTATAATTTTCGATGCATGACAAGAAAAGTAAAAAAAATAAACTTTTTTCTATTTTTTTTTTTTATTTATCCTACAGAGATTCAATATTACAACTTTGTGAAATTTTCAAGATTTGTACGGAACCCTCGGTGTGCGAGCCTGACTAGCACTTGTCCGGTTTTTTTATGTAAGACAGGATGGTTCTACAGAGTTCAGATAATTATCGCTTGAAGCTTAAGTGTATCTATAACATAAATGCTTTTTAAATCTAATGCTAGTAAGTTTTTATAGAATAAAAGATCATTGAATAATTACAATACAAGAACCCAAACAAAAACAAATAACAGCAGCATTACTTAATGCTACGTAACAATACGTAGTCCTCCGACGTGGAATCCTACCGTTTAATAGTTGTTTAGATGAATTCAAATGAACCGATTGTTTTTACGCCGGAGCAGCCCACATATGGCTTTGTGGAATAAACTAGGAGACTTATAGGGCAAGACGTACTGCGTGACATATCGAGCTCCCATACAACCGCGCAAGGCATTATATTGAAACGAATACATAAAAATATCTCTTTAAATAGCTATTTTATTCGCTAGAGCTATTAAAGACAGATAAAATGTGTAATGTATTCGTATCGGCATATCTTAGTTTCGTGTTAGATCTGTCGATTATTTATCTGGTCGACCGAGTTGCTAATTATTGTGAGTCGCCATCTCTGCAAACGTGTGACGATATATTTTGACGTGAAGACAATGTTCGTACATGACGCGACTCTAGATCCATACCAATGCGATCTAAAACACTTATAAGTAGTTAGGTACGAGTTATAACCGTAAGAATTGTATGCATGATAACATCACTAGGTACTCTTCACGGCTCATGTAAGAAAATCATTATTTTCACAGATTGCACAGATGTTTATAAATCTGGCAAGTATTGAAACGCTTTGTGTACTTGCAATTGTCTAGTTGTCTAATAAAAGATCTGATTTAGTTTAGTCAAGGGGGCAAATTTCACTAAGATCAGTTGAATCAGAACTAAACCTTATTCGTTTTTCCATTTGGAAAGACCAGTATCACACACTTCTTAGGTCGTAACTGGAACGTTTCTAGAAAATTTGTAATAAATAAAATAAATAAATATTTGGGGACATCTTACACACGGCCTCTGACCCCAAACTAAGCAAAGCTTGTGATATGGCTGTCAGAGACTGATATACTACATATACTTATATAGATAGGAACTAAATAACACCCAGACACAGAGCAAACACTTATATTTATCACATAAATATTTGCCCTGGGTGGGGATCGAACCCACGCTTCTTTAATCCAGAAGTTAGGGTCTCTAACCACTGAGCCACCGAGGCAGCCCGAGTAATAACTAAGTACGAGTACATTTCACAAATGGTTCCGGTATCAGAATAAAAACATAGAATTAGAATCCAGCACACTCTTAAAATGTTACCGATATTAAAACCATTTCGGTTCCGCGTGAGTTTTGGGACTACGAGTAGGTACTATGACTGCTACGCGCATATTGAACCTTACTTTGACAGCCATTCCAAAAGTAGTTGTGTTAGAAACGCTCTTACAAACGGTGACTACGCTGAACTTTCGTGTCCGGAACATTGGGACATGTTATATAGTCATAAGAGTCGTGAGAACAGCGGGAGGTAAAGTTATTAGCGCGCTAAATTGATTAAAAGATGAAGCGTAGGCGCTCGTACTCGTGTCGAAACCGCGTACTTGAGATTATCAAACTCATTTACATACGATTAGTATGTAATGATTTTATTTATTTAGGCTTATAATAGTGTTAATTAATTACCTTGTAAGGAATTCGGTGGTATTAAACTAGTTATTAGGTTAAAATTCTGCAAAATCGGCGTGGAGCAGATATGGACTGTGCGTGTGACTGTACTGTGTAAATGCTGGAATCGCTTATCGAAAAAAGAAAACACAATCGAGACCGAGGCAGAGTTTTTGTTTTATTCCTTATCAAGGAATAATACCAATTCAAACAAGTACTGTATTTCTGCAATGGGCTTACGGTCTATAACTTTCTACTGCACATCTTTGCTCCGCTCCGCTTTGGTAGAGTCTAAGTCTAAGTATTAGGTATAACGTAAAAACTTTAGACAACGAGCATTTTGCTACTGATTAAGGTTTTTAATATTTACAACAGTATTGTGAGCCTATTTTTTCAAAAGACAGGTAATTACTTAGAAACTTAAATAATATGTCCTACTAACCTATACTATACTATTAATATTATAAACGCGAAAGTTTGTGAGGATGGATGGATGGATAGATGGATGTTTGTTACTCTTTCACCCAAAAACTACTGAACGGATTGAGATGAAACTTTACAATAATATATCTTATATATCAGAATAACACATAGGCTATAAACTATAATGATATTGCGTCAAAAATCAAAATATCATGCGGGCGAAGCCGCGGGTAAAAATTAGCAATTTTATAAATCCCAAAAAGGTGGTACATTTAGATCGCCTGGTATTTTATACGTCACATATATTAGCTGTATTGCCTCGATGTTGATGTGTTCTAGCATCTCATAGACCGCAAGGACAAGATACGTTTAGTAAGTTTAGAACTGACAAAGAAAGCCTTCAAAATCGAGCCCAGCGTGTTTGTAAAATCTATTTAAAAACAATAGACATCACCGGTGTGCGTGTCACATCGAATATCAATGAGCGGGCAGCGAGCGGGCGCGGGCGCGCACGGGCCTGCAAAAATGTAAAGCGCAGCGAAGCGCGCGGCGTTTCGTAAATCACGCGGATCGCGCGAATTCGACAGCGCTGAAATACACGCTCGTGCGCTTTTATAGCGCTAATGCTGACAGGTGAAGCCTACAATTTGTGATGCACCTGAATCGCTACATTTTTGAGCTATAGAGAGAGTTCCGGGCGTTAAATTTGACGTCTGTAGTATCGTAGGTATTTCTTATTATTTCTCTATATCTGTTGGTATTGTCACTTCCAGTGGTATTGTAGCTCTTAAACAAATGAACCGATAGGAATATGACAATTGTTTAAAAGCTAATGTAATTGATGTGAAATTGAGATGATTATTTGCTATAAGTATTAAGAAAATATAAAGCGTAACAAAGCGCGCGGCGTTTCATAAATTCAGCACTGAAATACACGCTCGTGTGTCTTTATATCGCTAATGCTGACAGGTCAAGCCTACAATCTGCGATGTACCTAAGCTGATATATTTTTAACCCCCAATGAAAAGGACTAGGAAGAAGGAATAGATATACAGAGATATACAAATATCCCCTGTAGCATCGTAGTTGCTAAATTTAGTTTCTTAAATATTTCAATTAAATTTAGTTGCTTTTATTTGAAAGCTGATGTTATCTATGCTTAATGAAGATTGTTCTTAGCTATATTTCAAAAGATGTAGATCGCAACAAAGTGCACAGCATTCGTAAATCACGTGGATCGTGCGAATCAAACAGTGCTGAAATACACACTTGTGCGCTTTTATAGCGCTAACGCAGACAGGTGAAGCCTACAATTTGCGACGCACCTGAATTGCTATATAATAAGCATTTGATGAAAAAGGAAAGCTGTGGCATCATAGCTTACAAACGAATGAGCCGAGTTTGATGCATCATTTAATATCTACCTATTGTACTTATCAATTAAATATCCCTAACGGTCTAATAATGTGCTAGTACCTACGACCTACGTCTTTGTCAATGTGACTTCGTTTCCACTAATATATAGATATTATACTTTTTAGATTTATACTTTTTCTACACAGATAATTTAACTCAAAACATCAAATGATTACATTTTACAAATTATCATATGTGTTAAGTAACTAATTTTATCAATTAAGTAAGTGTATCTGTAGCCAGGTAGGTACTCAGTAATAACATCGCGAGATCGCAATAATACGGATATCAAACGGGTTAAAATAAATCTTGGCTACTAATTGAGATGTCTGTTTATTCTATTATATTATATTCTTCTGTTGTAATAAAATTACATACTACGTCTACACCTTTGACTGTCCGTTTGTGTGCACGAGTAATGCGTAGATACATAATAGTACAGAGTTAAATCAAATTTGAAATAGAGTTAGTGTTTACCCTAAATTAATACAATAGCTTCTATTGATTTCATTGGTGTAGTTACGTTTAGAGAAAACCACCAGACTACGAAGGCAAGCTACTCGTAGCACTACAACTTCCTATCCCCGGTCGAAGACCCAAGAGAAGGTGGAAAGATGAAAAGCAAGGAGGCTTGAGAGAGTGCAGTGTTTCCGAAGACATATCGAAGACTGAGCGAAGAGGAGGAAAAATATATACATCGTGTGTTCCATTAGATACGAGAAATTAT
The DNA here is from genome assembly GCA_949316475.1 of Hypomecis punctinalis. Taxonomy (NCBI): domain Eukaryota; kingdom Metazoa; phylum Arthropoda; class Insecta; order Lepidoptera; family Geometridae; genus Hypomecis; species Hypomecis punctinalis. The sequence goes on along the minus strand of OX438799.1, from coordinate 7,708,279 downwards.
GTTTTTTGAAAAATATGTTTGTCCATTCGTCTACATTAATGTTGTCGCCTTCAAAATAGCCCCCATTCGATATTATGCATTTCTACCAGCGCTCCATCCAATCGTGGAAACACTTCTCAAACTCGATTTTTGGGAGAGCCTTTAGCTCTTTCAGCGATGCGCTTTTAATGTCATCTGTGCTTGTAAAACGACTGCCCTTTAAGGTTATCTTTATTTTTGGAAATAGGAAAAAGTCACACGGAGCCACGTCTGACAAATATGGAGGATGGGGCAATCCGGTATTGTTTTTGGCCAAGAATTCACGAACAAGTAACGAAGTGTGAGCTGGTGCATTAGCGTGGCGTAAAAGTCATGAATGTTTTTTCCACAGATCCGGGCGATGAAAATCGCCAAGCTCATTAAAACACGTCTTATCTAAGTGGCTGCTACAGACAAAGTAAGCAATGAATACAGCTGAATTTTTATCGTACTTCAGGGGTATGTATATCAACATAACAAAAAAAAACAATTGGACAATAGACAATTCTCCCTCAACAACTCAATCATTAAATTAACTAAAATCTAATATTTTATAATAGATCCAACCGTTTATTTTCCTTTTGACAGAACCAATCGAACGTAATAAAGTTCACTTTTAAATGCGATGTTTTAAAAATATGACAACTGCCTAAGTTTGCTCCTTGATCCCGTATAATAATCATCTTTGACAAATTGAGTCCATAAGTGCATTAGTTTTTTTTAATAAATTACATAAAATTACAAACGTTTTTAAAAATTTACGTTCTATGGCTATCGTTACTTTTGAACTCTCAATTGGACTCTCCAAACCGGTGAAATTCTAAAATTCCCGTTATTTTCTGAACACATCGCGTATAGCTAAAAAGACAGATAAGGGGAATATTTTTTTCTAATATTGCAAGAAAAACCACGGGATACTACTAGATAATATAATTAACATTGCGACGCGCAATCACCGATGACATTTGCAATAAACCAGCACATAAATCAGAAATCTCAGGAATTAATTGTTTTTTACTAGCCGTTACCACGGAAAAGTTAATTGATGTTCTTAGTACATCATTAATCGCAGCCGAGATGTCTTCATTAGCACAATTAGCTGGGAAGATTATTATTCTTGCATAAACAAGGTTTTTATTTATGATCTTTTATCTAGAAATTGTTCGCGAGTTTGTCTGCTAGTCCGTAGACAGTAATAAAGAACTTTTTTAGAATTAGTATTAGTTAGTACTAGAAGTTATTTATGAGAGTTTTTTTTTTCATGCACATCATGCACATTCATTCATCTTCAATATAGGAATACTTACCTTATTCATAGATAAAGTGGACTTTGTCTTGTTTTCACACCTAAGGCATAGAATCCACTTGGTGGATTCATAGAATATGCAGAGATGAGTACGGACCCATCATCATCAAATCAACTTCAATATATTCTCACGTCACGGGCGACAAATTGGACCTTGAGCATAGCGATGGACTCTATACTCGTAGTTAACTCCCGAATGCAGCGAGGGTGATCAATTGGACACTGAGCGCGTTTGCTCGGGAATTATTTAGAGTCCTGAGTGAAGCGAAGGGTTCAAGCCGCCCAAGTCGAAGACAGACTTGGTTCTAGTGGTTCATACTCTACTTTTCATACCTCCTGCGAGAAATTAAAACCCCAGGAATATGAGTAATACTTACGTCATTAACTGACTAAATGTTGATACTTACTAGGCAATTCGGTATTGTTAATAATAAAATAAAACAAATTAGAATGTACCAATGAGTTTTCATAGAATCGCGCACAAATTCGTAATAAACAAAGAATGTAAATACTACGTGGAAAACATAAGACCATGGCCAGCCTCGATTATCGCGGCCTTTGCAAAGAGGTAAATGTTCTTAAGTTAAGAAATTTTTATACGAAATAGACGTTCCAAATTTAAACCACTTTACTCCCTAGGGCGTTTCGTACAACATTATTGACCTGCCTTAGCCCTCGAGATTGTGTTAAAATAATCGTTTTACGTTGAGATTGTATGACATATAATGAGTCATTTTCGAGCAGGTGGTATGAAAAATATTTTACGTTATGAATTTAGTGCTACAAAAAGCCTGAAGTCCAAGGGAAAAGTTTGACCGGGCGAGGGAAATAAAGGCGGGGCGCGGGCGGCATAAATGGCCTAGCGCACTACACAACACATGGCACGTGAAAATTATTGCCGGCTGGATTTTTCGAGAGCATTAATGCAAATTTATCGAGCCGCGCAGCGCTAATTGCGAGCGACGCGAGCTCGCTGATTGTTTTCTCCTCCGATTTATGGCAACACCTATTGCCGATTTAAAGCTTTAATTGTAAACGATTCACGTGTTTTATTGGATAGTCGAGCCGTATTTATTCGATTGCTCTCTGTGCGGTTTCAATTATTGATTTTCCGACAACGCTGTCCTTTCTGTTTGGTCTGACTCTGACGCACTGTTTTTTACGTTTCGCTGCCACTTTATCGCCGCGGCCTAACACCGTGACTTGATTTACTGAATTTTCGTGGTGTACTAGTTTGAGGACTTTGCAAGTTCATCAGTAGGTAAATGTGTATGTTTACCGTACCAATCAAAATAAAGGGAAAAGGTGGATTATTACTGGGAAGGTTTATGTTCAGTAATAGATATCCATGTTTTGATGTTTGTTGATAAGTAACCTAAATATACATGAATACAAGTATATATGATATATAACAAATATGTACCATCCGACTGATCTTATTGGAAATCTATGTCCATCACTGGGCGTTCAATGTTGGATATGGTGACGTATACAGTAGTGCTGTAAAATATACACTTATGCCAAAAATAAATGTATTCTTATCAGTTAGAAGGCAATAGTACTGTACTGTACCAGCCTTTTTTTAATAGTCCACTGCAAGACGTAGGCCTAACCACGAAGGGTGATTGGGCCATATCCACCACGCTGGCCCGGTGCAGGTTGGTGGATTCACATACGCCATCGAATTTCTTCTACGGACATATGCAGGTTGCCTCACGGTGTTTTCCTTCACCGAAAAGCCAGTGGTGTGAAATTTCGTACATAAATTCCAAAGAACTCATTGGTACAGGACCGGGATTTGAACCCACGACCTCACGATTGTAAGGCAGGTGTCACTACCTCTAAGCCACTACGTTTTTTTTAGGCAATAGTAGATACAAAAAATGTACCTAACAGCGAATTCTTCCCCAAGCGGAATCTACCAGAATCAGCAGTTTTAATATGATAAATAATATTATTTTACTAACCCAATGATGTTTTTTAAAATGAGTAGATTCACGCCGTGTCCGTAGTAATTACAGCGTGCAACTAAAACATAAAACGTAGAATGATTCCCTCGTCCGCTACGACACGTCGCGGAAGCGCCTACGGCGTGCCTACGGAATTGTAGCACGTTGAGTGAGAAGTGGGAAAGTGTCGTAAAACCACGCAATAGCCTCTCGGAGGTAGGGATGTGTTAATAAATTAAGTGACGTCACATCCGAGCGGTTAACAAAGTTAGCGGCTGCGGGCGTTTCCCGCCTTTTTCGCTTAAGTTTTCCGCGCCGCCGGCGCCGGAAGTTCGGCCATTATTATTTTACGCGGGCAACAAGCGGCGCGATAATATCCCGCGCTTCAGCCGGCCGCCTGCTCGGAGCTCCTTTAATGGCCGAACGTGTCTTCCTACTCCTGCCTTAATAGGTGTAATAATTTAAGCAAAAAACCAAGATTTATTCAAGTTCGCTCAACTTGATCGAAGAAGCGATTTCCAAAATTATCCAAGATTACAGCCGAAGTATACAGGGTTATTTCTAATCAATTAGCATCCTTTTAGGAGCTAATTCTGTACGTCATAACTAACAACTTTTGTTCTGCGGCTTTTGTCAAAACTTGAAAAAAAATCAGCTGTTCCATACGCGGTCAACTGTTCCATTCAGGTCGCGGGTGAACGATATTTTTCTATGGAACACTATTTTTTTTTGTTTGAGTTCTGACAAAAGCCGCAGCACAAAAGTTTTTAGTTTTGATGTACAGAATAAGTCCCTAAAAGGATGCTAATTGATTAGAAATAACCCTGTATACTACTGTGACTAATTATTTACGCATAATCTTTCCCTGGCGGCTTCTCAGCTCAATACTTTTATTCCATAGCATTTAATCAACCGTCTTTGTTCTATAATACAATATTAATTAATACAAATTTAAAAATATTTACGTTAGAATAGAAATCAAACAATTACTTTATCTGGTCTCAAATACAAAAAAAAACTAGCTACAAGTAAACCTCAGAGATTTACATTGCTACCAAAGATAACGCAAATCATAGAAACCCGTAATGTACTGATTTTTTAATAGTTCACTGCGAGATATACTCACCCACAAAAGGGTGACCAGGCGACATCTACCAGTCACCAGTCACCGGGTCAGTGCGTGTTGGTGACCCATACAAACTATAGACAAACCAGGCTTTATATATCGCTGCTTTGACGTTCTCTAGCGTAATGATGCTTATAACGTTAATCTGGCATATCTTAAATAATTATGTGAATAAACCATACTCAGATAAGTTAAGTACAATCATACTGTTACTTAGCGTAAGCTATAAAATAGTTAGCTATAAAAAATAGTATACGACGTTAAAATATTTAAAAAGTTGCCTATTTAGGAAATTGCACTCCTCACAAATCAGTTTTTCAACACAATTTCTTTCTATATATTTTATTACAGATTTATTGTTTACTCGAACCGTTTCTCTCGAAATATTTTCCTCGTGATAGGCAACACCCCAAGCCCTTCGGTTTCCGATTCCACACACGTCACGATATCGCGGCGGGCGCGTGTTTTGCGTAATCCCACACGGGGCTTAGTTAGTCGTAAGCTGGGTCGGGTCAGCCTCGCTCGTCTCGCCTCACTTCGTCTCGTCTCGTCCCCTAAATCAATCCAGCCTGAGAAGTAAGGCTCAATGGTAAAGGGCGAGGAGTGGACGGGATCTTCCTTTATATTTTTTAGCTTTTTGTTTACACCACAATAACAGTATGTTAATCATTCCTGTGAAAATTGTATTGTCAGCACGATTGTATTTTTTTATATTTAAATGACAATACTACACTACTACTACATAGAAAGCAATTGAATCATCCACAGACCCTTGAAGGTCTAAAGATAATCCAAGTGCTCAAGCCCACTGCCAGTTGGCAGCGTGCCCAGCATGCTGGCAGCATTGCCACGCTGAATGGCAATGCTTATGCACGATTGTTGGATATCTACAGCTAGCAATTAGAAGTAACTTAGATCGTTCTGAACTGACTTAGTTCAGCTCCCCTCAGTGATGATGATGACCATCTGTCCACCTTGCAGTTTGCAGATGTGTGGTGTACTCAACATTATGGTTCCAACAGCGGTAGAACTCTTAGCCTGCTAAGTACCTACGTGTCTTTTTAATTGCCAGTTCAACTAATCCGTTAAGCAAATTGGTAACTTTCGTTCCTTTATTCCTGATTGCATCATCATTTATAGGCATAGGCATTAAAATATATAATATACATTCCAACGGTTGAGTAAGAAGTATAATATTTACATTACGTAGGTACCTTTAATAATACAAATAAAACTCAACTTTCTCGTGACACGACAAACTGAACAGAATAAAAAAGTTGTCAGTCCATTGTGTGTTAAATTATTCACGAAATCTATTCGTCGCTCCAGATCTTCGGGTAGATTACAGCGATATGGTGAATTACATGCGCTGCCATATTTCATGGCGTGAAGCGCGCTGATGACAGTCGTGACACTACTACATCGGGTTTTTACTGACAGTTATGTTGTGTTTTGAAACTTTCTAATACGACTTTATTGGGAAGCTCGTATACCTAACTGTAACCCCACGGCAAAGAAAGTAGTATGGCCAAGAACTAGCTACTTAGTGCCTTTGCTCTTATCTACTTACTATGGCTATTTTATATATAGGTAGTTATGTTTTACTTCTTAGTAGACAACTTCACGGAGTCGTGGGGTTTGCAATGAGAGAGGAAGAAATACTAAGTATTTATTTATTGTTTCGAATAGGATTGCGTTTGACTACACACTGCCTGATGTTAAGCAGATGTGCGGTCTAGGGTGTAGCACGCTTACCTAGAAGATACCTATTTACTCGGGATTTGAAGACACCCACGTTATACTTTAACGGGAAGACAGACCCAGGCAAGGCGTTCCACATTCCGGCTGTTTGTATGAGGAACCCCCTCTCTATTACCTATGACACATTTTCTTTTCATAACTTATGTAAGCGAAATAAAGAGTAGAAAGAAACGTATGATTTTATTTAAAAACTAGTTTTTACCCGCGGCTTTCCCGCATGATATTTTGATTTTTGACGCAATATCATTATAATTTATAGCCTATGTGTTATTCTGATATATAAGCTATATTATTGCAAAGTTTCATCTCAATCCGTTTAGTAGTTTTTGCGTGAAAGAGTAACAAACATCCATCCATCCATCCTCACAAACTTTCGCGTTTATAATATTAGTAGGATAATTAACTCTCGATGTGTGGGATTACTTTAAATATTATTCCATAGATAAATAAATAAATATTGGGGGACATCTTACACACGGTCTCTGACCCCAAACTAAGCAAAGCTTGTGATATGGCTGCCAGAAACTGATATACTACATATACAATTATACATATTAGATTCATACTTATATAGATAGAATACTACTTTTAAACATCGTTGAAAACTTATTCATGAACGTGTGCTTGCCCACCCTCGACATAGCTCTCTCTCAGCATAAGAAAACTTGGTTAATACAATAGTACCTACCGTATTTATGTAAAATTAAATAGCGTCACTTTACACATACGAAAAATCCCTCTGAACCATTACCTTGATTTTATTCCAAAAATGAAATATCAATTAAGCATTAACATCATGAAAACCGTAAAACCAACGATGCCAATTACAATGGTTGATAATTTCATACGATTAAAAACCTCTCACGTATTAATTTCAGCATAAAACGGAGGCCATTTTAAATGTTACCGGCTGATACAATTAAAAATTAATCCGTATTCATATTACATTGATATGTTAACACGCATCCGGCGCCATTACGGAGCGGGCCTGACGGTTCAATCCGGCACATCTTCAGGGTTTCACCTCGTCCAATAATTACGTAGGCTATCATTAAGCGGCGTGCACAACAAAACGTAATAACCTTGCAATTAGACGGTGGCCATTAGATCGTAATAGAGTTTCGTACAATTTGTGGGTAAAATCGTCAAGCGTGTCACATTACCGCCGCCCATTAGGGCGTTTACACAACACGGAATTGAAATGAGCAGTCCACAGATTATCGTGATAGACAAACTGGCAGCATTGTCTCGATAATAACCCGATATACGGGATGTCGCGTACGTTTATTCGCTCGTAGCGTTACGTTAGATTCTAAAGATAAAGATAAATTTTACTGCAAAAACTTACACTAGGTACACAATTTTAAGTAGCTCTGCCTTTTGCGTTAGTTTAAAACTGTGTTGCAAAAGGCAGTGTCTTCCAGATGGATCAAGTGATTTTGCAAGTACAAACAAACCAAGTCACTATACAATACAAGAATGAGCGTTTGCATTAGTGTGTGTGTGTGTGTGTGTGTGTGTGTGTGTGTGTGTGTGTGTGTGTGTGTGTGTGTGTGTGTGTGTGTGTGTGTGTGTGTGTGTGTGTGTGTGTATGTGTGAGTGAGTGTGTGTGTGCGCGCACATTAGTGTGTGTGTGTGTGTGTGTATGTGCGCGTGTGATGGTGTATGAGTGCGTGTGCATATTCTTACGTGCGGTGAGCATGAAACACTGCAATACTCAAGATCTCTTAAGAGTCAGGGTTTGCAGTGTTTATTTGCATGAATGTAGTTAGTGTTAATATATTTTTATGAGACTGAAAATCTACTTTCAGTCTCATTGTAGTTTAACATTTATAGCCAGTTAAAAATATATATAAAGCAGTAACACTTACAAATATCAATCATAGATACAAATACATATGTATTAGAATATAATTAATCTTATCAAGAAAAGAGAGAAAATGATAATGTATGGACAAAAACCTAACGTATCGTGACGACTTCATATTAAAGTCAATTTAATATGCATTACTAAGGATATCTCAAGAACAACGATAATATACCAGGACTATGAACTACTAATAACTAATTAAATGGGACCACATTAAAAGGAGTAGCTCGCAAATAAAACACATCGAAATCAGTTCACACATAAAAAAACTGGACAAATGCGAGTCAGGCTCGCACATCGAGGGTTCCGTACAAATCCAGAAAGTTTCACAAAATTGGGAAGTAAGTTCTTAAAATCTCTATACTATACGACGAAAAAGTTTTTTTTTACACTTTTGTCGTCATATGTCGAAAATTAGGCATTGTTAAAATAATTAAAAACCGGTTTTAGCATGTGCTTATGAAGTTCTTTTATATGATACCTTACATGATACGATTTACTCACTTTGAATTTTGAACCCGTATTTTGTGAATTTTGAGGCCCTATATTTTTGTGATATAAATAAAAATGTACAGTTTTCAGATTTATTCTGAGACAATGCTTCTCGTTTTTTTCTTTTGTTCTTTTACTTCTCGTGAATTTCATAGTTCTATGTCATCGGGAGGTACCCTGTAGGTTTTGATTTTTGTGAGTGTCGGAATATGCGGTTTTTTACGACATAAACGGATCTAACTTTTTTAAACGATAACTTAGAAGTTTTTCTATTACACAACTACAAGAGACTATAGATATAAGTATACAGTTTAAATTTCAACTCGATATCTTCACGCGTTCCCGAGATAAAGAGTCTTGACATACACACAGACGGACAGACGGACAACAAAGTGATCCTATAAGGGTTCCGTTTTTTCCGTTTGAGATACGGAATCCAAAAATTGAGAACTTTGTTCATTTTGGAAGTCGATTAAATACAAAAACAAATACGAAATATCTATTTTAAGTACCTATGTAAAATAGAAAATTAATTGAGACCAAAATATTCACCAAAACTTTATTCCAGAATCACATAACAAAGTTAGGTCTATATTCGTGGAGATTGTACCAAATACACTCATATTTTATCACATCCTGTAAGCACGCACACAGAGCTGTGAGATTTTATCACTGCGTCAAATATCCACGAACACCGGCTGGGTTATATTAGGCAGGCCCGTAAAATCGACGCGTATGTTCATATATTATACCCCCTGAAAATACCAGAACCTGAAACATGCAACTTACGTATAAAATGTTTGAATCACACACCCAATGTTACTATGGAAAATTATATTTAGAACCTGAAGATTTTAATGTAAATTTGAAGCGTATTATAACTAAAACTAACAACAGGCACTTAAATATCTGAAATATGGATGGGTATAGGGTACCTATTTTAATTAATTTTCAGCAAATGAACATAAGAAACATGCATATAAGATTTTCTTTCTCTCCACTCTTTCTTCATAAGTACTAAAAATGTTTCAATGCATGCTATATACATATACTGTATTGTACCGGCGGCCTTTTTAATATTCCACTGGTGAACTTATAGACCTTAAAGCGAATTACGAATGGGTTATATACGCCATTCTAGCCTAGTGCGCTCCGGCAACATAGTTCGATCGCACTAAAGGGATTAAAAATTACACATCGCTCGATCCATCGAACAAAGTGAATTTAGAAATCCTCTTGTAATTTGGTAATTATAGGTAGGTAGGTACATACACCATTAAATTTCGTCTACGAACGTACCTATGCAAGTTTCCTCACGATCTTTTCTTTCACGTAAATATGGTACCATTCGTTTATCAATAATTATAAAACTAAACGTCATCAGTGGCTACTATACCTAAGTACTCTGTAACGAATTTATTTATAGAGCGGAAATTAATATGACGGTGATATTCCATAATAACATTGTGCTCGTAATTATGGCCAACTTTTACTACGGGGCTAGCCCCGAAATCGCGAAAAAGTCGATGAACATTTTCTATGGAACCGTGGTAAAAATTTGATTTCAATCACATTCTAAAATATCTCCATCGTCTTGATTTACATCCTGTATAAATTATATTTATTATTATGTATAACTAGTTTTTTTCCGCGGCTCCGCCCGCGTGGAATTTGACTTTTGTGCTATCTCGCAGGAACCTTTTATTTGTTTGGGATAAAAAGTAGCCTATGTTACTTTCCGGCCCTTGAACTATATCCATGCCAAAATTGAGTCAATCCATTGCTGCGTTGCTGCGTTAAAGAGAAATAAACCAACAAACTTTCGGATTTATAATATTAGTAAGTATGATGATATCCAAAGGCTGATCATCGATTGATTTGACAGTTATTCGATCGACAGATGTTTATTTTGACATTTTTCCAGCGCACGCTAGTAGGTATTATAAAAAATAATAAAAAATTCTAATGCAAGAATTTTCTGCAGAATTTTCCTACTTACTCAACACTTATCGTTATATTTTGGACAATTCACACAATATCTTTATAAATTGTAGGCTATGTGTTATTCTGATGTATATGCATCATGATGTATCTGCCATATTATTGTAAAGTTTCATTTAAATCTATTTAGAAGTTTTTACGCGAAAGAGCAACAAACATCCATCCATACATTTTTACAAACTTTCGCGTTTATAATATTAAAAGTAGGATTTTTATAAAAATCCTGAAAATGTTGCACAGAAGGCCGAGGTTTGACCATGTGTCCAATAATATCGGAGCGATTTCGGCAGGTAGCCCGATAATATCCACACGTCGAGCATTAGGCCGCCCGATAAGATCCTATCGGGCCACGTTAAATAACACGTTTCCTGCCATCGTCGTGGTAATTTTAATAATGTAATTACGATATTCGGCGTTTCAGTAATGACAGACGACGTGAACGCCGCACGATTAAATAACACAATGTATTAAACTGCTGCTGGTACGTCATTATGTTTTTAAGCTTTTGGATCGAATGATGGATGTAATCTACACCCGTATTAGTGACTACTTTTGTTGACGTTATAGAGTTTTGTAATGCTCTGCTCGGTTCGATAGTAGGCGATGATGAAAATTTGACATTGGTGAGGCAGGACATTGACTGGTTGTATCGTACAATCCAGTTCAATTTTAGGACTCAGTAACTGAAACAAACTTTTGACTGAAACATTTCTGCAACGACCCGCAAAAATGTCAAAGCTTGTCAATTAGTAGACAAACATGGTAAAAAAAGTCAATACATTTAAAATATTACATTTCTAAAAAAGTGGATTCAGAATTACTTATTACAAATGATCAATAATTATACTATGTATTAAAAGATATTTGATTTATTATAATTAATGATTTATTATGATTAATATCAGATTATTAGGTATTATACCGAAATTGATTTGACTGAAGATCACGATGGGTTCAACTAACTTCCCTATGAAGAAAATAAATATAGTACCTATAATGTATTTGGTGACGAAAATATTTTCAAGTTTCATCATCAATTTGTAAACTTATTTCGTTTCTAAACTTCGGTCCGTTTAAAAATGGAATAAATTCACAAATTGATGCCATCATAAACAGTACTTAGGTACTCGTTTAACTCTTTCGGGGCATTTGATTTCCAAACGAGTCATTTTCTTTTCAAACCCCTTGATTAATAACATGCAATCTGTTGCGGCTACCGACTGTATATTAATTAAATTAAACATATGTTACGGAAGAGCCTAAACTGTCTTACTTATAAACGGCTAATCACCGATTTGATTAGCAGGTTAATGAGAAAGAAACAGATGGGCCCTGAGGTAACGTTGATTTAATTACATACTAGTTATTTCAATATGTTGATGAATTAGTGGTAAAACACTACCTACCTGAATAATCACATATGTTTGGTACTGACATTAAATAAATTGAAAAAATGTATACAAAATATGTAAAATGATGTTGTTCTGTTAAAAATATGGCACATAGCATTAAAATTGAAATTGACTATTTATTAAAAATATGACACATAGCATTAAAATTGAAAATGACTATTTATTAAAAATATGAAAAAAAAAATGAAAATGTATTTATTAACATAAACATAAGATACACAAGTGCATGAGAAGTTTTATTAAGAGAAAACATATGTTTATGGATAGTTTTATACAATGCTAGATAAACAGCGGTTCCCGCACTAGGCTGGGCCTGTATCGCGGGAAACCTGATACGATTAAAAATGTAAGTAATATTTACATTTAATATATTTAACACCACTATTAGAATTTACAAATTTACAAGTCAGAAAAATAAAAATCACAATAAACAAATGATAAAGCTAAGCATAACATATTAATTTACTACAACTACTCTATAAAAAAAAAAACCAAAGCTCAAAAACACAAATTAAATAAGTACATAATCAGGTGCAACGTAGTTTCAGTTTATTATTATTATTATTTTTTCATTAAATAATACTCCTATTAATTAACAAGATTAAGACAATATCTTTAGCAAGTCTTCCGTCTCTCTGTGATCCAAAGTCGACAAAAACCCACATACTGTCCTTTTGGCTTCGTAAATTGACTTATCCATCAAATTGCAGTATCTATCAATGACATTATATATATGAGATCTGATGAAAAGGCCAAACCGACGCGCGAAACTAGTTTTTACTTGAGGAAAGGGCATATGACACATAGCATTAAAATTGAAATTGACTATTTATTAAAAATATGACACAGCATTTATGCCGTGCAGGATACACGGCATAATATTTTAAAAATAATTTTGGTTTTCGAAGCTCAAAAATAAAGATGATGTAAACTAGACGTAAATAAAAATATAGATAGCATTTTTTACGATGGTATTTACTAATAATTTTAATTTCATTATATTATGTCATTGACGATACGTATTAGAATGATTTTTTTGATTTTATTTCCCTTATTTTCGATCCGTTGCTTTATAAATTTAGATACATTTTTGCTGTTAAAAAGGGTAATGTTATAAACATGAACCAGGAACATATTTTTTACGAAATAATCGTACTTAGTTCAAGACTCAAATATTACAACTACCTTGGCGATTATTGCCTGCATTCAACATATTACAACTATCTTGGCGATTCTTGCCTGCATTCAACATATTACAACTATCTTGGCGATTCTTGCCTGCATTCAACATATTACAACTATCTTGGCGATTCTTGCCTGCATTCAACATATTACAACTATCTTGGCGATTCTTGCCTGCATTCAACATATTACAACTACCTTGGCGATTCTTGCCTGCATTCAACATATTACAACTATCTTGGCGATTCTTGCCTGCATTCAACATATTACAACTACCTTGGCGATTCTTGCCTGCATTCAACATATTACAACTACCTTGGCGATTCTTGCCTGCATTCAACATATTACAACTACCTTGGCGATTCTTGCCTGCATTCAACATATTACAACTACCTTGGCGATTCTTGCCTGCATTCAACATATTACAACTATCTTGGCGATTCTTGCCTGCATTCAACATATTACAACTACCTTGGAGATTCTTGCCTGCATTCAACATATTACAACTATCTTGGCGATTCTTGCCTGCATTCAACATATTACAACTACCTCGGCGATTCTTGCCTGCATTCAACATATTACAACTACCTTAGAGATTCTTGCCTGCATTCACAACATCCTTCTCTTTTTGACTAACTAAGAATACGAGTATAGGACCACGATAATAATAACGATGGCGATCCGTCTCCAAGCCATTAACATTCGGGTAATCACGTAAGTCTACAATTACTTACCTGCGCGTAATAAGATAGTATCATCGCTCACAATCTGGATATAATAAATGCTTACAAGATTAAATTAAATGTGGAGGGAATAAATGTCGTCACATTACGAAGGCGCAGGCGGCAATCTGCAACGGACCAACTCACTAATGACGGTGTAAGGTTATAGTTTTAGATCACCGCTGCCGCCCTCTAATTTACTGTATCGCCTGTAATTAAGGACTAACTCAAAAAAACGCATCAAACTCACCCCTTCACGATAACTGCATCCGTATGAAATATGGGACAACCGCCCGCTCGAAATAACGGTCGATAAGGAACCCGTACAAATCGGATTTATGAGCATACTCTGCACAATAATAATAAGATTTTTAAAACGACACTGTTTTATGAAATTACTTTTTCAGCTCCACGCGGATTGCGTAAACGTTTAAACAAAAAGTTATAACGGCCATCCAATTAGTTTAAGAGTCCGCGCAGAAGCGCTTCGCCGACCCTAAATTTTTCTCAATTAAATGCAAAACTCGCCCCAGGACCGGCGGCTATATAAAATTTTAAGTCCATACCTACAATTCGCGCAACACAAATTTTTATTACCTTCTCTCGGTAAGTAAACAAAAAGAACAAATTAGCCGCGCGGGCAGAAGACGCCGTGTCGTCCGCGACCCGCTCCCGACACAAGGGTGTAAAAAGTAAAACAATAAGGATTCCGCGCGGCTGCACTGGGATATTTATTGTTAATGAAAATGGCGGGATTTGAACTAACGTCTTGTAACTAAATACCCTCTCACGGTTAAAGCGGGCACTAATTTGGTTTTTATAGCGCGTCCTTAATTTGATTTGGCGGCATCGCGGCCGCGCCACTATTGCCTGTAGGAGCAATTAATTTGCTCGGATTATATTTTTTTCTCGGGCGCCCTGTGCGACTCTCCCCGCGGTTGCCTACGCGATCCAATTGAGGAGGAAAAAATAAAATAAAACTTAAGCCCCGTTTAATTTGAAGGGTGGTTCTGGGCTATTAAAGTAACACGCTTATGTATTGCAAATTATATTGAAATTTGTCTTCCATTACTGAGCGTCTTCCTCACACAAATGTTGCCCGCATTACGAGCGGGAGATTTTTATTCCGCGCTACGCCCACCCTTGTCTCCCGCTTTTTTACTGAGGAACTTTTGTGGTGCTTTTTTCTCGCTAATTAAAACTCTTCCGCGCTGTTTCCTCTGAGAAACGAGATCCGATCAATTAATTTTTAGGCGGCGTAAGCCTTCTCGAAATTTACTGCGATATAAAAAAGGCATTTTCTGAAAAAAGGGTATCAAAAAGTAATTGATCAAGTAAAGGTTTTCGTGTCGGAGAAAAGTTTTGAAATTGCGAGTTAATTTTCTCGTCGTGCCATTTTCTTGGTAGCGGGAAAATAAGAAGCAATCACGATTGGTGTAATGGGAAGGTATTGTTTATGGAAGATTCCATACAATCGGCGGCGGAGTGGCTGATGGAGTCACGCGCGCTATTGTCTCCGGGGACAGCCGATTACACTAATGCTGCGCTCGGAATATGCACGTACACACAATCTCGGCCCATCACTACCGAAATGACTACTAGACCGGGTGCCGGCGTTCCTTCACCTCGGACCACCGCCGCAACAACCGTTTCATAACGAACCTCGTAATTTGTGAACGAAACAATTGGTACTTATATTTTGTGACTCGCTTAATAATATTTCTATGTAGGAACTTCTCTCTCGTAAATATAGCTGAGCTTTATAATGAATCGATACGTGCAATATGTAGGTACAATACTTACATATTATTTAATGAAACTACTTTCCATAGTTTATTATTAATGAGACCTCTGTTTGTACCTACATACAAATGAATCAACTTAAAATTACTACACTAAAATCTTAGTGCAGCACTCTGCACTACATATGAATTACATGACTATATCTTAACAGAGGGTTTTTCAAACATCTTGATATACAAGATTTGTTATAAAGAAAACGGTAGGTCACATATGGAATTCTTACTAAACAGTATTGCAAGCAAGCGTTAACAAAAGTCTTCATCAAAAATTCGCCAGGAACCCGTCTCAAACTATTCGGCTAAGTGAATTAAAACGTAAACGTTAATCCCGAGAGCAGTGAGTTGATCCCTTAATCAGCGGGAATGGTGGCGGCGAAGGCTGCGGCCACGATGGCCGACGATGGCCCACGATAGATGGAGCACGCGCCGGATTAAATGGAAATCAATAGCACGTGACATCCGGACGTGCGGGCCAGCGCGAGATACAAGGATGAGCTTGCTTTGAGAATCACTGAATTCTTAATCGAACTACTTAGGTTCCTACTCACAATAATAGTGAGTTAGTTAATTAATAGCCATCTGTTATTATATTATTGTACAAATACTAGTAGGTAGTTTAAAGTTATATACACATATTCATTTATTTTCTTAAATCTAAGTTTTTTTTACAATATTTATATAACAAAAAACAAAATACTATAAAAAAACCTAAACCTAGAGTGCCGCCGGCAGCGGGGCGAGGCCCAAGCTACCGGTGGTTGGGTCTACAGAGAATGGAACCTCCTGACAATGCGGTGCTGTGTCCAGGACGACCGCCTTCTGTATCTGACCCTTGACCCAACCGTCTAGCGAGAGCCTCTTAAGATGGTGGTCGAGACTCTTCGCTATTAAGCCGTTATATTATTGTTAGAAGAGAGAGCTTTCAATTCAACGTATTTCTTGTAACTTTGCGCAATTATATTTTTTGTGGTATATACTACCTAGTTAACTTTAAATTTTAAATCAAAATAACAGGTAAATAGTTGCATTCACTTACGATAATTGATTTCTGAATGAGTTGTCATAATATTAACAAAAACATGTTTTTAACAAATTATCGTAAAAGTTAGTCTAACTCAAAATAAAAAGGAGTTGCGTTTGTTGTTTAAAATGTTTGCAGCAATGAGGACGTATTCTGCAAAACGTTCCACGTACAGTACAATACATTCCATGAACAAAGCTTCCTTAGGTGGTCGATGATTGATCAATCAAAGCATTAGAAAGGTGCCCATAATTGCGGCAATTCCGTGGCTTTGTTTGTACTCGCAACTGTGGTAGAGCAGACAAATTACTGATACCATATTATACCTAGCACTTTTATTACCACTACCTTACACGAATATTTACTTCGTCTATGCCAGTACGTAACTTATATACTTAACTACTAACTGTGGTATCTACAATATTGTAGGTAATAAACAGTCTTAGGACTTCGGATTTCCTAATGATACGAGTACGTATGGTAGTTTTGCAAATATTATGCTGAGGATTTTTTTTCATGTTCTTTTTTCATATCAACCATAGACCTAATTGACACCCACCTAATTGAATAAGACCCAATGTTTTTTCTACTTTTTAGCACGTTTTTATTAGTATCACCTGTACGTTTGCTTGTTTGCTTGCTTGCGTGTAACCAACCCCTTTGAGCTCGAGTTTGACCTACTTTGAGCGATCAGATTTTCTTTAAACTTTGCACACCTATCAAAGACCGATGACAATGAATTTATAAAAAAAATTGATGAATCCTAAGCGTGTTTTTTTGTTTTTACACTATATATTTATTATAGTCTTACTTTCTGAATTTTTTTTTTACTAACCTGAACTATTTTGTTACTTTATAGTGTTTATTTTGTATTTTATTAAGGAAAAAAATCTTAGAAGGCGAAACAAACAAAGTGCACACGTAAGCTATCCCGTAATCTTAGTCAATGCCGTAACGTTAGGTATATGCCATGCTGTATACCTCGGGATTCTTCAAAAAACTTTTTAACTCTTACTATGCTTACTTTGTTAATTACTTCAACACTGACAAATGCAAAATATATTCGAAAAAAATGCAATAATATATTCGATGCCATTATGAAAAGGAAGACAAAAGGGTGAATACATTACAACATCAATCAAGTCACTGTTTAGAGTGTTTAAGTTCAGTACTTCCTTGAAAATTTCCACTAGTCAAGTAATAAATGAGTAAGTAATTACAAAAATAAGACATTAACTACGTCGTAAAGAACCATAGGTACATAATTAGACTTGAAGGAGCCTTAGGTGCAACGCCTATTACAGAGTCGAGGCGGAGGCGCTGCACGCAAGCGACCATTGAAAAATCAGCTCCTCCCGTTTAACGTATATCTACATTTTATTTTATTTTTAAAAGACACGGCTTGACAAGATTATGTGACAATTTTGAATTAAGAGCAAGCTGGGAAGAGTTGATTTTCCAACGGTCACTCAGATAGGTACATCGCCTCCGCCTCAACTCTTCAACAAGCATTGCGCCTTAGTGAGTAGGTACGGTACTTTATCTACTCTAATTTAACAAATTATAATAATTAAGCCTAAAGGAGTTAGGCATAACTCCAAAACATAGGTGAACTATAAAATACGGTAGCAAATACTTTATGAAAGACTTGTCGACAATCTTCTTGGCAGAAGCTAGATAGAAATCAAATCCAGAAAGTACCTATGTATTTTACGTTATTTATTCATAAGTTCGCTGCGTGTCCTGCCCAAACAACGGTTACATAGTAAAGCAATATCCGCAAAAGGACAAAATATCGCTGCAAATAAACGTTTAAGTTTATGGACTCGAAAGATATTACCGATTCGTGATCTCCTTTTTCTTTGGTTTCGCGTTTCGCCCGGTCGGCCATCTTGGCGACATGTGGCGGAAGATTTAGACGGGAAACGTGCCCTGCTGTATTAGATTATGTCGAAATGAATTGAGCGCTACTATTGGATATGTTATTGACGTAGATTTGCGATCGGAGGAACGAACTGATATTTCGTATTGTTATTAAGGGAGCCTCGCTCGGTGGGACGTGCGCGGCGTCCTGAGCGACCCGATGCGCCCTTACGGACCTACCGTTTAGGCCTCTTTATATTTTTCTTATGTAAATACCGTTTCATATCCGATGAGCTTTATTTATGTGGGAATCGTTTTGGCGAGATAAGTCTCTCCTCTGTTCCAGTGTTCACTTCTTGCGATGCATGTAAATTTCGTTTGTTTTGGAATACTGATTTATTGTATCCAACGGTTTTCCTATCTTTTATTTTATCCGCCTGTCATTTTAGATACATTTGAGATATGTTTTATTTGCAGATATGTTTTGTTTCGTAAGATAAACAAGTTTGAAGGAAGACTGGCAGAGGACAGAGTGTTTGAAGTGTCGCAAGAGATCAAAGATCGCGCCGACCGAGAGTGTTGTTAAAACATCTTCAAGGGTTTCAGCGCGGTAAACAGAAGTTTGGTGTGTGGTGTAAGGTACAAGAATAGCTCTACTAAATAAGCGCTTATCTCTTCCTGCAGGACTTGCCGACTATAGGCCTAATAATGACGAATAAAACTCGTAAAATAATAAATGATCAACGAGTTAACTGAGTTGGTTTTTAAAATTTTACCGAATATATTCTTTATATATTCCAATTTTCGTTTCTATGCACGCAACGAAGTGTAACTCTACCACAGAGTTTTCTACCACTTGCGTTCTCTTTTTCTCTAATGTGTGCTTTTTGAACAAAATGTGATCGAACATCTTCCTAATCTAGAGCTTAAAAAAATTCTTATACGTACTTATTTCGTATACGTCATTAATATCATCATCTGTATTCGCTATCTCCAGTAGCGTGAAGCCGTCCTCAAGGGCGGCGCACGCGATGTCGGCTTCGTTTGATGTCGTGAGGGTAGTTACGAAAATTAATAAAGTGAACAACGTGTAATTGCTTCCGATAACGCGGCGGCTGCGCGGGAGCACTGGCTTTTTTATCCCTGAGCGTTTAACGAGCGCTCCCAGTACAAACATGGCTTAGGACGCAGACAAGCTTGCGCTTCTGTCTCTACAGAGCCAACTACATCTTATTAAATAAATAAATATTTGGGGATATCTTACACACAGCCTCTGACCCCAAACTAAGCAAAGGTTGTGATATGGCTGCCAAAGACTGATTTACTAAATATACTTATTTTTAAATTGAAAAACTTTTATTTGCGTTGTCTAAGTATTCACTTATTTGAAGACTTGAGTGAGTCATTTTAACTCAATAAATCATATTTGAGATAAATATTACATTAAATTTGTCAAATACATTTACACTCAAATAACAACTATTTTATTGTTTATTGTTTATCTCAAATATGATTTATTTTTAAATACATATTTATATACCTAGATAGTAACTTAATAACTAAAATAACTAGATACAAAGCAAACATTTACATTCATCACATAAATATTTACTCTGAGTAGGAATCGAACCTACGCCTCCTTTGAGCCAGAAGTTAGGGTCTCTAACCACTGAGCCACCGAGGCATTTACCAGCCTTTTTTTAATAGTCCACTGCAGGACGTAGGCCTACCCACGAAGGGTGATTGGGCCATATCCACCACGCTGGCCCAGTGCGGGTTGGTTGGCACCGAGGCATATTTATATTTAACTTGCATATTCTAATTGATTCTTTCTACATGTCGTTAATCCACCTTAACTGAAACAGAATGCCCTAAGTATGAATGTTCTTTTGAGAGTAACTTTATCCCACCAAACAAAAATATGTAAATTGTTGCCAAGACTGCACTGTAATTTGGCTCGCATTGTCGTTGTACACAAGCCGCTTTCAACCGGTCTTATGGGAAATCTAGGGCTGGCCTATGTCCAGCGATGGACGTCTATGCCTAAAAATGATATGTAAGGAATACAAAATTATAGACAGAAATTACTAAATTTAAATTTTAAAAAAATTGTTAATTTTTATTATTTAAAAAGAAATTATTTCAAACTTGCATCATCTGTGCAGAGCCTAAGCCATACACATTAATTAATTTAAAACATCGATGAACCCGTTTCTGAGATGTGATTTGTCTTTATTGAATACTTGCATCGTGTTCAAGTCACTATAAAATGGATAGCTCATTAATTTTCTTTTAACACTTCTAGACAATTCTTGCTGCGGATGAATTTACAATAATTTATTAATGATACGAATAGGTATTTTTATTATTTGACAAAATCTTTTAAACTACCTACACTACTACTACATAGAAAGCAATTGGATCATCCACAGACCCTTGAAGGTCTAAAGAT
Source organism: Hypomecis punctinalis (assembly GCA_949316475.1). Taxonomy (NCBI): domain Eukaryota; kingdom Metazoa; phylum Arthropoda; class Insecta; order Lepidoptera; family Geometridae; genus Hypomecis; species Hypomecis punctinalis. The sequence goes on along the minus strand of OX438799.1, from coordinate 7,687,302 downwards.
AATCCAAGTGCTCAAGCCCAATGCCAGTTGGTATTTTTAATATAATTTGGTATCTTAAACAAAATTTTACACGAACCATTTCGAGCCACTTTTGACCCCTTCATAACTCGAAAAGTATTTAACCTAAATGTATGAAATTTTGCAAAGTTATTAAAATTGTTTAGCTTGTCTAGAATACAACTTTAACAGTTGATAATATATTAACGTATTATTATTATACTTAATATGTAATTATTGTATTTTAGTTTGTAAGTAATTATTTTTTCTTTCCACATTTTACTTTTATTATACACCACCAACCACATATTTGTACTCTGATTTTCTGTCCATCCAAAGGTAGCCTGGAAGAAATCGCTTAAGGCGGTAAGGCCGCCGTTGTACCACCTAATTTTAAGAAAATTTATACTTTGTTATTTAAGCTGTTTTTCTGGTATACAATAAAGTTATATTGTATTGTAACGTTTAAAAACCGGGGTTTCATTGACTGAAACTCACTCACTCACTGACTTATAGATCAAAAACCTAACCCACTTCCAGATGACCCAGAAACCTGATATTTGGCATCAAGGTAGACTGTCAATTTACAAAGATAAAAAAATCTAAAACTCTCAACTTTTACCCCCCGACCTCATAAACTAAGGGATGGAAGCTTGTATGAGACTTCCACTAATTTTCATGCCAGAAGTCTAAAAATTGATAAGAAGACTCTTTATTATAAATAATAAAATACGTATTTCAGGGTTTTTAATAAATCACCCCCTAACCCCTAAGATCGGGGGATGGAAATTTGTATGCGACTTTCGAAACTTTTTATGATAGAAGTCTGAAAATGAATATAAGAACTCGTTATAACAGATAATAAAACACCATTTCAGGATTCTTATTAATAAACCACCCCCAACCCCTAAAACTGGGCGATGAAAGTTTGTAGAGACTTTCGCATTTTTTGATACCACTAGATGTCTGAAAATTTATGAAGTCACTCTGTGTTAAAAGTAATAAAACAAGTATTTCAGGATTTTTAGTAAATCTCACTCCAACCCTTTTAAATGGGGGATAAAATTTGGTATGAGACTTCCGCAATTGTTGAAGCTAGAGATCTGAAAATCGATTAAAGTACCTACTTCATTTTGATAAATAATCTACAAAACAAAGTAAAGTCCAACAAAAACATTTCATGTGAAATGTAGCCAAACAAGATCACAATTCGCACTACCAAAAAGTTGTCAGATCTCATGTAGAGCCAAGCTTCTAACTCTACAAATCCTTATTTCACAAATTATATACCTTAGTCAATATATGCGGCTTGGCTGTTTCGCTAAATGTACATGAACAATTATAATAATTTTAATTTACATTATTACAAGTGACGTATAACAAGTGACGATTATAATAATATTAATTTACATTATTATAATCATAAGACGATTTTGAAAAAATAACATTCACTGAAACTGATTAAATTTTGAATATTACTTGCAGGTTTTTCTTACTTCTTTAGTTAGATACATTTGTTTTTTTTTATACTTCGCGCCACTATTAATGCTTTATAGAAAAAGACTAAAAATTTTGTAGAGAAAGTTAAATAAAAAATATCTATACATTCAGTAAAAATAACAGTAGAGTATGTAGATTGTGGCAAAAACAGCATCTTTGAGTAATATTTCAGGTTAAGGAGTACTCCTGAAACCACTTGCACTTATTATCTAAAATTGTTAACTGTTATAAGAGGCTTTTACTGTCTGGCGTCGGCGGTGCTCTTTCACTTGATGTTGTTATCAGATCAGTGCTTCGTTATTAGTCACATGCACTTTTACAAAAAAAAAATCTAAGAAATTAAATGGACAGAAAGAGCAAATAACCAATACATGAGTAGATACCTAGAGCTAGGTTCCTTATTCGTGTGCGTATGAAATTATTTTAACCAGAATAAGAATTTAAATAGGCTTTATAGCTTATGTACAAGTGTTATACTCTAGCTCTAAACGAGACCTCTAGGGTTGCAGTAACTTTATAGGTTAGATAAGATGACACTTCATTTTCTATTTGGATTTTAAATCTTGAAATAAACTTTCAAATGCCAGTCGAATCTGAGTTTTATTTAGCTTATTATACAGTGTTAATAAAAATAAAACCTGAAATCCCCCACAAGAAATAAATAGTCATGAATAATGTTAAAAGAAACCTATCAATAAAACCGAACTTAACGTGTCCCGAAATAAAACACTTTGTTATTAAGTTGACAAGCAACCGTAAAAATGCTCCTTTAAAATGTAAAATAAACAGATCAATCATGTTGAAGCGATCCCACCGGGCTCGGCTGAATCCCCGAAAAGAAGCCTTCCTAAGCGTCTATTATAAAGCACAGATGTTGCCACAAGCTCCGCGCTTCTGTCGCTCTCACTCCTGTCCATACGCCATCAGCCGAACAAGGACGCAACATACAAGTGATACGAATTTTTATTCGTTTTTTCGAAATAAGAATTGTTCTACATTTACGAGAGTGATTGACATGCGGTCGCCGCCGGCGCCCCCCGACGCGCGGTATTAAGCGTTTCACAAGATGGCCCTCGTATTATTATCATTTTATTATTTATTACGCTAATTATGAAGGGGTCGTATTTAAAAATGAAACAAAGGTATTACGGATGCCACATTCGTCCGGTAAAAGCTTTGTGGACGTGTGGCGTGCTACTTTTTCGGGTACATAAATCTAGGAAGGCACATCAATCAAGTTGTCGGATGGACTGAAGTCCCTTCCAAATTATGTAGATCCACGATTAAAAAATATAACGTATTCATTAAAAGGTGTAGCGTATAACCCTTTCGTGTTTTAGATATAAAACATCAAACACGACTCTACGAGTTTAAAAGCAAACTGAGCAAAGCAGTAGAGTCGTGTTTCCAGTTCTGAGGTAGATTTTATGTGGGATAAGGAGCCGTCATTCGTTTTCTAATATCTGATCCTTAAGATATTCATAGAGGCCATAAACCAATATAGTCATTTGGCGGGCGGGCCGGCTCGCACTAATTGAAACCCAGGCCGGGCGACGTGAGAAGACTGGCCATCGGCTAATCCGGCCCGGCAGCCCGGCCGCCGCCGGACCGGCGCGTGCCGGCGAGGGTCTCCACACCACTACTGTGTGTGTAATTGGAGATTTCGCGAGATAACACTATTACCTACCCTTCATTATGAAATAGAACGAACACGTATCGACGGTAACACGATCCTCAGATTGTCCAATTCATTAGTTACCTCCGATCCCTTTTGACCAGATTGTTATGTACGCTTACATACTCATAAAAACAATCACAACGGAGAGGTGCTAATATCAGCAATGTTATTGTTAACAGCAAACATTTGAATAATATGGAAATAGTTTCACACGCTTTCGTCTTTTAAATACTAACATCGTTCTATAACTGTGACTAACGTTACATTTTATTATTATTTTTGCTCATAATTAGTAATTATTTTGTCATTTATTTCCCATTATGATTTTCCATGTATTAGTGGATGTGTCTATCCCAAACAAGTCGAGCATATTATTCCCGAATCTATTCAGGACATTTTCGAACCCCTGTTACTTTTTGTTCTGAATTTTTCATAATCAAGCGAAATTTATGATAATTTTTCTATTTAAATTAATGTGATTCAATGTAAACTATTGACACATAATGTAACCAAAGCCGTGGTGGTCCAGTGGTAGGAACACCCGACTTGCAATCGTGAGGTCGTTGGTTCAAATCCCGATCCCGTACCAATGTGTTTCTTTGAAACTTACGAGTATGTACGGAATTTCACATCATTGGCTTTTCGGTGAAGGAAAACATCGTGAGGCAACCTGCATACGTCCGTAGAAGAAATTCGATGGCGTATGTGAATCCACCAACCCGCACTGGGCCAGCGTGGTGGATATGGCCCATTCGCCCTTCGTGGGCATCATTGGCTTTTCGGTGAAGGAAAACATCGTGAGGCAACCTGCATACGTCCGTAGAAGAAATTCGATGGCGTGTGTGAATCCACCAACCCGCACTGGGCCAGCGTGGTGGCTATGGCCCAATCACCCTTCTGGGTGGGTAGGCCTACGTCTTGCAGTGGACTATTAAAAAGGTTGGTACAGTACAGTACAGTACAGTAACCAAATGATTAACAAGAAATTAATTAATATGAGTATCCTGGATTATCGCATCTTTACCTAAAATAGCTGTTTAGGTTACCTAGATGTGGTCAAAAGTGAACCTACAAGTTGTGGAAAAGTAATATGTGTGTTTGACGTAGTTAGTCGTTTTATCATCATCGGTGACCAGTAACAGGTCCAGAAGAACTTATAATTATCATTAACAATGTCTTTACGAAACAGGATCTGTGGCAGGTGGTACCTACTGGAGGCACGGGTTTGTCACTGTAACTAACCAGTGCTCGTAGTACAACAAGCAGGCAGACAAGCAGTATTTCTTCCACAGGTTTTCCATTTATCTACACATGTATGTATGAACTAGTTTTTACCCGCAGCTTCGCCCGCATGGCATTTTGATTTTTGACGCAATATCATTATAATTTATAGCCTATGTGTTATTCTGATATATAAGCTATATTATTGCAAAGTTTCATCTCAATCCGTTCAGAAGTTTTTGCGTGAAAGAGTAACAAACATCCATCCATCCTCACTAACTTTCGCGTTTATAATATTAGTAGAGTAGGATAGTAGGATGTGTTATTCTGATATATAAGCTATATTATTGCAAAGTATTATCTCAATCCGTTCAGTAGGTTTTGCGTGAAAGAGTAACAAACATCCATCCAACCATCCTCACAAACTTTCGCGTTAATAATATTAGTAGGATAGGATTAATTATAAATAGACATAACGAATGTGTAAAATTGATGTTTAGGTACAGTTAAACGGTCTATAAGGTGCAGTAGGTACCTGCCTATTATTGACGTCCTTTCAACAGACCACAGCTGTCTATTTCTAAAATTCCTATGTATCATATAATTTTTAAAAAATAGTTGGTTTTGATACAAGCTACCTTTGGATTTATCAGTTATATAATTCAGTCAAAATTTAAGTATCAGTTTTTTTAATCTAAGCACCTTCTCCGTCAAACTTAAAAACTAAAAATTACTACGAAACGTATATAATTTTACTGTAACAAAATGGTACCTAGGTAGTACAAACATAGTTTAGGAAATTAACAAGAGGTGATTCTTTATCTTTAATGATGTGGAATTGCGTGAGCGAGATGGAATCTGGCGTATATAAAGCCGTCAAAGTACATTATTATTTTCGTATTAAGTTCTTCAGTAGTCCGTGATTTATACGTGTCATTGCATTATTCGCAGCCGTCGTAACCCCAGCTATAAAAGGGATTACCGTCAACTAGATAAGCCAGCAAACAAAACTTTGTCAATTTGCCTCCAGTCTACCATAATTGTAAACTTAAGATTGACTTCATCCATGCACAATCTACTTATCTATTTAGTTTAAAGAAAATTTGTATTCATTTGGATGAACATCTATATATATGATGTAAAATTGTTGTCAATCTAACCTACTTACTTAAAAATGGACCCAATGCAATGTTGAGATTTTTGTCTACAGTTAGTGATAACATATTATCTGATTGTGAAGCTGTGGTGGTCTAGAGGTAACGCTGGCCTGTCATTGGTGAGGCTGTGGGTTTAAATACAGGTTCCGTACCAATGAGTTACTTTGGACCTTTTGTATGGAATTTTACACCACTGGCTTTTCGGTGAAGGAAAACATCGTGAGGCAACCTGCAAAGTCCGTAGAAGAAATTATTGTAAGTGAATCCACCAACCCCCACTGGGCCAGTGCGATGGATATGACCCAATCACTCTTCGTGGGTAGGTAGGGTAGGCCTACGTCTTGCGGCGGACTATTAGAAAGGCTGGTACAGATACTAAAATTATTTTATGTTTATACGATATGACGACATTAACGACATCACTTGCCGACCAGACAATCTAGCCTGATCTATTTTAAAATCAACACATTCTACTTTTACAAAGATGTGAAGATTTCCACTTTTACTTTTGAAACTCAAATGTAAATAAGTATACAAACTCTTCGTAAGACTTTTATAAGCCCTCAACAAAATCGCATTTTCTTTAGCACGTGCAATTTAGAGAGAGAAGAATCAGACTGTAAATACTGAGAGATCGGGAATCAGGATAACTGAAACGAGGGTTTGACGCCCGTTTCGGAGCTTGACGAGATTCGGGGTGAGCCCCTAAGCCGCGGGCGCACTTGCGATTGAGACGTCGACGCGCCTGAAACGGCCTGGCTTAGCGCTCCTCGCGCCGAACTTGATACCCGACTTCTAACTTGTGATTCGAGGTTAAGTGTCGAAGTAACGCAAATTCGCGACTCGAACACTGCCGCCGGCGGAACGCTTTCGTGAATTGGGGAAATACGATTTATGTTCCTCCGCCGGATTTTCTTAGAGTTGTGTACGTATTACGAGTACGTAACAAACGATGCGGACGCCGCGCCGGAGACGTTTGACATGAGTCCTGCGGAACAGCAGGGCTCGCAGGGCGCGCGGCCACTCCGCAAGACTGCGTGGTCACGAGCGTAATCCTTATTTATGGCAAGACGCCCTGCGACGCCTCCGGTGGACCAGCTATTTGTCAGGACCGCAGGCCGGCTGCATCAATCTCGAGCTCCGGCTTAACGCGACCTCGTCGCTGCTCGATGACTCATCTCCGCGGCTCATTTATCATCCTGTACATTGAAGCTCGCAATAATAGAGTCGCCCGTCTTTATTAACGTACACGTTATCTATTGGCGATGTCGACAATAAATACTGGCCGGACATAAAGTGACCAACAGAAGTGAATCTGAATCACCCCCGGCCGGCGACACGCGGCGCGGCGGAGGACAAACATCCCCGGGCGCTCGTTACGAGATCGCACTAAATTACGCGCAAGTTACGCGGGTCATCTTTCATTATTACGACTCTATTTTGGCAAGTCACAACAGGGCGGGCGTGGCCGGTCACCGATGACCATTATCCCTCTATTACCCCGCCTGGCCCTTTTTTCGCCGCTGACCGCTGCCCCTATGCGGGGTGCCCTGAGAGATAAAATCGTAAATTATAACCCAATTCCATGGTTGTTAAGGCTTGACAGATGAAAAGGCTATCGCTGACCGAGAGTGTTTGGTGCCATATCGTTAACATATCAAATGAAATGAGGGTACTCCACCATAGAGACATTTGGAGATGATGAACATCCGTTTCGTCGTATGTGGTCATTTTATGAATTTCGGTTGGATAATATAGCCGGTTTTGGGACGTCATTTGGACAATAAAGCTACACAATATTGCTTCCTTTGGTAATTTATTATGTACTAAATTGGACCTTTAGAAAGTGTTGCGCAGCTTTGAATTATTTTCAAATAAGCACCTAAACTCTCTTCAGACAAAACGAACTATAGAGATGAATTCATTGAACGAAGTTCCATACCCAACCAATCCAACCATGTTGAATAAGAATGAAAAGATGAGTTTATTTATTTTTAGTGTTTCGTAGGCTATAAAACCTAAGCTCTATGTACATCAACGTAATTTCAAAATATCTGACAGCCCTAGCTGATACAAATCGGTGGCTCAAGTAATTCCAGGCTGTCCTGTCGATAATAATTTACGTATAAGTTCGTATGATAGAATCAGAGGTCGGCGGGAGGCAAACGAGTGGGAGGACATTACAGTAATGTTACTGAAAGGCGCGGGCTCCAGGCGCCAGGCCTGACAATGCCCCATTAGGGACAGCTATTCACTGAACAGATAACCGGCTACACGCCAACATAAACCAAAGAAAAGGATTAGGCGCGTTTGCTCAGGCTCAGCCATGGCTAACTGGTAAGGAGAAAACCAATCAGTAGTTAGACCCTATTTAGTGCCGAGAACCATTGACTTATATGTTGCTTCCGATAGCTGAAAATGTGCACAATTTTTCGAAATTGAGTTACATAAATTGCGAGTCTAGGAAATAGTTAAAAGATTACTATTAAATAGCATTGCATATACAGACAACTCTTTATAAAAAAATTAAAAAAGATTTACGCCTTTGATACGCCTTTCAAACATTGCATCGGGTCAATTAATTTGCCTTCCTATAGACCAGGCAAATTAACATAAAATAATCTGCCAAGTGCGAGTCGGACTCGCATCCAGAGGGTTCCGTACCATAAGGAAGCCCCTCTTGATATATTTTATTTTAATTATTTATTTTTGAAGGAACTTAATATTCTGTGAATATAACGAAAAACGGCTAAATATTCTGATTTGTTGTATGGGAGCCCCCCTTTTTAGTATGTATTTGTTGTTATAGTGGCAACAGAAACACAAAATCTGTAAAAAAAATTCAACGTTCTAGCTATCATGGTTCATGAGATACAGACAGACAGACAGACGGACAGACGGACCGTAATAGGGTCTCGTTTTTACGCTTTGGGTACGGAACCCTAAAATTATGTCATAGTGCGCAGCATAACACCAGTATCCCGTTGTGCACACTGCACATAGAATTATTTCAGTCGGTCCCTAACGCCACTCCCAAAAACTTCATTCAAACACTCACTGTAACCAACTTAGCAGGCGGCTTAAAAATTCTAACACCAGGGCTAGCCAACCGGCTTATGCGAACTTACTTTTATCAACTCCTACTTATTGATTGAAATGTAATATAAATAATAACAGAAACGTTAACAAACGGGCAAATTCCAAAAATTAATAGGCTGTAATGCTTAGCTCTCTAAATTTATTTCGATGGTCGAGATCGTAAGATCCATAACTCGGTGGCAGACAGTTCTGCCGAGCGCTTGATATTCCATTCCTCAAACCAACTGCATACAAGACTCATGAAGTTGAGAATGAAATGAAAAACTACGCCATAACTTAGTCAACGACGTTTACGCGCCAGCCCCCGGGCGACTTCTGTAACTCAAAGGCAGGCCCTAAGAAAAATTACTTAGGCTATGGTTATAAATAAACGGCCAAGTGTGAGTCGGACTCGCACACGAAGGATTCCGTACCGTATAGCCCCCACAATATATTTTATTTTGATTATTTATTTTTGAAGTGAATATAAAACTTAATATTTTTGTGAATATTTCAAGCATCTTCCTATTGCTGCCATTAATATCGAGCAAAATAATAAAATAATATATAAAGCATGTTTCTTATGTGGGAGCCAATTAAAAATTTATTTTATTTTAATTTAATTATGTATTTTTAAAGTTAATGTGTAACTATATATTCTGTGTAAATTTCAAGCACCATTATCAATAGCGAGCGGTTTAAAAAACGGTTTAAATTTCAGGTATGTTGTATGGGAGCTACCCTTAAACATTTATTATCTGTTCGGCAACAGATAGATATTCATCATCTCCATCTGTGAAAATTTAGCTCTCACAGTTCCTGAGATGCAGCTTGGTGACAGACAGACAGATGGACGGACAGCGGAGTCTTACTCTATGGGTACGGAACCCTAAAAATACCGTCTGTGGAAATTGTCTGCGACACATTTAATATAGGTAGGTACTCATAGGTATTTATTAGATGTATTTTATACTAGCTGACGCGGCGAACAACGTTTCAAGCAATATCTTTATAAATTGCCTATAGCCTATAGTTATTCTGATGTAAGTAGGTATAAGCGTTATATTGCAAAGTTTCATAAAATCCGTTCAGTAGCTTTTTCGTGAAAGAGGAACAAACATCCATACATACAAACTTTTGCGTTTATGTTATTAGTAGGATTACTTCAATTATGACGATCATAATTATTTTGTAGCCTATTTATTAGGCAACCAGCGACATGCAGCCGTACCTATAGCTGGCAGGTACTAGGTTTGTAAGATCTGTAAGAAGACGCCGAACGAAAATACTACTAGGAAAAATATTGTGATAAGTAGGTAGGTTATATTTACCTATTATTGTGTTAACCACTTTTTCAATCTTTCATGCATTTTATAATTATTTTTCGCTAAAAATGGCATAACCGCCTTCTATCGTGTACAAAATTCAAATATTTCGCTCGAATTGTTTATCAACAATAATGTTGATTTTTTAAAAACGGCTCAGCCGATTTCTGTAAAATTTAAATGGTAAGTACCACCTCGGAAGTGTACCTTTTCGAACTAATTTTTTTTTTCGATTCAGTTGACAATTGGCGGAATTGATGATGATGATGATGATTTATTTCAAATAGATCCGTATTAGATAAAGATAAGATAAATTTTATTGCAAAAACTTACACTAGGTACACAATTTTAAGTAGCTCTGCCTTTTGCGTATTAGCATGAACTTAACGTGCCTTTACTTACTAAGCCCGATTGAAAAAACTTTTTTCACGTCATAAAAAAAATGTTTTTATTTGACGTGATAACGTCTTATAGGTAAGTCAGTAGACGCCGGATGCACGCACCAAAAGTGTCATGTTCTGCTGAGCAGAGCGTGCACGCGAGAGTGAGAAACAAGCTATAAAGAGGTACGATTTGTCTAAGCGTTCGGCTTTTTTCAGTTGTTGATGGAGCAATGTTTTCGTGAATGACGTTAGCACGTAAAATTATTGTCCGTAAACCGACTTTACAGACAACCGATTTTTTCAGCACAGTAACTGTGACGAAGCTACATCCATGTAGCTTCCTCACAGTCAGATTTCTCTAGTCATTAATTAAGTATGTACCTTTGTAGGTACAGTAATATGACATAAGGGCGAACGGTGAGCTGGCGCGACCCCCCGCTGGTTTTGGCCGTTCAAGCGCCCACAAAATGCGCCCTACACTGGTTTGTAAGGACATGAACACTCGTGATATTATGTGTTTGGACAGGAATGATTGAACGGATCCCACAAACTGTAATATCGATTAAATGAGGATATTTTTAGTCGATTTAAGTTTTTGCACGCATGTCGCGGTAGCGCGGTTATACCTGCCGTCCCGCATACAGTGAGAACTTACCTATAATAAGCAATGACGTACTGTACTGTATCAGCCTTTTAATAGTCCGCTGCAGGACGTAGGCCTACCCACGAAGGGTGATTGGGCCATATCCACCACGCTGGCCCAGTGCGGGTTGGTGGATTCGCATACGCCATCGAATTTCTTCTACGGGAGTATGCAGGTTGCCTCACGATGTTTTCTTTCACCGAAAAGCCAGCGGTGTGAAATTCCGTACATAAATTCCAAAGAACTCATTGGTACGGGACCGGGATTTGAAACCACGACCTCACGATTGCAAGGCGGGTGTCACTACCTACTAGTGAATTTTCTTCGATTATGCGGTGATTGGATAAAGCAACTTATTTTTTTTTTATCAGCAATGAAACAAAAAAAAATCATGGAGGAGAACCTAGCAGGAAAGAAATTCGTCATTTTACTTTCTTGGTTCTTGTTTAATTATTAGCCAGGCTTTATGCTTATTCTCGAATGAACTAAGTACGTAAATACTTACTGAGATTTGTAAAGTTTTCTTAATAAATCTGCTCTACAATAGCAAAAGTTATGTTCATATAGATATAATAAAACCGGACAAGTACGTCAGGCGCGCCCGCCGAGGATTCCGTATAAATCCCAAAAATTGTAAGAAATTGGGAATTAAGTTGTTAAAACTTTAGGGAAGATAGGAAAGGATTGGCGAATCCAAAATATTGTCATCGACAAAAGGAGTTCTTTTTTTACATTTCTTCTCACACATCGTAAAAATAATCAAAAACCTGTTCCAGTTTGCGGGAATGAAGTTCTTTACCTCCACATGATACTTCGATCAGGAATACACTATGTATTCCTGATCGAAGACATGATACGATTACTTTAAAATTTAAACCCCCATTTCTTTCATAATATAGGTCCTATTTTGTGCAGTTTTCAGATTTATACTGATTTCGTAGACTCTAAGACAATGCTCCTCGCCAAATTACATACTTCTATAAAGGTCAACGACTAGTGCCCTGTAGGTTTCGATTCCCATGTGAGTGTCGAAAGAAGCCTTTTGAGGTACGGAACCCTTAAAAATGACCATTGAACAGATCACATGTCAGTCAGTAGTAAATATCCCAGGTAGCATTTATACGTTATTATGACGTCCGTTTACGGTACTGCTCGACGTAAGAGACGTCATTATCACGACGTCGGTAGTTTCTTCAGATGACGACAATTTGTCACAGCCTCATGACGTAAGTTGGAGGACGTTGGAGTGACGCCATATACTGACGTTGGAGTGACGTCATATACTGACGTTGGAGTGACGTCATATGCTGACGTTGGAGTGACGCCATATACTGACGTTGGAGTGACGCCATATACTGACGTTGGAGTGGCGTCATATGCTGACGTTAGAGTGACGCCATATACTGACGTTGGAGTGACGTCATATGCTGACGTTGAAGTGACGCCATATACTGACATTGGAGTGACGTCATATACTGACGTTGGAGTGACGTCATATGCTGACGTTGGAGTGACGCCATATACTGACGTTGGAGTGACGTCATATGCTGACGTTGGAGTGACGCCATATACTGACGTTGGAGTGACGTCATATGCTGACGTTGTAGTGACGCCATATACTGACATTGGAGTGACGTCATATACTGCATTCATAGAGACGACACTTGGACGTTTATAATAGGGCAGCCACTGACGTTGGAGCGACGTCATTCACTGTATTCATAAGGACGTCACTAGGCCGTACATATTAGAGCAACCACTGACGTTGGAGCGACGTCATTTACTGTATTCATAAAGACGTCACTAAGCCGCACATATTAGGGCAGCCACTTACGTTGGAGAGACGTCATTTACTGTACTCATAGGGACGTTACTGGGCCGTACATATTAAGGTAGACACTAACGTTGGAGTGACGTCATATACAGTATTCATAGTGACGTTACTGTGAATCCTGTGTATGACGTCACTACTATGTCGGCGGCTGCCTTTGTATGTATGGCCCAGTCCCTGTGAACTAAGTAAATGACGATACTCCAACGACGATGGCTGCCCTAATATGTACAGCCCAGTCACTTTCCTGTGAACAAAGTAAATGACGAAAAGAATTTAGAATTTAGTTTGCGATAGCAGGCATCCTATATTATACACGTACCCTGAACAGACTCTTAGGACTATGGATGAAACCAAACAAAACAATGTAAGTAGCATAATAGATTTATATTCAAGAAGTATATACATACATAGACTGTTATATATAATCAATAATTGTTATGAATCCATAGTCTTAAAATTACAATGTCGATCCCATAGCAATTTTATGACCATGGCACATTTAGATTAACTGTTTATTCTCTCTTGGAGAAATTACTAATGCACTGTTATCACTAATCAGGTTGGTGTTAACTTGTTTCTGCACCTGCGTATGTAATCTTTTTCTAAGTTCCCGACGAAATTCTTGGAATTCTGATAACAAACCGCCGTCATTCTCCAGCACGGAAACTTCCATTTGACTGCACTTGCTACCCCGTTGGTTATTGACATAATTAGGGCTCGCTATTGTTGGTAACTTCCTATGTTCTGGAGTGCGAACTGGCGTGTCATTCCCAGCACGTTTTCTTTTTGTGCTGTCACACATCGGGCAAATCCATTGGCGCACATAGTCCGTAGAAAAAGACTCGAAATCTCGTCTTTTAATACCGAGACACAATATATGATACACTTTTTCACAGTTTGATAGTGTACACTTCATTATAAGTTCACCGGTAACATCTTTTTTACAAGCCCGGCAAAACGTAAACATTGCGATCGAACTAAATAGAAATAATTGCTGCGACAAAAAGTAAACACGTCCGCACCGATGCGAGCGCGCGTGCAAACAATATGGTACAATATGGTACGTCCTAATATTGACCCTAAATAGAGGTCAATAAAACGTCCCCTTTGTGGCGAATATGGTACGTCCTGATATTGACCCTAAATGGACGTCAGTAAAACATCCACCAGAGACGAATATGATACGTCATAATAATAACCCTGAAGAGACGTCAGTAAATCTTCCACTTTGTGGCGAATTTGGTACGTCCTAATATTGACCCTAAATAGAGGTCAATAAAACGTCCCTTTTGTGGCGAATATGGTACGTTCTGATATTGACCCTAAATGGACGTCAGTAAAACGTCCACTAGAGACGAATATGATACGTCCTAATAATGACCCCAAATAGACGTCAGTAAATCATCCACTTTGTGGCGAATATGGTACGTCCTAATATTGACCCTAAATAGAGGTCAATAAAACATCCCCTTTGTGGCGAATATGGTACGTCCTGATATTGACCCTAAATGGACGTCAGTAAAACGTCCACCAGAGACGAATATGATACGTCCTAATAATGACCCTGAATAGACGTCAGTAAATCGTCCACTTTGTGGTGAATATGGTACGTCCTGACTTTAACTCTAAATTGATGTCAGTAAAACGTCCACTTTGTGACGAATATGGTACGTCCTGATATTGACCCTAGATGGACGTCAGTAAAACGTCCAGCAGAGACGAATATGATACGTCCTAATAATGACCCTGAAGAGACGTCAGTAAATCTTCCACTTTGTGGCGAATATGGTACGTCCTAATATTGACCCTAAATAGAGGTTAATAAAACGTCCCCTTTGTGGCGCATATGGCACGTCCTGATATGGACCCTAAATGGACGTCAGTAAAACGTCCACTAGAGACGAATATGATACGTCCTAATAATGACCCTAAATAGACGTCAGTAAATCATCCACTTTGTGGCGAATATGGTACGTCCTAATATTGACCCTAAATAGAGGTCAATAAAACGTCCCTTTTGTGGCGAATATGGTACGTCCTGATATTGACCCTAAATGGACGTCAGTAAAACGTCCACCAGAGACGAATATGATACGTCCTAATAATGACCCTGAATAGACGTCAGTAAATCATCCACTTTGTGGGGAATATGGTACGTTCTAATATTGACCCTAAATAGAGGTCAATAAAACGTCCACTTTGTGACGAATATGGTACGTCCTGATATTGACTCTAAATTGACGTCAGTAAAACGTCCACTTTGTGACGAATATGGTACTTCCTGATATTGACCCTAGATGGACGTCAGTAAAACGTACACTTTGTGGCGAATATGGTACGTCCTGATATTGACCCTACATGGACGTCAGTAAAACGTCTACTTTGTGGCGAATATAGTACGTCCTGATATTGACCCTAAATGGACGTGAATAAAACGTCAATTTTATGGTGAATATGAGACGTCGAAATAATGACTTTTAATTGACGTACATTATGACGTCATCGACGACGCATTAACGACCGACCCTATTATGACCTAAGAGTGACGTCGTTTATGCGTCACTGACGTCACTTTGCTACCTGGGATCAGTACCAGAAGACTAATATAAACCCTCAAATCAAATACAAAGTATCAATTCTTTGAGGCAAAGTACCTACAGAGCTGCGAATTTCCACAGATTTACCATTAAGCTACTTACCTACATAAAAGTACCTCATTCGAAATAAGCACGGTAACAGTTCTATGATCTCAAACTATTGAGTATATAGAGAAACAAAGTTTTCGTAGCAAGGAGTGTGATTAAAATAAACAAACTTTCATTTACGAGCTATGACAAATCTGAATTACAACCATAACCTTTGTCCACCATTCTGACCGCATTTGGACAATAAAATAACTCATGTCCAATTTATGTTAATACAATAAATACTGACATAAATAACGCTGGAAGATGGTATAGAAGACAATTTAAATTTATGTACGTAAAAGTTGAAGTCTTTGAAGGAGTCAGGAGATATACAAATTGAATGATTTGTGTATTAAATGATTGTAACACGAATGTAAAAGGGCATCACTGTTGTAGTGATTTCCGTGTCTAATCTAAAGGGTAGGCAATAATAAGTAGGTAAATATAAATAAAATAAAAAGCCTTTTATTCTTACAGTAAAATTAATAGTGCAAGGATGTTGCATAAATGTTTTAAATATATATATATATATATATATAGTTTTAGTTTTAGTCTGTAAGATTCCCTATACAGGTGAAGGCCTCCTCCAAGGATAGCCACTCCTCTCTATTTTGTGCTGCTTGGAGCCAATTTGGTCCTGCTGTCTTCTGGATCTCGTCTACCCATCTGGTATAGGGTCTCCCTTTCTTTCTGTACCTTTCTTTCGTTTGTAAGTAGGTACCTTGTTATAACGATTAAAGGTTACTTATTTACTATTGTAGAGTTCAAATAGAGTAACGTTCCGATGTGTCTATAAAATTTTGACGAATATTTTTTTTTGTATGTTAGGTAAATAATAAAACAAAAATTAAAAATCAAAAAATTATTAAAATGCTTTACTTATAAAAGGGGATCAGTGCACGCCTTTTTCAAAAATAAATATATCAGCAAATAATGAGAGTTCCATTTCATTTGGGATATCGTCACGTAATTTTATAAAGTGTTAACGAGTCTAAATAAGTAGGAAGGTAAATGTATGAAGGTACTAAGATACTAAAATTATTTCAATAGAATTATCTATGTTTTTAACCAAGTTTCAAAAGTATTCAATTCGTGTAATCTTTTCATTAATAGAAAAACTGATTCAGAGTCAATTTCCGTCTTAGATTAGGCATCTACCATCTTCGGTCATACATTCTCTCTACATCATTCGAACTTCAAATTACAGAAATGAAATGTTGAGCGAATTATGTAATAATAAATAAACCAACGACAAAAGCCGCATTATTACTATAAATGCATTGAAAATACAGCTATTTGTGAGGAAAGAGCGACAAGGCGACAGATGCTCGCGGCCATCTTGTGGCTTTGAAACTGTCGCATGCCGCGCTCGTCACTTTGTGGTCACAATATCGCCGTTTAAAATCATCTAATTTAGTTTATTTTCGTTAATACAATACCCCCAAAATTACCCGGAAACAACTGAAAGCTGCAAGAATTATGTAAACAGCGTGATGACGAACATAACTCGTAATCTAATTATCGTGTGCTGTAAGACCGTAATTTTGAACAATCTAAAGCACAATTAAAAACGGTAGCCGTTTACCGCAGTGTAGGAAAACATTGTTGTGAAACCTGAATTATAATTATTTTGTTACGATTCAAGCTAAAACGCTCGCAGACGATTATACCTACATCGTGCTGCGGAAGTCGTGTCCGTTCCATAACGAGAACAAAATGTCTCTGCAAACTTAGAAAGAAGTAAATACAAATACCTAGTATAATATTGAAAACAATAGATAAAAGTATGTCGTAAAAATCAATAGTTGAATTTTATTTGTAACAAATTAACAACTTTAACAAAATCACATCAACAGTAAAATAAGTTGACTATGCTAAGTTCGTGTGATACCTATGACTGATAAAGTAAGTTCGTATAGACTAGCCACCAGGGCTAGTCTATACGAACTTACTTTATCAGTCAGAGTTTTTAGACCACCTGAAGGCCTCTGACATGACTAAACGGTTAAAACAACCGGGACCTACAATTTAACGTGTCATCCGAGCCACGGTAGCGCTCAGTTGGAAAATGTCACCCGCGGTCACTTATCCAAATACTATAATAATATATTATGAGTGACTAGTTTTTACCCGCGGCTTCGCCCGCATGATATTTTGATTTTAGTGCAACCCTTTATTTATTAATACGGGATAAAAAGTAGACTATGTCACTTTCCGTCTTTCAAACCCGAGGCTCTAACTTACTCGTACCACCTTTAATAAAGGAAGTGGAAAATAAAAAAAAAACGATTTGACGGTTGTTCGATTCGACAGTTGTTTTTTTTTTGACATTTCTTTCTTAAATTCTTCTTACTTACTTATAGTTATATTATGGAACATTTATATCATTATAATTTATAGCCTATGTGTTATTCTGATATATAATAAGCTTATATTATAATTATTATATACTACGGGACTAATCGCGCACTAAAATTACGAGATAAATAAATATCATCCCGACGTTTCGGCCGAGTTGAATCGACCGTGGTCACGGGTAGCTTATATTATTGCAAAGTTTCATCTCAATCCGTTCAGTAGTTTTTGCGTGAAAGAGTAACAAACATCCATCCATCCATCCTCACAAACTCACAAACTTTCGCGTTTATAATATTAGTAGGATATCTATCAAAGGATTTAGTATTAGATTAAGTGGATTAGACATGAGATTTATATCGTTCTAAATAACTCAATAATTTCTGATACTATCCTCTACTTGTAGGTCCAATAAGTAGATACGTTTTAAGAGGTAATAAGAAAACAATATGGGATACAAGGCAAGGAGTTGTGAACCGTGAAATTGCCATCTGTGTCGCGAACATTGTTAACTGCGTAACACAGTGTCACATTCTGCGTTATTTTCATCTTGGTTTGGGACGTTCTCGTATTGTATAATCTGGTATATTATTTTGTATTGCTGTTGTTTTTTATCTGAATTCAGGAGAGTCGTAAAAGTCTAAACCAGCGGGGAGTTTATTAATCAAGCAGGAGGGACATCTCGGGAGCTTAGTGGCATTTTTCTTGGAGAGCGTCTTGTTCATTATATCTTGGGACGTGGCATGATGAGAAATTAATCCGGGGTATCAGGGCAGGTGGCGGGCGCAGGTGCCGCGAGAGGACTATTTGCCGAGACGGCCTCCACTCTTCGACGGATAAGCCGCGGATACGTCTTGTGAAACACCGAGATGAGCGCTCTCAGGGACGAACTCGTGATTGTCCTAATATAATACGTGACCATTTTTAAGAGCTTATACAATACATTGGTGTTCAAAATAAATATGTAGCTGGTCGCATGCCTTAACTCACGCTGTTAGTGCGGCAAGCAATGAAATTTAATAAATAAATGAAATCAATATCGCATATCGTATCTAGTTTCGTCACTACGAAACATTTTGATTAATTATATGATTCTTATTTAAAGTGCTTTCCACACTAGATTTTATCTCAAAGAGTTCTTTGTGATAAGCATTTCAAACATCCTTGCCGAATTTTCTATTTGCCGAAGGGGCAGGTTCATACCTGCGTTAGCTTCAGATTTTTGAAATACTTATCACAAAGATAACTCATATTAATTAACATCGAAAGTTGCGTATTTTTCATTTCTGTTTCCAAATGTTTAACTGAATAATTGTTTAATTAGTAGGTATGCATTAATTACTAATCTTATTATTAAAATTAAATTTCAATTTAACAAAATATCAACTGATAAGAACATTAGAGGCCATAAGAAGTACTTCGAAAGAAACTATTTTCATTCATCATCATTTTTTAAATCTTTAGGGCAGACGTAGTAAACGTGAACACGAAATCATGTTCACAAAGTACAAAAGATATCTTCTTAAAATGTTTTTTGAAATTAGAATATAGTGTGTATTAATTATGTACTCGTACCTACATAATTATGTGGGCACGGTGCACAGTACGTAGTAAATAGGTACGTTGGTGCATACATTGTATCTACCTAGGAGACACTTTTCAGTTTAAACCCCAATCCAATTAAGCAGAAAAGTTAGCTAAGTAAGTAAGTAAAGTGTGCTTAAACTTTAAACAAAACTATTATTAAACCTCAATTCCGTCTCATGTAAAGCGGTTTCAGCTGCAAAACGCGAAGAAAAGCAGCGGCTGGCGCGGAGGCTGCGGCGGCCGTAATCCGAACATATCTCGCTACATTGCTCGGCGCGACACAGCGGGACTTAGTGGAAAGCCCTCCGCCGCGCGCCGCGCAGATGCTTATCTCAATAACAGTTTTATTTATTTTTGCGAGCGCCTGATCCTCCCCGAGGACCCGTCTAATGAAAATAGAGGAAACGGGTACTGTGGCCCGCGGCACCGCCGCTGCGTGGCGGTGCGATTCCGCGAAGCGACGCAAACACATCTTGTGCTGATTGTTCTGACACGCAAATGTCGTGGGCGATTCGGATCACATTTTATAAATAAAAAGTTCAGGAGAAGATAGTGAAGGAAATCCGTGGTGGTCTAGAGGTAGTGATACCCGCCTTACATTCGTGAGATCGTTGGTTCAAATGCCGGTCCCGTACCAATGAGTTCTTTGGAATTTATGTACGGAATTTCACACCACTGGCTTTCCGGTGAAGGAAAAGATCGTGAGGCAACATTCTACGGGCGCATGAGAAATTCGATGGCGTATGTGAATCCACCAACCCGCACTGGGCCAGCGTGGTGGACATGGCCCTATCACCATTCGCGGGTAAGCCTACGTCCTGCAGTGGACTATTAAAAAGGCTGGTACAGAAGATTGTGTCGTTTATCGCCTCTAGTAGCAGTAGTCCGTATGTTAGTCCGGTTGACCGAACTACTGAAACTTTTCAGTTGCAATAGTTCGGTTCTAACTAAGCACCGGACTATCGATACCCTCTAGTGGTCCCTCCGGTTCTCAGTCCGGTTGACCGAACTACTGAATCTTTTCAATTGCAATAAGTACCTAATAAGTTTGGTTATAACCTAAGCATCGAACTATCGATAACGCTTTAATAGAGCAACAGTTAGGCAAATAAACTAATCGTATTGTATCAGCCTATTTGCGTTTCTAATATTCGGTAGTTGGAATTGAAATGTTATTTTACGGCATAGAACTACCGAATCAAAATATTATCTGCTTATTTTTCTTTCCTCTAAATACATAGCCAAAACACAAACTCAACAAAAAACTGACACAAGCACCTACTTAACTAAGCACATTCTAAAAATTGTGATTTTGTTAGTAAAAACATTTTAATCCTTGGTCTTTAAACTTTTCCCAAAAGTTGTTAAACCTAAGTAAACTTTCTCAAGACTCAGCCTTACTCATTCACAAACCAAAGGCATATCAACATTGTTTTATTTAGCTGGAAATTCCGCGAGCTCCAACATCCGTAACCCGAGCCTCTCCATCAGATCGTATAGTGTTCCAGCTTCCAGCGAATGCTAGTCTTACAAACTTGCATCAAGATCCGCCTGAGTTTATTTAGTCGCGAATTAACGACCGCAGTCCTCGTAAAACAGGCTTCGAGTGTCGTAAAGAGGAGCACACTGCGACTTGTCAAAGCAAACTCGAGTGTCTACTTTAATCAAGTTGATACAGAAAACTAGCGCAATCATTTTGTTTTATGTTCGTCTGAGAAACTTGGTCGTGCAGCTCGAGGTTTGATTGGAGAAGTGCTTTGTGTGGTGTGCTGCTGTCGCGTTTCATCATTATCATTTCAATTGTAAAATACCTAGGCTCAGCGCTGAACAAACACATATATATATATATATCATAACCATAATAATAATCATAATATATATATATATATATATATATATAAATATATATATATATATATATATATATATATATATATATATATATATTTTACCGACTTCCAAAAAACGTAAAAAAAAAAACAAAATACTATGTTCGTGTGTATGTATTTTTTTGTGTATGTTCATCGATATTTTCGCCAATTGAGAACCGATTTACAATAGTAGATTGTATCATATGGGAGCAAAATAATATTTTTACGGCGAGGGCGCTTTATTGAATCCAAAGCAAAGTGAGGGATTCTTTAGTAGAATCCTGAACGTAGCGAGGGATTCAAAGTACGTCGCCTGAGCCAAAAATATATTTTGCGCCCGAGTGATACACTCTACTTTTCATCACCTCTATGAGAAAATAAAAGGCGCCTAATATTTTATTGTAATATTATTATTTAATAAAACACTCTACGTTTTATTAAATAATAATATTATAATAAAATAACTCAATTGAAATTAAATGGTATGTAATAATAAAAACAAATTAAACTTATAATTACATTCTTTTCATTCATTTTCTTGGCGCTGAACACTAACTTAAATTATTTAAATTTTATCGAAATCAGGTGAGCCGTTGTTGATAAATCAACAATAATATACATGGATGTCACACCGTTTCGTGCAAACTATTCAAATTCAATTATTGGAAAAACAATTATTACCCCCCCCCCCCCTTAATTTTTATAGCAAAAGCCTTGGCCGACCCTCCGCTACAAAAAATACTCGCTGTGCCATCGCCAGCGTCAATAGCAACAGTGCTGGAGTCTTAGAGTATAAATAACTGTATACTCTAAGGCTGGAGTAGAGCTGCAGACTCTTCAGTCACCCAATAGTATGTTACCATAGGGATGGCTTACTGTACTGTACTGTACCAGCCTTTTTTTAATAGTCCGCTGCAGGACGTAGGCTTAACCACGAAGGGTGATTTGGGGCACATCCACCACGTTGGCCCAGTGCCATACGTCATCGAATGTTTTCCTTCGAATCGACGATGTTTTCCTTCACCGAAAAGCTAGTGGTGTGAAATTTCGTACATTGCACGAGATCGGGATTTGAAACCACGACCTCACTATTGTAAGGCGGGTATCAATACCTCTAGACCACCACGACTTCAACAAGGGATGGCTCTTAAACAGCATATTATGGATGTTTACGAATAAATAAAATTATATTCGTGATCTCACCCTTAGGAACCGTGACCTAGGGTGCTTTTACTTCTTGCTGGTCTGTTTTCTATCGGTTTCTCTTCAAGTACCTTAAAACTACAAGGGTTTAGCTACGAAAAAAAGCATAAAGATCTTGCAAAGTTGGCCCAGACTTTGTACAGCAGCCCAAAAAAACGTTAAAATATGCTAAACAAATTCACAGAAATAAGCGGTACTTTATGCTTAATTATTATGGAATTTCATATTTTCTAATTCAGTTTTTGTTCAACGATGTGATCAACCGTACATTATCCGCAAGTTCACTTAGGTCTAACATTCAAAAGGAAAGAACAGCAACCGTCTAAAAATAAAGCAATTCAAAGCATATTAAAAGCCAATTCTCATCAAGAACCGCAAAGTACCGGGGAGGTGAAAAATCTTGCGGTGTGGAATAAGGCAGGAGCCGCCGCCTAATTAGGTCATTTCCCATAATTGCCAACTCCAGAATCTCCAGATTGGTTTTTTCGCGTCGGCGGTGTCCCGCGGGGCCGGCCTCTCGGTCTAATGAACAGCGCAGACTGTTGAATAAAAATCAGATAGTTTCACGGAGCTACGCCTGTTCTATGCCAGTTGTACCGGGTACATCAAGTTTAGATTTCGGAAAATTGGAAAATAATGCATTATTTGACGTCAAATGCTAACTTACAGGAATGAGGAGATTCGTAGATATAAGTACCAAAGTATAGAACACAGAACAGAACTTATGGCACAGAAACGTGGTCTCTCACTATGGGCCTTATCAGTAAGCTCCAAGTAGCCCAACGAGCCATGGAGAGGGCTATGCTCGGAGTCTCTCTGCGGGATCGAATCAGGAATGGGGAGATCCGTAGAAGAACCAAAATTACCGACATAGCCCAGCGGATTGGCAAGTTGAAGTGACAGTGGGCAGGGCACAAAGCTCGGAGGACTGATAACTGATGGGGTCGAAAAGTTCTCGAGTAGAGACTACGTACCGGCAAGCGCAGCGTAGGCCGTCCACCTACGAAGTGGACAGATGATCTCATCAAGACCGCAGGATCGTGCTGGATGCATGCCGCTTCCAACTGGTCTTATTGGGAGATCTAAAGGAGAGGCCTATGTCTAGCAGTGCATGTCGTATAGTTGATGAATGGAAAGATGGAAATGCTAACTTTAAACCATTTACCTAGATATATAATTTTTACGATGCTATATACGCCTGCGCTATATCACCTCATCCACGAACCCGCATTGGGCTAGCGTGGTATGGTCCCTTTTTGGTAGGCTTGTGAACAACAGTGGACTGTTAAAAGGGCGGTACATTACTCATGTGCCTTTTCAGTACTACTCGGGTGGGTAGATAAAGTTTAGTTAGTTACTTAACTGTTCAATAAATTATTATAGGTACAATAGGTGTAGCCAGCCAGCCTTTTTAATAGTCCACTGCAGGACGTAGCCCTACCCACGAAGGGTGAAGGTATAGGTACACTCGTGCAGAATCTTTTGACGCAAAAGTTATAAGTGAACCAACAGAGGAAATCGGGATCTTCACGATGATACGCTTGTTCAGTGCTTCTTGTTCACTCTCGAGTACCTAGGTAGTAGTGATTGTAAACAGCTGGAGATAAAACGTTTCAGAAGATTGTTTCTTCTTTAAGAGAAATCATCGTTCCAATCTCGTTCCAACCAAAGGTCACGCGATATTTAGTAAAATTTGGTTGATAGGCAGAAAGTGAACGGCAGCCGCTTATCTGGACTATTAATTATCATGCAACTTTTGACTACATCCAAAAAACATGTATTGTTTTTTCATCGATGTTAATTGATAGACTTAAATCAAAAATCCAAACCGCAAGCATGAAAACAAAAAAAAAATACTAGTAAATAAGGATTTATTTAAACTCCGAGAGGGGATAGCTCGACGGGTGGCGGCCAAACTGCAGTTACAAGACAATTGCTATCTAAATAAAGTAAAAGTAAATAAAAAATCCAGACAGCGTTTAAGTACGATACTGCGAAACATAAAGAAATATACTTATAGGGCTATCTGCTTACCCTGTACTAAATCCAAAGGGGGCGATTAAGACGATCATTATAAACAACTTTTACTATGGTGCCAACACAAAATTCGAGAAAAAAATCAGCTGTTCCAAACAAAATTGCAACTTGGAATCGACAAAATGTATAAAACTGCTGATTTAGTTCTCGAATTCCGGGTTGGCCCTTAGTATAACTTGTTCATAATGATGGCCTGTATCACCTATTTCCGGCTTAGTACATCTATTCTGGATAACCCTGTATATACGGAAAGTATATGTCGAATCATATAACTTGGCGGTGATGTTAGCAACAAGCTGCTGATAACCCAATCCTCGCGTAGATGTTAAGTGAGCTTCAGTGAGGATTGGTTTGTCTGCAGCCTGTAGTCACAAGTCAACATGTATGATTCGACCTGTATTGAGGTACTTAATTGAACTCTGAAGGGGACAGTTCGATGGCGGGCGGCCTGTGTTTCCTCGTGTTGTCGCGGCGGCGGAGCTCGTCGCGCAGCAGCACGAGGTTCTCGTAGTGCTCGGTGGAGGCGTCGAGGAGCTCCACGCAGGCTTTCACGGCCGCCGACTGTCGGTCGCGCTCCACCGCCAGCGACGCGTCCGTGGCCTGCCCCACCGCCAGCACGCACTCTACCATGTCGTCCAGTCTGGAATGGACCATGGCATATTGGGACTTAATTAACATCGTATTTTTTTAACAAATTCTTACCTATTCGATTCGGTCTCGCAGAGACTCCGAGCATAGCTCTGTAAACCTCATTGGGCTTAGTACCTACTTATTAATAAGGCCCATAGTAAGAGACCAAGTTTCAGGGTCATCAGTCATCACTGGTAATACACACCCTCGACTTTATTTAAGTAAGGTATAGTACTTACAGTACCGTCTTTTTCAGCTGTCCACTGTTGAACATACATAGGCTTACCTACGAAATACGATTGCATGGGCCCTCGTTAAGTTAGTGGATTTACCACCACCCGCCGCGGCACCAATTGGCGAGTCCACCATCCAATTTTTTTGTTACAGATGTACCTATGTAGTGTGCATGTTTTCCTTCAACAAAATCTTAGTGTTGTATAAAATATAATATAAACATTTATTTGCACACCACTACTAGCTTTTCGCCCAGAACTCGTCGTAAAGCCAGATTTAAACCTACGCCTCACAGTTGTAAGGCGCACGTTCTTCCACTGGGCTACGGTAATTTAAGATATACCTATTCTGCACAATAGTAACTATATATTCAGTCATTATACGACAGAATGACACAAATGCTTACTTGCGTTTCCGGACCTCCAGAAACAAGCCGAACAAGATCACCAATGCCGAGACCAGCACAGCGTTGAGGACCGGCCACGTGACGCTTCCACCGAAGATGTGGAACCGGGACACTCGGAACTTGGGCACCACGTCCCATACCGAGAACCCGGGGATCAGGAGCGTGAGTGGTAGAGCGAATACAACTATCGTGCCTGCCACCAGCGTTGCATCGTATTCGCTTTCCGACATCACTTGCTTCAAATTTGGTTCAATACACGTTAATTTCAATCTCTGAATAAATTTCAATGCATTGTTGGAAGACAAACTGAAATGTCAAGAAGTCAAGAAGACAGTGAACGAGAGAGAATAGACAAAGAAGATGGCAATCGTAAAATAAGTTCTAGGTGATATGTTTAGTTTAGAAGGATTTAATCGTATAAAACCACCATGTGCATAGTATCTTAGTAATGAATCTAGAATCACTTGAAAGAGATAAATATATACCTACTGAAATTCGGCCATCATTTAGGAACAGGCCGCGCCACACAAGTCGGCGGATGTGAAGCTAGCTACAAGCTGCGCAATATCCAATCCTGACTGAAGCTCACATAAAGCCGCACGTTGATTAGCTATTGAGCAGCTTGTAGCGAACTTCACGTCCGCCAACTCGTGTGGCGCGGCCCATAGGTAGGTCGCAACTATTAATCGTGAAAATTGTGATTTATTTACATAATTATTATAATATCTACCTAACCGCATTTTTCGCGGCTTCGTTCAATATACGCGAGGTGGCAAATGCATTTGGGCGAGCGCCGTGTCCGTCACATGGAGCGAGCCGACGACGCGCCGCTCGCGTGGCATATCAATTTCGACTAGGTACACACAATAAAATTGGACGGTCTCCGGAGAGGGCTTAAACGATTCGCCGTTTTGTCTCGGGACCCAGCTGCGTAATGACCGAAGCAGGAAAAAATTGTCAGCAAGAAAACGCGAGGGTAGTCGGGTTTATGTGCGCGCGGCAGCTGGCGGCCGGGCGGGCGGCGACGCGCTCCTAACGGCCTCTGCTTACCTCGCAAAACCCGCGCCAATTTTATTTATCGAAAATATAAACCGATTTGCGGAGGTCCCTCGTAAATTCTGAACGGCTGATTTATGGCGGTTACAGGGCGCGCTTAAAACAAAGTTGCTTCTTAAAGGACTCCCCTACGTAATACTTCCTTATGTGAACGATAGGGTCAGATTTTCTTTCAAGATAGGTTTGCGAAGTCACCGATTTACCTACGCGCACATAAGCAAAATTTGGGCCCACTATTTCTTTTTATTGCTTTCGATAGCACTTATGCACATATCGGTTTAGAAAAATATTTCGTGGAAACTGATCAAATCTATGAATGAAAGACAAATACGAGTACTTATTAATTAGTAGGACTTACCTAAACCTTTTGCTACGAATTTCTAAAAACAGAGCATTTGAGTTCAGAATTCAGCTTACATCTACGAGTATGTGCACATATGTAGTTATAAAATCATCATCATTTCAGCCGTAGGGTGACCACATAGTCTACCCAATTTCTAATACCTACCTATGACCGACCATCATCGGTTTGATTTAATTAGACCTTGGGCCTTATTGTGTAAGCTCTCTGACGTTCGGCTTCGCTTTTCCTCCCGCTCGTTCTCGTGGCATGAGTAACTAGCGCGACCAGGAGAAAAAGCGAACCTAACTTTAGTTACTATCTATATAAGTATGTATTTAAAATATGTATATGTAGTAGGTATATCAGTCTCTGGCAGCCATATCATTAGCTTTGCTTAGGGGTCAGAGACCGTGTGTAAGCTTACACAATAAGGCCCCTTGTTAGTAAATGTCTTACGCTGTGCTTGCCGGTACGAGATCTTCATTCGAGATCTTTACGAACCTTGTCAATAGTAGGTAGGTAGGTACGACCGTAGACAACCTTCCTGGCGCGCGCGGTTGGGAATACCTCTAGCTTCAGTGCAGGGTGTGTCCCAGTCAGCCAGACATTGGATCTGGGTGTTAGTTGTCTTTGTCTTACTGTAAACCTATACCTACTCTGACTCCCCCAAAACTGGGAACCCTAATTAAGAGTCATAGGTAAGTGTGAATAGTTAAAAAAAACTTGTAGATACCTATGTACCTAATGCTAAGCGATGCGCCCTAAAATACTACCATGTGCAAAACATAGTTTACGATAAAAAGTTGATGGATAGGATAAGAGTGAGGCCGGCCACTTCGCACGTCGGACAAGATATCTCTTTCAAGATTAAAATATAAATAGTGAGGTGTGCTTATGCGTCGTTGGGTACAAAAGAATACAAATAGATAACCCAGTAGGTACGTATCTAGGGAGGTACATTTATTTTGTACAAACGATGTTTATGTTTAGTAGTTAGATGGCATCGCGTGCCGCCAACATCACGGAGCTAACAAGTCTGGGACAGGAGTAAATCGCGCCGCTCCCGAGGGCCCGCTAAAGGAAAGTGTTTCCTGCTGGACTCCACGCGAATCAATTAGGTGATTTGAGGGCTGCCGGCGGCTCGCGTGCACTCACTGAACGCTAATTCATTTCTACAATCTATTGATGCAGTGGTTTAATCCAGGGGCGAATGAACTCATGACTGATCTATCTTGAGGGTACTTAGTAACTACCTATATAGGTACTACCAAACGCTCAAGGTTATTAAACGTAAGTAAATACGTTCTATCAATGGATTAAAATACATTACTATCTATCTAGTAGGTACCTAGAGAAGGCTTGAAAGACCGCAAAGGAATATTTGTGACCTGCTTAGGTACCTGCCGCTGGTCTATAGTGGAAACGGACTCAGTCAGCGAAGCTGTTTTTACAAGGAGAATTGCAAGCTAAGGAAGTATACCTTACCTACATAATGATGTGCGTGTATCCAAGTAGGTAACACTTGTACCTAAGTATGACATGATGTTAAGTAAATCTTGAAACTATTTCCAATCTTACTGTCTCCTTAACTTTGTCTAAGTAATGGAGTCTACACACCAAAAGCGCTCGACTCAAATAGCCGGCCCGATAGAATAATGTCGATCGACATAACTTAATACTAATAAATATAATTACTTATAAGGTATACGCCGAATCAAACTCAAAGACGTCTACGAAGTTAGCTACTTACGAGCTATGCAGATTTGCCCCTTATTGTCGCGCAGTCAACATAACGAATTTGCTACTGCACAATGGCTCGCCTCGTGTTCAAAGACGCCATAAAAACTGATACGGCCTCTAAAAGACGTTTGCGTTAGTTACGTAGGTACGTACAGACGCAGACAAAACACTGGTGATGTCGCCGGTATCGGTAGTGGCACGAATGCTTACCACCGGGATCGGAAATTATCTTCTGATTACGGCCCTGCGCGTGCTTGTACCAAATGTACCTGAATCCATTACATCGCATAATTGAGCCGAATTAATTTACCTTTATGAAGGGTAAATTGTTCTGGTGAATCCCCAATCAATTTACCAAATTGATCGCCGCTTTATGACTGAGGTTCACTCGCCGAAGCCTGGATACATTTTCGATTAGATACATACACGCTTTCTTACCCTTATTATAGGGGGTTTGACTTTTGATATTATTTAGTACGGTTAATTGTTTGATATTGTACACCTACATATATCAATAGGTACCTATACCCAATAGTCTGATAATATTCGAATTTAACTCAGAGCAAATAAAAAAATCAAGATGGAACGTTGTTGAACAGTCAAGTGAAGCCGGTTTTTTATACATGTGTGAGTGCGTCACTGCTGCGCCGCCATAGTTCGACTGACAAGCCAAGGCGTAGTTTCCTTGTACGTTGATGTTTGTGTAATTGTCTGTACACGGCGAGGCTTTGTTTTAGTCGGCCTTACTTGTTTGTTCACAACATTCTCTCTTGATTTTTTTATTTGCTCTGAGGATTTTAATTAAAATATCTTGTTAAGTTCAAGTCAAGTTGCACGTTGTCGGGACCTGTAATTTTAAAGACGATACCTAAACTAGCTTTTTTCCGTTTCTCCCCTGTTGCTCAACTGCTTGGCTCTACTAGTAGAGCGAAGGGAAATTTTACTTTCCTGTGACAACTTTTCACTGTATTCTGTTGTTGGGGCGTAACATTTTGCTAGTAATAAACTCAGAGCAAATAAAAAAATCAAGAGAGAACGTCGTTGAACAGTCAGGTGAGACCGGTTTTTTATACATGTGTAAGTGCATCGTTGTTGCGCCGCCATAGATTGACTGACAAGCTAAGGCGTAGTTTAATTGTACGTGGATGTGTGTGTAATTGTCTGTACACGGCGAGGCGTAGTTTTGGCTTCACTTGTTTGTTCACAACATTCTCTCTTGATTTTTTATTTGCTCTGAGGTGATAAATAAAATAAATAAGTCATGTTGTAGAACATCCCAAATGGTAAAGCAGTTACATACTATGTACTAGATACTTACGCTAAAGAAAAATATAACCAATGATCATAATTATTTATCGCTTAGGTACCTGAGTTGTTTTTAAATATTGTCATGATAGATTTTCCTTTTTGGAAGTTGGTTGAAAAGACATTTCTGTCAGATTATATTGTCTGTCATTATACTCTATAAAATTTAACTTGATCTCTGCAACAGCTGTCAGAAAAATCACGACTGTGAAGTCCTGAATTTCTTAATAGTACAGACCATTGAGGAAGGTGATTCCTTCCTCAAAGGTACAGACAGTACCTGTCAATGTCATACTTTATGGTCATGCCGATTAGTGATGGGCGACGAATGATCGAGACCAGAGTTTTAGATAGTTTTATTTAAAATATCGATAGTTTATACAAACGATATTTTAATTAACTAAATATATAACTTAATTTTGTTGTATATTTTAAAATCATAACATTTTTTACAAGTGTAATTAAATTAAACCCAATTATATGTTACATTAGCATCGATAATAGTGAAAAACGTCGATAAATACTATCGTTACATTATTATGAATATTTAATTAATATCATAACATTATTTATAAGTGTACATACTTGATCTTAAATAATAGTAAGAAAATAAAATCCAATTTCTCACCTTCAACTACTCATTCGATTTCATTACAACATTGTTTGAAAATCGATTTTTTCCACCACTAGCTCAACTCTAAAAATGTCAATCTTCTATGTCAACGTCAGTGTCGCAGAGATCAAGTTAAATTTTAGAGAGTATATTCGTTTCTCAAGGCTCTCATATCGTATACATAAGATCGTCAGCTGATGGCGAGGTCGATGTGTAACGCCCATAATGATAGTATTGGTACCTTTAGGTATATTTGCCTAACTCATAGAATTAGAACTTACTTTAGTTCTAATTCTATGGCCTCTATCGGCCTTTCGAAGA
Source organism: Hypomecis punctinalis (assembly GCA_949316475.1). Lineage (NCBI taxonomy): Eukaryota > Metazoa > Arthropoda > Insecta > Lepidoptera > Geometridae > Hypomecis > Hypomecis punctinalis. The sequence continues at coordinate 7,656,098 of OX438799.1, read as the reverse complement.
AAATAATCAGCTGGTTACAGAGACTCTGGGCATATATGTAGAGCGTTATCTCTGTCACACACGTCCAATGGCGGTTCGTGAGAGAGATGACGTTCTACAAAACCTGAATTAGCCGATTAACTTATTCCAAATGCCGGTAACCATAATTTATTATAAATGATAAACTTCATTTATACATATCTACGTAGTTTATTACGGGATGCATGAAATGTGAAACTTATTTTAGTAAACTGAAACAACAATAGTATATAGATTATTGTATATTACTTCAAATATTCATATAATGCTACAAAGGTATAAAATATCAGTCAGATTATTTATACAATATCGTGTTGTAAAAAATTGCGTTGGAATATTCCAGACTTTCTATGATAAAATTGATTTTATGTACATAGTATTTAAACTTAGAAAAATGAAATAGGTACAATAGGTTCTAACTAATTTAGAAGGCGGCCTTCCGAAATAAAAAATTAGGCAGCTCGTACACAAGGTGACATACATATATCGGTGAATCCGTGTATAGCCACTACCATGCAAGTCTGAGAGCGCTTTTGTTCACGGCAATTTGATTCACCGGACAACGGACCGTTTTTTTCACCGGATTCGCGGTGGTGTATGGTATAATGAACGTGTCATTCACGCACCGAACATCCATCTGGCGAAAAATGTAGGCATTTGTTTATTGACGGTCCGTTGTCCGTTGAAAAAAAGCGACCGTGAACAACTTATGAGACACATGTCAGTTTGTATTTCGAATTTGTTTTATTTTTTCTTTTGGTGTTAATGTATTTCGCTACGAAGCAGTCTCGGTTAATAAGAACGCACTGCGAAGGTGCGGAGTTATTGACTTGCCGAGCATCTGATCATTTGGTTGACCTCGTATACGAACGGCCTTACATCTTGTTTTTAATGTATTTATGTACCACTTTTGTAAATACGACTAGATAGCAGTAACTACGCTTAGCATAACTTTTACAGAATAAAAATTCATAACATACGTACGACGGTAAATACAAGGTTATCCAGAACTAGTGTACTATGCCGAAAGGGGTGATTACCATCAACCTAGAATTCCAGATAGAAACATCAGCTGTTTCATACATTTTGACGATTCCGAGTAGCAATTTGATGATATAGTTATTTACTTATTTCGTTCACCAACATTGTGTACATCAACACATTGTCAAAATATTAAACATAAATAATTATTTTTTGCAAAAAAATAGCATGACCGACTTCACCCGTGTACAGAATCATTACATAGTATAAAACAAAGTCGCTTTCCGCTGTCTGTCCCCCCATGTATGCTTATATCTTTAAAACTACGCACTGCAGTTTGTTTTAATGGATAGAATAATTCAAGAGAAATGTTTATATGTATAATACACCTGTGCGAAGCCGGGGCACATCGCTAGAACGCAAATATTATGCACAGATCGATGTAGCATTTTTCACATTATTGTTGATTTATCAAAAATGGCTGAGTCGATTTCGATAAAATTTAAATGGGACCAATTTCGAAGTATATTCTTTCCAATAAAAAAAATAATTATTGAAATCGGACTACTATAAAAAAAGTTATGCGTGGTTATACATAAAAATATGTATATATACGCGTCGAATTGTATACCTCCTCCGGTGGTTCGTCGGTCAAAAATAGGAGCTAAATGTCACAATAATTACAGGTGAAGACAACATGCATTAATATCGAGCATTGTAAAAAAATTAATAGCACAGTCAAAATTCTAAATTCATGATGGTGTTAAAATAATCACTCTCCTTCGGCTTAGTAAAAGACAAACAGATAACCCTGTATACGGCAATTTTTTTCTTCTAATTCCATTTTCCCTACACTTTGTATTTATGAAGGTTTTTTGATAAAGTTAAGCTAGTTGTAAAGAAGATGATAACAAACACCAATAGATACGTTTATATCCTTTCTTATTTGTAAAAATGTTTAATTATATTTAATTCTGTGAACTGAGGCTGTCAAAATTGAGCCTACTGTACTTTCAAATATAGAATTCAGTAAATTTTATAGACACTTAACATATCGCTTTTGCGTGATAACTACATTTTACAATACCATTCAATATCATGACTACAACATTATTTTTAAAACTTAGAATCAATCCGTTTGCCAGAGTGGGGACAGAGAGTCCAAATTTTTTTTTACATGTGATATAATATTTGATCATCATAATTTTACAGTAAATTGGAGTACTTACTGGTGTTAAGACTTTTTACGACGGGAAGCAATCATCCGTAAATTAAAAAAAAAACAACACCAATGAACGTCATCATCAATTACGATCATTCATTGATCATGACTGATCGTAACTTTTGGACGCCATAAATTAGGTAAGTCAAAAATCATGAAATATATTTTCATGATTTTTGACTAGGTCGCAGCTCTCTGCGGGACGCTTTAGACGCAGTTTTGTCTTTGATATACAGGGTTATTGGTAATCAATTATCATCCTTTTAGGAGCTTATTCTGTACATCAAAACTGACAACGTTTGTTCTGAGACTTTTGTAAAAACTAAAAAACAAAACAGCTGTTCCATACATTTTGTCGAGGATGAACGATATTTTTCTATGGAACAGCATTTTTTGAGATTTGATAAAAGTGGTTAAACAAAAGTTGTTAGTTCGGAAGTACAGAATAAGCCCCTAAAAGGATGCTAATTGATTACCAATAACCCTGTATACTGTATATAAAGTACAGTGAGTTTTAAAGGTATAACACTCTAATAACTTTTACAATGGGACCAACCCTGAAATCAAGAAAAAGTCAATCGTTCCATATATTTTACCAAGATTGAATAACACATTTTAACACCGCTGGCTTTTCGATAAAGGAAAACATCGTGAGGCAACCTGCATATGTCAGTAGAAGAAATTCGATGGTGTATGTGAATCCACCAACCCGCACTGGGCCAGCGTGGTGGATATGGCCCAAACACCCTTCATGGGTAGGCCTACGTCCTGCAGTGGATTATTAAAAAAAGGCTGATACAGTACAGTACAAATAACACATTTGTATGGGACAAATATTTTTATCGCAATTTCAGGGTTGGCCCCATAGTAATTCATAATGATGTCTGAATGATGTCCGAAAGGACTATCACTACACACTTTTTAAATAGCCCTGCACATATTTTTGATAGACCTTACACTCTGCTAAATAACTCCTTATATTAGTTGCATTCAATATACGGCGAAATACAGGTTTATTTCTAATCAATTAGCATCCTTCTAGGGGCTTATTCTGTACATCAAAACTAACAACTTTTGTTCTACGCCTTTCGTCAAAACTAAAAATAAAAATCAGCTATTCCATACATTTTGTCGCGTGTGAACTAAATTTTTCTATGGAACAACAACATTTTTTTTTTAGTTTTCACGAAAGTCGTAGAATAAAAGTTGTTAGTTTTGATGTACTGAATAAGCCCCTAGAAGGATGCTAATTGATTAGAAATAACCCTGTATAATACAGGCCAAGTCATACAAGTCAATATCCAATCTTGACTGAAGCTCACATAAAGCAGCGCGTTAATTATTATTAGGTTTCGCGGAGCTTGGTGCTGACTTCACATCCGTCAACATGTATGATTCGGCCTATACTAATTTTATTATTATTACTAGCTTATGCCCGCGGCTTCGCCTGCTTGATATTTTGATTTTTGTGCTATCCCATAGAAATATTTTATTTAATCAAGATAAAAAGTAGCCTTTAAGTCACTTTCCATCTTTCAAACTAAGTCAATCCGTTTGTCTACTGCAAAAAATAAGAATAACCCACCATCCCACCAACCAACCAATAAACCAACAAACACACGGATTTATAATATTAGTAAGGAGAACATTGAACAGCAACCTATCATCAAAATATCTGCATTTTTTAACAGCAACACCCTTTAATGGCCGTAAGTACACGAGATGTTGACAAATTATACTTTACTAGCGACCCGCCCCGGCTTCGCACAGGTGTATAATACATATAAACCTTCCTCTTGAATCATTCTATCCATTAAAAAAAACGCATCAAAATCCGTTGCATAGTTTTAAAGATATAAGCATACATAGGGACGGACAAACAGGGAAGCGACTTTGTTTTATACTTTGTAGTGATAGTGATGTAAAATTTTGCTCACGATGTCAAGCTCACGCTCGATCACCTAGCTCTGCCCCACTCTGTGATTTAATAATATCAAATATACAAATATGTCGTAACAATAGATCACGATTAATATAGAAATTCAATAAATATCAATATATTTCTCACTATACACAAATTGACGATTACTTTCCTGATTTCGTCCGAACTTTCGCAACGCAAATATCACTTAAATATTTCATTATGCTTCGGTACTTCTATTTGGATATTTTACCAAACTAATGAGTATAGGCCGCGCCGCACAAGTTGGCGGATGTGAAGTTAGCTAGAAGCTGCGCCATAGCCAATCAACGTGCAGCTCTACGTGAGCTTCAGTAAGGATTGGATATTGTGCAGCTAGTAGCTAACTTAACATCCGCCAACTTGTGCGGCGCGACCTATACTAATAATAGACATGATGATTAAAAAAAAATAATTAGACCGTCAGATAGTGGCGCCACCAACGCTATAAGTTGGAGTAATATAGGCACTTCAAAGATTTGAAGCTTGCGTGGGAGGCGGGCTGGCTCAGTTGGTTAGAGCGTCGGGCTGGTGATCCGAAGGGGCAGGTTCAAACCCTGCGTTTGCTTCAGATTTTTGAAATGCTTATCACAAAGATAACTCTCCGTCAGATAGACTATCAAAAATATTAGACATTTATTTTTCCTTTTGTCAATTAAACAAACATTGACGAAGATACAGCCCGTCAAAGTGCCGCGTGACGTCACAAGTGCCATACAAATGTATATACTTCTGTGAGAGAAGTGACGTCACGAACCCCACTCCCAAACTTTGACAATGTTTATCTTTGTCATTTGTTGTCTGATTGATAAAAGAAAAAATACGTGTCTAATATGTTTTGATAATCTAATTCACGGATTAATTATAATAATGATTTTTATACCCAGTCATCGTGCTTATTATTAGTAACTATTTTAACACGTTTTTAATATTGATAAGTTCTATATTTCGTGGCCTTTATAAAGTGGACATTTACTTGTGAGGTAACATTAAAAGTTTCGATATAGAACAGCTCAATATTTGCAATACTTTTAGAGCAGATTATTTTATTTCCAATAGCCTGATTAGTTAAGCCGGAATCATACTATCGGACGCGGCTGACGGACGCGACTGACAACCGCGACTTAGCAGTGTGCACGTTTTAAAACAAAACGTCCGAAGGCTCAAGGTCAGCCCAAGGTGACGTCCGCAACTGATGTCCGATAGTGTGCACGGCTCAGTGTACATTCATTATCTAGATACCTATAAGTCGCGTCCGTCAGTCGCGTCCGATAGTATGTTTCCAGCTTTATGAATTAGTTGAAACAAATAAAAAAATATTTAAAACTAACGACATATAAAGCCTATCACCAAGAACGTTTAGTAAATTTTCAAGGTAATAAAATGATTTTAATTGTATAGTGCATCCCACACTAGGTTTATCTTAAAGAGTTATTTTTGTGATAAACATTTCAAAAATTCGTCGCGAATGCAGGACTCGAACCTGCGTCTTCGGATCACTAGCCCGACACTCTCTCAACTGAGCTAATTCACAGTCCTAATTTTCAAGGCGCTAAGGTAAATTTATTACTTTATTAGTTACCAATAAATTACAATCCATTTTTAGTAAACAAGGTAAAAAGTCATATTTATGTTATTTAAAATAATTAATTATATTGGCACCTTGAAAGCGAACCTTCATCATGGCGGATGAAGTTTTAAACAGTAAAAGTTAATTTAGTAATTCTGTAGAAGAAGGCCTTTCGTCAAAAAAATTAATTCAAGGAGAAATATCCTATCAGTTTTTCGATCTAATTTTCTATTATGAGCTAATATTGGTACTGATACACTTGCGTAAGTTATGTAATCGGACAAACTAATAAACTTAGGACCGCATTTATAATTTAATTAGTTTTTTTGTAGTTAATTTCTAAATATTACTTGAAAAGCGCGCGCAACAAAGTCTACTTGCTCAATTCTACACCGGACCTCAAGATACAGGCTTACCGAGTTTGAGGCCCCCTGGCAATTGTAACTAATGTATATTTGTTGATTTTAAACTTTCGCGATTTGAACACATTATTATTATATACTACGGGACTAATCGCGCACTAAAATTACGAGATAAATAAATACCTCATCATCCCGACGTTTCGGCCGAGTTGCATCGACCGTGGTCACGGGGAAACGTCGGGATGATAAGTTATTTATTTATCTCGTAATTTTAGTGCGCGATTACTCCCGTAGTATATAATAATAATAATGTATATTTGTTGTGGTAATAAATTAATTTGTATTTGTTTTTTGTAGTTACGAACACAAACATTAAGCCTCATTATGAAGGCGCCATCGTAAATTTAATAGCAACGTTAAAAGTGTTCTCTCTATCGAATGCCTAAAGTGAAAAAGAGAAATATGGTAATTAGCTAATTATAATTACGATGGCGCCTTCATAATTAGGCCTATGACTATTACAGCAAAAATAAATGATACATCACAAGTAAATGTCTTAAAATTGCTTAACAGCCGATTCCTGTTTAAGATTACATACTTATATCGTATTTAAATAATAATTACTATATCCCAATTGTTAAAGCTTAAACGTTAATGCCATTTAGTATATAGGCCGCGCCACACAAGTTGGCGGATGTCAAGTTAGCTACAAGCTGCATAATATCTAATCCGGCCCCCCTACCGCCTAAGCAATAGCAATCGTAATAGCAATCGTTTATGACTTCATTTTAGTCATTTGGCACCGCCTATGTGACGTTAGCCATCAAAGTTGTTCATTCAACGATTGCTTTCGCCATCCGCGCAAAGCAATTGATGGCTAACGTCACATAGGCGGTGCCAAATGACTAAAATGAAGTCATAAACGATTGCTATTACGATTGCTATTGCTTAGGCGGTAGAGGGGCTGATTGAAGGATATTGCGCAGCTTGTAGTTAACTTCACATCCGCCAATTTGTGTGGCGCGACCTATTCAATGTCTGTTATTTTATAAATATATGATAATTCTTATACAGCTTTTAATAGGTATATATAGTATAAGCTAGATCACATTTCAAGCATTTTTCTTATTTTCTAATCAAATTAAATATTTCTACAAAAAGCATACGTTTCTTGTAAACAATTAAAACGTAATAAAACAATGGCTTACAGACTAATGAGATTGATTAATAATATTATAATAACAGCATACCATGGAAATTGCAACATCGATTTTTGTTCAGTTAAAAAACTCAAAATGGCGTAGCTTTGGCAAAAAATCGAAACACGAAAGAAAACTTTTTATGGCAGATTATAAATTAATCAAAGGTCATTTCTGTGGCCAATTCAATATAGTAAATTAATCATTATTATATAATGTCACAACTTGGTCTGACCAAGATTGCTTGGCTAAAATAAAATTTGAAATACAAATAATACAACATTTATACAATCATTGTATATAAATCCCTGGCCTGCATATTCTGAAGTCATTCTAAAGTCAGCGTTTTCTATCTTATGTATGAATATACAAAGTAGGTTACGAATATGGGATTCGAGTATCTAATTGAGATTCCAGAACATTGGGGCCATATTAGAATATTTATCCACAGTATCGTAAATGATATCATCTTGATCAATTAACAAAAATATATAATTAGCAAATATAGTTGCAAAAAAGCTGCTGAAGATGTCAGATTGTCATTAGTTAGTTCAAGGCAGATCTATAAAAATAGAACGTTTGTAGCGTTCCTATTATACCTACTTCAGGAAAAATTGAATTTAACTTTGCACTAAATTTCCGATCCAATTTCTTTTTTTTATAAGGTAAGGATCATATACTCATAAAACTCTGACGGATCCAGGTGGAGATTCAAGCGCCATCTTGAATAAACGTTTTTGGTCGATATCTCCGAAACTATGCATTTTAGGGTTAAAATCACGGAGACCATTATTGTAGAGAATAAAATTTAGCATCAATCGTTTCCAGTAAACTCTTTTGTAAAATTTACCGTTTACGATTTATGGCCCATTTAATGAACCGTTGTTTCTATAAATAAATCGTAAACGGTAAATTTTACAAAAAAAAATACTGATAAAATCAAAAAAAGAAACAAAAGATGCAAAATTTCATTCTTTACAATAATGGTCTGTATAACTTTTGCCTTAGTGTGCATAGTTTCCGAGATATCGGCTAAAAACGTTTTTTCAAGATGGCGCTTAAAACTCCACCTGGATCTGTCAGCATTTTGTGATTTTATGCTCAGTAAATGATCCTAAACCTTATTGAAAGAAATTGGATCGAAAATTTAGTGCAAAGTTCACCAAAAAAAAATGTATATTTTTCCTGAGGTATTAGTCATTTATATTAATAGTACCAAACAGATTAGCAAGAAACTTCGGTAACGTTACTTGACGACATTATTAAATCAGCCGGATCGCGCCACATCAAAACCATTTCCGATCGGTCTCATTGGACATTTACAGCATTATCCAAAACTGGTGTACTAGAAAGGAGGTGATTCAGATCATCATTATGAACAACTTTTTGGGTTGATCTCACCAACCCGGAATCCGTGAAAAAATCAGCTGTTTCATAAATTTTGACGACTCCAAAATCCAAAAAAAAATTCTAAGACTGAATTTTCTATGGAACATCTGATTCCTTTTCGAATTCCGGGTCGGCTCCATAGTAAAAGTTGTTCATTATGTTGGTCTTAATCAGCCCTTTACGGCATTAGTACAGGGCAAACAGATAACACTGTACATGGATGGAAGGCTTATATAGTGGTGGAGCTCATGCAGCATTATGATGATCTTTAGCTATTCAGAATCAGATCAAAGGTGAATCATTGGAAGCCCAAGTTACGCATGTAATAACTTGCAGGAAGTTCTTGCTAGCCCATTCAGCACTAGTACGTTGTAGTAAGTTGGGCTATACTAAACTGCGATTTGTAAGGCGTCGACAGCATCCATGAGGCAGGGCACGTCTTCCACCTTCATCCCTCGTTTCCGAAGGTCGTTCAGTTCTTCCACCAGCTTCGACTTGTCTCTGCCGAGCGTTTCCCTGAAAATGTGCAAATAACTGCATTAACGTCACAGTTTCCTCACAAATTGTATAGAATAAGTTTGAATGAATGCTTAAAGTTAATTCGTGATCTTCATTTTTGCTATCGCGTACGCAGATAGACGGGCAAGTACATACAACAGGACTCTAAAATATGTAAATATGTGGCTTCTATAGTCCGTACAGATTTATAAATCTAAAAGTATTTGTTGGATTGTTTATTAAGCCATGTATTCACTAAGCTACAATTGTTGTTTATAAATTCAATCAGAAACAAAATCTACATGTTTCCGAAACAAAAAATAATGTTTCAGAGACAGTTATTTTGTTTCTGTAAACACTACCGTGTGGAACACGGAAACAAATCAGTTCCTAAAAACATTTATGTGATGTTTCAAAAACTGTGTATCCAAAACATTGTTGGTCAGTGAATACATGGCTTTACACAGAACAACAAATCTGCTTGATTTTTGTATGAATTAAAGGTGGACTGGCAAGAGCTACTTTTTATCGCGGATATATTAAAATAAATAAATATTTTTGGGACATCTTACACACGGCCTCTGACCCCAAACTAAGCAAAGCTTGTGATATGGCTGATATACTACATATACTTATTTTTAAATACATACTTATATAGATAGTAACTAAATAACACCCAGACACAGAGCAAACACTTATGTTCATCACATAAATATTTGCCCAGGGTGGGGTTCGAACCCACGCCTCTTTGATCCAGAAGTTAGGGTCACTATCCACTGAGCCACCGAGGCAGGCAGTATTATTTATTACTAGTTTTTATCCGCGGCTTCGCCCGCATGATATTTTGATTTTTCAATATCATTATAATTTATAGCCTATGTGTTATTCTGATATATAAGCTATATTATTGCAAAGTTTCATCTCAATCCGTTCAGTAGATTTTGCTTGAAAGAGTAACAAACATCCATACATCCATCCATCCATCTATCCATCCATCCTCACAAACTTTCGCTTTTATAATATTAGTAGGATAACGCGGTCAAACCGCGAGTACAACTTAGTATGTAGTTCATACAGTATATTTTGAAATGATATCAATAGAAGTGTACTGCCGCGTATAGTCCAAATCATATAACTTGGCTGCTGTGATATTAGCTACAGGCCGCGGATAACCCAATCCGAACTGAAGCTCACACAACAACTGCGCGATAATTGAGTTATACCACAGCCGCCAAGTTGTATAATTCGGACTATACAGTAACTTCTCGATGTGACTGGCGCTTAGCGTTACTTTGAAAGTAATAAGGTATCAATATCACTAACAATATCACTGTAGTAAATACGAGTAGCAAACAAAGATCGCGAGGACAATGAAATCTCCAGTCACAACTATATTTATCTTAGCCGTGAACGGGGCTTCCGCAAATGTCGCAAATCCATGTCATCACGACAAACATGTTTACAAAACGAGAATGAATCATGGATGAAATAATTTATGCAGCAGCTACGTCATCGGCAGACAAGCTGCCATTCAACGATGTATACCTAATATAAACTTCTATGCAACAAAGAACAAAATTGGAATAGTTTGCGCGATAAATTCTTTATTATTATATACTACGGGACTAATCGCGCACTAAAATTACGAGATAAATAAATACCTCCTCATCCCGACGTTTCGGCCGAGTTGCATCGACCGTGGTCACGGGTAGACATTTAGTGCGCGATTAGTCCCGTAGTATATAAAAATAATGTGTTCAAATCGCGAAAGTTTAAAAACGATAAATTCTTGTTGATCATTCAAAAATCCACCGATCGCGATCATCAAATCAACCGATTTCGATAAAATTTAAATGGGAACTCTGAATTATCTAAAGAAAAAAGAAGAGTCATAAAAATCGGATCATAATTTTTTGGAGAATTAATTGCGTAACATAAAAGAAAACACACAGTTGAATGAGGACCTCATTTTTGAAGTTCGTTGATAAATTCCTCATTAAGTTATCTGTTTTTTGAGTTATGTAGGTATTTTCAAATCCTGCTAATATGCACGTACACAGCTTATCGGTCGTATTTATAGCACTAATCACATGTTCACAAGGCGCAAGGTCATGACTCTAATGAGTCGCTAAGGGGACCGAAAATTATGGGCAATTTTGTGTTAAGCATTTAATACTTAGGTATCAGATTGGCAGAAACCTATTACATTTTAACAAAATCGATGGAAGTGCTACGCATTGCACGATTGCACGATATGCATTTTGTGTTTAGTACTTAAGATATGCTTATTTGAAGAGCACACTGAGCCACATACAGATACCAACTTATTTTTAGTTTACCGTTTCAAGTGTTCTGTCACCCAAGAACTCGAATCGACTGATTGTTTGACTGGTTCAATTTGTAGCAAAATACAAGGTGTTGGGTACAATATGCATGGGTTTTTAGATGTTGGTATGCTCATCATTTTGACACATTGTATGCTAGTTGGGACCAATCCTGAAATCAGCTATTCGATACAAAAATTTCATCGATTCTTATATTTTTGCGAATGCTATGTAAAAGTTGTTCATAATGAAGATTGAGCAGTTTAGGCGGGTACGCGGAAAAATCATGTTGCCGAGTTGTATTATTTTGTTAAACTTGTGTTTTATCAGTGATGAACTAGTGAAAAGTTGTGGTATTTCGTTTATTATGAGCTGATTTACGTGCTCATAGTGTAGGCACGTGATATAATGTGACGTATCATCGGTATCATGTTGTTCCACTGCTTTATTGAGGTATGACTGGACTTTACCGCGACTTTATTGGACTATGACGTGACTACGACAGACTATTTCGATAAAACATTATTAAAAAAAATTAAAACTTAATACTTGACACTGGCAAATGCATAACAATGCGACGCCAAAACATAAAAAAAGAAGAATGAAGATTGAGAAGTATAATTATGTATACATCTCAAAGTACCTGAATTTTGTATATCAACAGTCTGTGTGTTTGAAATTATATCTTATAAGTTGCAACACTTGTAACGCTCTAACTCTAACGCCAATGTAATGCTCAGTTCTCTTCCTTCATTGGTAAACTGAGCGCCACACAAATCGACAGATGAAATGTTAGCCGCAGATGACACTGCACCGTGATTGGCTAATTATTGCGCATATGTACACAATTCAGACGCTGCATGTGGTAGTGCCTAGGGAGCGCGCGGGAGGCATGAGGTTGGCGGGCGGGTGTGCCCCGGCGTCTCATTTCTCTCGCTCTCGCGAATGCCTATATTTCGGCTTTTGCGCAGAGCTCTGCGCATAACTTCCCATCCGTCGATTTGTGTGGCGCTCATTATACAATGCTCGAGTCTGTATCATTTACATTACATTACAGGTGCATGCTCTCGTTCAGACAATACCTCTTGTGATTATTCAGTGATCTTAAAATTTGAAACGTCGTGAAACACACACAAACTTGAAAATCATGACATCAGTCGCATGCTACATATATGAAATTCTAAAATATGTTAGACTCAATATTGACAAGTACACTATTAAAGTTGTTAAGGATAGAAAAACTGGCCAGAATAGGACACTTCTACAACATATGGATTTCAAACTGTCAATGGCCAAGCGATTACCTATCCTCATGGGTAGTATCTTGTTTAACAAGTTGCCGGAGTGTGTTAAAACCACCATTAGTGATGCAGTGTTTTTAAATAAACTGAAAACGCTTCTATTGGAGAGAACTTTGTACAGCATAAAGGAATATCTATCTTATGACTATAGTGGCCTCAATACCTGATTAATTACCATTTGACGAGTAAGATTTTTATGACATTTAACATATTACAATATTTTGACATTTTTTATTATTTTCTTAGAATTTGACATTATTTAGATTTTTTATACACTTTATTGCCCCTTTACAGCATTATTAAATAATTTTGTACTTGCATTAAATGACGAGACCTATTGTTGGCGGTACTATGTATTATTATACAGATTTTGTATTTTATTTATAGTATTAAGCTCGATACGTCAATAAAAGTTTCTGATTCTGATTCACATTACAGAATTGCTTTAGTGAAGTCATGAACGCAATAAATCATGTAATAGGAGTATTGTGTCACACTACATAATAATCATTATGTGGTAATACTTATTATGACCGTAAAATTACATCAATACGTTAATTTTCCCTGTTCATGTATAAACTGGTGTCGTAGGATGGAAGTATGACGAAATTATTCTGTGAAGTACCTACTTACTAAAGTCACATGACTAACTTTGCCGTTAGGTTATTCAAAACGAAAGAACAAAGAACGATGTAGGTACCTAGTAGAGAGTCACGAATCACTGAGTATGCTACAATTACATTTATTGTGACATTATCTGGTTATTAGTATCGTAATAGTAATTGTCATCTCGACGTCTTGGTGTAACTGTTTAATCAGTAATTTTGATTTTGTTTAGAACATAACATAAACATAATTATGTTAGCCATGTAACCTATCCAACAATGGCAATATATTCACTGGTGCGTGATATGCACACCTGTAACATTCTTATCCGAATCAATGATCCGAGTTTTATTGCACTTTGTTGTAGTCAACGACAAAATACAATGCTGAATGGCATTGGCGTAGCTAGAATTTTTTCTCAAGCGCCACCTAGCTTTACGGGGCAACTGGCCACTTTACTGCCCACTCCAGAAAAATATAATGTATTGGCTTTCAAGTTTTCTGGGGTGAGTGGGCAAAGAAGTTACTAGAGGAGGCACTGTCCACCCGTGTCCCCTTATAGCTAACCTTAGAATTACAATGCTAGTTAAATGTTGCACCAAATTTAGTTGAAAGATGATTGACATTTAGAGATGCAGGCGGGCAGCGGAAGCGCTTAGAGCAGTAGCAGTTTGCTCTCGTACTGGAAGACCGCTGGGTGCATGGGCCCGCGCGTCTGTATACACCTGAACATTGGCTTACCATATAGAGGTGCATAGAGGCATGTAGAGCAGCAGCAGTTTTCTCTAGTACTGGAAGACCTCTGGGTGCATGGGTAACCACGCGACTTGTCTGTGTACACCTGAACCTTGCCTCACCATACAGAGATGCAGGCGTGCAGTAAAGGCACGTAGAGCAGCAGTCATTTGCTGACGTACTGGTGCACCCCTGGGCGCTTGGGCCACTACGCGACCCGTCTGTGTACACCTGAACCTTGTCTCACCATATAAAGATGCAGACGTGCAGTAGAGGCACGTAAAGCTGCAGCCGTTTGCTGTTGAACTGGAAGACCGCTGTGTGCATGGGCCACCACGCGACCTGTATGTATACACCTGAACCTTGCCTCACCATATAGAGATGCAGGCGTGCAGCAGCGGCACGTAGAGCAGTAGCATGTTGTCGTCGGAGACGGCCTCGTACCGGCGGAGCGCGAGCTGCGCCCAGCGCTCCACGGGCCCGGCCAGCGCGCCCGAGCTGGCGCCAGCGCACGCCACCACGCGGCACAGCGAGCTCAGCACCACGCGCGACCTGTCCGTGTACACCTGCAATATACAACACAATAGGCACAATTATGAAGGCTCCATCGTAATTTTAATAGCTAATTAGACTATTTCTGTTTCTTTTTCACTTTAGGCGTTAGATAGAGAGAACACTATTACGTTGCTATTAAATTTACGATGACTCTTTCATAATTGGGCCTAATACACATTTTACTTTTGACGTGGAAATGTTTTCAAAATTGCTTTCTGACCTCAGACAAGTCAAATAAATTATAACAAAATCGAGGGATATACCTAGTTTGGTGTTGTAGCTTCATAACAATCATCTTAATAAATTTAATAGCTAAAGGATCAAAAAATTCGTTGTTCCAAGTGAGGACTACGACATATACCTTGCAAATGCACGGGTAGCTCGGCAAAGGGAGAAAACCATTTTATCCACTTTTAATGAATGTCAGTTGTCATTGTCAATCCATACTTTATTTCCTCTTCGAGGGGATATATTGGTGGAACAACAATTTGTTCCTTTGCCATGCTACCTGTGCTGGGGTGGAGGGGAAAGAGCCGCCATTTTATGGTCATTTGGCTTACGTAAACGTATTCATTTACAACACACTGTCGAGTCCATAACACCACCACACCCCAATCACCAGTTTTTATTGGATTAAACACCCACTTTATTGGTTTATACATTAAAATTTCATTAAAAAATAATGTACTTTTCATATCAATACATTGATATCACAGCATAATTAAAATAATTTTTTTCTGTCAGTTAAATAATTATTTTGGCTATGCAGACAATCCTCATTCATTTTAGCAAAATATTGATTCAAATTTTAACTAATAACCAAATAATACTGCCGAAGTTAGATTAACATAATTATAAATATCTTTACAGCAACACTATTGTTTGCAGGATACAATAGGTAACTATATTTTTTTACCCTACATTGTGAAATGTTTATCCCTGCAATAATTAGCTAATTTCATAATAATGTTTTAGCAAAACAAATGTATTCCACATACCTTATTCAATAATTTAAAGCTAGTCTCTAGTAGAGACAAAGCCGCATCATACATATTCTCACTGATAAGTCGTTTGGCTTCCTGTAGCTCTACATTTTGAAAGAACTCTATAGCTGCGGGGGTGTCCCTGAGCCTTGATTCACTGGCTACCAATGTTAGCAGTGACTCAAACGCTGAACATCTGTTTGAGATTACGCTTGGTTCAAAATTATGCATTACTATCTGAAAATAAAACAAAGACAATAGTTATGGGAGAACTAGAAGAAATAACATGGAATATTCACTCGAAAAAAAGTTAAACTAGCTATACAGAGTAAATTCTTTACTCTGTATAGCGTTAAAGAGTTGAAGCTCAATGAACCAATTAATTTCTTTCATTATAGAAATCTTAATAATTAACTCTATATTTTTATAAAGAATGAAAAAAAATATGATGCTTAAATTATATAAACCAACTTCATGTTATATAGAAAGCTGATTTATTTTCCCAAATTCTGGTTTGGTCCCACAGTAAATAGTATGTGCATAAATGACCTCTATATCCAATAATGTATATAGAGAATTTACACTGTAGTAGTAAAAACACTTTATAACTACTACAGTATAACAAGCACTATAGATAACTCTATATTATACACATCAGAGAGTAAATATTGACAATGGGTAAAAGAGTAAAGAGACCATAGGCATGCCTTATCATTGTTCAAAGGTGATGTCCACAAGTGGTATATTATTCAGAGAAAAATCTAACCAAGATGATATATACATCATTTGAAAGCTTGTTTTATGGGCTTCTGAAAAATATTTAATTTAGATTTTTTTATCCCTGCATTTTTTTTTAAAGTGAAAAATATATTATTTGAAAAAAAATAATGCAGCTTTTTATTTTTTCTAGTTTAACAATAATAAAGTGCTTCTAGCGTTATTTTACTTGCATTCAAAGCTGATTCTTCCACATTTACCTCTTAATTTGCTAAAATTGAAAATTATAACCTACCAGTGTGACCAGTTAGTAGGTACAATGTGACAAAAAATCACTTAAAGAGTGTGTCTAATTGGTAAAAATGCTTTTATTTAACAATTTGGAGGTTACTTAATCAGAGTTCCTAGAGATAAACTACCTATTGAGCCAAATATATTTATTTATCCTAATAAAATCAAAATTAATTTAAAAAAAAATGCAGGGCTCTTTTTTGTTTTCAATTGATGTAATAGACTCAGAAAAATATGAACTTTCTCGAAATGTAACGAGTCTTGTGGTTAGATTTTTTGATTATTATTATACCAGCCTCCATACATTTTGTGAACATGTCCTTTGTACAAGTCAGTAAAGAGTTAATTTACTAACTATTAATAAATTAGGATTACAAAAAGAAAGATCTAAAGACTTTAGTTTTGAAAATAATGAGAGATCATTTATAGATGGTCCCCTAGTAATATAAATCTAAGTGCTGTCCATCCACTCAGCCTAAAATACAGAAGCAATTAACAAGGTGACTCTTTTAATTGGAATGCAACAACATATTTATTTAGTTATAAATTCATGTGAGGGAAGATAATAGATATCTATTATAACACATTATGAAAGCCAAATCATACAACTTGGAGGTTATGATGTTAGCTACAATATGGGGATAGCCCACTTCTGACTCGCTCACTTAACAGCTGTGTGAGGATTGGGTTATCCGCAGCTCGTTGCTGACATCATAGATACTAAGTTGTATGATTCAACCTATACTTATGTGGTTTATTTAGCTATCTGATAATTAATCTCTTAGGGGCATGGTAGGATGCGCTTACAGATTTGCAGTTAAAATCAAATGCACAACTATAAGTAAGTTCGTATAGGCCGGGTGGCTAGCCCTGGTGTCAGAGTTTTGAAGCCGCCTGAAAGCCTCTGACATGGCTAAGCGGTTAAAACAACCGGGACCTACAATGCACAACTATTAAGAGGTTGAATATATGACATCAGGAACTAAGATTTACATTTAATTAAGTACGTATATATTAGGTTTTTAAAATTGCTGTAGTTGATGCTGTATCAATACAACAAATACAATTTTATTGCATGAAACTGGTACATAGGTGTTATAAATATTATTCTAGTATCACAGTTTTACCCTCTTCAGGCGTGCAATATTTAAGTTCACATTAATACATGTATAATGAAATAAAGTTTCTAGTAGAAATTCTTAACTAAACTAAAGTAAACTAGGGCGGGTAAAACTGTGATACTAGAATAATATTTATAACACCTATGTACCAGTTTTATGCAGTAAACAATTTCTGATTCTGTGCAAGCTTCAATTCCCACTAGATTGTTGGAAAATGCTGGCTTGCTAAGTCCTAGACATAATTTTATCACAATGAGTCCAAAATTATCTAGCATTGGCTATCTAATGCACAGTGCAAACAAACTGAACTGGCCATGAGTCAAGCTAGTGAAGCATTAACTCTCAACATGGCTGAATTTCATGTGATTGTGGACAAGAACAAACAAAATTATACTGGTATGGCAATACCACCATCATAAGCTGATTGCCCATCTAATTAGATGTGCCCTATATAAACTTATACCGCCTTACCACATAAGATTAAAACACACTTTAAGCACAGTTTAACCGTGCAATCTGTACTGGTAAACATTGTTTATGCACACTTTAAAACTTATGTAGTAAGACGGCTTAAATCTATTTGTTTGTTGCATCAGAATCTGAGCAGACAGATCATTATAAGAAAAAAATGCCAAATTAAGTGCATGCTGTCAAGTTTCATAGAAATTCATACATTATTACTCTGTAACGAACTTCACAGTAAGCAAAGGTTTTTTTGGGTAGGTACATGAACCTACGTAATAGTAATTTAGTAATCTATTAGGTATGTAGTTTCAATACAATTTAATACGTAGTTTCCATACAATTTTTCCAAGTTTTGTGGAATCCTGCTCCCGGTAACAGGTAGGTACTTAATAGAAGCCAAAAAATGGGTGTGAAATATAAGAAACTATTCACACAACACAGTTCAACAATAAAAAATACTCACCTTTCTTGGAAATGAAATGTTGTTCAGCAAAGCCGGATAATCTTTTTTTAGACCATTATATAGTTCCAAAAAGTGGGTGTATCGTCTCTCAACATTGACTGGATCGGGGTCAATTTTTGATACATCTACCCGTACGTGCACCATATAAGCCACAAACTTTTTCTCTTTTCCTTCATCTACAATACGTGAAGAAACTATTTCAAATTTCAACATTTTAATGTTTATATTATAATTATTGTAAAAAGAATCTTCCTTTTCTTTTCCTTTGTTTGTAACCTTTCCTTTGATATTACGGTTACGAAATTACGAATAACAAGATTTGTTGTCAATAACTTAGAACTGTCAAAATAGGGTTACCATCTAAGATCATTACCCCATTACATACATATTAATTGAATAATAATTTTTACACGTTATTATTTTCGAGAGCATCTTGTTCACGCAAAACCGTCTTTGGACAATGCAATGTCTTTGTCATAATTTCTCGTCTATGTCGATAGTTTTGACAAAATAAATATTTTCCCATTTCACTTTTATCTTAAGGCTCCTTTACACACAGGCGATACGAGCGGTATAGCAGACGGGCGGGCATCTGTATTGTACTGGTTATATATGAAGGGCTCACACAGGTCCGGTCGCGGTACTGCCGTACCGCCGTACCGCCCTTTACCGCTCGTACCGCTCTACCGCTCGTACCGCCTGTGTTTGATGGAGCCTTTACTCGTATCTTATTAGCATTCCGTATACAGGGTTATATCTGCCCCCCTATATGAGCTTCGCTATTCCGAGCTACGACAGCGGCCCCGGTAACGGCAGAGCAGGGGTTGCAAAGAATCGCTGGAAGATGCACGGCTGTCACCCCCAAGTATTTTAACGACTTATGGCACTGAAACGTGGTCTCTAACTATGGGCCTTATTAATAAGCTCCAAGTAGCACAACGGAGTAGTAGTAGAGTAGTTGCACAAGTAGTTCACCCCCAATGTAAATGCAAACCGTAGCTCTTTTTTCGTAAACAAACACTCTTCCGAAAACAATGTTTTCACCTACATCGACACTAATTACGTTTCGATAATGGTACGGATGCATTCCCGCCGAATTGAATGTGTATTCACGAGCACTGAACTTAACTGATACGGTTGAACTGATTACTGACACCGGTGAGTATAATTTTCTTTGCACCGGTACACCACCGGTCTCTGACCCGCCCCCCTACCGCCTAAGCAATAGCAATCGTAATAGCAATCGTTTTTGACTTCATTTTGCTGCTTAGAGCGCTGTTAGCAGCAAACTGACGTAATTTTTCATAACGTGTCACAGCGAGTAAAGACGCGTGAGGCCCGGATGGGTGCAACTGACGAATCTGTTCAGTATCGAAAATAGATACCGCTGTTAAAATTAAGTTAATTTATAGGAAATAGTCGTGTATAAACATGAAATTTTCGTTTCAATAATTTTGTCGATTCCGAGTTGCAATTTTCGAACAACTGATTTTGTTTTCTCGAATTTTAAGTTGACCTCATAGTAAATGTTATTCGTATTGATAATCTTAATCACCTCCTCTCGGTTTAGTACAGGGTAAGTAGATAACCCTGTATCATCCATTAGCCATAGGACATCCACTGCTGAACATGGGTCTTCCCTATATTTTCCCCTAATTTGTGTAATTTTTCCACTATTTGGTAGCCTTCTCACAAAA
The DNA here is from genome assembly GCA_949316475.1 of Hypomecis punctinalis. Taxonomy (NCBI): domain Eukaryota; kingdom Metazoa; phylum Arthropoda; class Insecta; order Lepidoptera; family Geometridae; genus Hypomecis; species Hypomecis punctinalis. The sequence goes on along the minus strand of OX438799.1, from coordinate 7,635,641 downwards.
AAGATTATGACTTGACAGTGACATCTCTCAGCAACAAAAAAGAAGTTTCAAGCACATTTGCTAATGTTTATTTTAGTGTTGTGTTTGTTTGTTTTTCCTATGGTAAGATAATGCGAATATTGCTCTATTCTATTAGGTACTTACCATGGATTTATCATATAAACAGGATTGAGTACTGGCAAAGAAAAACGTGCCGACAAGGATACCACATCAGATGATTGTGTCTCTTTTCCAAGTAGGATGACCAAAACATCTCGATCATCTTGGGATATAATTTTTCTTTGGAATGTTACTGCACGCAGGAATCGCAGTTATCTTACCCCTAACTCGTCGTCCTTCGTCATCGTCGTCGCTTTAGCAATAAGACGCCTACTGCTGGGCATAGGCCTTCCTTGAAGATCTCTATAAAACCAATCCCCATAAAAACAATGGTCTAGAATTAATATATACGGAGATAATTCAGTTTCAAGTTTGACAGCTGTTATCGGAAATGTAGATCTTGAAGAGTTCTTTCACCTTTGTTAAGACAGCAATGGTCAAGAATTAATAATGACGGAGATAAACCACTTTTAAGTTTGACAGCTGTCATCGGAAATGTAGATCTCGATGAGTTCCTTCACTTTTGTGACGACAGTAATGGTCTGGAATCCATATTTACGGTGTTGAACAACGTTTAAATTTTATATATGTAATCTTGACACATATCACGCAACCCGTATCAGTACCGAAATTTTTTTTCACAAAAACTTTTTCACGGAAAACTTTGTCACAAATAGGCCTTATCACGAAAAATCTTAGTCACGAAAACTTGCCCACGAATAGACTTCCGTAGTTAACAGAATTTTATCGCTTCCGTAGTAAACAAGGCATCCATTTTGAAATAAACAATAGCGGATTCACTTTTTTGAAAAAGTCGTCATGGGTGTAGTTTTCGAGGTTTTTGGGGGTGTATATTTCAAAATTGGCATCCATTTTGAAGTAATGTTCGCCATCTTCAATTCCAAAATGAATGCCAATTTTGAAATATAAACCCCCGAATTCTCAAAAAATAATACTTATGGCGACTTTTTCAAAAAAGCAACATCTGCTATATCTAATTCCAAAATAGATGTCATTTTTGAAATCTACACCCCCAAAAACCTCGAAAACTACACCCATGACGATTTTTTCAAAAAAGTGACGTCCACCATCTTTAATTCCAAAATGGACGCTAGTTTTGAAATCTACACCCTCAAAAACCTATTAAACGACACCCATGACGACTTTTTCAAAATAGTGACGTCCGCCATATTTAATTTCAAAATGGATGCCATTTTTGAAATCTACACCCCCAAAAACCTACTAAACGACACCCATGACGACTTTTTCAAAATTGTGACGTCCGCCATCTTTAATTTCAAAATGGATGCCATTTTTGAAATCTACACCCCGAAAAACCTCAAAAGCGACACCCATCGCGACTTTCAGCAAAAAGTGACGTCTGTCGTTTTTAATTCCAAAATGGGTGCGAATTTTGAAATCTACACCCCAAAAAACCTCGAAAACTACACCCATGATTTTTTCAAAAAAGTGACGTCTGCCGTTTTTAATTCCAAAATGGATGCCAATTTTGAAATCTACAACCCAAAAAAATTAAAAATGACAACCACGACTATACACCAATTGTACACCCAGCATGTTTAAGAAATATGTCCAGCATAGTCACCCTACTACACTTCTTTGTATACACCATAGTACGCCATTTGCAATCGACGGTGATACTCTAGTCAAAAATAAAAAATAACCGTTAATCATAAAGACGTAGGTATATTCATACAAAATAAATATCAAACTGTTTTATTGGCATCTATTCGCAATTTTAACTAAAATCTTATCAAACTACATTGTTAAAAAACTAAGAAATGGTTAAGATAGTCGCGGCTTTACAGGTAATAATTCTACCATATATATGTGTCATTTCGAAATGGCAATAGTGCGAGCGGGACAACTTCATCACTTTGGGAAGTCTCACTCGGCACAGCGTCTCTCTTATGCCATTTCAAAGGAATATATGTTTTGTTACAACGCATTAAGGTTGAATTTTCCTAAACTAACTTTGAGCCAAATTTCGTCTGTGCGCAGTCCAGATAGTATACAAAGTCCTTGGTACTTACTAATTAAACTCCATTTATGCTATCATAATCACAAGTCATTGTAAATTATGCAAAATGTTGATCTATATTGTTTCGCTTTCCGCTTTCCCGCCAATACCTTTTAATATTATTGAAGTGAATTTCATACTTTTTAGCGGCATTGTGCGTGCACTTTTGTTATGTCAAACTTGCGTCAGGACAACTGACGTGACAATGTATTTGTCGAATCCATAAAAGGTCCGCACACAGACTATAATTTTAATATCCGCATCAGTTATGGTGCTTCAATGTGATGATTTTATACCATCTGACCCAACAATGCTTCAATGTGGCGTGGCGTGGGTTAAGCGGGCGAGGAGATAAATTGCGACGTCACGAACAATCACTTTATTTCACAGAAGATTACGTATGACTACAATTATAGAGAAAACTTTAAGCGAAGGACATGGCGTTCCGCAGCGTAACGCACGCTGCCACCATTTTATCAAGAATCACAAAACTCGAGCCGTTCTAAACACAGTTCACCACAACCTCAATTCAATTCAATTCTTGTTTGTGGCTTCTGTGAGGGTGTTTCACAATTTCGCCAATGTCTTGTGTAGTACTGCCATCAAACGTAGAGAATTTGTACGGTGTCTAATGAAATACTGTAATTAATTTGTCCACAGTTTTTAGGATTTTATACCCTTCACCTCTGAAACAAACACAGTATAATCTATACACCACAACCTCTCCGAACCAGCTCTCCTTACAACTCACAAGTGACATCTGTCAAGTCATCATCGCATTTTCCCGCCCATCGGCCGATCATGCGATATCACTTGAAAGGGTGGTGATCAAAATAAATGTACGTAACTCACATGGCACTCACATGTATCGTGTCGTTACGTGTCTCACATGTTGTAACTCACAGGTTACGTCAGGGTGATTTCATATTGTCAATAAAAATTTAAAAGATCTAAATTTCAATTTTTCTCTATATTTTTCTGCCTTTCGGCTTTAGTCATCGGCGCCATCTGCGAAAAGTTATGATAAAATTATTCTTAGATGAAAATTCGGTCAACTTTTATAGATATAAATGAGAATGCAATCTTACTCGTATTTTGTACTGAATTCCTCCGTACAAACGCGTGAGTTGCGCACATATGACTATCAATATTGATGTGAAAAAGCCCTTACATTGGTGAGTAACGTTACGTCCATGTCTCTGTTACTCACATGTAGGTTAGAAACACGACTTGACCTCTAAATCATCATATTTCGATTCAAAAACATGTTGCACATAATAATGAATTAGAGAAATTATAGAACAAAAGAGATGTTTTTAATACAACGCATGTTGAGAAACAAAAACTACTTACTTTTAGGAGTTACTCTTCCGTTTTTCACTTGTAAAAATAGCTTTTTCGTTCATCACACACAATATTTCGCATTCATTAAGGATGCAATGAACAAAATAGCGATATGTTGACATCTGCTTGTAAAAATTGGTGTCGCCGTAGTAGAATTATGTTAGTTATGGTAGAATACCAATTTTAAATGGGTGAAAACTGCGTTACTCACATGTGTGAGTAACGATCAAAAATCATAGGACACTATTTAAAATAATAAAAAAAAAACTATAAAGTTACACAAAACAATAATTAACAAAGCAAAATTCACCTTAGATTCAATGCCAATAGTAATAAAAAATTGTATACGAAACAGATCATTGATACGAAAGTTCATAAAATCAATAGCTTAGAGAGGTTTTTAAGTGAATCAGAAACTCGTAGGACAACTTTTTCTTGTATGAACAGAAATAGTAACGTTTTGTAACTTATTTATAAATCGATATTTTTAGTACACCAAAACTAATAGAATAGAATCTGACTGTTCATGAACTACACTAATAATAAAAAATAAAACCATACATAATAAAGTCACAATTTCGTAGTACAATTTTTTAAAGACGTAGGACAACCCATTTTTTTCCAATGTACATTTATTTTGATCACCACCCGAAAACCTCCATGGAACCAATCAGCAGCGTTTGTTACAAGCGTTACCCCAGGAATGTTGCCACTACCATTCCTAGTCCTTCGAAATTATACTAAGTGGCACTATTTAAAAATAAACTTAAAGCTATTGTCCCGTTATAAGGCTCCATCAAACACAGGCGGTACGAGCGGTAGAGCGGTACGAGCGGTAAAGGGCGGTACGGCAGTACCGCGACCGGACCTGTGTGAGCCCTTCTTATATAACCAGTACAATACAGATGCCCGCCCGTCTGCTATACCGCTCGTACCGCCTGTGTGTAAAGGAGCCTATATTCTACTACATAAATGATAGTACTTTATATGTTTAAGTTTTCACTCCTGCCGGCACTCCCGGAGTGCAACCCGTTGTTTTTTGTCAATTTATTCTCATGATGCGAATCACTGTCCTCTATATAGTTATCTGTGACTGTCATGTCCTCCTTATGCGACGCGACAGTGAGGGATCACTACCAACTATAATCTAAGCTACCAACACAGCCCAATTTGCCGTCAGTGGTCTAAGCATGCCTCCTCTTTTTTTAAACAGTTTTATTTAGCTTAACTTACCCTCGTTTGTTTTCTTGGGTCAAATTGAGTAATTGCCTTTAGCACTACTAGTTGAGCCATAGAGCCACGAGGGATAAAAGAAACTTATCAGTCAGTGAAATATTCGTTCTTCTTGTCAATATGTTGTGTAAGTACTAAGATTTACCTAAGTTGTAATTTATTCGATCTCTTCATGTACTTAAGTATAAAAGTGCAAATGTGTACACCTACATTACGCAGATCTATGTCGTAATGGATTCAATATTAATTAAGTATAATTTTGAATGTAAATATAGAATAATTAATAGTATATGATTCTAATAAGTATATATTATAAGTAGTTATTATTAGTTAATAGTTATTATATAAATATCTCTTTATTTTGTGGTGCAAAATAACAGGTACAGAGCTTGTTAGTCATACCAAAACTAACCTAAGTATACCTATTGCATGTCCGCTAAGATCAGCTGTTGCGTCTTTATATTGTTGTAAATAATAAGAAAGTTTCCCGTCTAGTTTTATTTTTATTAAATTACACTAAGTCTGCAATAAATTATGGTGTTTTTATTTTTCCTCTTATAATACGTCTGTGAATTGTACACAGTTCAGAGCAATAGAGAATATCTTTATCTTTGAAAGCACATTGGGCGTAACTTGCAAATTATCTCCCATATGTTTATATCGGTGATAATTTGCATTCACATTAGGTACCAACGAAAAAGCATTAGATTTTAGTAAATCTATGCAGCTTCCGGTTTTATTTTTGACTGTTACTGGTAGCACATTTATCTACCTTTACAATTTAAACACAAAAATGAAATACAGTTGAAAACTCAAGGTACAGCTTGAACTGGAGTTGCGGCACTACAGTTGGCATTTTTGGTCACATTTCTAAAATTGACCATCTCTCAAAAATCAAGAGGGTGGGGTTTCCGATCTTCTCGGTTCTAGAGCCCATCGTATTGATTTTAACCTCTCCTTTACGACACCTATATTATCTCTAACTCTAATAGATCCGATTGCAAGCGGCTTCCAGCGGTTTTCATTGACGTTGAGTTCAGGGACACCTGTATAATTATCTCGAAAATCAAGAAGGGGGTTTCTGGTCCTACCTGTTTTAGATTTAGAACCCATATAGGTACAATATAAAGCATATATACATATATGTTCCAGCATTGCCGGCTTAGAGTATAAATAGTTATTAATACTCTAAGATTGCCGGTATAACCGAGTCTTGGGACAGCCTGTATGTTAGGAACAAAGTACCTAGGTTCATATTGCCTCAGAAAACGAGTTATTATTCCTCCAGATTGAGGTTTATCTAATACTTACCCATTAGGTATTTACTTATTTACCTATGTGAAGGGTTCTTATATAAAAATGGAAACTAATAAATAGTTGGTACAATATAATATGATTTTAATATAATAATATTATAAAGGTATTGTAAAGTAGCAATTATATCTATGAGAGCATACAATTCCTTTTCATTCAGATTTACAGATACAATTTTTTATCTTTTATTCCTGTAGGTATAGCCCAAGTCAAATTTCTTGGCGTATTGTTCTACAATATTGTAGTGTTCTACACCCTAGACCGTAAACTTCAATATATCACACAGAATGAGGTCAAACGCAAACATATAAACAAAATAAATAAAAAATTCCGACCCAATCCGATCACTGTTTACTAAGGTCGAATAGTTCTGTGAGGCGCCACTATAGCATTTCCCAGACCATACTGATTACGTTCCGAGGGCATTCTTTTTAAACCTTTAGATATGTAATTCATATCACACTCCAAATATTTGGTTCTGATTTTGCGTAGAAACATAAACATAAATAAGTACTTAATACGTATTTATAAAATTGTAAAAACACATTTGTGTCATAAAATAAGCAAATACTTATATACTTAAAAATATTTATTAAGTAGGTAAGTCAAATATAAGATGGATATTTTAATATATATAAATGCATACATGCGTATTTATTAATAGCGAAACATTTATCAGTGCCGTACCGTCACATACAGTACAATGGAATTTAGACCAGTCTCATAAGCTCAAGTAAAAAAACTTATAGATTTACTAAAGTTTTGCGCAGACGTGCCACTGACCGCAGAAATCGGTGATGGCGGGCGCGCGCGGCCGCTTCATCTGTATATATCGTGGACACTACTGTCAAAGAAGATATAATAATACTACGTATAGAACGGCCACTTGTTACCCCCCACCCGTTTGAGTCTTCCTCACTTCCACCCCGCGTCAGGACACGATTTACTACTCTGCGCGCGGGCTGCACAGGCCGCTGCAAATACCCGTGTAGCGTTCGTGCGTATGTGTAGTGTCTGTGAATAAATATAGTATTGTGTGCGTAAGACAGCAGATTTTGTATGAAGAAACGCGGAGTGTCCGGGCTGTGCTACTGTAGCGAGTGGCCACCTCCACACACAATACGCGTGTTAATAAAATGTATGAAACATCATGTGAACTGTATATCGCTGGCCACCGGTGGGTGTGGTCAGTGGCAAGTCTGCGCCGAGTCTAAAATATGCATGAAAATATGAATGTACAAAAAATCAAGTCTTTCATGTGTAAGATATATTTGTACGACAATTAATATAAATATTTTGCTATAGTTATTTTAAATGTGTAAACACTCTCAAAGAAACACAGATAGCTTCCCTACATTATACCACAGAACTTCACACACGAAATAATATTTTAAGCTGAATCAAACTAAGTTAACTACAAGCTGGGCAGATCCCCTCTTCTCGCGCAGCTGACATAATGAATATGCTACTGCGCAATGACTCGCCTGTTCACTGACGCCATAGTTTGATTCGGCATAAAATACCACCTCTTTTTTCTTCTAAACAAAAATAATTGAACCAGTTGAAACATTCGTAACATCAACTAATAAGTCTAATAAAAAAAAACCATTAAATCGTATTAAACATTCATAGGTACATATTACATTCTATAGAGAAATAATAAACAAACCTACACATTCCTACAGCTAAATATTATGTAAGTAAATGTTTAAATAACAATCTTTGTTAAAATTACAGAATTAATAGTTGTTAAAATACTAAGGGAAATGTAGAGAAGTTACCAATGATAGGTATTTAGTACAAATAACTATAAAATATTATGTAATTAAATACACAGTGGAATTTTATGTATATAACGGTATATAAGGCTCCACCAATAAAATGCATGAGTAAACTCCGTAATAGGTATATCAATATATCGATAAATATATTACTTTAATGCATAGATAATATATCCTTATACATACTTGGATACCTGTGAAACATTTAGATAGCTAGAATTATATAGAATACAATTATCGTGTATATAAAAATTTATATTTACTACTTACAATGTATAACAAATTATATGAGTTTTGCTTTCTGCTATAATAAGTCCGTATCTACTCGCAGGCAAACCTGTATATATATATATATATATATATATATATATATATATATATATATATATATATATATATATATATATATATATATATATATATATATACATATATATATAGTTATATCAATCCGTCCATTGTTGATCATGCGTGCTATATCGCGAGCACTTTGTTGATCCGAAAACCTATGTTGATCCGGGTGGTTTTTGTTGATCCAATGTAATATTTTTCATACAAATGTGGTTCCGGCCGGATCAACGATTTACTCCGTTGAAGTTTAGGAAACGCAGCTGAAATGTTGATCCAATATACAAATCCACTCCGATAGTTGTTGATCCGATTCAAATGGGCCAATCAGAAGGCAGCAAGTCCTACTGCACATACTTAAGGTATTTGGATGGTTTAATTCCTATAATTTATTGCAAGACCACCTAATCTTTAACTTTTCTTTATTTATTAAGTTTTTATGTTTATAGGTATGATATAGGTATATATATGGTAAGGAAATAAGAAGGATGCACGGAATTAACCTATCAATATTTTTTTTTGTTAGTAAAAAACCAAACATATTTTCTAAAAATGATATGTGCTTCAAAAATATAGGGATTTTTTGCTGTTTTCATATCACTAATTAAAAATAACCCACCAGAAAAATCACAATGTTTTTTTATTGTTTTTACATTACGGATTACATACATAAGAAGTGGCGGTATGGTCTTAAAGACTTTAGCCTGTCCAAAAATAGGCGAATTATTTAAAAAAAAAATCAATCTTTAATTACTGTTGCTGTCAAAAAAAAGGAAATGTCAAATTCAGACAATCAGATGATGTATTTAGTGTTGCCAGACTTCGTTCTCGGTATCCAGACTTAGCAAAGTAATAATTATTTTCTTTTTTAACTATTGGCACATAATCCTGCGTTAACTCGTTTTAGCCCGTAATATATACGAACTGAGGTGTTATTATACATTTTTATAGAAACATACATTTTTGTATACTAAAAGATTATCAAAAAGAAAGAATACTCTTATTTTTATGTGCACTTTTTATCATATACTTTACTACTAAAAACAAAAAGCTGTAGTTGAAGTTATCCGAGAAATTCGTGGCAATTTTAATATTACTCGTAATAATCCTTAAGGGTGCTATTCGAATCTCGGTTTCAGGCTACAGCACTACTACACACTTGCTTTACTACACTTTCAACAGCTGTACTAGGCCGGCTGTGGCTACACATCTGAGGCGTTAGTCCAGGTTTACACATAAATTGAAATTACATCTGTTTGATACATTACTATACATTTTTGTACAGCGCCCCTGGCGGAAACGATGAAGAACTAACCAAAATGTATAGAGCCACACGCTAACGCAAAAGTTTAAGTAAACAACACAAAACCTGGACTAAGGGCTCTGGTTATCTACGTAGTTGTATGAATTTCTACAAAAAGATTCCGAACACGGCTGCGGCAGTATGTGCTACCGAGCCTCGGCTGCAAGTGTTGTTAACCTGTTTAAACAAGTCCAACGTGCCTGCGATGTAAGACGCAGGCAACTAGCATCGTAATCATTCCCGACTGCGGATACAAGCAGCGGCTCATGTGTGTGCTACCTCCAATCGCAACCTGCATCCGCAGGCTGCAGCCGAGGTTCGAATAACTGCTTTACTTATATTCTTAACTTATAGTTGCGGTTCTTGTACTATTGCTAATGAAATGGATGAATACCGAATTTTCTTTATCATTCCGTTTTTCATTTTCTTTTTATATTAGTCCTAAACATTGAGCTTTTTTTGACGTGACAACGTCTTATAAATCGATAAACTCCAAAAGTAATCTGAACTTACAGACAAGATGACATGCACTGATTAAAAAATCAATATAAATATCATTGAGACAATTTTGACTAAAAATACATGACACCAAGTTTTTAAAATCGAGCACCATTTTAGCACTCTGAACATAACAAACCTGGCAATCCATAATCTTTAGTTTGTATACATGTCAATAAATAGCTACTTATAGCTTGAAAATTGTTTTCGTTTTTTCTTATTTTATATTCAATTTTAGCCAAATTGTACATATCTGAACAGTTTTAGAAGCGACATAAATTACATTGGTGAACATAACATTCTTAGAAAATAAGAGAGGAGAAATCAGTGTGTTCGTATATGACAGGTTCTGGTATGTATGGTCTTGCGCATCCTTCTTTGTTGACGACACGAGCTTGTCGCTTACCCGATGTTAAGCTTCGTGCCCAGTTGCATGCATGCCAGCAGCTCAATGTTATACAGAGTATGTGACATTGTAACGCACTCAGTAGGTACCCTGAGATTTAAGATCTAGAGTCTCGAAGCCCCGTTATTACTCCGCAAACAATGCCCTTCAACCCGGAACACCATAGCGTTGATTAGCTACTGCTTGGCCGTTGATTAACTGACAAAGGTCTGGCCATTCCTCAGACTGGCCCTCGCAAGAGTCCTACCAATACTAGATATAGTCATATGACTACATTTATATACATGTAAGGACAATTTCTAATTGATATATTAATTAAAAACTTTCTTTTTGTGATAAACATTTCAAAAATTGTCGCGTTCGCAGGATTTGAACCTGCATCCTCTGGGACTCCGGCCCAGATGCTTTGGCCAATTAAGCTAAAACGCACTCTGCGAAGGCGCCGAATTAGTGAATGTTTATCATTTTTACCAACTACTACGTTGTTGGAAGCGCCATTTGTGAGAACTGCTTTAAACCAGTCAGTCACTTAATGTGAAATTATTAGAACTTCTTACCATTAACGAGAAATGACGCATTGCTTAATCAATGAAATTATTATTTTATTTTTTTATCGTGCTTCACACACTAGGTGTATAGAAACTTTCTTTTTGTGATAAACATTTCAAAAATTGTCGCATTCGCAGGATTTGAACCTGCATCCTCTGGGACTCCGGCCTAGATGCTTTGGCCAATTAAGCTAAAACGCACTCTGCGAAGGCGCCGAATTAGTGAATGTTTATCATTTTTACCAACTACTACGTTGTTGGAAGCGCCATTTGTGAGAACTGCTTTAAACCAGTCAGTCACTTAATGTGAAATTATTAGAACTTCTTACCATTAACGAGAAATGACGCATTGCTTAATCAATGAAATTATTTTTATCGTGTTTCACACACTAGGTGTATAGAAACTTTCTTTTTGTGATAAACATTTTTGAAATGTTTATCACAAAAAGAAAGTTTCTAGGAGCCACCGCGCGGGCGTCGACGTGTTCAAGGTCAATGCCCTCGGATCAACGTTAGTTAGTAAGATTGAGCATGAGCATGAATATAAAACGGATGCACATTTGACTCGTCGGTATAATTTTTGCGACCGTTACGGATCAACAAAAACATTTTGTTAATGTATTTTTTGATGGCAAGTATGTTGCAAAGCGACCGATGCAGATCTCCAAACAACCCTTCCATTTCAAATTCGGATCAAAGTATATCAGTTATATTTGTAAAGAGCCAATTATACACTGTAAAAAGGTGGATCAACATTTATTTTAATATCTTACTGGATCAACCTTTACATAGAACGGTTAATTATATATATATATATATATATATATATATATAAACTGCGAGTTTTTGCTAATATAGCAATGTTTTGATTAAAGACTCAAATGGCTAAATATCACCAATTATTTCAAGTATATAAAATTAATCTTATCTTAGCCGTATTGAAATAAAACAGTAAATGAATTTAGCTATAACGTGTCATACCAACCGTGCTAGGAACTTGTCAAGCAAAAAATCGGCCAAATGCGAGTCGGGCTAGCGCGCATAGGGTTCCGTAACGTATGGGAGCCCCTTAAATATTTATTTTAATTTAATAATTTATTATTAAAATGAATATACAACTAAACATTCCTCTTTCTTCATCTTTTCTTTCCAGTAAACTGTTTTGTAAAACTCGCCGTTTACGATTTATGGCCCATTTAATGAACCGGTTTTTCTATCGTTTTATTGATTAATCTAACATTTCAAGAGTTATCGGCCGCGGTAGTGTTTCGGTATCGACTAAAATTTTGCTGCTAAATACTCTCGACGACTATTGTTGACGAGCGTTTATGATATGTTGTATTGTCTATAGTAGAGCATATCGTGTTGTTTTCCGTTCCTAGCACGGTTATGGTATGGTATACTAAGCGCCACACAAATCGGCGGATGGGAAGTTATGCGCAGAGCGCTGCGCAAATGGCGAAATATAGGTATGCGCGGGAGCCAGAGAAACGAGACGCCGGGGCACACCCTCCCGCTGACCTCATGCCTCCCGCGCGCACCCTACGCCCGTGCTAAACACTTCGCCAACTTAGTCAAGTTCGTATAGGGGTGGCTAGCCCTGGTGTCAGAGTTTTTAGGCCGCCTGAAGGCCTCTGACATGGCTAAACGGTTAAAACAACCGAGACCTACAATTTAACGTGTCATCCGAGCCACGGTAGCGCTCAGTTGGAAAATGCCACCCATCACCCATTCAAATATTGACCGTGCGGAATTTCGGTGATCGCTGACAAACACCTCGTCAAACTACGCTACTTCGCTACTTGTGTTGGTATTGTGCACACATGCGCAATAATTAGCGAATCACGGCGATGTGTCATCTGCGGCTAACTTCTCATCCGCTGATTTGTGTGGCGCTTAGTATACCTACGTTATGGTGTGTAGACACCTCAAATGGTAAAACTGCAATAGCAAAGTATACAAAAGCTCACAGAAGAGGCGCTGGCGCAGTTTGATCACGAGGACGGTCAACTAGTCTAACATATTGTCAAGCATCGCTCTCTGAATTATCTACAATAAGCGTATCATTGGTCCTTACAACCGATATAAATATTCGAGACCATTTTTCGTCGTCCTTTTGAAGTCGATATCCCATTTTGAACTACCTCTTGCGCACATTTTCAATGTTTATGAAAATAAGATGAGTGGACAGGAAAACTAAAAAAAAAAGCTTTGTTCCAAATATCATAAAAGTACTTACAAGTAGAAAGATATATGTTCGTTACCGTGACCAATCAGAGATATCCGAATATTCGAGAACCTTCCCTTCTTTCTTCGGACCCTAAGTAGGTTACGATGTAACGGGAAGGTTCTAGAACACATTTCTTGAATGTTCTATGATTCTACCTCGAATGTTCGAGAACCTTCCCTTCTTTCTAAGTAGGTCACAATGTATCGGGAAGGTTCTAGAACACATTTCTGGAATATTCTATCAATCGAACTCGAATGTTCGAGAACCTTCCCTTCTTTCCAAGAAGGTTACAATGTATCGGGAAGGTTCTAGAACACCTTTCGGGAATGTTCTATGAATCGGATTCGATCGAACGGCAAAAATCTATTCTTAACTAATTCGAAACTGTAACTTAAACTATTTTGTGTATAAAAATAAGCTACGATTGAACAGAAAATATAAAAAAAATAATACTTTCAAATATCATTGCTAATGTTTCAGAAATGAAGTACAAGTAGAGAGATATAGGAGAGATAAATATTCGCATATTAAATGACCTCAATTAATTCGTACAATAGATAACAGAAACGATAACAATTTCCACATTCCTTAAACTCAATCATTTTATGTCAAAAATATTGAAAATGCGCAAGCGATAAGCTGCCACGGGAAGCGAGTTTTAAACCGCTAGAATCAAAATCAAACACCTTCCTATCCGACGTTCAATTGGACATCTTCTCTAAAGACTCGACAAAAATACACGAGCATAGTTTCTGTAGGAACCTTAGAATGCATCCTGAAAAATTATTGTACGCGACCGGTTTCGACTGCCACTTAACGCAGGCGTAGTAGACAGGTATGCCGGAGAGGAGGATGGCGAGGCCTATGGCTGTATCTGTGGGTTGTTCTACCGCTGGGATGATGACCAAGCAGGCGATGGCTAGGAGGAACGTGTATGGTATGGCGAGGTGGACTTTGATCGGGCGCGGCGTGTCGGGTTTGACTCGTCGCAGCCAGAGCATGCCGACAACTGAAGCTCCGACGGACAGCCACAGCGTTTGGGAGAAGTAGTTGATGAGCGCGAAGATGTTGCTCGTCGTCAGCATTAGCAGGGAGAAGAAACACTGGAACAAAAATAGTTTTGGGTTATAGTAGGCTCTGGTAAACGGCTTATAGATGACTGGGTGAAAATGTACTATACAGTGTTATCTGCTTATCCTGTACTAAGTCAAAATGGGTTGATTAAGACCATCTTTATGAACTTTTAGTATGGAGCCAACCCAAAATTCGAGAAAAAAATCAGCTGCTCCATACAAAACTGCAACTCGGAATCGAAAAAATTATGAAACAAAAACAACTGATTTTTTTTCTCGAATTCCAGGTTGGCCCCGTAGTAAAAGTTGTTCATTGATGGTCTGAGTCTGAGATACTGAATATTATAAGTAATTGATGCTTACAGTGACCAAAAGCGACGGTATAGGCGTCTGCTTCTTGACGTGAAAGAGAGAGAACAGTGCCGGCAGGTGTCCTTCTTGCGCGCCGGTGGCAAACAGCCGCGCCGAAGTGAACAGCACTCCGTTGACTCCGCCGAAGGTAGAGAGCGCCACGAAAACCGGAATAACCCAGCTCCATCCGCCGAATAAACGGTCACCGAACACCTGGAATAAGAGGAATGTTTCTCTACACAACGTGTTTATGAAAGGTGTAGTACCTAATACTGTAGGTAACCACACATGAGGTACCTACGTAATGAACAACTATGGGGCCAACCAGGAATTCGAGAAAAAAATCAGCTGTTTGATACATGTTGTCGATTCCGAGTTGCAATTTTATTCGGATTAGCTGTTTTTTTCTCGAATTCCGGGTTGATCCCATAGTTAAAGTTGTTCATAATGATGTTATTGGTGATGGTCACCACTTTTCGGCTTAGTGGAGGTTAAGCAGATAACTTCGTATATAAGTATTTCAAAAAATTAGCTTGATCTAAGATTGAGTGTAAATACAAAATAAAAAAACTAGATGGCGCTAACGATCCTATACTCTCGCACATGACCTGTTTGCGTTTGTAGTTCGATTATAAGCCCGATTACAGAGGCGCCAGCGTAAATTAAATAGCAGCGTACAAAGCGTTCTCTCTATCGAATGCCTAAAGTGAAAAAGAAACAGAACTATGCTATTTAGCTAATTTAGTTACGCTGGCGCCTCTGTATCGGGCTTTATGTATATAACAGTTTCGGTTCATTGAAATCATATTGTGAAATAATCATCATCATCTACAGAAGCCTATCATGCGCAGCAATACATAATCAGATACAGATTGATGATGATGGTTCTAAATTCCAATATCTGTCTAGCCGACGATCAATAATGGTAATCATAGGACCAGACCGAACAAGAGATAATTTACGGTACCAGCCTTAAAATTTTTCGTACACAATTGACCAATGAGCAGCAAAATCGTGTTAGTGTGACACTGTGTGCACTGAAATAAAACGAGACAGATGGGTACATTATGTTCGCAGTTTTGCCAAATGTGGTCCCAGGATGAAATGATGATGAGAGGTTGAAATTGTTCAGGAAGTTAATATTTTTCGCAAAAAATGGCACCACCGACTGCCACAGTTTATCTACCGAATTTGAATAGTTTGCACGAATTGATGTACAATTGTAGATTATTGTTGATTTATCTAAAACAGCTCAGCCGATTTCAATAAAATTTAAATGAATATAATAATGGGTGGTGGTCACCTAATACGAGGTGACCACCTAGGGAGTATATACCATCACCAGTAAATAAAAAATATGTTTTTAAAACGGTTTACAATTGGCGAAAATATCGATGAACATACACAAAAATATACATATACAACAACAAACATAGGAAGTCCTTTTTTTTGGAAGTCGGTAAAAAATACGGCACGTCAAAACGCGGACCGGGTGAAAGATTAACCGCCAAAAAGTTCAAAAGTTATCACCAAAATTGTTATCATATTGCTATGGAACAAATTATTTCGAGTCAAAGGTTTACATAACATTTAAAACATTCGTGTAGGTAATCGTGTAGATTGCAAACTTTTTGTTATTATAAATATTCTGAGCATATTTTTACGTATCAAGATTTGTTTAAATGTAATAGCAAAATTATCTTTTAAATGGGTAAAGATTCTCATATTTACTAGAGCATAGATTTTCAGAGGTACTCATATTTATAATTTGCTCATAATTATGAACAACTTTTGCTGTGGAGACAATTTCTAGACCAGCAAAAAAAAATAGTAAATGGCTATACAGCGCAGAGCCCTAGATAGACGCAATCTAACTCATTACTATTTGCTCGTAGTCAAAAGGCTATTGTAAAAAGCCGGACGAGTGCGAGTCCTCGCACATCGAGGGTTCCGTACAAACACATAGTTAAAAAATTAAAAACCTGTTTTAGCATGTGCTATTTTTTGTGATTTAAATAAAAATGTACAGTTTTCAGATTTATTCCTATATGTGTACTCTATGACAATGCTTCTCGCCAAATTTCATAGTTCTATGTCAACGGGAAGTACCCTGTAGGTTTTGATTTTTGTGAATGTCGAAATATGCGGTTTTTTTACGATATAGACGGCTCTAACTTTTTTGTACGATTACTTAGAAGTTTTTCTTTTACACAACTGCAACAGACCAACTGCAGAGAACTCGATATCTTTACGCGTTCCCGAGATAAAGAGTCTTGACATACACACAGACGGACAGACGGACAACATAGTGATCCTATAAGGGTTCCGTTTTTTTCGTTTGAGGTTTGGAACCCTAAAAACAGTTTCCACAGATAGAAATAACCCAGTAACCTAACTCCTTATCACGAGTTCTACCGGGGTCGCATAAATCGTTATTAATAGGCTGTTTGGTCCTCACAATACTTGATGCCTTTATGTTATACATATTCTAATAGATCAAGCAGACGACCATTATACTGATTAATTACTCTGTCTACTGTTTTGGCTGACATGTAAATTAAGGTCACGAGGGTTAATACGTTATTGCACCAAGCAAGTAACGTAACATTTTATCTATAGATTCTGCGAGAAATCAGGGGTGAAATTCAACGATATATACTTTAAAAGATTCAGTTTTAAAAATACCGAAAGCCAAGTCAAAAAACAGCACTTACGAAAATTGCCACTTTCTACGAATTATTTATACGTTGGAAAATTCGTAGGCCACTAATTAATAGGGTGGTATAATTTTGATTGAAAGTTTCAAACATTTAAGTGCATAGAATGACAATTAATTGCATGGTGGAATTTGATGAAAGGTGACGTCCACAAGTGGTATATTATTCCGAGAAAAATCGAACCAAGATGATATATACATCATTTGAAAGCTTGTTTTATGGACTTTCCAAAAATATTTAATTGAGATTTTTTCGCCCCTCCAATTTTTTTTAAATGTGTTAAATAATTTGTATGAAAAATAACAATACAGCTTATTACTTTTTATAGTTTAGCAATGATAAAGTGCTTATATCGTTATTTAACTTGCATTCGTAGCTGATTCTTTAACATTCATCACTTAATTTGCTAAAGGGCATGTCCACAAAATGTATGGAGGCTGGTATAATAATAATCAAAAATTCTAACCACAACACTCGTTACATTTCGAGAAAGTTCATATTTTTCTGAGTTGATTACAACATTTAAAAACAAAAAAGAGCCCTCCAATTTTTTTAAAATTAATTTTGAATTTATTAGGATAAATAAATATATTTGGCTCAATAGGTAGTTTATCTCTAGCAACCGTGATTAATAAACCTTCAAATTGTTAAATAAAAGCATTTTTACCAATTAGACACACTTTTAAAGTGTTTTTTTTTGTCACATTGTACCTACTAACTGGTCATACTGGTAGGTTATAATTTTAGCAAATTAAGTGATGAATGTAAAAGAATCAGCTACGAATGCAAGTAAAATAACGATAGAATCACTTTATCATCGCTAAACTAGAAAAAGTAATAAGCTGTAATGTTATTTTTCAAACAATTTATTTTTCACATTTAAAAAAAAATGGAGGGGTGAAAAAATCTAAATAAAAGATTTTTGGGAAGCCCATAAAACAAGCTTTCAAATGATGTACTCGTATATATCATCTTGGTTCGATTTTTCTCTGAATAATATACCACTTGTGGACGTCACCTTTAAAAATTATAACCTACCAGTGTGACCAGTTAGTAGGTACAATGTGACAAAAAACGACTTTAAAAGTGTGTCTAATTGGTAAAAATGTTTCTATTTAACAATTTGGAGGTTACTTAATCAGGGTTGCTAGAGATAAACTACCTATTGAGCCAAATATATTTATTTATCCTAATAAATTCAAAATATTTTTTTAAAAAATCGGAGGGCTCTTTTTTGGTTTTAATTGATGTAATAGACTCAGAAAAATATGACCTTTATTGAAATGTAACTAGTGTTGTGGTTCGAATTTTTGATTATTATTATACCAGCCTTCATACATTTTGTGGACATGTCCTTTATACCACTAGCTTTATGGTGAAGAAAACATCGCAAGAGAAGTCCTGAGAAGAAATTCTATAGCGTGTGTGAATTTGTACTGTACTGTACCAGCTTTTTAATAGCCCACTGCAGGACTTAGGCCTACCCACGAAGAATGATTGGGCAATATCCACCACGCTGGCCCAGTGCTGGTTGGTGGATTCACATACACCATCGAATTTCTTCTACGGTTGCCTCACGATGTTTTACCGAAAAGCCCGTGGTGTGAAATCCCGTACATAAATTCCAAAGAACCCATTGGTACAGGACCGGGATTTAAACCCACGGCCTCACGATTGTAAGGCGGGTGCACACCTTTAGACCACCACGACTTCGGTGTATGAATTTGCTAACCCTTAAATGATGGATTTAAGGGTTAACAATTTTAACGGCTTAGCGGTTAACATTGAATTATTAAAAGGCTGCATGTGTCTGAACGCGGATTCGAATGAAATGTATATTTGTAAGCTAATATAGAGTAACTGTACATTATAAATATGTATTTCCTTGATAGTAATAATTTTTCACGCCGCATCGCAGCGCACCGTTAGGTTTGACGTGATTCTAGTTCTAATCCGGTCGAGCGATTATTTAATATATTACATAAAACTTTGATATCCCCGGCTAGAAGGCATCACCAGGGCATTGGCACGACTTGAGCTAGTATGTAAATAAGACTGGGATAGTAAATAAATAATTGATGGCTATACTATAGGGTGAAGCGTAATTTAGATAAGCGTATTAATATACCGTATTATATAGCTACCAGAAGTACCAGATAAAAGAATATCTATAGCCTAGAAATGCAAAATAATACATACGGCATAGATTTTCTATAGCATCTAAAATGCCGTTACTAAGATAGATACACTGCGATATTATACCCGACATTATACCGTGTCATAATAACAAAACATAAGACCATAGGTACCTACGTTTTCTTCTTCTTCTCAGTCGTATTCTTCATTACTGAAGGTCGTGTCTAATCTGGAGCGGTTTGACACGACCTTCAGTAATGAAGAATACGACTGAGAAGAAGAGAACTACGTTTTAAGAAATGTGATTAGCTAAGTATAAGAAACTCAAGTAACCAAATAAGCGACCGGCGCTTCGCTCCGGGTACCAATAAGAAATTCTCGGTTTATGCCTTCTATTATACCGACCTATACCTAGATATGTTTTATTAATATACCTAAATGTTCTTGTACCACAGTCTATTGATGAAAATTGCATTAAAATCCGTTGCGTAGTTTAAAAGATTCTAAGCGTTGAGACAGCGGAGAGCACTTTGTGCAGAAAACTTTTGCTTTTGAAATTACCCAATAAGCTATGCCTTCACTCTGCGGGGTTTTAACCTATGGTCTACTTACGCAGTGTTACCAACTCCAACCTAGACTAAAACTGTCAAAACGCTAAAAAGCCGTAAAAAACTGTGAATTCCACCGTATTTTTGAGGCCTGAACTGAAAACTGTGACGAAACATCGTCACAGTTTTTAGTTGAAACATCAAAACCTATAGATCTACAGTTAAAACTGTAGACCTACAGGTAAAACTGTAGATCTACATACAGTTAAAACCGTAGCACTTCCGTTAAAACTGTAGTCCTACAGGACTACAGTTTTAACAGCAGATCTTTTTTTACTCAGACTTTGTTTTTTAGAACTTTTTGACTGTAGTCAAAACTGTAGATCTACGAGTACAATTAAAATTGTAAAGTTGGCTACGCAGGAGTTACGTACAGTGTACAATCAAAGGCTATGTATAATTGTATAGTATAATGAATGGGTGACTCACCGCAGCGACAGCTGGGTTGACGATCATCTCCGTCTTAGAGACGACAGCAAAGTACGCCAGGTTGGCCAACGCGTAGATCGTCGTCACCATCGGCATCGCGATCCATATCGCGCGCGGCAGGTTCCTGGAATCATCCAATAAATAGCATAACATGACATTGCTGCCTTTATAGTACATGGAAAAAACAGGACCTTCGCACTCAAATGTAGTCTCAAAGACTACTCTAAAATAGATTTTAGCGCTGCCTCTATCTTACAAAATGGAGTGAATTTTGGACACAGCGCATTTCATCCAGTTTCATCTTTGATTTAAGTTTCAATTTAATCTAGAGTCCTTTTGGTTTCTATTTCTACCAAGTGCGATGGTTTCTACCAAAGGGTCACCGGTAAAGCAAAGGCGAAAACCTAGAATAAACAAGTACATTATAGATAGGCCGTGCTACATCCCCGATCGCATCTCTGCTTAACATCAAGCAGGCTTTGGTCAAACGCAGGTCGTAGTATTTTTCGTATTTCTTTATTGAGGAAAAGCCATCTTTCTGCTAACGTTTCTTTGTAACATAATCGTCAAAAATTAGTACGAATCAAAAGTCAAAATAAAACATGTCAATTATCCCAATTTATCTAAGGGACGCATATATTAATATATATTTTAGGGGTAAAACATTCATTCATATAATCAGCCACTGTATTGTGTCTTTGCAGACAATGTTTGAGTTTCAATAGCTCGTTATAACCCTGCAGTTAAAATTTGCCAAGGTTCTCGTACAGTCAATCATGTCGTGAGATCTGAAGGTTATTACAGAATACGCAAAGATCTCACAGTCAAATAGGAAACCAGGTTAACCTTGAAATGAGATCTACGCTTCGTTTCCTGAAGCTAAAACTAACGGCAAAATTGCATGCGGTCACGTCATAAAACAGGATCATGAAATAAACTTAGGTGCACAGAAAAAAACGTAAATTGGCACCGGTCCAGAAGACGCTTAATCTATAAGCGAATTGGTGTAGATATAAAAGTCTGTTTTCCAGTATTTTGCCGCGTGTATTTCAGATCTCGGTCTAGTGAGTACCTACTTGCTGGTGTATGTTATTATCTCCTATGAATAAAACATACAATAGGGTAAAAGCTTGGTGGGAGTGGACAGGCTACTGATTTACTAGGGACTTCATTGCGGACTCTAGCGATTCCATCCTCAAAGAGAACTAATCAGAAACGATAGTAAGTTGTTTTAGTTCGTTCTAGTCTCGAAGATTACCTGATTCTTTGATGAATAGGTATGAGTTTTTTCTCGTTTATAACTCTTATTAACAATCTCGAATCACCCCAGACGGGAATAGATCTCCTTTGGTTTATACCTTTCACCTCGGTTCCTTGTCAATTACATTCATTTTTATACCGTAAGAAACAATCGTTTGAGTACGTTTATTTGTATTTATATTGCTATCGTTGATCACGAGGATGTTCTGTCTACTACGGCTAAACGGGTTAGGGTGAAGGGCGTAATAGTACCAATTATCCTAGATTTTTATCCCGAAAAAATTCCATTCCTGTAGAATGATTTATTTATTTCTCTTTGCTCAAAGGCTCAAACCTTTCAACTTTCTACTCACTTATCATAACGGGTTAGGTAACATCTGGCCCTAAGAAAATCTGGGCTGCGGGCGAGTCGTGCTCGCAGATTTTTTTTTGGGAACATCTCGCCCTAATCTTTTTATTAAAGAGGGCCAGTTCTGCTGAGCTACTAATGAAGAGGACATCTGGCCATAAAATATTTG